>JBANSL010000019.1:35822500-37022500 GCA_037127255.1 Persicaria tinctoria | reverse complement strand
AGGTCGAGGAGGAGGCCGAGCTTGCAAGGAAACTTGCCGAGGAAGAAGCTGAGAGGATTCGGAAGGAAGCCAAAGTCGAGGAGGTTCCATCTGAGGAGGAGCCTGAGGAAGAAGACGAAGAGCAAGAGGGATCTGGAGAGGACGAGGAAGCTGAAGGAGATGAAGCGGGGTCCGGTGAGGACTTAGGGTCTGAGGAAGAGGAGGAAGAATCTCCCTCTCCTTCACCTCCTCCCCTGTCTCCAAAGAAGCGGAAAGCCCTAATTGCTGTCAAGCCTCCATCTCCCAAGCGCACCAGGAAGGGCACCCTCAGAAGTCTTGAAGCGCCTGCCAAGAGAGTTGCTCCGACAATTGCTCGCAGGAAGAACGCCGACCCACTTGCATACATCTAGGTAAACCAATCCTTGCCCTCCTCTTGGTTTGAAGATGCTGAGACTGCTGGTAAGTGGGTAGATGAGTTTCGAACTCGTAGGATTTGCTGTTCTGATTTTTTAGATGTTGAGTTCTTCGAAGCTTTGAAGCTACCCTGCATTGATCTTCTCAAAATATCCCCAGCCTGGACCCTTCTCAATCTTGAAACCGTTTACTATCCCCAGCTTACCCGCCTGTTCTACATTAACCTAAAAGCCAAACTCGACACCAATGGTTGGTCTTTGGAGTCTGTTGTCAAAGGGGTTAGAATCTCCTTCAACTCCAATGACTTTGCAGATTTCCTTGGCCTACCTAGCCCATGTCCACCCTCTGAAATACACCCCTCAAAAGAAAACTGCATTATTCTTGCCCGAGCTAAGTACCTCCTACCCGAAGCATCCAACAACACCTCAAAGCAACTCATCCACTCATCCCTTACCCTTGAGGCAAAAATTATTTTCAACATCATTGTTCGATGCCTCTTACCCCGTCTTAACTCTGGCTCACTCCTTACTGACAATGCCATGGTCCTCGTTTACCGCATCATAAATGGCCTTGACCTTGATCTGGCCAACACTATCCTTAGGACCATGGCTCATGCTATAAAAGCTAGAAAAGGCTCTCCTCTCCCTTTTGCCACCCTTTTGACCCCTCTCTTCAAAGCTTCTGGAATTGACGTCAAAAAATGAAGAACAGCAGCGTCATATGGGTAAGTTCTACTCCAAGGGCCTTGAAATGATTGACATCACTCGATCTCCCCAAGGGACCTTGAGTCTTGCCACTCCTTCAAAAGCTCTTCCCACTGCTTCAGCTTTCGATGAACGCATGGACAACCTAGAGTTGGGCTT
Source organism: Persicaria tinctoria (assembly GCA_037127255.1). Classification (NCBI taxonomy): domain Eukaryota; kingdom Viridiplantae; phylum Streptophyta; class Magnoliopsida; order Caryophyllales; family Polygonaceae; genus Persicaria; species Persicaria tinctoria. Next base: position 37,021,244 of record JBANSL010000019.1, on the reverse strand, counting down.
GGAGGAAGTTCGCCTGGATATCAAGGAGCTGCACAAGGAGGTTATGACGGAGATGAGTGGGATATCCAAGATGCTGCAAGGTCTATGGATGAGGCTTACTGATGATGCTCCGGACGACGAAGCTTAAACCCTACCATACCCTATCCCCTACCCTACACCTGATACATTGCTGGTTTTTGGAAACAATTTCAAAACTTTTGGTGACTGTTTTACCTCCTCCCTTTGTTGAAAGACAAAAAAGGGGAGATGATCTGTGGTTGTTTAGACTGGAAAACCTTTCTGCTTGAAGGTCTTGGAAGACCTTGGTTTTTGATTTTTAGTTTTCGGTTGGATGGCTTTTTCATGCTTTAAAAATTTGATCCAACATTTGTCTAACCCATGCAGGTACTTAGTCTGATTTCTCTTATATTATTTATGCTTGACTAAGTTGCAGGGAGGCACAGGTTTTGTCTTTCATCAAGGGGGAGATTGATAACTCCCTCCCTTGATGAAAATCGGAATAACGTTTCAATGGCCTTGACAGGATGTTTGTGTCAAAGTTTCAAAGGCCTTGATGAAATCCAAAACCTGTTCTATATGTCCGAATATTATTTAATATTATTATTTACTTCCTTTATATTATATATATGTGTAACTAATCTTTCAAGAAGTATTTTCGAAATTACTTCTTTCCTTATGGTGCATATTGAGGAGATCCATTTTGAGAGATCACGTCTTCGAAGTGTCCAAAAATAGAAGATCCGGGCGCGCCATGATCCAAACTAGCCGTTGTTGGAGATCCGGTGTTGAAGATCCTTATGCGCCATGTTTCTTCTTTAAAGGAAAGGAAGAAGAAGACAGAACACACAAGTGCTACACGAGCTTTCATTCATTCAAGCAAGATCTGTCTTTCAAGTGTACTCTTTGCTAGTGCTCAAGAGTTTGTTGTTTTATTTCAAAGCCTTTGAGAAATACACTGTGAGCTTATAGGATATATTCATTTATAGTGTTACTCGAGAGTTTGTAACTCGGGAAGTTGCACTAGGCTATTGATTTGTGAGAGTAAGAGGATTGTACTAGATAGTTGATAGAGGTGGGGCTCTTTTAGATTGGTCTAGGACTCCAAGGGAACGTGAGTTGACTAGATTGCAATTGTATAGGAGAGAGGCTTCTCGGTGAGCTATTAGGATCCTAAGCTAAGCGAATCAATAAAGCCTTTTGAATCCTAGGGTTGTGGAAGAACCCTAGGCAGGGACGTAGGCCAAGTTCGTGCCGAACCTCGTAAACAATTACTCGTGTCCTTTATCTATTGCTTTACCTTATTTCCGCACTTGGTTTGATTGTCTAACTTTGTGATTCAGGTTTAATCTCAAAGGGTTTTATACGAGCTCCAAAAGTCTTGAGACATTTTGCGAGAAACGGGCATACTCTATTCAACCCGCCCTATAGAGTATTTCTATATTACCTTGTTTTATATTATCGAACCTTCAGTCTTTTACATGCTAAACATGTTAGGAAGACAATATCCACAATAGAAAAATCCAAAAATAATATTTTAAAACAAAAACCAACAGTATCTAAAATCTAAGAAATAAGAAATAGCGGGTTGCCTCCCGTAAACGCTAAATTTTAAGTCTTTAGCTTGACCTACTTCCCTTCAAGCATTAGCCGGGCTCATCTTTGTCCGGATGTATAGGTGGGTCTGATAGTTCCTCCGGTGGTGGGAAGCGTGGGATGTCATCTGGGGGCATCATGTGAAGAAGCTTAAACCTCCCCGAGTGAACGCTCCATGGCTCCACCCATTCATCTTCCTGGGCCCCAGTTGGCCTGGATAAGGGAAGACATAAAGGAAAGATACATACCTCGTTATCATATCTCTTCCGCTTCATAGTTTGACTTGGTTATGTATCTCCACCACAGCAAAACGGTGGAGCGAGAAGAGATATTTCCTCCTCATCTTGCGGAGCCCCATGCCACTTTGCTAGGACCCCGTACTTAAATATGAACATCGGTTGCTCAAAATTGTTGGGGATGACCTTCACCTTATAAGGTAAAAGCGACCTTGAAACATCATGGGCAACAATGTCCGCTTTCTTCCATTCTAGCGCTTGGGATCCTTCAAAAGATTTATCAACAATAGGTAGAAAGGTAGGAATGAAATTTGAGGAAGGACATACCTCGCTGTTGACATCGAGTGGGTCAATTGGCTCGTCGGGAGGAGGGCATGGTCCTTTAGACTGAATGGAAGCCTCAAGCCTTCGAATTTCGTCTTCCAGGTGGGCTATTTCCCTTAATCTTGCCTCCTCCACTGCGATCCTATTTCTCCATCTCAAATCTTGAAACCATTCTTCCCATGCAGGATTCCCTTCGACAAAGTCTTCCATCTTTGTACCTAAGCTTTAAAATCACAATCAGGAACACAAATTAGTAGCAAAAGCCTGGCACCTAGTTGGTACCGATGAGGTAGATGGTGGTAGGGTATGTGATAGGGTAAGAAAAAGGGATGGGCTTTTCTGAACCTTAAACACAATTAAATTAGGCGCGATTGATATCTCCCCGACAACGGTGCCAATTTGACGAGAAGGTTTCTCGACCAAATAAATTTATAGTCAAGACCCCCGCTATAGTATAGGGGAGTCAGGTTCGTCCTCAGGAATGAAGTCAACGGTTCTAGGTTTAGTGTGTTTTGGGATTAAGAGAATAGCGGGAAAAAGTGGCGAGGGTTGCTTTCAGCGTCGACTAAGACTTGGTCGAGGTCGAGGGATGGAGAGGGAATGGTGGTTTAATGTCGTGTGGTTGCGCAAAAACTTCAAAATAAAAAAGATAGAATAATAAAAGTGCAAACTTCCAAGGTTAGGGATCACCACAACAATAAACAAATGTGTAGATTATAAATCACATAAAAGAGCATGTTTTATATCAAATAACTTTTGTTATTAACAAATAGGAATATAGAGGCTTTCACATAAACCCTAAGTGTTACTTACTTTTTATTAATTAGGATTAGTCGGCTTTCCCAAATAAACCCTAATTACTACCCAAATTCATAATAAGATCGCTTTCACTTCAATATCACAAATAAGGAATTTCCTCAACTCTCGCAAAGGATTAAGCACATGGGTAGATGATGATAAAGACATACAAATTCATGTATTTATAAATCAAACACATATATCTATGTTGGGATCACCCCAACCCTAGAAGAAGGAAATTAGAAATAAAACATAATAAAAGAAACTAACTTTAACATTCAAAATAAAACTTAAACTTACAAAACCTTCCAAACGTTCCTCCTCTCTCTCCTTTCTCGCCTCTTCTCTCTCTCTCTCTCTCTCTCTCTCTCTCATTGCGCCCGAAGACGGCTTTTCTTGAATGAATGAAAATTAGCACCCTAATGCCTTATTTATAGTATTCATTCCCTAACTAATCTAGGAAAGAATAATCTATCTATATCTAAACTTTTTATCTAAAACATTAAGATAAAACTTGGAAATAAAATAATTAAATCTAAAAGGAAACTATGACTAGTTGTGGATAAATCCTTCTTCTCTTGATGGATCTTCATGTGGATGGATAGAATTCCACATATCTTCTCTTGCAAGCAATTATATCTTCTCGGCACAACTAGATCTCGGAATCGGACTGGACTGGATTGTCCTTGACGTCGACCAAGTCTTCTCGACGTTGAGTAGGATTTTTCCTCCGGGGTTGCACTCGAGCTCGTCTAGGATCTAGGCTCGTCGACTTTACTCGACATCGACCAAGACTGTGTTGCTCGAGTGGCTCTCCTTGACTCCGTGGAACTTTCTGGCTCCTGGTGTGCTCGATCTCGACCAATTTTGGTCGACGTTGAGTAGAACTGGTTCGCTCTGAGCATTATGCTCTATTCTTGAAACGCACTTTCCCGAGTTCTCGTTCGTTGGATTGACGCATATGAACATGCGTTGGAAAGCTCTTTTCGAGGGCTACAACTTTCATGAAGACATCAGAACTTGATTCAGAATGATGAATAGTGAAAAATGGCGTTTTCTCCGGTTGCATCATCTTTTGCTTCTTCATGACTTTCTTTAAGCTCCAAAGTGTGTCCGATTTCTGCGAAATATAACAAAAACTTGTGTAGATCTCCATATATTGCAAATAAACATAAATTACACATATTTTGTATTATTCCAACCCAAATGCATGTAATGTATGCATAAATCGATATAAAAGTAGGTGTTTTTTGGATATCAATGACAAGTGATAAGGATTGGATCGTTGATACGGGTGCAATAGACCATATGACTACATTTGCACATTTATTAAGTGATAGACGTTTTTTGGATAGACCTATTTTGGTTGGCATGCCTGATGGCAATGCCTCTTATGTTAAAGAGATTGGTACTTTATGCTTGTCTGATGATCTTACCTTGCATAATGTTTTGTTGGTGCCTAACTTCAAGCATAATCTTCTTTCTGCGCCTAGATTAGTAGAAAATTCCTCTCTTACTGCTGTGTTTACAAGTGGTAATTGGTGTTTTTAGGACCTTGGCAGTAACCAGGTCATTGGATCAGGCTTCAGGCTTCAAGCTCAGTGGTAATCTTCTTTCTGCACCTAGATTACAAGCTGACAAGGTCATTGTAACCTCTGGGGTTCCTCTTTTACATACCAATAGAAGTGTTTTGTCTACTAAGAATAAAGCATGTTTGGCTTCTAGTACTTCTGTTAATGTTGATAAGTTGTTGCAGCTTCATATTAGATTAGGACATGCTTCTGTTAGTAAGATTGGGTATTTGGATTCTTTGCCTTGTAATGCTTCTCAATTGCCTAAGTATGAAACCCATGTTCTAGCTCAAATGCACAGGGCTCCATTTTTGGCAAGTAGGTCCATTTCTGTTGAATGTTTTGATCTTGTTCATCTAGACATATGGGGTCCTTGTAGGACTAAGAGCATTTCTGGAGATTCTTTCTTCTTAACTGTAATGGATGACAAGAGTCGTGTGACTTGGACTTTCCTTATGCAATATAAATCTCAAGTTTTTTCATTGTTGTCATTATTCATTGCATATGTATCTACTCAATTCAATACTTCTATTAAGGGTTTTCGAAGTGACAATGACTCTGAGTTTATTTAGAGAGCTTGTGTTCAATTATTTGCCTCCAAAGGCATTATTCGTCAACGAAGTGCTCCTTACACACCTCAATAGAATGGCCAAGTGGAAAGAAGGCACATGTATCTTATAAAGACAACTAGGTCTATCAAATTACATGCTAATCTTCCTTCTGAGTTTTGGGCAGATTGTGTGGTAGCTGCCACTCATTTGATCAACAAGCTTCCCTCTCAGGTTTTACATTGGAAAACTCTCCATGAGGTATTATTTGGTAAAGTTCCTTCTTATGAAGATCATAAAACTATTGGCTGTTTAGCTTTTGCTTTGGATCCTAAGTATAAATCTGATAAATTTGGTCCAAAGGCTAAGAAATGCATATTTGTAGGTTATCTTTTTGCTCAAAAGGCCTACAAACTCTTTTATTTAGACACCAGGAAGTACATTATCAATATGAATGTGATTTTCTTTGAAGATCAGTTTCCTTTCAAAGATAATGTATCTGCTACAGTTCCATCAAGTCAAGTGCAATTACCTTTGGTTAATCATGCTGACTGCACTGACTTGATTATGCATAATTCTTTAGACAATCATGCTCTTCCTGTTAATGTTTCTAGTGATGTTAATAATAATGATATTCATTTACATTCCCAAGCTTCTAACATTATTAATGAGGTTGTTAGTGACAATATACCAAGTACATCCGATGACAGTAGGTCCTCTGATGATGGAACACAAAGATCTCATATTCAAGATCATATTACGAAAAGAGGTAGGGAGGTAAGCCAGCAAAGAAGGTCTGTAAGAATATATAACCCTCATGCAAAATTTAAGGATTTTGTTTGTCCTTATATGGGTAAAAATTCAACTTCAGTCTCATTTTTATCTCAAGTCCTTGGTAATGTTGATAATTTCTCTTCTGATTTTGTTACTTCATTTGTCAATTTTGTGAATATTCCTGAACCTCATACCTTTAACCATCCTGAACCTCCTACCTTTAACCAAGCTAAGAAAGATCCCAAGTGGATTTAAGCTATAGATAAAGAGTTGCAGGCTTTAGAGAATAATCACACATGGTAATTGACAGATTTGCCTAAGGATAAAACTCCAATTGGTTCCAAATGGGATTTTAAACTCAAATATAAACCAGATAGAACACTTGAGAGGTATAAAGCTAGGTTAGTAGCAAAAGGTTACAACCAAGTTAAGGAGAAATATTATAAACATACTTTCTCTCCTATGGCTAAGTTTACTTCTATGAGAAGTATTTTAACTCTAGCCACAATTAAAAACTGGCCTATCCATTAGCTAGATAAAAATAATGCATTTCTTCATGGTTTTCTAGATGAAGAAATTTACATGTTACCTCCTGATGGATATGTAAAGGCCAAACCTGGGCAAGTTTGTATGCTTAAAAGGTCATTATATGGTCTTAAGCAAGCTAGTAGACAATGGAATGTTGAATGGACAAAAAAATTTATTTCTCTTGGTTTTGTATAGTCAAAGCAAGACTACTCATTTTTCACAAAGCCTGTTTGAAAGGGATTGATCACAGCACCGGTGTATGAGGACGATCTCTTAATCACCGGGGATGATGAAACTAAAATCATACTGACAAAACAGAAGCTACATCCAGCATTCACTATAAAGGATCTTGGCCAAGTTAGGTATTTCCTGGGAATGGAAATATCTCGATCAACTAATGGAATGCTCATCCATCAGAGAAAGTACATCATTGATCTTCTTAGCGATGTGCAACTCTTGGATTGCAAAGAAGCCAAATTTCCCTTGCCCAGAGGACTTAGAGTTTCTTTGGATGAAGGAGAACCCTTTGAAGAGCCAGAGCTTTATAGAAGACTTGTCGGAAGGCTCTTTTTTCTCAATATGACATGACCTGATTTGTCATATGCAGTGCAACATATGTCTCAGTTCTTGAGTGCACCTCAGATTCCTCATTATCATGCTGTAATTCACATTCTCATGTATCTAAAAGGCACCATCAATGATGGTTTATTCTACTCATCACAGTCTGCACTCAATCTAAGGTCCTACAGTGATGTTGATTGGGGAGCATGCCCATTTTATGGTCGATCACTGTCAGGTTACTGCATTTTTCTTGGTGATTCACTCATGAGTTGGAAGACAAAGAAGAAGCTCACGGTTTCTAAGTCGTCTGCAGAATCAAAAAATGGCTCAATGTCTTACACTGCTAGTGAAATGGTGTGGCTTCAATGGCTATTTCAGAATCTCTGGATCTCAGTTCCACTCCCAATTCCCTTGTTTTGTGACAATCGTGCTGCCCAACACTTAGCACGTGCCTTCAAGAGCGCACAAATCTCTGGATCTCTTTCAAGAGCGCACAAAACACCTACGTATCGATTGTCATTTTATGCGTGAAAGAAAGCAAGAAGGTTTCCTACTCACTCAGCACGTGCCTTTAAATCTTCAAATTGTAGACATAATGACCAAAGCTCTTGGTGAACAACAACACAGGTTCTTGTCACTCAAGTTGGGTCTTGTTTTTGACATCCCGGATCCAACTTGGGGGGGGGGGGGGGGGGTAATGACATATGTATATAAGTCATATTTATGTTCTTTCATTTATATAGGACATATTGTGTAATTATGTATAAAGTGGTTTATACTAGTATAAATAGAGGTGAGCTACTGATAATGCATATTTCATATAGGCATTATGGGAGTAAAACATGTTTTCTTGTGCTTTTCAAAGATAATTTGTTTGTTTCTCAAGATTTGAATGATCTACCTCCACTTGTTTATACTTTATTGAAGGAATTTGAAGATTTGTTTCAAGAAAAACTTCCCAATGGTCTTCCACCATTAAGGGGAATAGAGCATCAAATTGACTTCATTCCTGGAGCAACACTACCTAATAGGGCTGCGTACCGCACTAATCCATCCGAGACAAATGAGCTTCAAAAACAAGTGCAAGAACTTATGGAGAAAGGCTATATGAGTGAGAGCTTAAGTCCATGCGCAATCTCCGTCATCCTTGTGCCTAAGAAGGATGGATCATGGCGTATGTGTGTTGATTGTCGAGCCATCAACAACATCACCATTAAGTATAGGCACCCCATTCCACGCCTAGATGATATGCTTGATGAACTTTATGGATCCAACATGTTTTCTAAGATTGATTTGAAGAGTGGCTACCACCAGATCCGAATGAAGGAAGGAGACGAATGGAAAACAACCTTCAAGACAAAATATGGTTTGTATGAGTGGTTAGTAATGCCTTTTGGTTTAGCTAATGATCCTAGCACTTTTATACGCTTAATGAAACATTTTCTTAGAGCTTTCCCAGGTAAATTTTTGGTGGTTTACTTTGATGACATTCTGATTTATAGCCGCACATTACATGAGCATGTTGAGCATCTTAGGCTGATCTTAGGAGTTTTGAGGGACCAAAAATTATATGCTAACCTCAAGAAATGTCATTTTTGCTCAGATCATGTTGTTTTTCTTGGCTTTATTGTATGCAAGGCAGGATTGAAAGTTGATGAAGAGACGGTTAAGGCCATCCAAGAGTGGCCTACTCCCACGATCATGACTCAAGTGAGGAGTTTTCTAGGGTTATCGGGGTTCTACCGCAAATTTATAAGGGATTTCAGCACATTGGCTTCTCCCTTGACCGAGCTCACCAAGAAGAATGTTCAATTCGCATGGAATAAACCACAAGAACAAGCTTTTGAAATTCTGAAGGAGAAACTAACCCATGCCTCTCTATTGGTCTTACCAGATTTCTCGAAGACTTTTGAGATAGAGTGTGATGCATCCGGCATTGGCCTTGGAGGAGTGTTGATGCAAGAAGGGCGCCCTATTGCCTTCTTTAGTGAAAAAATTGAGTGGCACTGAGTTGAACTACCCTGCCTATGACAAAGAGTTGTATGCTCTTGTTCGTGTGCTCAAAACATGGCAACACTACCTCTTGCCTAAGGAGTTTGTCATTATTCTGATCATGAGGCACTCAAGTTCTTAAGAGATCAAAGCAAACTAAACAAGAGACATACTAGGTCGGTTGAATTCATAGAAGCTTTCCCATATGTGATCAAGTACAAGAAGGGGAAAGACAATGTAGTGGTTGATGCACTTTCAAGGAGGTATTCTCTTATCTCTACCCTAGATGCTAAAATGATGGGCTTTGCTTTCATGCGCGAATTATATGCTAATGATGCTGACTTTAGTGAACTCTATCACATTTGCATGGATAAGGGTAGTAGTGATCAGTTTTACATCCCTAGTAGTTCTATTCGTAGATTTCTTATTCATGAGGCTCATGGATGTGGTTTAATGGGACATTTTTGTGTTGCCAAAACTTTGAATACTTTCAAAGGGCACTACTTTTGGCCTCGCATGCATAGGGATGAAGAGAAGTTTTGTGCTGCATGTACTACTTGTTTAAGTGCTAAGTCGAGAATGAATCCCCATGGATTGTATACACCCCTGCCTATTCCTCATGCTCCTTGGGAAGACATTTCCATGGACATTGTATTGGGACTTCCTCGTTCGAAAAGGGGGAGAGACTTTATTTTTGTTGTGGTTTCGATTTTCCAAAATGGCTCATTTCATTGGATGTAATAAAACCGACAATGCTTCTCATGTGGCTGATTTGTTCTTTAAAGAAGTTGTTAGATTGCATGGAATTCCTAAGACCATTGTCTCTGATCTTGATGCTAAGTTTCTTAGTTATTTTTGGAAAACACTTTGGTCTAAATTAGGAACTAAGTTGCTTTTCTCTACATCTTGCTATCCTCAAACGGATAGACAAACTGAAGTTGTGAATAGAACTCTGGGTGCTTTGCTTCGATCTTTGTTGAAAACTAACCTTCGTAGATGGGAAGAATGTCTTACCTTTGTTGAATTTTCCTACAATAGGTCAGTCCACTCGGCCACCAAGAAGACACCATTTGAAGTTGTGTATGGCAAGAATCCCATCACTCCTCTTGACTTGGTTTCCTACTCAATGAAAGATCAAGAAAGTGTGGAAGGAGCAACCCAAGTTGATCACATCAAGAGTTTACACGAGTCCACTCGTTTGCAACTTGAAAAGAGGACTGCCTAATATATGCATCAAGCTAACAAATAAAGAAAGGAAGTCATCTTTGAACCGGGTGATCTTGTAAGGATTCACCTTAGAAAAGATCGATTTCCTACATTGAGAAATTCCAAGCTGAAGCCAGGAGGAGATGGCCCATTTCAAGTGCTTGAAAGGATCAACAACAATGCCTACAAAATTGAGCTTCCCGGTGAGTATGGTGTTCATGATGTGTTCAATATTGCTGACTTGTCTCCTTTTGTTGTAGGAGATGATAAACAAGATGACGGGTCTGATTCGAGGTCGAATCCTTTTCAAGGAAGGGAGGATGATGTGATCACACCTATGATCAATCAAGAAGTAAAACCTACCGAAGCTCTAAATGACAAATCAAATAAGCAGCCTCTCGGTTCCATCACTCGAGCTTGGGCAAGACGTCTTCAAGCCGATCTTCTTCAAGGACTCTTAACCATTTTGATAAATTATGAAGACCAAGGTCAAACATTCACAAGTTTACAACAAATTGAAGATTGCAACCCGCGGCCCAAAAAGCCTGGAAATGTCTCGGTTCCCGCTATTGATTATGGAGGCAAATCTGATCCAAATTCAAACTTCTCATGCATTTAATGGCACATTGGGAAGAGAATACATGAAGGAATACAGCCCACATGCAGCTGGTGCTTTTGTGCAAAGAATAACTTCCAAGATTATTACATTCAATGCAAGCCACCTTTTTCCCAAGCATACACAAGTTGTCCACAGACTTTCTCTATATTATTCAACCATCGTAGCCCTTAGGGGGCACGAAATTTATCATAAAAAGTCAGGTTTATATCCTTAGTTTAAAGCTTGATAACTTCATCTCCTTCGTGAGTTAAATCGAAGGCCCGATCTTGTATTTTCGGTGCGTAATATCCGTTTGTACTTGATCTTTGTTCAAGAACTTGTGGTGAGTCATATCCACTTGTTTTTGTTCACCTATCCTTTATAAAATTCAGTTTGTTTTCCCCCTTTTTTGAGTTTTATCATTATCACAAAAATACCAAAAATATTCCACCGAAATCCATCTCTATCATCTATCTTCCACCGGCTGGTTCGAGGCTTGTTCCGACTTACTTTGTACTGAGATTTAAGGATCCTCAAGGGGAAACTCATCACTACCTATCACCAAAGAACCCTTTGAAACCAACATTTTCACTCGGATTCATGGTTCTGCTTACACGGCGCCCGCCGCCCCATCCACTGCGCCCGCCGCCGCAACAGCGAGCCCGTCTTTTGGTCGTTTTTGTGGTTCTTCGTTGGTTTTTCCTCCACTTGCATCATGTCCTCTGCTCCGATCAAGAACGAGGTGCCAACCTATTTCAATAATACTAATGTGCTATGCCGGAATGCACTAGGGAAGCGCACCTACACGTCCACCATGTTCTTTGACAAAATCACCTTGCGACAGTTGGGCTTGTTTGACTCGGTGCTCGCCTTGATGGCACGTGGAGGGTTGCGTGATTTTATTGGCAGAAGGGTTCTTGCCTATCCTTGCTTGGTTAAGGAGTTCCTTACTACTTTGGAGGTGATATCGCCCAAGGATGTTCGATTTCGATTGCGAGGAAGAGCATGTAATTCCTCATATGCTGCGATTGGAGTTGCTGATAGAGTCTATTTTAGTCATGTTTTAATTATAGTTTTGCATATTAATTTAGAGCATATTTTACATATTTCATAGTTAATTTGTATTATTTACTTTTAGGAGTCTACACTAGTATTTTTATATATTTCAGGCATTTTCGAGCTGGATCGTATAAATTTGGAGGCGGATGTATGAGATTATTTTGCAATTTGGAAGAAAAGATGGGCCGGCGCGAATTTACCAGTTGAGCCGATGAATTCATACGGGAGAGCCCACACACGGAATGCAAGTGCGCTTGTTACGGAGTACTACTTTAGTAATTTGTTGTTGTTTTATTAGAAATTGAATTAGATTAGATAAATTATATATTATATTTAAATTAGGATAGATAGATTAGGATATGTTTAATATATATATACATTCAAGATTCATAGCGTAAGGGCAGAGGCCGAACATACGGCCGACAAACGTGATCAGTTTCCACCTATTAACCCTAATTGTCTTTTGCTTTATATTTTTGGAGATCTAAACTCTCCCGTTCTGTCTTCAATTTGAAGCTTTGTTTGATTGATTTGTGAGTTTCTGAATCTTGTTTCTTATTTCCTATATTGAATGTTTCGACTTCTTTGTGCTTGAATGTTTTATTGTTTTATTCTATCTCGACTGATCAACTTGGTAGAATTAATTCAATTGCTAGGGTTCTGTAGATTCCTGATTGTGAACCGTAACCCAAGTGGCAAACTTATCCCCTTAGGGCTGATTTAACTAATTGGATGGGTAGGAAGTTGGATGTGTTGTTAAATCCTTCTTTAGGGACTGCAAATACCTTGGTTAATCTCTGTTCTTAAAGCTATCAATTGGGTTAAATCCTTCTTTAGGGACTGTTCGATTGATAAGGGTTTCTAGGACTGATTGGACTGGTAACTATATTAGGTCGGGACAAGGGCATTCATAGGAATCATAAAAAGACAAGAGGAAGTTACAATATCAATTCAACCAAATAAAGTGGATAGTTGTAGGTAGAACGATTTTCTCTAAATTGCTTTGCATTAATTTGTTTATAGTTTATTTTGTTTTCTTTCTTATTTTCAATCAATTAAAACCCCCCGTTTCCTATTAATTGGTAAATAAACTTAACTTAGGAATAACTTGATTCTCTGTTGGATCGACTCGTGCTTACCATGCTACATTAGTTAGGTAGGTTTGAATATATTTTGATATGGTTTAGGCGCCTAAAAACCGTTTATCAAATTGTCGCCGTTGCTGGGGAATCAAAGTTTATTTCTTTGTTTTGTGTGAACCTATCTTACGGTTCACAACACTCTTACTACTAACATTTTAAGATGAGATTAATGCAGTGTCAAGGGGAAAATTTTCACCATTATTTCACAAGAGTACATAATTTATTGGACGCCCGTTATGCACGGGGTTACCAAGATTGTTTGCAAGTTATGGTTGTTTGTGTACTTGAGGGCATGACTCCTGAGACCAAAGAACTTGCTGAGTCTATGAGTAACAGAGGCTTTGCGAGTTTTAATTTATCAGAGATGTGGGATTTTTTCTGCTACATGGGTCACTAGGTGGAGCAGGAAGAAGCTTTCACACGCCAGGTTATCTTGGAGCAGGTGCTTAAAAGGATGGAGCGAATTGAGGAACAATTGAACCAACTTAATCAACCGGTGAGTGAGTTGGTAGTAGAACAATGCTTTATTCCTCAAGTTGATGAAAGCCAAGACACAAACAATGACGGTTTGATCGATGAGAGCCCGATGCTCCCTGACATGGAGTCTCATGAGTGCACGCATGAGGATCCATGTGTTTTGGCTCCTAATTCATCTGAAGATATCATCCCTAACTTGCCTATCAAGAAACCATGTCCAGAGCCAATTTCTGCTGCTCCCGAGCAAGGTATTGATATTTCTTACTCTTTTGTGGATTTTGGTGAATATGCAGACCCTTGGGAACATTACTTTGAGAAGCCACAGCGGAACTGTGTTGGTGGTACTATATACCTTCTACAAAGAGTCATACTCACTTATTTGATAGGTTGAAACATGTCTTATCTGCAATATTATTTAGTTTCAGTTTATCATTATATTATACATGCTTAATTGATATGCGTGCACAAGAGTTTGACAAATTGTTGAGGGCGTTAATAATGTCCGATTTTAGATTGGGAAGAATCCAAGGTATGTTTTTTTTTTATTTTAAGTTATGATTAATTTTTATATATGTGCTTTTAATATATTTCCGAAAAAAATAACAGAAGAGAAAACTGAAGGCTCCCGTCTTGCTCGTTCTTTCTTGAATTTGGTTGAGCGCCGCCCCCACTTGAGAGCCACCAGACTTCCAGATCTCCGCCGGTGTCCACCTCCCTCATCGCCTCTTCGTTGTTGTTCACCGGCGCCGCACCAGTAGCCATCGCCTTGCTTCCTCACCGCACCACCACTTCCTCTCCGTCCGCCTATGCTATCCCCCATTCCGGCGACTCCCTCTCCGGATCGCTGAATTTCCCCCTCTCCGACCTTCTTCCTCGCCCGATCCGCCTGTCACCTCACCGCCGGCGACTTCCCAGTATCGCTGAAATATCTCGCACCCGTTCTTTCCTCGTTCTCATCCCTGACCGCCAACAGACGCCACCCCTAGCCTCTCGCCGCCGGCCGTCACTACTCCACCAGATCTCCCGTTTTCTCGCCCTCCTATCCAGCAGTTATCCCGACCATCTTCCCCGCTGCAAGCCGCCTCTGACCGCTACGGCGCAACCTCCAGCCCTGGCTCCTATTCTCAGCCCGACATCGCCTTCAGCCCTTGCCGGCCGGTTACCCTTTCTGCTGCTAATGCTGCCATGGGCGCCCTTCCCAAATTCCGAGCGCAGAGGTTCCAAATTCTCGTCAATCTCCTCCCGAAATGTGCAGGTTGGGATTCGATTTCCTTGTCAACTGTAATCATGCTCTGAATTATGTGAATTTGATTCTGAATTAGTGGGAGGGTTGATTTGCATTCCGGGTTTGTTACTGCTTAATTGTTCTTCGATATGGTTACAGGATTTTTGTTGATCTGATTGATTTCTTTTGCTTGTCTCTTGCTCCCTGTGTCCATCGATTTTTCGTGACTGTATTCGCAAAATATGGATGAGCATGATCGATAAGGCTATCTCTATTTTACAGGTCAAGTTGCTAATTTTTATACTTGATTTGGCTCATGAATGGGCTTAAATTGATCTGGAAAGTTTATAGGGATGTTAATGTTACTACTGATGGTTTTAGAGGCCCTAAGTGCTGATGACTTACTTGAGTTTCGATACTTCCTTGACCGGTGGATATGGTGCCTTGCTTTGTTTATTATTGTCAAGTGCTATTATCGTCTAGCTCCTTTGAGATGGTGCCCATGCTTCAATTTTTGCTTACTAGTTCATGCTTTATGAAATTACATGAATTCCATGTTTTTAATTGATCATAAGTGATTGAGCACGGATTGATAAGCGGATTTCTAATGTACTGGGTTTTGTTATTTTTTTTACTTGGATGATATTCTATCTCTTGGATAGTTGGTCTGCATTTGCTTGTTGTATCATCTTTGTGATGTCTGGGCCAGGCGTTTTGCAAAGAGGACATGTCTATATTTTTCCAACTCTAAGAAGGTTCACAAATGCCAATTACATCCAAGTTGCTGCTGGAACACCCAAGGTCTTATAACTATGAGGGATGCTGAATTTTATGGTCGGTTCAGAGCAACACCACCACCTCTTCAGATTTGAGCTTCAAGCTTGTTTCGATATGCCTGAATTCATTGTGAGTTTCCTCTACCTCTCTTTTATTATTTTTCTTTACTTTGAGGACAAAGTAAGATTTTAAGCATGGGGTGGGGACCTCAAGTGTAGCTCCGTCTTTATATATATGTTAGTTTTATGTTTTATGTTTTTTCAATTTTTGTTATGCATTTCATTGCATTTAGGTGTTATTAACAATACCCATCCTGGTTTAGTTTGTCCTCTAATTAATTTTTATGATCTCAATTACATAAATCCCATGATTTGATTGAATTGCTTGAAAATGATTTTGGAGCATGATTTGAGAATGTAATTGAGCAAGTATGATTCATAGTTGAGGTTTAATTGAAATCTAAAAAAAACATAACCCTTGTGAGTTTGATTTTGGCCTTATAAGGACTTTACATATTATTCTCTTTTGCTTTTATTGTGTGATTATACTCTGCATATGCTTCTTATTTCAATACTGTATTGCACATGTTTGTTGCTTGTGAATTTCAAATGATTGAGGCATGTGTTCTTTAGCCATATTATACCCTATCTACCTTACATATTATCTTCTGCTTGAAGCCCATATGAGCCTTAAAGCCCATTCTTTTTTATAGCTCCACAAAAATATATCATAGTCAATGATTAGCCTGACCCCATCCGGGAATTAGGAGGGGAGTTGATGAAAAATCCATATGTTGGAGTTGCTTTGAGTTGAGATGATGTATGTATGGTTGTGCATTGTGAGAGGCATAGCCAAAATAATGTAACCCTTCTTGTATAATAGAGATGACTTATTACTAGGGGCCTAAGGAGGATAAAATTCACTTAGGAGTAAAAGTCTAGTAAGCTTGGACCTAGGGAGGATAAAATTCACCTAGAAGGAAAAGTAAGCATAAAAGAAAAGAAAAGAAGTCATTATCCAAATGAAAAAATTGCATGAGTTGTATGATTATTGAAATCGAAAAGTGCTTATTGATGTGTATTGGAGTTTATGTTATTGGAATGGTTTGCGAAGTATGGAAGTTTTGGTGTTGTTCTGGTTAGTTGTTGTTCCTTTTTCCTGGATTTTTAGCACCACAAACCTAAATATTCCCATGCCTTATGTTCCTACCAAAGCCCCATTACAACCCTATAAAATTCCTCATGATGTTGTTTGCAAGTAATGACTTTCACGGTGTATAAAGCATTTTGGATTGAGTTGAGAGTTGAACTTTAAAGCCTTAGGCCCTTAACACACGAGAGCTTGAGTGAAACACATTATCCCGGTGAGGTTGGATTAAATTTGCCTTTACTATTGGATCGCTCATATACTTGTTAGGATGTTTGTTTTCTTATTCATAACTCCTACTACGTGATGTTGCTTTTATAAAATATAGCATGAATATCTTATTTGTGGGATAATTAATTCTATATTTGTTTTTCATTGCTTGAGGACAAGCAAAAGTCTAAGCATGGGGTAGTTTGATAGAGTCTATTTTAGTCATGTTTTAATTATAGTTTTGCATATTAATTTAGAGCATATTTTACATATTTCTCAGTTAATTTGTATGATTTACTTTTCGGAGTCTACACTAGTATTTTTATATATTTCAGGCATTTTCGAGCTGGATCGTATAAATTTGGAGGCGGATGTATGAGATTATTTTGCAATTTGGAAGAAAAGATGGGCCGGCGCGAATTTACCAGTTGAGCCGATGAATTCATACGGGAGAGCCCACACACGGAATGCAAGCGCTTGTTACGGAGTACTACTTTAGTTATTTGCTGTTGTTTTATTAGAAATTGAATTAAATTAGATAAATTATATATTATATTTAAATTAGGATAGATAGATTAGGATATGTTTAATATATATATACATTCAAGATTCATAGCGTAAGGGCAGAGGCTGAACATACGGCCGACTAACGTGATCAGTTTCCACCTATTAACCCTAATTGTCTTTTGCTTTATTTTTATGGAGATCTAAATTCTCCCATTCTGTCTACAATTTGAAGCTTTGTTTGATTGATTTGTGAGTTTCTGAATCTTGTTTCTTATTTCCTATATTGAATGTTTCGACTTCTTTGTGCTTGAATGTTTTATTGTTTTATTCTATCTCGACTGATCAACTTGGTAGAATTAATTCAATTGCTAGGGTTCTGTAGATTCCTGATTGTGAACCTTAACTCAAGTGGCAAACTTATCCCTTTAGGGCTGATTTAACTAATTTGATTGGTAGGAAGTTGGATGTGTTGTTAAATCCTTCTTTAGGGACTGCAAATACCTTGGTTAATCTCTGGTCTTAAAGCTATCAATTGGGTTAAATCCTTCTTTAAGGACTGTTCGATTGATAAGGGTTTTTAGGACTGATTGGACTAGTAACTATATTAGGTCGGGATAAGGGCATTCATAGGAATCATAAAACGACAAGAGGAGGTTACAATATCAATTCAACCAAATAAAGTGGATAGTTGTAGGTAGAACGATTTTCTCTAAATTGCTTTGCATTAATTTATTTATAGTTTATTTTGTTTTCTTTCTTATTTTCAATCAATCAAAACCCCCCGTTTCCTATTAATTGGTAAATAAACTTAACTTAGGAATAACTTGATTCTCTGTGGGGTCGACTCGTACTTACCATGCTACATTAGTTAGGTAGGTTCGAATATATTTTGATACGGTTTAGGCGACTAAAAACCGTTCATCAGTTGCTTTCGGTGTTATGAAGAAATGGTCTAGGAAGTGGAATAATGGCATGCGTATCCTTGATTCAACAATTATTTGGAGGAGTCTAACAGGGATGTCTGAGAACTTCAAAGACTTCAGGCTTGATGATATGATTACTCATCCCGCTCTTCGTCTCTGTCTGCGGATTTTGCACTCTACTTTCTATGATTCTGAGAGCACTACTACTGTTGATCCTGGTGTGATTGATTTTATATAAATAAGGGCTAGAAACAAGATGTAAAAACGGCTATTGACAAGATAAATATTATTAAATTGCAATCAAATCATTTTTTACTTATCAAAATATTAATAAAATAGACTGAGACCTAATCGAAACCCTAACCAAAATCAAAATATGCTTAAACTCGAATGCAATTCGATCAATGAATAATCTTCAACCGTATACTAAATAATGGATTCAATTTCAAAATCTCCATCAAAAGCCATTTCTCATCACCGACGGCTCCACTGGTGTCTTTAATGGTGTCCGTCGTCCGCATCTCCATCCTCACCCTCAATCCTCCAAGTTCAACGAGGCCCTGGACTCCAACCGCCTCGTCACCGACATCGAAGTCGCTGTCTATTAGGGATTCCAATTCCCCGCTTGAATGCGAAGTGGAAGTCACGGTCTCTAACCGTCTCACCTGCTTGAATGCTACGTGGAAGTTAATTTATCTCTATTGATGTTTGATATCTTCAATTAAATGAATCTCTTTTTGCGATGTGTGTTTGTTTTGATTGATTGTTTTGGCCTTGATTATGTCAATTTATCCCTATTGATGTTTTGATTATCGGTTTGATGTCGATTCATGGTATTGATGATCAATCTCTTTGTAAACCTGATATATTTGAGAATTGAGGTTAAAAGGATCTTTCGAGGGTCAAAATCCTAAATCTCCCATCCGGGTTTTCGCAGTATTAGAGATAATAGTTGTTGAATGAGTTCATGATTTGGATGAAACAATTCGTTCGATAGATTTAGGTTTCGGTTCCGAAAAAGAGAGTTTTGGGCCTTTTTGCAATGTGATCGGAAAAAATGAAAATGAGTTGTGATAATTTAGGTGAAATTATCTTGTCAATAGTCATTTTGGCATCTTGCCTCTAGCCTCACTCTTTTATATATTGCCTGATTCCTTAGTCTACTATAGTGGTAGACTGGGTACTCTTATTTTTGAGGATGTGTGAGAGGATTCATGACTAGCGCAGCGAGAATTATCCTCTTGTCACCCCTTTTGTAGCCATGATCACACTTTTGGCTATGTTTTATGGTGTTGATGTGAGTTCACTACAACCTGTGAGCCATTCGTAGACGTGGGACATAGATGCTCTTGTGTCTGCACGGATCTTAGAAAAGCTGCAGTTGCCATATGCTATTAAGAGATTTCGATGGTTATTTGGACCTCAGCAGTCTCATCATCAGTATCTGCCTACTATTTTAGATATGGGGATGAAATTAGTAGACTTCCGCCGAAGTCATGTTCTTGTTGACACTCATTTGCGGAAGCCTGATGACCCTATGACCCTTGTGAGCGATGTTGAAGATATGCAGATAGATATGACGCCGCCTACGGTTCATGATGCCGCACATATTGCCTGCCTAGAGAAGAAGTTGACTGAATTTGAGAAGCGGGAGGCAGAGGAGCTCATGAAGCTAACAAAGTCTCATGCGATTCTGGTTGGGAAGATCGATCAACTACATGAGACTTATCTATTGTTGATGGATTTGATCAATTAGCGGTCTGGGCCCCAGACCCCGCATTCACAGTAATTGGTCAGTCATTGTTCCTTGTTGTGTTTCTATGCATCGAGGACAATGCATCGAGGGCAATGTAACATGTAAGTGTGGGGGGGGGGGGGAGATTGAAGTGAATTTGTTAGGTTAGTTCATGTTTGAATTTCTGGTTTTTAGTCTTTGTTATTTCTTTTATGTTATTTCTTTTATGTTATATGTTAGGTTAGTTCATGTTTGAATTTCTGTTTTTGAGCCTTTGTTATTTCCTTTATGTTATAAAAAATGTGAAAAATTGAAAGAAAAATTGAAAAATATCAAAAATATGAAGAAAAAAAAAGTGAGTCTTGTTTTGTTGTTTTGCATATTGTATTATCAAAGATTTCCATCTAATTTGAGTTTGTCCTGGCATGATCTTATAAATCCCATGGAATTCTGGATTGATTTGATCTTATCTTGGAAATTAGTTTTTATGTGAAATTTGATTGAGCATATATAATTGAGCATGGATGATCTAAGTTTGGGAGTATGCTTGAAAGTCAAATTTGTCCCAGTGAGATATTTTTTGTCTTATAAGGGATACATCTTTATTCCTTTTGCTTTTCTTGTATGATTTACTTTTCCTATGCATTTATCATTGAGTATTGTCATAGTTATCTATTTTCAAGGTCGATTATATACATGTTCATTACTTGATAAGTTCAAATGATAGAAGCAACCTTTTAGCCACATATTTATCCATGTCTACCTTATGTTATATCTTGCTTTGAAGCCAATTTGAGCATTTAGCCTTTTTATTGATAGCTCCACAAAATTATTATTCCTAGCCTATGATGAGCCTTACCCTTATTCCGGGGGAATTGAGATTTTGAGTGGGTTATGGAATATATTTTGGAGATTGAGAAGAATGAAGTTAAAGTGTGATGTTATGGTTTATGGTTTTGAGAAGATGTAATGTTATCTACTTATTTAGTCCCTCATTCTTATTCATTTGATTTTCATGTATTTTGGCTCAGGGAAAAAGAAATAAAAAGCTTGGATCTAGGGAAGATAAAATTCACCTAGGGGTAAAAGTAAGTTAAAAAAATATCCGAAAAAATAATAATAATAAAATAGCCATTTATCTTATTTTTGCATAATGAGGAAGAATTGAATTTATGTTGGTTAGGAGATATATTGGTTGGGTGTTGAGATTGCATGATATATGAGTTGATGAGATGAGATGATTTGATTTTTGAGATATTATTTTGATGATGTTGGGAGATGTTGTACATTTGTGAGCTTGACTTATTGAGTTGGTTTGTGTTATGTTGGGAGTTTTGGAATCTTGTTTTTCCGGAATTTATTGCACCATATGACGGAATACAATTCCTTGCCTCTATGTTTCTACCAAGCCCCATTACAACCCCACCGAATGGAATCTTCTATGAAGGTTTCCATTGAGCGAAAGTCTTCTTTATGTCCTTATTTTTGCATTGAGTTATCCGGTGGAGATTTTGTGATATAAATGTCATTATTTGAGTTGATGCTTGTATATGGAATTGAGGTGATTGTGTGCTTAAAGCCTAAACTTACGAGAGTGAGAGATACACATTTTATCCTTGGTAAGGTTGATTTTTAGCATGCAAGCATTGATCCCATATATACATGTTATGACGTTTATATGTTTGATTGTATTTTCACCATTGATGATGTTTCTTTTGATGAGTAAAGTTATAAAATATTTTTTGTGGGATGTGTAGATGATGTTCTGCTTTATGATTGCTTGAGGACAAGCAAGAGTTAAGTGTGTGGAGATTTGATAATGCATATTTCATATATGCATTATAGGTGTTTCTTATTGCAATTAGATCGTAGTTTTGCTATTTTTTTAGTCTAGTTCCATTTATTACTTGTGAAGTATTCGAGTTCGGAATCTACGCGTTTTTAGTGTTTATTCTGCAGAATTACACTCCGACCTTGGAAGGACTTTGGGAAGAGCTTAAGAAGCATGTTTTGGGAGCATATGGAGGCTAAAGAGGAGCAAGGAGGCAGGACTTTGGGAAGAGCTTAAGAAGCATGTTTTGGGAGCATATGAACGTCAGACACTGCAGAGACGGCGCCCGCCGCCCCTTTCACGGCGCCCGTCTTGGCCCAGTTTTCCGAATACACGATTTTGGATCCGAAGACATTATTTTATTATATTTCCTACTAGGGTTTTGCAGACCTTAGAGAGACTTATTTAGGTTGTTTTCAGTTTGTTCTAGAGAAGAGAGGTGGATTATTGTGAGACTATGAACACAATTAGAGAGAGAGAGAGAGAATTGGCCTATGATTTGCTAAACTCATAGTTTCGCATGTGATTCGAAGACATAGTTATTCGGATTGTGAGGATTTGATTATATTTAGTTATTCATATTCATAGTTATCATCTTGTGCTTATTGATTATATTTGTGTTCATTTCTATGATTGATCACCATGTTAGGAATTGCATCTTAGATATGAATTCGTTGTTGTTTTCTTTATAGAAAACAAAGGTATTGATGATAATGATGTCTCTTTGTCTTTGTAGAGGATGATTTCAATTGATCTATGTTGAGGATATTCGATTAGGGCTGAGTGTGATATGCGCATATTAGTCTTAATTGTGTTGAGTCAATGTGTCAATTGGTCTTGATTACTTGAGTTCTTAATGCTATTCTTTAGTGATATTGAATATGATGAGTGAATCTATGCGGATCTCTCAAATTTAGTCAAGTAGACCTAGGAATATGAATAATTAGTAGATCCATCCGGGGACCATGAATTACAATCATTGTCAGAGAATTGCAGGTGAAATATTCTTTCTACTTTGATATCGAATTACTTTGCAATCATAAATCAAGTTACTTTTACATCTTTGCTATTTGTTATGAATCATTGCTTTGCTATAAGAGGCTTTGCTTAAAGTTATTGAATAGGAAATTGCTTCTGCCTGTGGGTTTGACACCGGACATCATCGCTATACTAGTCGTTATTTGGTTTATCATGTGATTGGTTGCCTTATCTATTGGTTGTGTGTTTAAGTTTGGATATTATTACTATTTGGCAAAGGACAAAAGTGACAACTACATTCGTCCCACACCAGCATCACAAAATCCAACAGTGTTTGCATATGAAAAACCATATCCGGCACATTATGATTTGATGCCATTTTCCCCAAGCTACCAAAGATCGAGCTTCGAGAAGTTCAATGGCCTTCACAGTTCACCCCACGAGCACCTAGCTCATTTTTATTCTGCTTGTGGTGAAACCTTAAGCGATGCCTTATTAATTAGGCAATTCGTTCAATCTTTGAAGGGATCGATATTCACTTGGTACACCCAACTTCAACCAAGGTCGATCCAATCATGGGATGATCTACAAAGAGAATCCCTAGCACAGTTTGTGAACTCGATGATAAGAGTTTCCATTTTGGATCTCGCAAATACCTATCAAAGTTCTAATGAGCTCGCGAACGATTTCATCTCCCGGTGGAGGAGCATAAGACTCCATTTCCATGAAAAATTGAGCGAACAAGCTTGTGTTCAAATGTGCACCAACAACCTAATACCGGAATTAGTGGTACATGTTGGAAATGTCGAGCCTCGTTCATTTGATGAGTTGGTGTCTAAAGCGTACAATGTTGAAAAACATCTAGCATGAGAATCCAAATGGCCTCAAGATAGTGAGGCTAACAAAAATGATGTCGATGAGCTACAAAATGAAGAAGAGTCTATGGCAACTTTTGCCAAACATGATCGAGAGTCCGATAACGGGAATGGTTCTAAAGCTCAATGAAAGAAGAAAGCCAAAGAGCCTACCAAGAGACTCACCCTTCATGAAAGAAGGCAAAAGAAATATCCTTTTGACAATGATGATGTACAAGGGATATTCGATGAATTGATGGGTGCTAAACTTTTAACACTCCCGGAGCCAAAAAGGCCAGAACAAGATGGTATGATGAGTGATCCAAAATATTGCTCATACCACCAGCTCGTTAGTCATCCAATCAAAGATTGCTATGTCTTCAAAGACATTGTAGAGGAGATGATTAACAAAGGAAAAATTGAAATCGAGGGGGCAACATCCTCAACTCAATCAGCTTCATCAAATACCATTTCAGTAGACGTTGCAGAGTCCACTCCCTCAATCCAAATGTCTTCTCAACCAGAAAAAGCACCTTCCGTTGCAATTGAAATGGGGGTAGTCCCATGGTTTCATTGCCTCTTAAAACGTTAGTGAAAGATGACACTTCAAAAGAAGAGTCCTTGACAGACAAAGACATCGCTCAATGTTGTATGGTCTCATGGACCAATGACATGGACGAAAAGGAAACATGAGTTAAAAAGATTACTCTTCGCTCCAAGCATCAAATCCCCTCCTCAAAATCAAGAGAGGAATCAAAGGGAAAGAAATCAAGCTTCGGTCAAACTTCAAAAACGCACAAGAAGAATAAATTTCAAGTGAAAAGGCTAAAACCCTCTTTTAAGGGTAATGCTCCACAAAAACTTGTCGATGAGACTTTCGTCAAAAACTTCCAAATCTCATACGAAGAGGGTGTTCCAACTGCAAGTGTGATAGAGCCTAGAGTGTCCGCATTTGTAAGGCTCAAGACGGCTTCAAGTGGAAATCCTAAATCTTCGGTGTTTAAAAGGCTTGATTCTCTCCCAAGAGATACGTAGGCAACCCGCTAAAATTCGGGTGCATCCCAAATCACCAAAACCACTCAAATCTTGGTATCAATACAACTTCGAATCAGGAGGATAACCAAAAGGGCTCAAACTCAAATATTAAAAATTAAATAAAATGTGTTGTAAAATTATTTGCGCATTGTTGTTCAACATATTTTTAGCACGCCCAGTGGGACCATTTTTGTCTTTTCATCTCTTAGTTGTATTTATACTAATACATGATTATATCTTTTTGAAAGGTACAAATGGCACAAAAAACAATTGTTACCTTCAACGAGCTTCCAGCAACCTTCATCATCAAAGGAGGCCACTGGATCAGAAAACGATCATTTGAAGCTCAGTTTGACATTATTCGGGAGTCAATGTCTACAATGATCCCGATCAACAACATCTTTGGGGCTCTTCAAGCTCCGAAGGACAAGACCATCGCCAAGTGGGTGTCAAAGTCTCCCGCAACGCTTTCAAGGGAAGGAGGCATGAAGTCTAAAGCACTTCCAAGCCATAGGGGCAAGAAGCTCAAGATCATCCAACTATGCGGTAACAAATTCAACAACCAACCCATATGTAACAAGCTCAAAATGCAGGAGGGTGGTTACGATGGCACAAAGCCCATTAATGAAGTAGCTCGAAGGCCCATCATTCGTATCGTCAAAAAGAATGAGGGCTCAATCCTGGTTTCCGCACCATCCGTCTCTATTGCCAAGAAGGCAAACAAATTCATGAAAAGAAGGGGACGCAAGTGCAGATCTCAGCGTGGCAAGCAAAGACCTCTTCTTGTGCTAACTCATTCACCAACATTAGAACAAGCAAGTGCAACTCTTGCAAAATATCTCCTTAAATCACAGGCGGGGGCAAAAGAAATTCCCCTAGTTGCTTCTCCGAGAGAGATCCTCATTGGATCTATGCCTATCTATCCGAGAGAGGTTGTACAAGTCAACATGACCTCATGATGCGGGACCATCCAAGACACCTTCGGACACATCTATAATTTGGGATGGATCTATGATTCGAGCTCGTGAGAACGATATCATCCTCAAGAGGAAGAAGAAGGCTCCCCCATGGGAGAAGATCCAAAGTGCAAGCTTGATGGTCATTCGTTTTTAGATTCATTCAACCATTTGACAGCTTTTTGATGTCTCAGTAAAATGAGTCGTACGGATTCAATATTAATCGGATTGGATTGTGTCATACCTTCACGGAACGAGGACGAAGAGATATACAACATTTATGTTGAAGGTTCTTCCAGATTCGACTTAGAGCTTGGCTGAAAATCACATTCTTTGAAGTTGTCACTGTTTTGACGGGAATTTGTTAAGTGTTAGAACTTTCTTTTATTGCTATTGTTAGAGACCTTATTTACTTAAGTTATTTTTAGTATTTTAGGGATTTAAGTTAATTTCTATTTATTTATTATTTTTATCATAAATCAGCCCTAGGTTATAAGAAGGGTTGATTCCTCCATTGTAACTGGGACGCGTCTTTGAAATAGAAAAATACAGTTTGTGTGAAACACGCCTGTGAGAAAGTCAATCGATTCGTAGCGTTGCTCATCGATTGCAAATTGGTTTTAGATCTTGCTTGGTTTGCTTTGAGTTCATCAACCTCGCGAGAGCTTGGTGATCCTGGTAATCACAAGCCCCCTCCTTGTGCCTCCAAGTTGTCCGCTTCGTTGTGTAAGGATGTAGAGGTCGGCTTTGTAGTCGTTGATATTTGGTTCCTACCCTCTTAGGAGGTCTGGGGTCTTTATCTCGTTCTATCTTAGTTCGAATCACCCAATCTATCTGTCTTTCATTACTTTTGTCGAGTCATAGTTGCTGCGTTTGTTTGTCTTTGTGTCGATATCGAGTCTTAGTTTGGAGTTCTTGAGTCTTTTGCTTCCGTTCTTGTCTTTGAGTCTTCATTGTCGAAGATTGGGTTATCCTACGGCTAACCCCTTATCAAATTGGCATCAGAGCTTTGGTTTCCGACATCAAAGTTGTGTCTTTTGTTTCCCTAAACACAAAACCTACAAAAATAGAGTCTTTCTTGTTCTTGGTTTCTTACTTCTTGAATTTTTGAATTTGATTGCTACTAACCCTTGTTTGTGATTGTTGTGGTTGCCTTTAGCCCGAAACACTACTAAGTCGTGTCCCACAGTAGCATTGTTGAAGCGAATTGTGCTTGATCAGCCGATACCATTTGATTGAAAGATATTCCTATTCGGCAGACTTTCAAAACCATGTCGGCAGCCTCCAAAGAGGTTTTCCTAACCTTATTTTTTCCTATCTTGTTATATCTATTTAGCCTTAATAAATTTCTGATTTTTTTTGTGGTAGATATATTCCATAGTATCTATCATAAATTATAAAAGGTCTTGGATAGATATACTTACCATATTAGCCAAACCATCACCGATATATATTTCATTAGGGCTACATAAATTTTATTTTTCTTTCATCATAATTTAAATTTTCAAGAGTCATTTTATTTCATAGATAGTTTCTTGCATTAGTGGGGAAAAAAATAGTCCGATATTTCAAAAAAAAAAAATTACATTCAAAGCTTAGTCCTAGGAGGATAAAATTCACTAGGGGCAAAGTAAGCTTTTCAAAAAAAAAAGGATTGTTGAGATCTAGTGCAAGAACTTTCAAGGACCAATTTTGGTGAAATTCTACAACCCTAGTCGAAAGTCCCAAACACACACATCCCAAAACACAATTTTTTTTAATCCCTACCTTGCAACTACAACGTCCTTGCTAAGGGTTTGAATCAAAAAAAAGAAGTAAAAATCCAAGTTTTTCTTTCTTTTCCTTCATTTTCTTTTCCTATTTTTGTGTGTCGAGGACCGCAGAGGCCATACCGACCCCATAACGACCCCCCCAACCTCGTTACATCTTCCGTCGAGTCTGATTTGGTCGATTTCGAGTCAGTTTGGTCGATTTCGACCTTGTGTCCAGCTTTTGTCGAGTGGTTCTTGCCTTGTCGAGTACCTTATTTGGTGTTTCTTTGTCCTTTCTCTTGATTACTCTCTTTTGATCGTTAAAGTCCTTGCTTGAGTGTTGATTTGCCCAAAGCGGATTGCCCCAACAAGCTTGTCATACCAATTAGGGAGAAGAGTGAGAGCAAAACACTGGTGAGATTGTTTATATTTTTCTAATCTTTTACATAGTTCTTTGTTTGTTGCTTTGTGATGTCTAGCCAGGGTAACATGGCGATTACTTATGCTGAGATGAACAAATTCTTGAAAGCCATGAATGAGAACATAGCTAAGATAAATGCAAACATAGCTAAGATGAATACAAGCTCGTCGGCAATAGAGCTTCAACGTTTTGGCTCTAATCCGGTGTTCGGACAAGGAGTCCCACCTAGAGATGAAGTGTCATCTAATGAAAGGGAAGAAACTCATCCTATTCCTCCTACTAATGCTATTCCACCAAATGTTTCTTCTACTATAACTAATCAGTTTGTTGACAAAATTGAAGAGCATGTTGAAAATGATCAAGATTTTAATTTAATTGCCTATGATGATAATGATTGCATTGACTGTGAGCATGATGATTCCTTGGTTGTTAGTAATGTTTTAAGTTTTCAACCTATGCCTTGTGATGATAATCAAAGTGAAGATTTGTGTCATACTAAATGCTTAGAAAAAAGGCAAAAGTTGTCATATGATCATTGATAGTGAAACTTGTTCTAATATTGCTAGCCTTGATATGATTGACAATCCAGCCTTGAAAAAGGAAGAAAACTTGCTAGCGTTGGATGGAAACTTAGAGATAAATGAACAAGTTAAGTGCATATTCAATAAGAAAGCTCTAATGGTCTCCACGATGGCGACGCCAAGATCTAATCCATCCAAAAGTGGTGAACCCCTGCAACAATCGGCCTCGAGAGGAGTTTCCATTGGCATGAGGTATTCGACCCAGGAGCTCGTGTGGATGCATTTGCGGAATCTTATGCGACCTTGGATTCGAGGTCGAATCATTTTCAAGAAAGGGGGAATGATGCGGGACAATCCAAGACACCTTCAAACACATCTATCATTGGGGATGGACCTATGATTGGAGCTCATGAGAATGATGTCATCCTCAAGAGAAAGAAGAAGGCTCCCTCATGGGAGAAGATCCAAAGGTGCAAGCTTGATGGTCGTTCGTTTTTAGATTCGTTCAGCCGTTTGACAGCTTTTTGACGTCTTAGTAAATTGAGTCGTGCAGATTCAATATTAATCGGATTGGATCGTGTCATACCTTGTCGAAACGATGACGAAGAGATCTACAACTTCATGTTAAAGGTTTTTCCAGATTCAATGTAGAGCTTGGCTGAAAATCACATTCTTTGAAGCTGTCACTGTTTTAACGGGAATTTGTTTAGTGTTGGAACTTTCTTTTATTGCTATTTTTAGAGACCTTATTCGCTTAAGTTATTTTTAGTATTTTAGGGATTTAAGTTAATTTCTATTTTATTTATTATTTTTATATTAAATCAACCTCTAGGTTATAAGAAGGGTCGATTCCTCCATTGTAACTGGGACGCCTCTTTGAAATAGAAAAATACAGTTTGTGTGAAACATGCCTGTGAGAATGTCAATCGATTCGTAGCGTTGCTCATCGATTGCAAATTGGTTTTAGATCTTGCTTGGTTTGCTTTGAGTTCATCAACCTCGCGAGAGCTTGGTGATCCTGGTAATCACAAGTCCCCTCCTTGTGCCTCCAAGTTGTCCGCTTGGTTGTGTAAGGTTGTAGAGGCAGGCTTTGTAGTCGTTGATATTTGGTTTCTACCCTCTTAGGAGGTTTGGGGTCTTTATCTCGTTCTATCTTAGTTCGAATCACCAAATCTATCGGTCTTTCATTACTTTTGTCGAGTCATAGTTGCTGCGTTTGTTTGTCTTTGTGTCGATATCGAGTCTTAGTTTGTAGTTCTTGAGTCTGTTGCTTCCGTTCTTGTCTTTGAGTCTTGATTGTCAAAGATCGAGCCATCCTACGGCTAGCCGTAGGAGGGTTAGTAGCAATCAAATTCAAAAATTCAAGAAGTAAAAAACCAAGAACAAGAAAGACTCTATTTTTGTAGGTTTTGTGTTTAGGGAAACAAAAGACACAACTTTGATGTCGGAAACCAAAGCTCTGATGCCAATTTGATATGGGGTTAGCCATAGGATGGCCCGATCTTGGACACTCAAGACTCAAAGCCAAGAACGGAAGCAAAAGACTAAAGAACTCCAAACTAAGACTCGATATCGACACAAAGACAAACAAACACATGAACTATGACTCGACAAAAGTAATGAAAGACCGATAGATTGGGTGATTCGAACTAAGATAGAACGAGATGAAGACCTCAGGCCTCCTAAGAGGGTAGGAACCAAATATCAACGACTACAAAGCTGAACTCTACAACTTTACACAACCAAGCAGACAACTTGGAGGCACAAGGAGGGGACTTGTGATTACCAGGATAACCAAGCTCTCGCGAGGTTGAATAACTCAAAGCAAACCAAGCAAGATCTAAAACCAATTTGCAATCGATGAGCAACGCTACGAATGGATTGACTTTCTCACAGGCGTGTTTCACACAAACTGTATTTTTCTATTTCAAAGAGGCGTCCTAGTTACAATGGAGGAATCATCCCTTCTTATAACCTAGAGGCTGATTTAAGATAAAAATAATAAATAAAATAGAAATTAACTTAAATCCCTAAAATACTAAAAATAGCTTAAGTGAATAAGGTCTCTAAAAATAGCAATAAAAGAAAGTTCCAACACTTAACAAATTCCCGTTAAAACAGTGACAACTTCAAAGAATGTGATTTTAGGTCAAGCTCTATGTCGAATATGGAAAATCCTTCAACAGAAAAGTTGTAGATCTCTTCGTCCTCGTTCCGACAAGGTATAGTTCGATCCAATCCTATTAATTTTGAATCCGTACGACTCATTTTATTGAGACGTCGAAAAGCTGTCAAACGGCTGAACGAATCTAAAAACGAACGATCATCAAACTTGGACCTTTGGATCTTCTCCCATGGGGGAGCCTTCTTCTTCCTCTTGAGGATGACATCATTCTCTCGAGCTCGAATCATAGATCCATCCCCAATGATAGATGTGTCCGAAGGTGTCTTGGATGGTCCCGCATCACCTCATATTCGGAAGAAATGGAATCCATGACCATAAACGTTATACCTTCGAAACCCAAGAAGGGAAAGGAGGTTCAAGAAACATGTCAAGTCTCCAAAGAGGATGCAAGAGAAAGAGA
This sequence comes from Persicaria tinctoria, assembly GCA_037127255.1. Lineage (NCBI taxonomy): Eukaryota > Viridiplantae > Streptophyta > Magnoliopsida > Caryophyllales > Polygonaceae > Persicaria > Persicaria tinctoria. Next base: position 36,990,382 of record JBANSL010000019.1, on the reverse strand, counting down.
CCGGTTGAAGTTAATAAGTTCAAATGCTTCAATGGTCAAATCTCAAGCTAACATCTTAAAAGATGGACCAGAGGTGATGTCGGTATTGACTACTGGCACACCAATTGTTGAAGAGCAGCTTCAAGAGTTGCAAAGAAAGTTTGATGAGAAAGATGCCCAAATTGCATCACTTCTCGCTCAAATCAATATTCAAGCTCAAGCAAATAGACAAGAGCAATCAAGGCCAAATGGTGAAGGGTCAAGCGGTAGCCCGTCAATCTCTTCACAAGAAATCAAAGAGATGATCGCTCAAGGGATAAAAGAAATATATGCATCACAAAATCCAAAAGTGCTCGGATATAAAAAGCCATATCCGACACACTATGATTCGATGCCATTTCCCTTAAGCTACCAAAGACCGAGCTTTGAGAAGTTCGATGGCCTTCACGGTGAACCCATGAGCACCTAGCTCATTTTAATTCCGCTTGTGGTGAAACTGCCTTAAACGATGCCTTATTAATTAGACAATTCGTTCAATCTTTGAAGGGATCTGCATTCACTTGGTATACTCAACTTCAACCAGGGTCGATTCAAACATGGGACGATCTACAAAGAGAGTTCCTACCTCAATTTGTGAGCTCGAAGGCAAGAGTTTCCATTCTAAACCTTGCAAATACCTATCAAATGTCTAACGAGCTCGCCAATGACTTCATCGCCAGGTGGAGAGGCTTAAGACTTCAATGCCATGAAAGATTAAGGTAACAAGCTTGCGTTCAGATGTTCACCAACAACTTAATACCGGAATTAGCGGTACATGTTGGAAGTGTCGAACCTCATTCATTTGTTGAGATGGTGTTTAAAGCGTGCAATGTTAAAAAAAAACTAGCATGAAGATCCAACTCGCCTCAATATAGTGAGGCTAACAAAAATGATGGCGATGAACTACAAAAAGAAGAAGAGTCTATGATGACTTTCGTCAAACATGATTAAGAGTCCGGTAACAGAAATGGTTCTAAAGCTCAAAGAAAAGAGAAAGCCAAGGAGCCAGCCAATAGACTCACCCATCATGAAGGAAGGCAAAAGAAATATCATTTTGACGATGATGATGTACAAGGGATATTCCATGAGTTGATGAGTGCAAGACTTCTAACACTTTCGGAGCCAAAAAGGCCAAAAGAGGTTGGCAAAGCGAGTGATCCAAAATACTGCTCGTATCATCAACTCGTTAGTCATCCAATCAAGGATTGCTACGTCGTCAAATACATCATAGAGGAGATGATTAACAAAGGAGAAATTGAAATCGAGAGGGCAAAACCCACCACTCTAGTGGCTTTATCAAATACCATTTCAGTGGTAGACGTTGCAGAGTGCACTCCCTCACTCCAAGTGTCTTCTCTAACATAAAAAGTATCTTCTATGGCTATTGAAACTAGGGGCAGCCCCACGATTTAATTGTCTTTTAAAGTGTTGGTGAAAGATGATTCTTCAAAAGATGAATCCCTGGGAGAAAAACAAATTGCCCAATGTTGTATGGTCTCATGGACCGACGACGTGTGCGTAAAAAAAGCAAGAGTTAATAAGATTACGCTTAGCTCCCAGCATCAACTTCTTTCCTCAAAATCAAGAGAGAAATCAAAGGGAAAGAAATCAAGCTTCAGTGAAGCTTGTTGGGTTCAATCATCAAACCACAAAATTGAATTGCTTCTTTAAAAAGAACGACGTAAAGACTTGATACTCTTCTACGAGTTACGTAGGAAATCTGGTATCAAATTCAATATATATCGGATTCAGTCGCCCATCTCAAATTAAATCAAATTTTTCCTTCAAAAAGAAGTACGGGTGATTTGATCCCGTTCAAACGGGTACATAGGTAGCTCGACATAAAGCTTAATCTTGTCGGGTACAATCGCCAATTCAAAAAAAAATCAAATCGGTTCTTTAGGTAGAACTATGTAAGGACTTGACGCCTCATATCGGCTACGTAGGTAACCCGATATTAAATTCTAAAAATATATCAGGTACAGTCGTCAACCTCTAAATTCCCTTTAAATGAATATGAGGTCAAAACCAAATAAATTAAATTGCTCTCGTTTAGAAATATGAGTGATTTGATTCTTTTTCAAGAGATACGTAGGAAACTTGATACAAAGCTAAAGCTCATCGGGTTCAACCACACGGTCCTCAAACGATCAAAAGATCAAAAGATCAAAACCAAATTAAATTTGTTCTTCTTCCGAACTACGATGACTTGATTCCAATCGTCAACCTCTTCAAAAAGATACGTAGGAAACTTCATACAAAGCTTCCGCTCGTCGATTTTGGTCACGATCAAAAATCAAAATCAAATTCCACCATCCCGAAATTGACTTTTAAGTGAAATCTCAAATCAAAACAAATCAAAACAAATCAAAATCCACATTAAAGTCAAATCGTTTTCTATGGAAATAATAGGCGGGTTACTTGAGTTACCCTTCCGAGAAGGTAGGCCCAGGTTACTCAGATGGAGTGTTGTTCAAGCTACCCTTCGTAAAAGGTGGGCTTGAACTTCATCCTATGATGCATACAAGAAAACGAAACCAAATCCAAATCAAACCAAACAAAAAATCCAAAACACTCTGAACTACGTAAGGCTTGATTCTCTTTCAAGAGATACGTAGGCAACCCACTAAAATTTGGGTGCAGCCCAAATCACCAAAACCATCCAAATCTTGGTATCGATACAACTTCGAATCAAGAGGATAACCAAAAGGGGACGAACTGAAATATTAAAAATCAAATAAATTGTGTAGTACAATTATTTGCGCATTTTTGTCCAACAATATGTGAGATGATATGTGAGTGGTTATGAGATTTTATTAGTTGAGATGATGATTTTTGGAGTTGAAATGATGATATTGAGAGATGTTGTGCATTTATGAGCTTGATGTTGTTGAGTTGGTTTGTGTTATGTTGGGAGTTGTTGGAATCTTCTTTTCCCGGAATTTATAGCACCACGTGACCAAATACAATTCTTTGCCCTTATGTTTCTACCAAGCCCCATTATAACCCGTTCGAATGGAATCTTTTATGAAGGTTTTCATTGAGCGAAAGTCCTCTTGATGTCCTTATTTTTGCATTGATCTATCCGGTGGAGATTTTGTGATATAAATGCCAATATTTGAGTTGATGCTTGTATATGGAATTGAGGTGAGTGTATGCTTAAAACCTAAACACATGATAGTGAGAGATACACATTTTATCCTTGGTAAGGTTGGATATTTGAGCATGCAAGGAGTTTGATCCCATATATACATGTGGAGGCTAAGTGTGGAGGGATTTGATAATGCATATTTCATATAGGCATTATAGGTATTTCTTATTGCAATTAGTTAGTGGTTTTGCTATGGTTTGAGTCTAGTTTTGTACATTTCTTGTGAAGTGTTCGAGTTCAGAATCTACGTCTTTTTAGTCTTTATTCTGCAGAATTACATTCCGACCTTGAATGGGCTTTGGAAGAGCTTAAGAGACATGTTTTGGAGCATATGGAGGCTAAGGAGGAAGCTAAAGAGAAGCAAGGAAGCACGAAATTGGAGATTATTAAAGTCATTTGAGCAAAGTCGGTCCCTACATAGGCGGTGCCCGCCGCCCTTTGCACGGCGCCCACCGTGGGCCGGTTTCTAGCGTTTGCGATTGTGGATCCGAAGACAATATTTCCTATTATTTTATTCCTATTTCCACTAGGGGTTGGTCGACTCTTTGAGAGTCTTTATTAAGTTATTTCAGTTTATTCTAGAGATGAGAGGATTATTATGATACTATGAACACAATTAGAGAGAGAGAGAGAGAGAGAATTGGCCTATGAGTTGCTAAACTCATAGTTTCGCCTATGATTCGAAGACATGGTTGTTTTGATTGTGAGGATTTGATTCTATTTAGTTATTCATATTCATAGTTATCATCTTGTGCTTATTGATTATATTTGTGTTCATTTCTATGATTGATCATCATGTTAGAAATTGCATCTTAGCTATGAATTTGTTGTTGTTTTCTTGATAGCAAACAAAGGTATTGAGATAGTAATGTTTCTTTGTTTTTGTAGTGGATGATTTCAATTGATCTTTGTTGAGGATATTCGATTAGGGCTGAGTTTGGTTTGTGCCTATTAGTCTTAATATTATTGAATCAATAAGCCAATTGTTCTCTACGGATGAGTGAATCTCTGCGGATCTCTCAACTTTAGTAAAGTAGACCTATGAACATGAGTAATTGATAGATCAATCTGAGAACCATGAATTCCAACCATTGTCAGAGAATTACACGCGAAATGTTCTTTCTACTTTGATATCAATCTACTTTGCAATCATAAATCTGGTTACTTTTACATTCTAGTTATTTGCTACAAACCATTGGTTTGTCATAAGAGTTCTTGCTTAGAGTTATTGAATAGGAAATCGCTTCTACCTGTGGGTTCGACACCGGACTTCATCGCTATACTAGTAGTTATTTGGTTTATCAAGTGATTGATTGCCTAATCTATTGGTTTTGTGTTTGAGTTTGGATAAAATTACTATTTGATAAAGGCCAAAAGTGTCAACGACGTTCGTCCTGCATCAGCTATGATAATGCATATTTTATTTGGTCATTTATACGTGGTCTTAGGTACATTAGAACGTCATATTGTGTGTTTAATAAGCTGATTCATATTCTTGGTCATTTGGTATTCGAAGTGCGGAATCTACTGTTTCTAGTGTTTATTTATAGGTTATAAGATCCGGCCTCGAAACCCCATCTTTAAGGTTCTCAGAAGAAGAGCTAAGGAACAAGAGCGGAAATAGAGAACATGGAGAAACCCCATCTTTAAGGTTCTCAGAAGTTGGAATTAGCTTCTGAGGTCTTCATAAGAATCGTATTGCTTGGAAAGAGCTTTCCAACGCATATTCATATGCGTCAATCGGAAAAGGGATGACCCCAGAATGTGCATTACAAGTTCAATCTTCCGAAGCTGTCAGCACTGTAGGAAAGGCGCCAGCTGCCTTTTCCACGGCGCCCGCCGCCTCGTCAGATCCCGGATTTATGATACGCGGCCCAATATATCTTTATGGAAACCCTTATCTATCTTTCCTAGGGTTTAGGCCGACGCCTTTGAGCCCTATATTAGTCATACTTCCAGCATTCAATCAATTAATTAACATTCTATTCCCCATAAACTCAAAGAGAGATGAGATGATTTAAGTTTTATGCTTGCCTAGAATTCTTTTAGTTTTGATATGATTCAAGACATGGTTGATTGACTATGAGACTTGATTTCTATATTATTCATGAGTTTATTTATCATCTTGTTCTTCATCTTATATTTGTGTTCCTTTCCATGAATCTGTTGTTGGTTTCTCGATAGCAAACGAAGTCAATGATTTAGTGATATTTGTATTCCTTTGTAGTGGATGATAACAATTGATCTATGATGTGTAGATTCGATTAAGGTTGAGTTATGTTTGCGCCTATCTGTCGTAATTGCATTGAATCAATGTGCCAATTGGTTTAAGTACTTGAGTTCTTAATGTTATTCTTTAGTGGTATTAAATAAGATGAGTGAATCTATGCAGACCTCTCAACCTTAGTCAAGTCGACATAGGCTTAGGAATAATATTGATATCAACTCAAGGATCAAGCAATCAACCAATGTTGCGAATTGTATGCGAAACCATACGCTCTATTCTTCTATCTTTGATTCGCTCTTGCTAACATCTTTATCATAAGTTTATTCGCTTTTTCTTCCTTCCTTCGTGTTCCTATTCTATCGTTAGGGTCATAATTGGTAAACACATACTGCATTGAAGTACTTGTTTCTCTGTGGGTTCGACCCCTTACTTATCCGCTATACTAGGTTGCTGGTTTAGTTTATTTGTTTAGTTTATTTCTTTGGCGAGGTGAAATCTAACGACGTTTCCCCTTCCGTCAAAAGTGGTGCCGTTGCCATGGACGCAAGTTTATTTCTTTGTTTTGTGTGTTTATTGATTTTTGTGTCTTTTGTTTGGTTTTGTTTCTTTCAAAAAATTTATAAAATAAAAATGTTGAGGTTATATCAAAATCAGGGAGAATCTTTTCACCATTACCTAGAAAGAGTGGTAAATTTAGTGAGCGAGTGCAAATCACAGGGTTTCAATGATAGAGAGTTGGATAAGGTGCTTTGTGTTATGGAGGGTGCACAACCCTGAATAAGGAAACTTATTGATGATGGCGACCGCAACCTAGGACTTGGAATATGGTATCTTATCCAACACATAGCCCTTGATTGTGAGTTAAAAGAAACATGGGAGAAAGGATGCAAGAAGTTGGTCGAGCTACTCAAGGAGGAGTCGTCACTAGATAGGGTGGCGCCTGCCGCTCCACACACGGCGCATGTCGTCTCTGTAGATTGCCCAAAGGTAAGGATATTAACTGAGCAAGAATATTGGGAGACGCATGGCTTCTCTGATGAAGATTGGGATGAAGAAGAGGATCTAGTACCTCTTGAAACGGAGTCTCATGAGTCGACGCGTGAGGTTTCGTCTATTATGCATTCTTCTCCATTATCTTTTATGCCCTCTCCTTTTATGTCTTCCTCCCCATCACCCATTATGCCTTCTTCTCCATCATCCGATGAAGTGGAGAGCCCAACGCCTATTGAAATGGAATCTCGTGAGTGAACACATGAGGATCTATATGTTTTTGCTCCCGATTCATCTGAAGAACTCATCTCGATCGCGCCGATCACAGAACCAATCCCAGAGTTGATTTCTGTGGCTCCTAAGCAAGGTAATGAACTTTCTAACACTTTTGTGGATTATAATGAATATTTGGATCCCTAGGAGCATTACTTCTACAAGACGCCAACGGAACTGTGTTTGTGGTCTTACATTCCCTCTGGAAAAGATCAACCTCAAGTAAATAGGGAACTGTCAAATGTTTCCTTAATTGCAAAGTTTTTCATGTTTAGTGTTCATTCAAATTTTGGTTGTGCACAAGAATTTCATTTTCTTTTAAGGGCATTAATAATGTCTGAATGAGTTTTAAGGTAAGGACATAATAAACGTCGAGTCTATGACGTTAACCAAGGACGCTTCTTGGGACGCAACCCATGATTTGTTTTCCAGTTTGTAAGTTTTTCAATTCCTAGGTAGGTATTTCATCTTTCAAATTCAATAAAGTGATAGAGTTCCATTTAGATTAGTGTTTTTGGAGGAGTCTTGAGTTGTGATTTGCTTGATCAAATGACGGAGTTAGCGTTCTGCACAACCGGTGCCTGCCGTCACATCCACGGCGCCCGCCGCCCCTATGTTGCTCTTGACGCGTCCAGATCTTTGGTAAACTTTGAAGGGAAGTAATTCTATCTTTTATTTTTGGTTAATTCCGGTTGTTGTAGGTTAGTTTATATTTTCTATCTTATTTAGGATCAGATGTTTTCTATTTTTTTAGGATTAGATTTTATTCTATATATCTTTAGGAATAGATTTCTTTTAGGTTAGTTTTATTTATCTTTTATCTATTTTCATCTATCATGATAGGGTTAGATTGTTCTATCTAGGATTAGTTTTCATTTATCTTAGGACTAGATTTTATCTTTTTATTTATTTTCTTTTCTTTTATTATTATTTCTATCTATTTCTAATATTTCTTTTTCTTTTTGATAGATGATCCTTTCCCTTTCCAGCTAATCACATATCTCAATTCCCAAATTTGATCATTCAAGCCATTGTCTCCAAGCCACACAAGAAACCAAATTTCTCCACTTGAATCTAAATTCAAAAACCTAAGCTTTGAGTTTCAATCAAAAGCCTTTCTTTTTTCTATCATCCACGTCCATCAATACCCTTCATCCATCAAATTCGATTCTTTTCATACCATCAACATTCCTATCACCAAGAGAAAGACTATGAAACCAAGCCCTAATTTTCAAAGAGCAATTTGAAAGGAGTTTGGACGTCGAAACATCGACGTTGTAACTCGGATTCATGGTTCTGCACAGATGGCACCCGCCGCCCCATACTCGCCGCCCGTCGCCGCCCCAGTGCTCCAATGTTTGTTGACGATAATAGCCATCACTACCATGATCAAGTAGGTCCCCTTTTCTCCCACTTGTGGTTTTATTTTAAATTTTGTTGTCTTTATTTGATTTTCAATTAAGGATGATGAATAGTTTGTGTAGGGGGGGGGGGAGTGAAGTGAATTATTTAGGTTAGGTTAGTTCATGTTTGAATTTTTGTTATTTCTTTTATATTATATAAAATGTCAAAAATAAAAAATAAAAATTGAAAAATGTCAAAAACCCAAAAATATCATGCATTGCATAAATATGGGGTATTCAACTACCCATCTTGCAATGTTTGTCCTCTATTATATATTTTGGCATTATCATATAAATGACATAGCATGTTTGGATTGTTTAGCCTTATCTCCTTAAAATGTTTTTCTTATGAAGCATGATTCGGTGATGTAATTGAGCATGTAAGATTGAGCTTGAGTATGATTGAAATCCTACACAATATGACCCTTGTGAGATTGTTTTTTAACCTTAGTGGAATCATATAACTCCTTTTGCTTGTGTGTTTGATTTACTCTCCTTATGTTTCTACCTCTTGATATTGACTTCGTTATCTATTGTCAAGATCGACTCACATGTTTGTTGGTTCCGGAATTTTATGCTTTTATGTTTATATTTGGCTTTAATTGCATGTTTTGAGTGAAATAAGGTGGAAATGGTTGAGAAACTTAGTAACCGGGTCTATACATGATACTCATAGGTATGATTCGCGCAAAATGCTGTCAAAAGTTATCCACTAAGGAAAGAAGCTTGATCATTGAGTAACCGGGTTCATTCATGACACCCATGTTTGCAACTCGCGTCAAAAGATGTTCAAGTGGACTTAATTCAAGTAAGTTGAGGTGTTGATAGACCGGGGTCATTCATGACACCCATGTTTGCGACTCGCGTAAGGAATACACCAAGTCTAAAAGAAAGCATAGGAAGAAAATGAAAAATAAAAGAAAAAACAAGCCTAAAAAAAGAGAAAATCAGATAAAAGAAAGAAAAGAGATAAATCTAGAGCCAAATTGCTTATTTTTATTGTTTTTCCGCAAGTAATGGCATTTCGGTGGAGATTTGGTGATATTGTTGTCAATTTCTATGAGCTTAGTTACATCTTGGATAGAGTTAAAAGTTGAACTTGAAAGCCTAAACACATGAGAGCTTGAGTGAAACACATATTCCTGGTGAGGTTGGATGATTTCTACTCTATGCTTTAATGGCTAAATACATGCTACGATGTTTATTCACATGATCTTGTGTTCATATAATTTTAATGTTGCTTTCGATGAGGCAAACGCATGATGAATATGTTTGTGGGATGTTTGGTTATTGCTATGTTTTTCAATGCTTGAGAACAAGCAAAGGCTTAAGTGTGGGGGAGTTGGAGTATGACAATTTGTTTGCTTCTTTCACGTTTAATTTGCGCTGGTTATGGTATAAAAACTTTTATGTTGTAAGGAGGAAATCGAGCTTAAAATATAATAAAATAATTCAAACCAGATTCGTGCCCCAGCAAATAATTACAAGACTTCCTCCCGATGCAATAGTAGGAAGTCAGGATCGACCCACGAGGAAGCGTGTCAGCGGATCCTAGGCAGCGGAGAAATCTCACTGAAGTGGTCGACAACAGGGGTCCTAGATCTCGAGTACTGTTACTCGACAGAAGATCGGACAGTCGAACAGTGCAGCAGCAGGCACAGGCCTTAGTCGATCTCGACTTAGTCTTACTCTAGATCGAGTAGAGTCGTCTTGGTCGAGTTGGCTTTGTCGAGTTCCTGGACACAGAAGCTACGGCGATTCTGGAATCGAAGATTAGTAACTCGAGATCGAGGAGTGCAATTCGAGATCGAGTAAGACAGAGAATAAAAACGAAATAAAGTAAAGACAAGTGCTTTGGGATTTCAAACTAAACTGTATGTAAAAGACTTCCAAGATTGGGGTTTGCAACAACGATAACCAAGCATGCATAAGGCAAGAATAAAACAGATAATCATATAATTCGCATCAAATGACTAAGCTTTCGCCTTTTCCAACAATTAGACAACTGTTTCAAGAAACCCTAATTGTCTCTACTGATTTTATCTTTACAATCCAAGTTGTTAGCATGGACCTCCATTAGATGGGTAATAAACATATAACAAGTAGTAGATGCTCAAAACATAATAAAAGTCGGATCTTTACCTCAAACATGCAAGGCTATCGTCGGGCTCGCCCCAACCCTAGAAGTGGGTGGACTACTCGCGCTTCATCGCAACCTCAGACATTGATGTATGAAAAGAAACTTGCATTAAACTAAATTCAAAGCCTTTACAATCCCGGCAATCCAACTCTCGTTGAATGCCAAAACCCTAAAACCTTCGAACTCCTAAACGTCTCTATGGAACTACTTCTCTAGCTTGTGAATTGAATGAATCCTAAAATCAGCCCCATGTGCTTTATTTATAGCCTTCTAATATTTGCTATTCAAGGATAGAATATCTCTATCTTTATCTAACTCTATATCTAAAGCATTAAAGATAAATAAATGGACAACATAATTAAATCTAAAAAGGAAATTATATCTAAAAGTCTTCAAGTGGCTAAATCTTCTTCTCCATGATGGAATTTGATAGAATCGAATAGACTCGGCAATCTTTGGCCCCAAGGAATCCCAATCTGAGTAGGACAGCTTAAACCGCGTTAATCTCTCTGGAAGATTGCCTCGATCTCGAGGAGTTTTCCTCGATCTCGAGTTGGGTGGTGATCGACTTCAGCTTCAGCTCGGCGTCTTGGGTTGCTCTTCCTCGATGTGCTCAGACATGGGCTCCTGGGCTTCGTCGATCTCGAGAACCTTCCTCGATCTCGAGTTGAGTGGGCTCATCGACTAGGTTTTCTGATGTTGTCGAGAAACTCTTCTCGACATGCTCGGACAGGTGCTCGGCTTTGTCGACATCAAGGGTAGCTAGGTCGGGTAGCACTCCTCGGGTAGGCTCTCCCGGACTCCGGGTGGTCTTTGGGGCTTTGTCGACATCGAGTAAGCAACTCGATCTCGAGGAAAGAGCTGGAGTCGGGTTCTTTGTCTTCAGCTTCTCGACATGGGCTCCTCGATCAGTGTAGTGCCCGGACATGTCTTTGTCGATATCGAGTACAACTCATCGATATCGAGTAGACTTAAGCTTCCGTCCTTGCTTCTTGGTTTTCTCCCGAAATGGCTCCATATTCTGCAATATTAAACAGAAACTTATGCAGATCTCTATTTCTGACAAATAAGCATATACTACATAAATGCGACATATTCCCAACCCGAAATATGCAAAGTGTATAGAATATGGAACTAAAATATGCATAAACACATGGCTACTTTAGAGACATCGAATCACCCCATACTTAGACTTGCTTGTCCTCAAGCAATAACCAAACAAAACCAAGACCTACAACACATCCTTCAAGTCTTCGCCCTTGTCAAAAGCAACATCTCATGGAGTAGCAATGTAAGACAAGTGAATTAAACGTCATCACACATATACGAGCGATCCATGGGCATAGGCAATATATATCCAACCTCACAGGGATAATGTGTTTATACTCAACTCTCAATGTGTTTAGGTTATGAAGATCAACTCTCCACTCAATTCCATATACAATCTCATAAACATTGCAATTTAAATATGAATCCACTTCGCAACCAATTATGTAAATGTAACAAGAATTATCTGAAGGACTTCGCTCAATAGAAGTCTTCAAAGAAGATTCCATTCGGCGGGGTTGTAATGGGGCTTGGTAAGAAATAAAAGGGCATGGAATTATTTGGCCATGTGGTGCTTAATACAATTCGGGAATCAAGACACCTAAATCTCCAACATAACCAAACCATAACTCTCAATCATATGCATCAACCAAACTCTCCAACTTATTTCAATGAAGTATGTAACCTTTCAAACTTAATTAACTTCTTCAAAGTATGTATCTTGCGAAAATGAAAGAAATAAGGTAAATTTGGCTCATGCACTTTATTCACAAACATATACACAAACTTTTCTTTCTCTTTCTTTCTTTTTTTTTTTATTTTTTTTTTGAAACGAAAATAACTAGTGCATTTATAGGGTGAGCCAAAAATCCTTTTACATAGTATGCATAGCAAGATAAAAATTATAAAACCAACCCATATTTCAATAAATTTAAAAATCCTCTTTACTTGAAATAAAACACAAGCTTATTTCTTCCACAAACCATTATTCCAACCAACTCTAAGTCTTAATTCCCAAATGGGGGTCAGGCTCAATTTGGCTAAGGATAATTTTATGGAGTTTATAATAAAAGTCTCAGGCTAATGTTCTGGCTTCAAGCAGGGATAATGCAGGGTAGGTAAAGAGAGGATAAAATTGGCTTAAAAGGTGCCTCCATCATTTAATTCTCATTCACATCAACATATAAATGCATTGGCTTTGAATAACTATCACAACATTTAGAGATGCATAGGAAGAGTAAATACACTCAAGAAAGCAGAGGGATTTTTAATGTTCTCCCTATAAGGCCAAAATTCTCACTAGGACAATTTTTGTTGGATTTTAACCTTGAGCTTAGGATCATATGTGCTCAATTTCATCACAAGTTCACAATCCACATAAAAACAATTTCGAGGACATAGGCTAAACCTTCCAAACATGCCATAGGATTTACATGATCAAGTCAATCATTATTCATCATCATAGAACATCTAAGTTAGGGTATAAAAACTAAGACAATGCAAAATTTTAAACATGCATTTTTTTTTTTTGGTTTTTTTTGTAACTAAAAACAAGACTAATGTATAACAAAAGACTTAAATGCATAAAATTTAAACATGAATGCTTAACAAAAAAATAAAATTTCACCATGTAAAAACCAAAAAGCAAGACTAAAACATATAATAATGATAATAAACCCTTCCCCCATCCCATACTTAAAATATACATTGTCCCCACTGTATAAAATCAAAAGTAAAGGAAGGAACTCACCGAATAACAAATCGAGGAGGGCAGATCGGTGCAGGTCGAGTAACTGTCTTGTCGATATCGAGTACCCTACTCTATATCGAGTAGCTTTGTCTGCGTCCAGTGGATTTCCGAAGTCGAGGAGCTTCTGGCCTTTGTCGATATCGAGTTCGCCTACTCGATATCGAGGAGTTTCTGGGCTGCTCCTCCTTGTCGTTGTTGACTTGGCCTTCGTCGATTCTGATTGTTTTTCAGGGACTTCTTATTTCACTTTTCGCGATCCTTTTATGCTTGCCGACTTAAAAGTGTTATATTGCACACAAAAACAAGACTTTCCACATGAAGTATTCTAAACTAAAAAACCTAAACCAAAACCAAAAAGTTCAAAAGTCCCAAAATTCATAAAGTTTTATATACATGCTCTAGATTTTAGAGTCGCTAGGCCGACTTCTTCGTTTGCGCTTAAGGACCATTAGTGTGGGGCCCGCTCATGCTTGGCCCTTCTCCTGGATCATCTAGGTCCTGATTGTAGTATATAAGCTCAGCTGACAGGTGGTTGCTTGCATAATCTTCCTTCTCTTTCTTCTTCTTCCTTCCAGCTCTTCATTTCCACAGATTCTCTCGCCACGGGGCCTTACCTCCCCTTAAATTATTGATAAATTTCTTAATGGATTGAGGGGGAGTAGGATTCATACCTGAGCTTACCTTTTCGGACCCAAAACAAAAATCTTCGGGCTTGGGGTTAGTCGATATCGAGTACGGCTGGTCGATATCGAGTATAGGGACCCCATACTTAGGCTCTGGGCAAGTCTGTGGCTCAGCAGAGGAAGTCGATATCGACGAGCTTTGGTCGAGATCGAGTAGAAGGTTAGTCGAGATCGAGGAAGCTTTGTCGATCTCGAGTACAGTGCTGGTGCTTTCCTCCGTCGATTGCTTGGTCCCGTGGTTGTTGATGCTTTTTACCTCTAGCCATGAAATTTCCTCCTTTGTAGGGCCAAAAGAGAAATCTAAAACCTCATCGCCTATGGTGAAGGTGAGTGATCGATTCTTGACACTAATTCTGGAATCTGGAGTAGCTAAGAATGGTCTATCAAGAATAATAGGGCTAGTAGGATCTTCAGCACATTCTATAATAAGGAAATCTGCTGGAACAAAGAATTTACCAACCTGGACGGGAACATTCTCAACTATACCTGTAGGGATAACCACTGTATTGTTTGCCATGTATAGCTTGGCATCCACAGGCTCTATGCATCCTATTCTTACCTTCCGCCAGATTAATAAGGGCATGATGCTCACACCTGCTCCTAAATCACACAGAGACTCATATTTATATTGTCCAAAACCCATAGTAACAGAAAACTTACCAGGGTGTGGTCTCTTTTCAGGGAAGTGGAGTACTTTGCACTCGCCTATGATCTCTGAGATGGATCGCTTCTTGCTCAGGATTTCCTTCAGAAATTTGACATATCAAGGCATCTCTTGCAGGGCTTCTGTAAAAGGAATAGAGACGTTCTGTTCTTGCATCATATTAACAAAACGGTTAAACCTACCTGTAGTGGGATCTTTCAGCGCTTTGGAAGGGAAAGGCAGTGGCTTTTTCTGCTTCGGAGCCAGATCAGGCGTCGGAGGTGTTGCAGAGTCGTCGATATCGGCTTGCTTCTCCTCGATCTCGACCAGGGGCTTCTCGACATCGAGTTGGGTTGTCGACCTCGAGTTGCTGGGCTGCGCAGTGGAATCTGAACTTGGCCTCTGGTCTGGGTCGACGAGAGTTTTGTCGAGATCGAGTAAAGGTTCCTCGAGATCGAGTTGATCCCGCTCTGTGTCGAGTTGCTGCTCTGCCTTGTCTTGATGTTTCCCGACCTCTGGCTCGTGTAATTGATGCCCACTTCTGAGTTTGATAGCTGCGACGTGTCCGGTCTTCCCCTTAGGATTTGGTTCTGTTTGCCCAGGGAGCTGTCCGGATGGTCGTGGGATCTGTGCAGCGATTTGACCCATCTGGGTCTCTATTCCCCTTTTCCAGATGTCTAGTTCTCCAAATTTTATAGTGATGTTCTGGAACTGGTTGTTGATAGTGCCTTGATTCCGACGCATCTCCTCAAGGATGACCTGTAAGTCATCCTTCTTTTGATCCCTTTCTGGATGTCCTGGAGCTCTGTATGATGGGAGGTTCCTAGGAGGATCTTGGTTCCACTGTGGTTGATAGAACCTTTGATCTCCCATGTAGTGATTGAGACCCCCAGCGTAGGCTACCTCTTCATGTGTCTTTGCCATCTTGACTAGCTCAGTGTGTAGGCACTCAGTAGTGGTGTGCCGCTGTGATCCGGATTCGATGCAAGGTTGATTGACAGATAGATATTTGACTTGCTTGAGGAGCTTGCGATTCTGGTCTCTGTAGAACTGCTCCCTGACATCCGGGTCAATCTCCTTTGCTACCTCATAGAGTGGCATAGATGGTGCTGGCCTGGCATAGGAGTTCTCCTCATAGTTTGCAGTGGACCCATATTTGTTGTCATAATTGGTGAGCTTGTCTAGCACACCCCAGGCGTCAATTGGTGGCATCGTCAGATACTCATAGCGAGTATACTGGTTAATTCTGTCCTTAGTGACTTAGTCAAGAGAGTTGAAGAAGATCTCCTGAATGACGTAGGGTGGTTGTCCATGAGTAGGGCAAGATCTCAACAGTTCTTTGTAGCGTTCCCATGCCTTTGCTAGCGGTTCCCCAGACTTCTATTTTAAGGCTGTGACTTTCTGGCGGAGGAGTGCTGTTTTTGCGGGAGGGAAGAATTTGTTCAGAAACTCTTGCTCTACTTGGGCCCATGTTGTGAGGGATCTTGATTTCAGCCCTTCAAGCCACTTTAGTGCAGGTCCAGCGAGAGACCAGCGAAAAGCCTTCATCTTGACATATTCCAGAGAGAAAGAATTGGCATATGAGCTGCTAAACTCATAGTTTCGCCTATGATTCAAAAACATGGTTGTTTGGATTGTGGGGATTTGATTCTATTTAGTTACTCATATTCATAGTTATCATCTTGTGCTTATTGATTATATTTGTGTTCATTTCTATGATTGATCATCATGTTAGAAATTGCATCTTAGCTATGGATTCGTTGTTGTTTTCTTGATAGCAAAAAAAGGTATTGAGATAGTAATGTTTCTTTGTTTTTGTAGTGGATGATTTCAATTGATCTTTGTTGAGGATATTCGATTAGGGCTGAGTTTGGTTTGTGCCTATTAGTCTTAATATTATTGAATCAATAAGCCATTTGTTCTCTACGGATGAGTGAATCTCTGCGGATCTCTCAACTTAAGTAAAGTAGACCTATGAATATGAGTAATTGATAGATCAATCTAAGAACCATGAATTCCAACCATTGTCAGAGAATTACATGTGAAATGTTCTTTCTACTTTGATATCAATCTACTTTGCAATCATAAATCTGGTTACTTTTACATTCTAGTTATTTGCTACAAATCATTGGTTTGTCATAAGAGTTCTTGCTTAGAGTTATTGAATAGGAAATCGCTTCTACCTGTGGGTTCGACACCGGACTTCATCGTTATATGTTGTGAGCTAAATCTGCCATATTTTACAGTAACTTTAAATATCGTTTTCTGCATACTTTACATACATTTGTGTTAGCTAGTACAGAATCTATGTAGTTTATGTTTATTTGCCAAATTATGGAATCTACACCAGTTTCTGTTTAAATTCGCAGAATTCGGGACATTTTACAGCAACTCTAAGGAAGGTCAGAAAAGCTCGGAAAACCACTACAGAAGTCCAAAGTCAAAGAAGCAGCGGAACCAAGCGAATCAAGCTGAGAGCCCAGGCTACTCGATCTCGAGTAGGCCCTACTCGATCTAGACGAGCATGTCCGAGCACAGGCCTTGTCGACTAGGAGCAACGTCGAGAGCCAGACCAACCCAGCTCCGGAGCTCTACTCGATCTCGACAAGCCCTAGTCGAGATCGACGACGCCTCAGCGCCACACCCGGAGTCGACGAGGAGAGGAGGCAAGCCGAGGACGAGGATGACCAGGCAGCACTCGCTGCCAGCGACTCAACTCGCTGCCAGCGACTCAACTCGCTGCCAGCGACTCAACTCGCTGCCAGCGACTCAACTCGCTGCAGCGGACCGCTCGCTGCCGCGGAAATCTTCGCTGCCAGCGGGACGCACCAAGACGAGGGAAATCGCCAGCTCGCTGCAGCGGAAGAAGCCACGTTGAGGACCTGCTAGCCAAGACGATAAGCCAGCCCAGTCGACGACTTTCCTACTCGACATCGACGAGCCCTAGTCGACATCGATGAAGGATCCAGAAGCTGTTGACGTGGCTTGACGAATCCTACTCGGAGTTGGAGTCCTTCGAGCCGAGGATAGCCTAGTCTATCCAAATTATCTACATCTACCATGAAGAAGAGAGTTTTATCCACTTAAGACATTTAGATATATTTAGATTTAATTTCTTTATTGCTTTTATTTATCCTTAAGCATTTTAGATATAGTTTTAGATATAGATATAGATATTTTATCCTTTATTAGCAAGGAATAGAAGGATATAAATAAAGCCCATGGGGCTTAGTTTTATTCATTCAATTCTAGAGAGGGAAGTGGTAGGGAAGAGAGAGAGAGAGTGAGCGGCCGATTGGAGTTGTGAAGCGAGAGCGGAATTGGCTTCAGGCGGTTGTAAACTTTTGTTTATTTCAATGCAAGTAGTTTTCTTTTCATCAATCAATGTCTGAGTCTGCGATGAGGCGTGAGTAGTCCACCTACTTCTAGGGTTGAGGCGAGCCCAGCGATAGCCATGCGTGTTTGAGGTAAAGATCTGACCTTTATCATGTTTTGAGCATCTCCTACTTGTTTATGTGTTTATTACCCGTCTAATGGAGATCCATGCTAACAACTTGGATTATAAACATAAAATCGGTATAGACAATTAGGGTTTCTTGAGAGAGTTGTCTAATTGTTGGAAAAGGCGAAAGCTTAGTCCTTTGATGTGATCTACATGATAATTTGTTTGGTTCTACCTTATGCATGCTTGGTTATCGTTGTTGCAAACCCTAATCCTGGAAGCCTTTTACATACAGTTTATTTCAAGAGTCCCAAAGCATTTGCCTTTACTTTATTTCTTTGTTTCGTTTTAATTGTCTGTCTACTCGATCTCGACCAAGCCTGGTCGACCTCGAGTTACTGATTCTCGATCTAGCATCGCTGTAGCTTCTGTGTGCAGGTACTCGACGAGATGAAGCAAAGTCGACAAAGACTCTACTCGACATCGAGTAGTCCTCATCGATATCGACAAGCCTCTGCCTGTGCTAGCTGTTGCGCTGTGTTCGACTGTCCGATCTTCTGTCGACTACCCTAGTCGAGATCGAGGACCCTGTTGTCGACTTCCGACCGTGAGATTTCTTCGCTGCCTAGGATCCGCTGGCACGCTTCCTCGTGGATCGATCCTGACTTCCCACTGCTGCATCAGGAGGAGGTCTTGTAATTATTTGCAAGGGACGGAATCTGGTTTGCTTTGCATTATCTCTATTTTATTTGCATTCTCGATTTCCTCCTATCAACAAATTGGCGCCGTTGCCGGGGAAGCTATCATTCGCGCCTTAGGTAGTTAAATCTCACATCTGCTTTGAGTTATTATACAGGTGTATGCGCCGTTCTGGTCTACCACCTGAGTTTGACGCCTTAGACGAACCAGAGCGTTACCTACACATCCACTCTAAACTCAAAAGGATCATGGCGGCCGCTGAAACACAAGAGCAACTGATCGAAAGGCTTACAAGGGAACTAGCCGCTAAAGATGTTGTTATCGCCACTGAGAAAGCAGCAAGGGAGCAAGCAGAAGCTGAGCTTGCCCAATATCCAACTACTGCAGAGGATTATATGCATCCAGCTCTCGTCGTGCCTGAATCGGCGATTCTAATCCCTGATAACTCTTTTGAAATTCGCACTCAATTTTTGATAGAGCTTAAAAATAATGCTTTTTATGGCAAATTTAATGAGTGCCTTCTTGAACATATTACTAACTTTCATGATATGTGTCGTACTCTTGCAGAAGGTACAACTCTGGAATATGTCAAGATGAAATCTTTTGGCTGGTCGCTCGCTGGACCTGCACTGAAATGGCTTGAAGGGCTGAAGCCGAGATCTCTCACCACCTGGGCCCAAGTAGAACAAGAGTTCCTGAACAAATACTTCCCACCCGCCAAAACAGCACTTCTCCGTCAGAAAATCACCGCCTTCAAACAGAAGCAAGGGGAACCTCTGGCAAAGGCATGGGAACGCTACAAAGAACTACTACGATCGTGCCCTACTCATGGACAGCCACCCTACGTCATCCAGGAGATCTTCTTCAACTCTCTGGATCAGATCACTAAGGATAGGATCAACCATTATACTCGCTATGAGTATCTGACGATGCCACCAAGCGACGCATGGGGTGTGCTAGAAAAGCTCACTAACTACGACAACAAATATAGGGCTCCTACAAATTATGAGGAGAACTCTTACGCCAGGCCAGCACCATAAATGCCACTATTTGAGCCAGCAAAGGAGATTGACCCAGATGTCAGGGAGCAGTTCTACAGAGACCAGAATCGCAAGCTCCTCAAGCAAGTCAAATATCTATCTGTCAACCAGCCTTGCATTGAATGCAAATCACAGAGGCACACCACTACTGAGTGCCCACACACCGAGCAAGTCAGGATGGCAGAAACACATGAGCAGGCAGCCTACGCTAGGGGTCCAAATCGCTACATGGGAGACCAACGATCCTACCAAACACAGTGGAACCAAGGTCCTCTTAGGAATCCCCCACCCTACAGAGCTCCAGGACATCCAGAAAGGGATCAAAAGAAGGATGATCTGTAGCTGATCCTTGAGGAGATGCGTCGGAATCAGGGCACCATCAACAACCAATTCCAGAATATCACTACAAAGTTTGGGGAATTGGACATCTGGAAAAGGGGAATAGAGACGCAGATGGGTCAAATCGCTGCACAGATCCCACGACCGTCCGGACAACTCCCTGGGCAAACTGAACCAAATCCTAAGGGGAAAACCGGACACGTCGCAGCTATCAAACTCAGGAGTGGACATCAATTACACGAGCCAGAGGTCGGAAAACATCAAAGCAAGGCAGAGCAGCAACTCGACATAGAGCACAGCCAACTCGATCTCGAGGAAGGTGTACTCGTCATCGACGAGCCGCTACTCGACAAAGACCAGAAGCTGAGCTCGGACTCCGCTATGTAGACCAGCAACTCCAGGTCGACCACTGTACTCGATGTCGACGAGCCCGTTGTCGAGATCGACGAGCAGTGTCTGGCCGACGTCGACGACGCTGCAGCACCTCCGACAGCTAATCAGGCTCCGAAACTGAAAAAGCCACTGCCTTTCCCTTCAAAAGCACAGAAAGATCCCACTGCAGGTAGGTTTACCAGATTTGTTAATATGCTGCAAGAACTAAATGTTTCTATTCCTTTTACAGAATCCCTGTAAGAGATGCCTGGATATGTCAAATTTCTCAAGGAAATCCTAAGCAAGAAGCGATCCATCTCAGAGATCGCAGGCGAATGCAAAGTACTCCACTTCCCTGAAAAGAAACCTGACCCTGGTAAGTTTTCTATTACTGTGGGTTTTGGTCAATATAAATATGATTCTCTATGCGATTTAGGGGCAAGTGTGAGCATCATGCCTTTATCAATCTGGCGGAAAGTAAAGATAGGATGCATAGAACCTATGGATGCTAAGCTATACATGGCAAACAATACAGTAGTCATCCCTACAGGTATAGTTGAGAACGTCCCTGTCCAGGTTGGTAAATTCTTTGTTCCAGCTGATTTCCTTATCATTGACTGTGCTGAAGATCCTACTAGCCCTATTATTCTTGGTAGACCATTCTTAGCTACTGCAGACGCCAGAATTAGTGTCAAGAATAGATCGCTCACCTTCACCATAGGCGATGAGGTGTTGGATTTCTCTTTTGGCCCTGCAAAAGAGGAAATTTCATGGATGGAGGTGAAAAGCAGCAGCAACCACGGGACCAAGCAAACAGTGGAGAAAGATGCTGACGCTATACTCGAGATCGACAAGACCAACTCAATCTCGACAAGGGACCTACTCGACTTCGACAAACCTTCGTCGATGTCGACTACCACTGTAGAGCCAGAAAATTTCCAAAAGCCTAAGTATGGGGTCCCTGTACTCGAGGTCGACAAGCCTTCATCGATGTCGACTAGCCCCAAGCCCAAAGATTCCTATTTTGGGTCCGAAAAGGCAGGTTCAGGTATGAATCCTACTCCCCCTCAGTCTATAAAGAAAATTATAAATGATTTAAGGGGAGACAAGACGCCGTGGCAAGAGAATCTGCGAAAACTAAGAGCTGGAAGGAAAAGGGAGAAAGAAAAAGGAGATGATGCAAGCAACAACCTGTCTGCTGAGCTTGCATACTACCAGCAGGACCTAGATGATCCAAGAGAAGGGCCAAGCATGAGCGGGCCCCACAATAATGGTCCTTGAGCGCAAAAGGAGAAGTCGGCCTAGCGACTCTAAAATCTAGAGCATGTATATAAAACTTTATGATTTTGGGACTTTTGAACTTTTTGTTTTGTTTTTGGTTTTTGTTTTTGGGTTTTTATGTCTATTAGAATGTTTTATGTGGATAGTCTTGTTTTGTGTGCAATCTAACACTTTTAGGTCAGCAAGCATAAAAGGATCGCGAAAAGTGTAATAAGAAGTCCCTGAAAAATAGTCAAAATCGACGAAGGCCAAGTCGACGGCGACAAAGAGGAGCAGCCCAGACAGTACTCGATCTCGAGTAGGCCAACTCGACATCGACAAGCATCAGACGCTCCTCGATTTCAGAAAACCACTAGACGCAGACGAGGCTCCTCGAGATCGACTACCCAGTACTCGAGATCGATAAACCTACCTCTACTCGACATGCAGTAATCTGCCTTCATCGATGATTTATCTTGTGAGTTCCTTCCTTTACTCTTGTTTCTATTTGATTTTATACAGTGAGGACACTGTAAATTTTAAGTATGGGGTGGGGAAGGGCTTACTTTATGGCTTACTTTATGCATATTTACTTTATTTGACATTATATGTGCATTATTTCTTTAAATTGCTACATGGCTATTTTGGAATGCATTATTAATTTATGTGCTTATATGCATGTTTTCCAAAAATTTGAGAAAAATCACACCCCCATTGAAAATTTTGAATAATGTCATGGAAGATTTAATTAAACTCGACGATGCAAAATTGGATTCATTAGAGGTATAGCATGAAATTGCCTAGTAAAGGGAAGTCATAATGAAGTGCATTATTTCTTGAAAACCATGAAATGAGGTAAAATTTGAAGTTGCTTTTGACATGTTGCATGATAAGATGATGGAGGACTTTATATTTCCATATAATGCTCATTGCTTGAAATCCTAGCCTTACCTATGCTTATGCATCACAAAAGCCATATTATGCCTTATTTCAAATATTGCTCCACATGATCTAAATATTTGCCATTCTTTACCTTATCCGGGGATTATGTTGAGAATGATGTTACATTATGGAGATGTCATATGGTGTTTGTGTTGTATTTAGAGTTTGGAAGGAAAATATTTGAAATATATGGAAAATTTAATGAGTGAAAGAAAATCCAATCACCTCAGGAGATAAAGGTAGATTGACCCTGCTCTCTGAGATAATAGTTTGGAGAGATGGGACACATTGTGAGGAGTCCAAAGCACTAAGTATCCGGGGCCATTCATGACACCCATGTTTGCGACTCGCGAGAAGGCAGTGCTGAGGTTAGAGAGGTAAAAGAATTATTATAGATAAAAACATTATGAAAGGCGATGAATTTTATGAGAAGGAATGTGGTATAAAATTCAATTTGGAAATACTCCATTTCCCCGGATCATTAGCACCACATTGCCAGAAACTGCCCACCTTTTAGCCTTTTACCAAATCTACTCCTTATTTGAGCTAAATTTAAGTCCTCTTGATTATTAATGCTTTGTCACGAATGAATGTTTTGCATAACCCTCCTTTTGTGAGTAGATGTTGCTTTGATATAATTACACATGCATGGATTAGTGACACTAGTACCTTTTCGAGGATGGTAATTGATTGCAGGGACATATAAGAATGAATCTAATATGTTGAGAGTTTTTTCTTCCCCTGAATGACAATTGAAAGTATTGCTTGAGGACAAGCAAGCTTAAGTATGGGGTGTTTGTTGTGAGCTAAATCTGCCATATTTTACAGTAACTTTAAATATCGTTTTCTGCATACTTTACATACATTTGGGTTAGCTAGTACAGAATCTATGTAGTTTATGTTTATTTTCCAAATTATGGAATCTACACCAGTTTCTGTTTAAATTCGCAGAATTCGGGACATTTTACAGCAACTCTAAGGAAGGTCAGAAAAGCTCGGAAAACCACTACAGAAGAAGTCAAAGAAGCAGCGGAACCAAGCGAATCAAGCTGAAAGCCCAGGCTACTCGATCTCGAGTAGGCCCTACTCGATCTAGACGAGCATGTCCGAGCACAGGCCTTGTTGACTAGGAGCAATGTCGAGAGCCAGACCAACCCAGCTCCGGAGCTCTACTCGATCTCGACAAGCCCTAGTCGAGATCGACGACGCCTCAGCGCCACACCCAGAGTCGACGAGGAGAGGAGGCAAGCCGAGGACGAGGACGACCCGGCAGCACTCGCTGCCAGCGACTCGACTCGCTGCAGCGGACCACTCGCTGCCGCGGAAATCTTCGCTGCCAGCGGGACGCACCAAGACGAGGGAAATCGCCAGCTCGCTGCAGCGGAAGAAGCCACGTCGAGGACCTACTAGCCAAGACGATAAGCCAGCCCAGTCGACGACTTTCCTACTCGACATCGACGAGCCCTAGTCGACATCGATGAAGGATCCAGAAGCTGTTGACGTGGCTTGACGAATCCTACTCGGAGTTGGAGTCCTTGGAGCCGAGGATAGCCTAGTCTATCCAAATTATCTACATCTACCATGAAGAAGAGAGTTTTATCCACTTAAGACATTTAGATATATTTAGATTTAATTTCTTTATCGCTTTTATTTATCCTTAAGCATTTTAGATATAGTTTTAGATATAGATATAGATATTCTATCCTTTATTAGCAAGGAATAGAAGGCTATAAATAAATCCCATGGGGCTTAGTTTTATTCATTCAATTCTAGAGAGAGAAGTGGTAGGGATGAGAGAGAGAGAGTGAGCGGCCGATTGGAGTTGTGAAGCGAGAGCGGAATTGGCTTCAGGCGGTTGTAAACTTTGGTTTATTTCAATGCAAGTAGTTTTCTTTTCATCAATCAATGTCTGAGTTTGCGATGAGGCGTGAGTAGTCCACCTACTTCTAGGGTTGGGGCGAGCCCAGCGATAGCCATGCGTGTTTTAGGTAAAGATCTGACCTTTATCATGTTTTGAGCATCTCCTACTTGTTTATGTGTTTATTAACCGTCTAATGGAGATCCATGCTAACAACTTGGATTATAAACATAAAATCGGTAGAGACAATTAGGGTTTCTTGAGAGAGTTGTCTAATTGTTGGAAAAGGCGAAAGCTTAGTCCTTTGATGTGATCTACATGATAATTTGTTTGGTTCTACCTTATGCATGCTTGGTTATCGTTGTTGCAAACCCCAATCCCGGAAGCCTTTTACATACAGTTTATTTCAAGAGTCCCAAAGCATTTGCCTTTACTTTATATCTTTGTTTCGTTTTAATTCTCTATCTACTCGATCTCGACCAAGCCTGGTCGACCTCGAGTTACTGATTCTCGATCTAGCATCGCTGTAGCTTCTGTGTGCAGGTACTCGACCAGACGAAGTGAAGTCAACAAAGACTCTACTCGACATCGAGTAGGCCTCATCGATATCGACAAGCCTCTGCCTGTGCTAGCTGCTGCGCTGTGTTCGACTGTCCGATCTTCTGGCGACTACCCTAGTCGAGATCGAGGACCCTGTTGTCGACTTCCGACCGTGAGATTTCTTCGCTGCCTAGGATCCGCTGACACGCTTCCTCGTGGATCGATCCTGACTTCCCGCTGCTGCATCAGGAGGAGGTCTTGTAATTATTTGCAAGGGTTGGAATCTGGTTTGCTTTGCATTATCTCTATTTTATTTGCATTCTCGATTTCCTCCTATCAACACTATACTAGTATTTATTTGGTTTATCAAGTTATTGATTGCCTAATCTATTGGTTTTGTGTTTGAGTTTGGATAAAATTAGTATTTGATAAAGGGCAAAAGTGCCAACGACGTTCGTCATGCATCAGCTATGATAATGCATATTTTATTTGGTCATTTATACGTGGTCTTAGGTACATTAGAACGTCATATTGTGTGTTTAATAAGCTTATTCATATTCTTGGTCATTTGGTATTCGAAGTGCGGAATCTACGGTTTCTAGTGTTTATTTGTAGGTTATAAGATCCGGCCTCGAAACCCTATCTTTAAGGTTCTCAGAAGAAGAGCTAAGGAATAAGAGCGGAAATAGAGAACATGGAGAAACCCCATCTTTAAGGTTCTCAGAAGTTGGAATTAGCTTCTGAGGTCTTCATAAGAATCGTATTGCTTGGAAAGAGCTTTCCAACGCATATTCATATGCATCAATCGGAAAAAGGATGACTCCAGAATGTGCGTTACAAGTTCAATCTTCCGAAGCTGTCGGCACTGTAGGAAAGGCGCCAGCCGCCCTTTCCACGGCGCCCGCCGCCTCGTCAGATCCCGGATTTACGATACGCGGCCCAATCTATCTTTATGGAAACCCTTATCTATCTTTCCTAGGGTTTAGGCCGACGCCTTTGAGCCCTATATTAGTCATACTTCCAGCATTCAATTAATCAATTAACATTCTATTCCCCATAAACTCAAAGAGAGATGAGAGGATTTAAGTTTTATGCTTGCCTAGAATTCTTTTGGTTTTGCTATGATTCAAGACTTGGTTGATTGATTGTGATACTTGATTTCTATATTATTCATGAGTTTATTTATCATCTTGTTCTTCATCTTATATTTGTGTTCCTTTCCATGAATCTGTTGTTGGTTTCTCGATAGCAAACGAAGTCAATGATTTAGTGATATTTCTATTCCTTTGTAGTGGATGATAAAAATTAATATATGATGTGTAGATTCGATTAGGGTTGAGTTCAGTTTGCGCCTATTTGTCTTAATTGCATTGAATCAATGTGCCAATTGGTTTAAGTACTTGAGTTCTTAATGTTATTCTTTAGTGATATTAAATAAGATGAGTGAATCTATGAGGACCTCTCAACCTTAGTCAAGTCGACATAGGCTTAGGAATAATATTGATATCAACTCAAGGATCAAGCAATCAACCAGTGTTGCGAATTGTATGCGAAACCATACGCTCTATTCTTCTATCTTTGATTTGCTCTTGCTAACATCTTTATCATAAGTTTATTCGCTTTTTCTTCCTTCCTTCGTGTTCCTATTCTATCGTTAGGGTCATAATTGGTAAACACATATTGCATTGAAGTACTTGTTTCTCTGTGGTTTCGACCCCTTACTTATCCGCTATACTAGGTTGCTGGTTTAGTTTATTTGTTTAGGTTATTTCTTTGGCGAGGTGAAATCTAACGACGTTTCCCCTTCCGTCAAAAGTGGTTCTGTTGCCATGTACGCAAGTTTATTTCTTTGTTTTGTGTGTTTATTGATTTTTGTGTCTTTTGTTTGGTTTTGTTTCTTTCAAAAAATTTATAAAATAAAAATGTTGAGGTTATATCAAAATCAGGGAGAATCTTTTCACCATTACCTAGAAAGAGTGGTAAATCTAGTGAGCGAGCGCAAATCACGGGGTTTCAATGATAGAGAGTTAGATAAGGTGCTTTGTGTTATGGAGGGTGCACAACCCTCAATAAGGAAACTTATTGACGATGGCGACCGCAGCCTAGGACTTGGAATATGGTATCTTATCCAACACATAGCCCTTGATTGTGAGTTAAAAGAAACATGGGAGAAAGGATGCAAGAAGTTGGTCGAGCTACTCAAGGAGGAGTCATCACTGGATTGGGTGGCGCCTGCCGCTCCACACACGGCGCCCGTCGTCTCTGTAGATTGCCCAAAGGTAAGGATATTAACTGAGCAAGAATATTGGGAGACGCATGGCTTCTCTGATGAAGATTGGGATGAAGAAGAGGATCTAGTACTTCTTGAAACGGAGTCTCAAGAGTCGACGCGTGAGGTTTCGTCTATTATGCCTTCTTCTCCATTATCTTTTATGCCCTCTCCTTTTATGTCTTCCTCCCCATCACCCATTATGCATTCTTCTCCATCATCCGATGAAGTGGAGAGCCCAACGCCTATTGAAATAGAATCTCATGAGTGCACGCATGAGGATCTATATGTTTTTGCTCCTGATTCATCTGAAGAACTCATCTCGATCGCGCCGATCACAGAACCAATCCCAGAGCCGATTTCTGTGGCTCCTAAGCAAGGTAATGAACTTTCTAACCCTTTTGTGGATTATGGTGAATATATGGATCCCTAGGAGCATTACTTCTACAAGACGCCAACGAACTTTGGTTGTGCACAGTTTTTCATGTTTAGTGTTCATTCAAATTTTGGTTGTGCACAAGAATTTCATTTTCTTTTAAGGGCATTAATAATGTCTGAATGAGTTTTAAGGTAAGGACATAATAAACGTCGAGTCTATGACGTTAACCAAGGACGCTTCTTGGGAGGCAACCCATGATTTGTTTTCCAGTTTGTAAGTTTTTCAATTCCTAGGTAGGTATTTCATCTTTCAAATTCAATAAAGTGATAGAGTTCCATTTAGATTAGTGTTTTTAGAGGAGTCTTGAGTTGTGATTTGCTTGATCAAATGACGGAGTTGGCGTTCTGCACAACCGGCGCCCGTCGTCACATCCACAGCGCCCGCCGCCCCTATGTTGCTCTTGACGCGTCCAGATCTTTGGTAAACTTGGAAGGGAAGTAATTCTATCTTTTATTTTTAGTTAATTCCGGTTGTTGTAGGTTAGTTTATATTTTCTATCTTATTTAGGATTAGATGTTTTCTATTTTTTTAGGATTAGATTTTATTCTATCTATCTTTAGGATTAGATTTCTTTTAGGTTAGTTTTATTTATCTTTTATCTATTTTCATCTATCATCATAGGGTTAGATTGTTCTATCTAGGATTAGTTTTCATTTATCTTAGGACTAGATTTTATCTTTTTATTTATTTTCTTTTCTTTTATTATTATTTCTATCTATTTCTAATATCTCCTTTTCTTTTTAATAGATGATCCTTTCCCTTTCCAACTAATCACATATCTCAATTCCCAAATTTGATCATTCAAGCCATTGTCTCCAAGCCACACAAGAAACCAAATTTCTCCACTTGAATCTAAATTCAAAAACCTAAGATTTGAGTTTCAATCAAAAGCCTTTCTTTTTTCTATCATCCACGTCCATCAATACCCTTCATCCATCAAATTCAATTCTTTTCATACCATCACCATTCCTATCACCAAGAGAAAAACTATGAAACCAAGCCCTAATTTTCAAAGAGCAATTTGAAAGGAGTTTGGACGTCGAAACATCGATGTTGTACCTCGGATTCATGGTTCTGCACAGATGGCACCCGCCGCCCCATACCCGCCGCCCGTCGCCGCCCCAGTGCTCCAATGTTTGTTGACGATAATAGCCATCACTACCATGATCAAGTAGGTCCCCTTTTCTCCCACTTGTTTTATTTTAAATTTTGTTGTCTTTATTTGATTTTCAATTAAGGATGATGAATAGTTTGTGTGTGTGTGTGGGGGGGGGGGGGGGGAGTGAAGTGAATTAGTTAGGTTAGGTTAGTTCATGTTTTAATTTTTGTTATTTCTTTTATATTATATAAAATGTCAAAAATAAAAAATAAAAATTGAAAAATGTCAAAAACCCAAAAATATCATGCATTGCATAAATATGTGTTATTCAACTACCCATCTTGCAATGTTTGTCCTCTATTATATATTTTGGCATTATCATATAAATTTCATAGCATGTTTGGATTGTTTAGCTTTATCGCCTTAAAATGTTTTTCTAATGAAGCATGATTTGGTGATGTAATTGAGAATATAAGATTGAGCTTGAGTATGATTTAAATCCTACACAATATGACATTGTGAGATTGTTTTTTAACCTTATTGGAATCATATAACTCCTTTTGCTTGTGTGTGTGATTTACTCTCCTTATGTTTCTACCTCTTGATATTGACTTCATTATCTATTGTCAAGACCGACTTACATGTTTGTTGGTTCCGGAATTTTATGCTTTTATGTTTATATTTGGCTTTAATTGCATGTTTTGAGTGAAACAAGGTGGAAATGGTTGAGAAACTTAGTAACCGGATCTATACATGACACTCATAGGTATGATTCACGCAAAATGGTGTCAAAAGTTATCCACTAAGGAAAGAAGCTTGATCATTGAGTAACCGGGTTCATTCATGACACCCATGTTTGCAACTCGCGTCAAAAGATGTTCAACTGGACTTCATTCAAGTAAGTTGAGGTGTTGATAGACCGGGGTCATTCATGACACCCATGTTTGCGACTCGCGTAAGGAATACACCAAGTCTAAAAGAAAGCATAAGAAGAAAATGAAAAATAAAAGAAAAAACAACCCTAAAAAAAGAGAAAATCAGATAAAAGAAAGAAAAGAGAGAAATCAAGAGCCAAATTGCTTATTTTTATTGTTTGTCCGCAGGTAATGGCATTTCGGTAGAGATTTGGTGATATTGTTGTCAATTTCTATGAGCTTAGTTACATCTTGGATTGAGTTAAAAGTTGAACTTGAAAGCCTAAACACATGAGAGCTTGAGTGAAACACATATTCCTGGTGAGGTTGGATGATTTCTACTCTATGCTTTAATCGCTAAATACATGCTACGATGTTTATTCACTTGATCTTGTGTTCATTTAATTTTAATGTTGCTTTTGATGAGGCAAACGCATGATGAATATGTTTGTGGGATGTTTGGTTATTGCTATGTTTTTCATTGCTTGAGGACAAGCAAAGGCTTAAGTGTGGGGGAGTTGGAGTATGACAATTTGTTTGCTTCTTTCACGTTTAATTTGCGCTGGTTATGGTATAAACAAATTTATTTTAGATATGAAGAAGTCGCCATCTCTATGATATAATCTAGTTCGCTAGAGGACTAGCGAAGCTTAAGTGTGTATGTGGGGGTGGGGGGGGGGGGGGGGGGTTGATAATGTATATTTTATATGGTCATTTATAGGTGGTCTTAGGTACATTAGAATATCGTATTGCGTGTTTAATAAGCTTATTCATATTCTTCGTCATTTGGTATTCGAAGTGCGGAATATATGTTGTAAGGAGGAAATCGAGTTTAAAATATAATAAAATAATTCAAACCAGATTCGTGCCCCAGCAAATAATTACAAGACTTCCTCCCGATGCAGTAGTGGGAAGTCAGGATCGATCCATGAGGAAGCGTGTCAGCGGATCCTAGGCAGCGGAGAAATCTCACGGAAGTGGTCGACAACAGGGGTCCTAGATCTCGAGTACAGTTACTCGACAGAAGATGGGACAGTCGAACAGCGCAGCAGCAAGCAAAGGCCTTAGTCGAACTCGACTTAGTCTTACTCGAGATCGAGTAGAGTCGTCTTGGTCGAGTTGGCTTTGTCGAGTTCCTGCACACAGAAGCTATGACGATTCTGGAATCGAAGATTAGTAACTCGAGATCGAGGAGTGCAATTCGAGATCGAGTAAGACAGAGAATAAAAACGAAATAAAGTAAAGGCAAGTGTTTTGGGATTTCGAACTAAACTGTATGTAAAAGACTTCCAAGATTGAGGTTTGCAACAACGATAACCAAGCATGCATAAGGCAAGAATAAAACAGATAATCATATAATTCGCATCAAAGGACCAAGCTTTTACCTTTTCCAACAATTAGACAACTCTTTCAAGAAGCCCTTATTGTCTCTACTGATTTTATGTTTACAATCCAAGTTGTTAGCATGGACCTCCATTAGATGGGTAATAAACATATAACAAGTAGTAGATGCTCAAAACATGATAAAAGTCGGATCTTTACCTCAAACATACAAGGCTATCGTCGGGCTCGCCCCAACCCTAGAAGTGGGTGGACTACTCGCGCTTCATCGCAACCTCAGACATTGATGTATGAAAAGAAACTTGCATTGAACTAAATTCAAAGCCTTTACAATCCCGGCAATCCAACTCTCGTTGAATGCCAAAACCCTAAAACCTTCGAACTCCTAAACGTCTCTGTGGAACTACTTCTCTAGCTTGTGAATTGAATGAATCCTAAAATCAGCCCCATGTGATTTATTTATAGCCTTCTAATCCTTGCTATTCAAGGATAGAATATCTCTATCTTTATCTAAATCTATATCTAAAGCATTAAAGATAAATAAATGGACAACATAATTATATCTAAAAAGGGAATTATATCTAAAAGTCTTCAAGTGGCTAAATCTTCTTCTCCATGATGGAACTTGATAGAATCGGATAGACTCGGCAATCTTCGGCCCCAAGGAATCCCAATCCGAGTAGGACAGCTTAAACCGCGTTACGCGTCTCCGGAAGATTTCCTCGATCTCGAGGAGTTTTCCTCGATCTCGAGTTGGGTGGTCATCGACTTTAGCTTCAGCTCGGCGTCTCAGGTTGCTCTTCCTTGATGTGCTCAGACATGGGCTCCTGGGGTTCGTCGATATCGAGAACCTTCCCCGATCTCGAGTTGAGTGGGCTCATCGACTAGGTTTTCTGGTGTTGTCGAGCAACTCTTCTCGACATGCTCGGACAGGTGCTCGGTTTTGTCTACATCGAGGAAAGTCCTCGATATCGAGTTGTGGTGTCCGGGTGCCTAGCCAGGTCGGGTAGCACTCCTCGGGTAGGCTCTCCCCGACTCCGGGTGGTCTTTGGGGCTTTGTCGACATCGAGTAAGCAACTCGATCTCGAGGAAAGAGTTGGAGTCGGGTTCTTCGTCTTCAGCTTCTCGACATGGGCTCCTCGATCAGTGTAGTGTCCGGACATGTCTTTGTCGATATCGAGTACAACTCATCGATATCGAGTAGACTTAAGCTTCCGTCCTTGCTTCTTGGTTTTCTCCCGAAATGGATCCATATTCTGCAATATTAA
Source organism: Persicaria tinctoria (assembly GCA_037127255.1). Lineage (NCBI taxonomy): Eukaryota > Viridiplantae > Streptophyta > Magnoliopsida > Caryophyllales > Polygonaceae > Persicaria > Persicaria tinctoria. The sequence continues at coordinate 36,958,235 of JBANSL010000019.1, read as the reverse complement.
ACAGAAACTTATGTAGATCTCTATTTCTGACAAATAAGCATATACTACATAAATTCGACATATTCCCAACCCGAAATATGCAAAGTGTATAGAATATGGAACTAAAATATGCATAAAGGCATGGCTACTTTAGAGACATCAAATCACCCCATACTTAGAATTGCTTGTCCTCAAGCAATAACCAAACAATAACCAAGACCTACAACACATCCTTCAAGTCTTCGCCCTTGTCAAAAGCAACATCTCAAGGAGTAGCAATGTAAGACAAGTGAATTAAACGTCATCACACATATACGAGCGATCCATGGGCATAGGCAATATATATCCAACCTCACAGGGATAATGTGTTTATACTCAACTCTCAATGTGTTTAGGTTATGAAGATCAACTCTCAACTCAATTCCATATACAATCTCATAAACATTGCAATTTAAATATGAATCCACTTCGCAACCAATTATGTAAATGTAACAAGAATTATTTGGAGGACTTCGCTCAATAGAAGTCTTCAAAGAAGATTCCATTCGGTGGGGTTGTAATGGGGCTTGGTAAGAAATAAAAGGGCATGGAGTTATTTGGCCATGTGGTGCTTAATACAATTCGGGAATCAAGACTCCAAAATCTCCAACATAACCAAACCATAACTCTCAATCATACACATCAACCTAACTCTCCAACTTATTTCAATGAAGTATGTAACCTTTCAAACTTAATTAACCTCTTCAAAGTATGTATCTTGCGTAAATGAAAGAAATAAGGTCAATTTGGCTCATGCACTTTATTCACAAACATATACACAAACTTTTCTTTCTCTTTCTTTCTTTTTTTTTCGATTTTTTTTAAACGAAAATAACTAGTGCATTTATAGGGTCAGCCAAAAATCCTTTTACATAGTATGCATAGCAAGATAAAAATTATAAAACCAACCCATATTTCAATAAATTTAAAAATCCTCTTTACTTGAAATGAAACACAAGCTTATTTCTTCCACAAACCATTATTCCAACCAACTCTAAGTCTTAATTCCCAAATGGGGGTCAGGCTCAATTTGGCTAAGGATAATTTTATGGAGTTTATAATAAAAGTCTCATGCTAATGTTCTGGCTTCAAGCAGGGATAATGCAGGGTAGGTAAAGAGAGGATAAAATTGGCTTAAAAGGTGCCTCCATCATTTAATTCTCATTCACATCAACATATAAATGCATTGGCTTTGAATAACTATCACAACATTTAGAGATGCATAGGAAGAGTAAATACACTCAAGAAAGCAGAGGGATTTTAAATGTTCTCCCTATAAGGCCAAAATTCTCACTAGGACAATTTTTGTTGGATTTTAACCTTTAGCTTATGATCATATGTGCTCAATTTCATCACAACTTCACAATCCACATAAAAACAATTTCGAGGACATAGGCTAAACCTTCCTAACATGCCATAGGATTTACATGATCAAGTCAATCATTATTCATCATCATAGGACATCTAAGTTAGGGTATAAAAACTAAGACAATGCAAAATTTTAAACATGCATTTTTTTTTGTTTTTTATTTTTATTTTTATTTTTGTAACTAAAAACAAGACTAATGTATAACAAAAGACTTAAATGCATAAATTTAAACATGAATGCATAACAAAAAAATAAAATTTCACCATGTAAAAACCAAAAAGCAAGACTAAAACATATAATAATGATAATAAGCCCTTCCCCCACCCCATACTTAAAATATACAGTGTCCCCACTGTATAAAATCAAATAAAAACAAGAGTAAAGGAAGGAACTCACCGAATAACAAATCGAGGAGGGCAGATCGGTGCAGGTCGAGTAACTGTCTTGTCGATATCGAGTACCCTACTCTATATCGAGTAGCTTTGTCTGCGTCCAGTGGATTTCTGAAGTCAAGGAGCTTCTGGCCTTTGTCGATATCGAGTTGGCCTACTCGATATCGAGGAGTTTCTGGGCTGCTCCTCCTTGTCGTTGTCGACTTGGCCTTCGTCGATTCTGACTGTTTTTCAGGGACTTCTTATTCCACTTTTCGCAATCCTTTTATGCTTGCCGACTTAAAAGTGTTAGATTGCACACAAAAACAAGACTTTCCACATGAAGTATTCTAAACGAAAAAACCAAAACCAAAACCAAAAAGTTCAGAAGTCCCAAAATTCATAAAGTTTTATATACATGCTCTAGATTTTAGAGTCGCTAGGCCGACTTCTTCGTTTGTGCTTAAGGACCATTAGTGTGGGGCCCGCTCATGCTTGGCCCTTCTCTTGGATCATCTAGGTCCTGATTGTAGTATGCAAGCTCAGCTGACAGGTGGTTGCTTGCATAATCTTCCTTCTCTTTCTTCTTGTTCCTTCCAGCTCTTAATTTCCGCAGATTCTCTCGCCACGGGGCCATACCTCCCCTTAAATTATTGATAAATTTCTTAATGGATTGAGGGGGAGTAGGATTCATACCTGAGCTTACCTTTTCGGACCCAAAACAGAAATCTTCGGGCTTGGGGTTAGTCGATATCGAGTACGACTGGTCGATATCGAGTACAGGGACCCCATACTTAGGCTATGGGCAAGTTTGTGGCTCAGCAGAGGAAGTCGATATCGACGAGCTTTGGTCGAGATCGAGTAGAAGGTTAGTCGAGATCGAGGAAGGTTTGTCGATCTCGAGTACAGTGTTGGTGCTTTCCTCCGTCGATTGCTTTGTCCCGTGGTTGTTGATGCTTTTTACCTCTATCCATGAAATTTCCTCCTTTGTAGGGCCAAAAGAGAAATCTAAAACCTCATCGCCTATGGTGAAAGTGAGCGATCGATTCTTGACACTAATTCTGGAATCTGCAGTATCTAAGAATGGTCTACTAAGATTAATAGGGCTAGTAGGATCTTCAGCACGTTCTATAATAAGGAAATCTGCTGGAACAAAGAATTTACCAACCTGGACGGGGACATTCTCAACTATACCTGTAGGAATGACCACTGTATTGTTTGCCATGTATAGCTTGGCATCCACAGGCTCTATGCATCCTATTTTTACCTTCCACCAGATTGATAAGGGCATGTTGCTCACACTTGCTCCTAAATCACACAGATACTCATATTTATATTGTCCAAAACCCACAGTAACAGAAAACTTACCAGGGTCTGGTCTCTTTTCAGGGAAGTGGAGTACATTGCACTCGCCTGCGATCTCTGAGATGGATCGCTTCTTGCTCAGGATTTCTTTCATAAATTTGACATATCAAGGCATCTCTTACAGGGCTTCTGTAAAAGGAATAGAGACGTTCATTTCTTGCAGCATATTCAAAAAACGGTTAAACCTACCTGCAGTGGGATCTTTCAGCGCTTTGGAAGGGAAAGGGAGTGGCTTTTTCTGCTTCGGAGCCAGATCAGGCGTCGGAGGTGTTGCAGAGTCGTCGACATCGGCTTGCTTCTCCTCGATCTCGACCAGGGGCTTCTCTACATCGAGTTTGGTTGTCGACCTCGAGTTGCTGGGCTGCGCAGTGGAGTCTGAACTTTGCCTCTGGTCTGGGTCGACGAGAGTTTTGTCGAGATCGAGTAAAGGTTCCTCGAGATCGAGTTGATCCCGCTCTGTGTCGAGTTGCTGCTCTGCTTTGTCTTGATGTTTCCCAACCTCTGGCTAGTGTAATTGATGCCCACTTCTGAGTTTGATAGCTGCGACGTGTCTGGTCTTCCCCTTTGGATTTGGTTCTGTTTGCCCAGGGAGCTGTCCGGATGGTCGTGGGATCTGTGCAGCGATTTGACCCATCTGGGTCTCTATTCCCCTTTTCCAGATGTCTAGTTCTCCAAATTTTATAGTGATATTCTGGAACTGGTTGTTGATGGTGCCTTGATTCCGACGCATCTCCTCAAGGATGACCTGTAAGTCATCCTTCTTTTGATCCCTTTCTGGATGTCCTGGAGCTCTGTATGGTGGGGAGTTCCTAGGAGGACCTTGGTTCCACTATGGTTGATAGAACCTTTGATCTCCCATGTAGCGATTGGGACCCCCAGCATAGGCTACCTCTTCATGTGTCTTTGCTATCCTGACTTGCTCAGTGTGTGGGCACTCAGTAGTGGTGTGCCGCTGTGATCTGCATTCGATGCAAGGCTGATTGACAGACAGATATTTGACTTGCTTGAGGAGCTTGCGATTCTGGTCTCTGTAGAACTGCTCCCTGACATCCGGGTCAATCTCCTTTGCTAGCTCATAGAGTGGCATAGATGGTGCTGGCCTGTAGAACTGTTCTAGTCTCTGTAGAACTGGTCCCTTGCTGCTTTCTCAGTGGCGATAGCAGCATCTTTAGCAGCTAGTTCCCTTGTAAGCCTCGCAAGTAGCTGTTCTTGTGTCTCAGCGGCCGCCATGGCTCTTTGTAGTTTAGCTGGGATGTGTAGGAGGCGTTCCGGTTTGTCTAAGCCGTCAAACTTAGGTGGTTGACCAGAACGGCGCATACACCTGTAAAATAACTCAAAGAAAACGTGAGATTTTAACTACCTAAGGCGCGAATGATAGCTTCCCCGGCAACGGCGCCAATTTGTTGTAAGGAGGAAATCGAGTTTAAAATATAATAAAATAATTCAAACCAGATTCGTGCCCCAGCAAATAATTACAAGACTTACTCCCGATGCAGTAGTGGGAAGTCAGGATCGATCCACGAGGAAGCGTGTCAGCGGATCCTAGGCAGCGGAGAAATCTCACGGAAGTGGTCGACAACAGGGGTCCTAGATCTCGAGTACAGTTACTCGACAGAAGATCGGACAGTCGAACAGCGCAGCAGCAGGCACAGGCCTTAGTCGATCTCGACTTAGTCTTACTCGAGATCTAGTAGAGTCCTCTTGGTCAAATTGGCTTTGTCGAGCTCCTGCACACAGAAGCTACGACGATTCTGGAATCGAAGATCAATAACTCGAGATCGAGGAGTGCAATTCGAGATCGAGTAAGACAGAGAATAAAAACGAAATAAAGTAAAGACAAGTGCTTTGGGATTTCGAACTAAACTGTATGTAAAAGACTTCCAAGATTGGGGTTTGCAACAACGATAACCAAGCATGCATAAGGCAAGAATAAAACAGATAATCATATAATTCGCATCAAAGGACTAAGGTTTCGCCTTTTCCAACAATTAGACAACTCTTTCAAGAAACCCTAATTGTCTCTACTGATTTTATGTTTACAATCCAAGTTGTTAGCATGGACCTCCATTAGATGGGTAATAAACATATAACAAGTAGTAGATGCTCAAAACATGATAAAAGTCGGATCTTTACCTCAAACATGCAAGGCTATCGTCGGGCTCGCCCCAACCCTAGAAGTGGGTGGACTACTCGTGCTTCATCGCAACCTCAGACATTGATGTATGAAAAGAAACTTGCATTAAACTAAATTCAAAGCCTTTACAGTCCCGGCAATCCAACTCTGGTTGAATGCCAAAACCCTAAAACCTTCGAACTCCTAAACGTCTCTGTGGAACTACTTCTCTAGCTTGTGAATTGAATGAATCCTAAAATCAGCCCCATGTGCTTTATTTATAGCCTTCTAATCCTTGCTATTCAAGGATAGAATATCTCTATCTTTATCTAAATCTATATCTAAAGCATTAAAGATAAATAAATGGACAACATAATTATATCTAAAAAGGGAATTATATCTAAAAGTCTTCAAGTGGCTAAATCTTCTTCTCCATGATGGAAATTGATAGAATCGGATAGACTCGGCAATCTTCGGCCCCAAGGAATCCCAATCCGAGTAGGACAGCTTAAACCGCGTTACGCGTTTCCGGAAGATTTCCTCGATCTCGAGTTGGGTGGTCATCGACTTCAGCTTCAGCTCGGCATCTCGGGTTACTCTTCCTCGATGTGCTTAGACATGGGCTCCTGGGGTTCGTCGATCTCGAGAACCTTCCTCGATCTCAAGTTGAGTGGGCTCATCGACTAGGTTTTCTGGTGTTGTCGAGCAACTCTTCTCGACATGCTCGGACAGGTGCTTGGCTTTGTCGACATCGAGGAAGGTCCTCGATATCGAGTTGTGGTGTCAGGGTGCCTAGCCAGATCGGGTAGCACTCCTCGGGTAGGCTCTCCCCGACTCCGGGTGGTCTTTGGGGCTTTGTCGACATCGAGTAAGCAACTCGATCTCGAGGAAAGAGCTGGAGTCGGGTTCTTCGTCTTCAGCTTCTCGACATGGGCTCCTCGATCAGTGTAGTGTCCGGACATGTCTTTGTCGATATCGAGTACAACTCATCGATATCGAGTAGACTTAAGCTTCCATCCTTGCTTCTTGGTTTTCTCCCGAAACGGCTCCATATTCTGCAATATTAAACAGAAATTTATGTAGACCTCTATTTCTGCCAAATAAGCATATACTACATAAATTCGACATATTCCCAACCCGAAATATGCAAAGTGTATAGAATATGGAACTAAAATATGCATAAAGATATGGCTACTTTAGATACATCAATCTACGGTTTCTAGTGTTTATTTTTAGGTTATAAGATCCAGTCTCGAAAGGTGGAGAAAGAATGGAGCAAAATGGACAAATAAGAGCTAGGGAACAAGATCGGAAATGGAGAACATGGAGAAACCCCATCTTTATGGTTTTAAGAAGTTGGAATTAGCTTCTGAGGTCTTCATGAGAATCGTATTTCTTGAAAAGAGCTTTCCAGCGCATATTCATATGCATCAATCGGACAAAGGATGACTCCAGAACATGCGTTACAAGTTCAGTCTGCCGAAGTTATCAGCACTGTAGGAAAGGCGCCCGCCGCCCTTTCCACGGCGCCCACCGCCTCGTCAGATCCTGGATTTGCGATACGCGGCCCAATTTATCTTTATGTAAACTCTTATCTATCTTTCCTAGGGTTTTTATCGACGCCTTTGAGCCCTATATTAGTCATATTTCCAGTATTCAATCAATCAATTAACATTCTATTTCCCATAAACTCAAAGAGAGATTAGAGGATTTAAGTTTAGGGATTTGAGGCACGTTATGCTTGCCTAGAATTCTTTTAGTTTTGCTATGATTCAAGACTTGGTTGATTGATTGTGAGACTTGATTTCTATATTATTCATGAGTTTATTTATCATCTCGTTCTTCATCTTATATTTGTGTTCCTTTCCATTACTGACCATCTAGTTAGGAATTGCATCTATGCTATGAATCCGTTGTTGGTTTCTCAATAGCAAACAAAATCAATGATTTAGTGATATTTCTATTCCTTTGTAGTGGATGATAACAATTGATCTATGTTGTGTAGATTCGATTAGGGTTGAGTTTGGTTTGCGCCTATCTGTCTTAATTGCATTGAATCAATATGTCAATTGGTCTAAGTACTTGAGTTCTTAATGCTATTCTTTAGTGATATTGAGTAAGATGAGTAAATCTCTGCGGATCTCTCAACCTTAGTCAAGTCGACATAGGCTTAGGAATAATATTGATAGCAACTCAAGGATCGAGCAATCAACCAATGTTGTGAATTGTACGCGAAACCATATGCTCTATTCTTCTATCTTTGATTTGCTCTTGCTAACATCTTTATCATAAGTTTATTCGCTTTGTCTTCCTTCCTTCGTGTTCCTATTCTATCGTTAGGGTCATAATTGGTAAACACATATCGCATTGAAGTACTTTTTTCTCTATGGGTTCGACCCCTTACTTATCCGCTATACTAGGTTGCTAGTTTAGTTTATTTGTTTGAGTTATTTCTTTGGCAAGGTGAAATCTAACGACGTTTCCCCTTCCGTCAAGCTACATCTGTTGTAAACTACCTTTTGCAAACATCCGAACTAAGCTCACAAGCTATCAATGGAGGTTCTCATATTTCTCTCATTTGTCAATAACCCCATGTTCCAACAAGTATAAACCTATTATTTAATATCACTAACAAACCTAAATAACTACTAGAAATATGTCATTTAACATCGGGTAATAACCGATGTCTTAAAAAAAATCAATGTCTATGTGGGTGATGTAAAAAGTCAAAAGTTTATCACATCGGCCATAGTTCGATGTCTTTGTATATTATATAACATCGTTTACATTTTTAAATCTGATGTCTTTGTCTATGTGAGGAGTTCTAGGAGCCGAAAAATTATGTGAAATTCCATATTTTGAGCAAAATAAATAAAATTTAAGTTGATCAAATTCACGCCCGTGGTCACTTCGGATAGCAACAATAGGCATGTTTTTCAAAGTTTGTAACTCCTTAAAAAGTTTTGAAACCCAAGTAAAACACGAATAATCATCAACAATGACAAGAATATATTGTTTACCTTTGGTAGATTTGACACGCATAGGTCCACATGGATCCATATGCAATAATTCAATAGGGCGAGAAGTACTTACTACCTTTTTGGGTTTGAATGACCCTCGAGTTTGCTTACCTTGTGAGCATGCATTGCATAACTCTTCTACCTTGAGGTTTAGATCGGGGAGTCCTCGAACCAAGTCCCTTGAGCAAAGTTTGTTCAATGTGTGCATACTTACATGTCCAAGTTGTCTATGTCACAACCTTGGATCTTCGGTCAAGGCCTTGAGACATTTTAAACTTGTTCCTACAACTTGGTTAGTGCTCATTGAATATACATTATTATTGCGAGGAGCCATTAGGACCAAATCTCCGGAATTTATATTTTTGACTTGACATTTTTTGGAATCAAAAACAACAATATTACCTTTACCACATAATTGAGAGATACTAAAGCAAATTATACTTTAAACCTTCTACAAGATAAACTTCATCAATATAGTTGGAAGAATCCTTACCAATCTTACCTATCTCAATTATGTTACACTTTCCCTTATCACCAAGAGACATTGTGCATGTGGATTACTTCTTTAAATCTGAAAACAGTGAGCTTTTTCCACTCATGTGTCTTGAGCAACCACTATCGAGTATCCATTTATATTCCTTGGTCTTGGTAATATCCTGCAAAACAACCAAATTCAACCTTTCCGGCTAGACCAAATTACAAACTTAGATTCATAATCGGGATGGAGCATATTTGGTGGTCTAATCCCTTTAGGAACCCAATTTGTTTTGCATGTTCTCTTAAGCACAATGGGAAAGTATTACGAATTATATAAGGGTCATTTCTACGATATGGACAAGTTGTTTTAACATGACCCTTTTTAACATGACCCTGTTTTAAAATGACATATGGACAAGTTGTTTTAACAAAAATGACCCTTTGGAAAAATTTTGTTGTATCCAATACCACTTTTGTTAAGGGATGATTGGTGATCACCTAACATCCTATAAAGATTGGCCTTGGACTTAGTAAAACGCATGAGGGATGTCTGCTGGTCTCTACACTTCTCAGCCAACGAGATCTTCTCTTTCTCTAGCTCCTTGGTGTAAAGAGTTAGAGAGGAGAGATCTTGCTTAAAGACAGAATTGTCTGTCTCCAAGGCCTTGACTTTACTGTCAAGGGCTGACTGAGAAGCCTTGAGATCTTTCATTTCTAGCGACATTTTGCTCAATCCTTTTTCTTGTTCCAAAAGCCTTTCCTTCAAGGTGTTATTTTCATGTATAAAATGTTCTTCATTTAAAAATAAGTTTTCAAGAAATTCGGACAATACTATAGTAGGACTTGAAATTAAATCTCTTACAATAGTTCCAAGATGCTTCTTAGGAGTTTCCTCATGATCGACCATTAGTCAAAGATTAGCCAGTTTGGTCTCGGATTCAGAATCACTTGAGGAGTCGGAGTCGCTACATGAAGCCATCATAGCTTTCGTCTTTCGGTTGTCTTTTCAAAACTTATTCCTTCTCTTTTGTGGACAATCCTTCACTAGGTGTTCTGTATCACCACATTCAAAATAAGCCACTGATTTAGTTTTCTTATTGGAAATGTATGGCTTACCTTTGGATTTTGATGTGCCGCTGTATTCTCAGTTTACAAACTGCTTCTTCGTCTTGAGTATTCTTGCTAGCCCTCTTGTGATGAGGGCGAATGGATCCTCTTCATCTTCACTCTCGTTTCCATCCGAGGTGACTTCTTCCCTTTTAGCTTTCAGGGCCAAGTTCTTCACAGTAGAGGCTACTTCTCCTTCTTCTTCACCAAGAATCATCTCGTGGGTAATTAGTTTACCGAGGAGATCATCCAGAGGCAAATTTGACTGATTTTGAGCTTCCTCTATTGCGGTTACTTTTGGTCCCCACTTAGCTTTAGTTAAGCACCTCAAGATCTTCCTCGTCTTTTCCTCATTTTTGAATGTTTTACCAACAGAATCTAGGTTGTTTACGATCTGTGTGAATCTTGTGAACATCTCCGATCCTTCACTGTTTTCATAGGAAGCATTTTGAACAGCTCATACTGTAGTAAGAAAATGTTGATTTTTGGTTTCCTTGACTTGGCTCGTACCTTCGTAGGTTACCACCAATTTATCCCAGATCTCCTTAGCACTTATGCAAGATGAAATACGATTGAATTCATCAGCATTCAAACCACAATACAGTTTGTTCATGGCTCGAAAGTTTTTAGCCACGTTCTCCGGGTCGGTGTAAAGACCGAATATATTTCATATATTATATTATTATTTTATTCAATTTGTAAAAATGGGAGAAAACATGTCCTCAATGCACAAGTTCGGTTTTAAAATACTTCCGACATCGTTTTAGAATTTGGATTTTGACGGAAATTGATTATACTTTCAAGCTCCGAGTCTTGATAAATTAATTTAATTCTGATAATGATTTATAATTAGATTTAAATTTTATAGTGTCGGGATTCATTTTGGCGATTGAGATTGGGTTCGAGTGTCGGATATTTTGAATTTGTAAATTGGGGACCATTCCTATATTTTATTTCTTTTTTCTTTTCTTTTCTCTCTCTCTCTCTCTCTCTCTCTCTCACCAGGCCGTTGGAGGAGGAAGATTCCTTGCACTGTAATCCCACATTTCACAGCTCACTCTCTGTCTTATTCTCAATTGCAAAGCTCTCTCTCTCTCTCTTATATAGGTGAACTCCTGATAATGCATATTTTATATAGGAATATATGTAGGTCTTAGGTGCATTAGAGATTCGTATTGCATGTTTAATAAGCTTATTCATATTGTTGGTCATTTGGTATTCGAAATGCAAAATCTACGGTTTCTAGTGTTTATTTGTAGGTTATAAGATCCGGCCTCGAAAGGTGGAGAAAGAATGGAGCAAATGGACAAAGAAGAGCTAAGAAAAAAGAGTGGAAACGGAGAACATGGAGAAAACCCATCTTTAAGGTTCTGAGAAGTTGGAATTAGATTTGAGGTCTTCATGAAAATTGTAGTGCTTGGAAAGAGCTTTCCAACGCATATTCATATGCGTCAATCGGATGAAGGATGACTCCATAAAGTGAATTACAAGTAGGGGTGTGCAGAAAAACCCGACACGACTGACCCGACATGAAAACACGACAATACGACACGAAAAAACACGAACCAAAAAAAGACACGACACGAAAATGACACGAACCGGTAAAACACGATAATAAACGGTTCGTGTTCGGATCGGGCATTTCCCCTTGTCGGGTACCCCACACGAACCGTCGAACCGTTTAATTTTTTATATATAAATATATATGTAATATAGTATTAGTATTTTACTGTCCTACTTGAATCAATAAAGTTGTGTTGCTCAATTGGCTAGGGACGTTGGGACTTACTCAATGATAGCCGCATCCCGGGATCGATTCCCCGTCCTTTCGAAAACTTTTATTGTTTTATTTTAACTTGAACTTGCTTTTTTTACAAAAAAAATAAAATTCCATCGGCCTTTAACACTTTCTTTTTCTGTATAAAACCCCTATCACCCTTTGGCTCTTTCAACTAATGTAAATCTAACCCTAAATTAGAACGCGATGGCGGCGATGCTCTTTCACTCATTCTCCGGCGGGTGGCGATGGTGGCATTCACGACGCTCTCTCTATCTCCCTTTAAATCTCTGACGCCCTACTCTCCGACGTCAAAGGTTTGTGACGACTGAGCACGGTAGTTGCGTTTAGTTTCCTCTTCGACTACTGGTTATTCTAGAAGCAACTCATTGATGGAATTTTCCGATTTCCTTTCCTCCAAAAAAAAAATCCAGGGAAATCATTCGACTGTACTACTGTGGATGGCCTTTGATGTACATTTTGGGGCGATTTGTTGTTTTTAGAGAACGAGTCGTCTCATTCCATCAATTTGTTGATTTTTTATTCAATTAATTCAAGAATTATGTGGGTGGTTCTGGGGATTTCTGATTTGGGGCAACACTGGGGGCTAGGATTAGTGTTTTCCATCTTCTTTCTGAATGCAGTACAACAATGGGGGCTAGGGTTTCTGCCGACTTAGCCAAACAAAAAAAATCAACCGGTTCGTGTCGGATAACCCGGTACCCGACACGGAACCCATTAGTATATCCGTGTCGGGTACCCGAAATTATCCGTGTCGGATACGGTTCGAGCATTTTGGACTAAACGGTTTCGGGTACCCGACACGATTAACCGGTTCGTGTCGGGTACCCGGATATGCACACCCTTAATTACAAGTTCAGTTTGCCGAAGCTGTCTACTGCATAAGCGGCGCCCGCCGCCATTTCCACGGCGCCCGCCGTCTCGTCAGATTCGGATTTCCGATACGCGGCTCAGTCTATCTTTATGGGAACTTTTATCTTCACTTATTCTAGGGTTTGGCCGACGAAAGGAGGCTATATTAGGTCATATTTCAGTATGTTTTATTAAGTTCTAATCATTCATAAAACTCATTACAATAAGAGGATTTAAGTTTTGGGATTCAAGGTACGTTATTGCCTAGAATTCTTGTGGTTCTGCTATGATTCAAGACTTAGTTGGTTGATTGTGAGACTTGGTTTCTATATTATTCATGAGTTTATTTATCATCTTGTTCTTCATTGTTTATATTTGTGATTCTTTCTATGACCGCGCATCTAGTTAGAATCCGCATCTATGCTATGAATCCATTGTTGGTTTCTCGATAGCAAACGAAGTCATTGATTTAGTGTTATTTCTATGCCTTTTGTAGTAGATGATAACAATTGATATATGTCAAGTAGATGTTTATAGGGTCCAAATAGGTTGTTTCTTTCTTTCTTAATTGTATTGAATTGATATGCCAATTGGTCTTAAGTACTCGAATCGTTAATTCTATTATTTAGTGATATTGAATAAGATGATTGTGTCCTTGCGGATCAATCAACTTTAGGCAAGTCGGCATAGGCTTAGGAGTAATATTGAAATCACCTCAAGGATCAAGTAAATCAACCAATGTTGTGAATTGTAGGCAAACCACACTCTTATCTTTTCTCTTCTCTTTTTTCAGATTCATATCTTTATCTTAGTTTAGTTGCATTATCTATCTTCATTCATATCCCTAGTCCATTGTTAGTGTCATAATTGATAAACACATATTGCATTGAAGTATTTGTTTCTCTGTGGGTTCGATCCCTTACTTATCCGCTATACTAGGTTGCTAGTTAGTTTATTTGTTTGGGTTTCCCTTCTGTCAAAAGTGGCGCTATTGCCGGGGAAGCAAGTTTATTTCTTTGTTTTGTGTGTTTATTGACTTTTGTTTTCATCATTTTGTGTTTAATTTTCTTTATTTTATTTTAGTTCTTTCGGAAAAGAAAGATTTAAAAAAAAGTTGAGGTTAGATCAAAATCATGGAGAATATTTTCATCATGACTTCAAAAGAGTGCAAGAATTAGTGAGCGAGCGCATATCAATCAGTTTTAATGTTAGCCCGTGAGATATGATGCATTGTGTTTATAAAGGGGTAAGTTTTTAAATGAGAAAGCGCATAGATTCCATGGTCGCCGATATCTTCTACAATCCAAGACTGTCTGGAACGTGGGGTATTTTCTACGACCTGGCCGACGAAACATTGGAGGAAGAGTGCGAGGCAATGGCCGAGAAAAACAAGGAGGAACTGCCACTGCATCTAACGGCACCCGTCGCTCCCTACCCGGCGGCGCCCACCGCCTCTGTAGAGAGCTCAAACACATGTGAAGACGATTGCAATGAAGAAGAGGATCTAGTACTTATTGAAACGGAGTCTCATGAGTCGACGCATGAAATTTTATCTATTTTGCCCTCTCCTTCATCACCCATCATACCATCCTCCCCATCACCCATTGTACCTTCTTCTCCGTCATCTATCATACCTTTTTGCCCCATCACCCATTACTTCTCCTTATCCATCACCCGGTGAAGTTGAAAGTCCAATGCCTATTGAAATGGAATCTCATGAGTGCAGGCGTGAAGATCTATATGTTTTGGCTCATGATTCATCCGAAGAGCTCATCACAATTGCGCTAGTCAATGAACCAATTCCAGAGCCGATTTATGTGGCTCCTGAGCAAGGTAAGGAAATTTCTAACACTTTTGTGAGGTGAAATATAACTACGTTTATTTGTTTGAGTTATTTCTTTAACGAGGTGAAATATAACTACGTTTCCGTTCTGTCAGCTTCCTCGTACAGAAAATAACCCACACACAAGGAGCACCACGGGCCGAGTACTAGCCTGCAAAGCACTCGAGCCGGGTAAGCCAAGCGGCAAGCCGCAAGACAGGCTAACCCATGTCAAGGCAAATCGAGGCATGAATACCCACTCAAGCACAAATTGCTCACAGTGGGATTTGAACTCTTACCTCATGGTAGTGAGGCACAAGGAAGCACCCCACTCGTACCACTAAAGCAAGAGGTCATTGGTATATTACTACATAATATATGTTATGTGAGTTTTATTGTATTACTCTGTATTATATACTTTATTTCTTTTTTGGGAATACTATAATTCTGAAATTATTATTATTATTATATATATATATATATATATATATATATATATATATATATATATATATATATATATATATATATATATATATATATATATATATATATATATATATATATATGAAGTTGTTTTAGAAACATTATTATTTGGAAAAGGTCGTTATATGATGTTAAAATATGATTTTGGGATTTTGAATTAATTTATTGGCCTTGCTTTATAAACATGAATCGTAAAGAGGATTTAAATTTGGTATTGTATTTTTAGTTAAAGTATTGCTTGAAAAATTATTTAAAAGAGATCTTCAAGTTTTCGGAATTATCTCTTTAGGGATTTGTTGTTTGAAAACCAAGATGCCGGAAATTCTCTAACGACAACTTTGACCGATAGACCAGATTTGAATATTTGTTAATGACCTTGAGCTCTCTTAACCGGATTTTCTCGGATTGGTTAACCAAATATGGTATTGGATTTTTGAGTAACGAAATGGCGTTGTTGAAATGTGATTTAATCTTGCAAGTTGATTAAAGATTTAATGTTTTATAAAGGGGTTTTGGCCAATTGCAATTTGAGAAATTGTTTTGAATATGAGTTGACTTAGCTTGAGATTTAAGAGTTTGGAAAACTTTGGGAAAATGATTTACTCGATTTAACTCGGAAAATTTATTATTGAATCCTGCCTGAGAATTATGTGAATTTTAAATAAGATATGAAATATTATATGATGATGAAAGATAAGATGATGGATGAGATATTATATGTTGAGATGAGATGAACATGAAATGATATATGATATGTGATGATATAAGACGGAATTATCTGAAATGGGATATGTGAAGTTATGTATGATAGTTAGGGGCGCCTTGTGTGATTTAGATAGACTTATGCATATTTGTATATCTGTTAGGTGATTTGTGATCTGTTGGACATTGCTTGCTATTGGTGTTGATTGCTTGGATTCTGCGCGCCTCCGAGTAAGTATCCTACGAGAGCTTACTCAACAACTCGAACCTCCTGCATGATGTGTCATATAGTATGTAGGTGTTGCATATGCATAAAAGCATGCCATGTAGTATCATGCTTAGGACTTGCACTTCTGAATGAGCATCCCTATTCTTTATGAGTTTGAAAAGAGAACGGTCGTTATATGTGAGTCCTAGAGCCTTTTGCTAGGATCATAGAGTAGCCAGCCCTATCGGGCTTGCCCTGAGTAAGTATTGTCGTTACATGAGCATGATATGATAGCCCAACACCACCGGGCATGAGCATGATAATATGATATGGTGATGATATGATGTGCACACATCTATGGTGAAACAATATAATGGGTACCGTACTGGACAGGTTTGCTCATGAAAAAGGGGGCGGAGTAAAAGAGGGATATGCCACTTGGC
The DNA here is from genome assembly GCA_037127255.1 of Persicaria tinctoria. Classification (NCBI taxonomy): domain Eukaryota; kingdom Viridiplantae; phylum Streptophyta; class Magnoliopsida; order Caryophyllales; family Polygonaceae; genus Persicaria; species Persicaria tinctoria. Next base: position 36,942,084 of record JBANSL010000019.1, on the reverse strand, counting down.
ATTCTTTGGGCGCCTTCACTGTCTTTATGCATTATATTCATATATCCTAATAAGCATAACTTGCGTGTTTAAATTTCGTACTACATTAGAGCATCCTTTATTCTAGGTATAGGCGTATTATATGGCCTCAGCGCGGTCTTTAGGGCCCGCAGGCGTCTCTGGGCCTAACTTTGTGGATAGTGTTAGGTACTTGCTCCTTACTTGCTCCATGCTTCTATGGCGAGGGATCATTCTGAGCCAAAGCGAAGAACGGGCCTAACCCGCTAATTTGGCTAAGTGTTATTTAATTATGTTTTATGGTTTTCGTTTTGACTCGGCTCCGCTGTGGAAAGTTGTACTTTGCTTTCGTTTTTCGTTCCACTTTCCTTAAACGAATTTCGCGACTTAGTCCTTAGGATATGTTAAGGGTACCCAACGGATCTACGCTTGTTTTGGGTGTTTGAAATCCCCTATTTGAATATTAATGTTTAAGAGGTTTGAAACCTCGACCCGTACATGGATTGGAAGATCCGAACGAAGGTATCCGACCTTCGAAACGTAACCTGGGTATTTATATCCGAGTCGTTACAGTCGATCTGATTGTATTCCTCTTCTACTTTCGCCACTTCTCCTCCTGCAGCACTAGGTTTCATTGGTACGTGTGGTCCTTTCTTTATCTTCTCCCAAATCTCCATATCTTGATCAATGATAAACATTTGTATCAAGGACCTCCAATGCACAAAGTTGTCGCCACAGAAAAGAGGAGAACGATTGGACGACCTTCCACCTTCTCCTACAGTACTCATGATTGATCTAACAGATTGTTAAATCAAATAAGTGAGTTAAGCTCTGATACCAATTAATGAATCGAGTATTTTAAAATAAATGACAATAATGTAAATACTCTAAAGGGGAGGGGGGTTGAATAGAGTATGGAATCTTTTCGCAAAGTCTCCGGCAACAACAACTTTAAGGGGCTGATATCGAATCTCAAGGCCTTGAACTCGATCTCAAAGTCTTGAACTCGATCTCAAAGTTTTGAACTTTTATCTCAAACCGCGCTTTAGGTGTCTTGAGCTGACTGCAGGGTTCTTACAAAAACAAATAGTTAAATAAAAGTGCGAAAGTAATAAATAACACTTAACTTGTTAACGAAGTTCGGCTCTAAACCAGCCTACGTCTCCGCCTAGGGTTATCCAACTCGTAGGATTCAAACAACTTTTATTTCTCTTTACTTATGAGTCCTAGATACAACCTAGAAGAACTTCCTCTCTTCTATATCTCGAAGCCTACCTTGCTTCTATCTAGTCAACCCAAGATACAGAGAAATAAAAGTCCTCTTTACCACACCGAAATGTGATACATTTGAGTATATGATACTCTTAGTATAAAGGGATTAACTTATAATATGAAGCTCTAGTTCTTCCTAGCTCTAAAAAATATAAAGCAATTACAATGAGAGAAAGAAAAGAACAATTCAACAACAGACGGTAATGAGAACCGGAGGAGCGCTTTTGATTGTAGAGAAGGCTTGGTGAAGATGTGTGTAGCTTAGCATATCCATCTTCTGCTTTTATAGCCTTTGATCCTCTTTTGTCGCTGCTGATTTCGTTCCTAGATCCTCTCAACAAACCAACGACACTTTCGAAATTTGAACTGCTGGGAACATTCTGGATTTCTAATTTTGAGGAGCCTTCCTTCAAACTTTCAAATCTTTCTCCATATTCTCGGACAGCTGCTGAGATTTTCTTGTTAATATAATCTTGTCCGGTAATTTGAATTTGGAAACCTGCGCTCAGATTAGGTCTAGAACACGACACATATAATTTTTATCCACAAAATATCTTATCTAAATCCAATTAAATCTTAACCGAAATTCTGTGTAATCTTGAAGATATATTACTTGAAAGATATAACCCAAAGTCTATCTGAATTTTAGATTTAAAACAATCTTTAAATCTAAACAAAAAATAGATCTAACAACAATATGTAATCTGCATAATAAAATATCCAATTTGTATTGAACTATAATACCTTATTCTTTGTCTTTCATCAACCTGCACGATTAGTACTATAGCATATGTATTCCATCAAGGAGAAGCAAGGGAGCTATTAAAAAATCAAGACAGAACAAATACAAAAACAAGGGGTTGGAAATAAAAAGAAGGAAAAACCAAACCCTGGGAGGATTTAGAGCAGGGGCCTTCGGCAGGATCACCATTGGAGGTGGAATAACCTCTAGAGGAGTAGAGCTTCTTGAAAGAATCGTTGCAATAGCGCAAGAAACGTTGGAGAATTCCATTGGATTGCTTTAGCACATGGGATTCAGGTGCAATAGGTTCAACTCTTCGTATACGAACACCTTTCTAATCAAATCACATTCCCATTGCCATACGGAGGTTAGGATTTTCCATTTTCTGCCACGCCACTCCAAGAATAGGAAAGCTTGCCACCAAATTTGGGAAATTTCATAGATGTGATATACATATTAGGGTAAATTGCAGAAAACCAACCCTTAAATAGGATATATTGCTTAAAACCACCCCTTAAATTCAATATTGCAGAAAACCACCCTATATATACCTTTTGTTTGCCAAAGACCTCCCCGCCTCTATGTGCCATTAGAGTTTCGTTAAATGTCTTTGAAAAAACCAAAATTACGATTGTACATATCATTTTCGTGTCATCACTGACTCTCCGCCTATCTTTCTGAAGATGTGTACAACTTCACACACTTTTTTAATTGAAATTATTCGACAATTCTTACGGTCTTATATTAGGCCCCCTTCAATCCATCTTTGAGTTTCTTCACAACTACTATGCGAGATCTCCTTCAATATCGGCTCTCCATATGATAAGGGTATTTTGGTAATTTATCAATTTTTTCCTCTAAAACTTAACGAAATCAGAGATAGGGCAGTCTTTGGCAAACAAAAGGTATATAAAGGGTGGTTTTCTACAATATTGAATTTAATGGGTGGTTTTGAGCAATATGCCCTATTTAAGGGGTGATTTTCTGCGGTTGTTCTTTGATTTTTGGGCTTTCATAGAGCAAGTGCTCTTTGTTTCTAGGTATGAAATTCTTTCTTTTAATTTACAATAATTTGCGATTTAGGGGTCTTTCTTAATTGGTTTTGATTCAATGTAGCTAGTTTTAATTGACTTTTAGTTAGGATTTATGGTTTCTTTAGGGTTTGAACTACTATCTAATTTAGGTGAAGTAACTAATTTGGGGTCTTGCATACTAAAAAGCAAGGGTTCTTAACTAATTTAGTTGAAAGTTCACCTCATAAATGTTGTTTTTGTTCTATTACTCTAATAGTATTCTAAGTTTAGAAGAATTGCTTTATGTGGAATTCAATTGCTACTCATTCTTTAGGGTTTGAAGTACTCTCTAATTAGAGAGTACTTCAAACCCTAAAGAAAGCCTAGATAAATACTAATGTCAATATCAAGTCAGCTACACTGAATCAAACCAATTCATACACATCCTAAATCAAAAATATTGAAAATTGAAGGCAGAATTTTGTACCAAAGACATAGAGGCAGTGGGGGAGTAGGGGTTTCGACTGTTGGAGTAGGGATTTTGACGGCTAAAGGGATGTCAACAGCCTGGCTCAAGTTCGACAGCCAGAGAGACAACTAGTGATAGAGGCATGACTCAGGTTCGACAGTCGGAGAGACATGCCAGGCTCGCCGGGCTCTGGTTCGATAGCTAGAGAGAAGAAAGAGGGATTTTGACATGTTGGTGGATTTCGTCGGGTTCAACAACGTGAGGGAAATGCTAAGAGATAGGAACGAGAAAGAATAAGGGTTTTTGCCACCGGAGTCAACCTCGAGTTCGAAAGCCAGAGAGACCATTCCCACCATAGCTTCCATGGAAGGCGAGAGTGGAGGAGGAAGGAGTCGGGGGTGAACGTACAGGAAGGAGTTCGGGCTGGGGAGGAAAGATCTGAGTTGTGAGTGGTGAGGGGTGAATGCCATTCTTTTAATTTTTCTAAGGGCTCGTTTGGTTAAACGTGGAAAGTATAGTTCCCGGAAAGTTAACTTCCTAGGAATTCAATTCCCGTAAATTGAAAATCATTGGAATTGAGAAATTGTGTTTGGTTTGGATTTTTTATTATAGGAATTGAAATAAGAAAATAAAATTTTCCTATTAAAAATGGTGGAATTGGAACTTATGTAGGGGGCTAGGTAAGTGCACTTCCTCCAAAATGGGAGAATTTAAATTCCTGAGAATTCAACTTTCTGGGTTTTTCTGTAACAAAAAAACCAACCAAACGCTGGTATTATCTCCAATTCTTGAGAATTTCTACTTTTTGTGTTTTCGGAATGTCAACCAAACGAGCTCTAAGTGTATTTAATTCCATGTATTTTTTTTTGCTAAGGTTCGATTCGCCACACATTTACAGGGGAGTCAATCAAGTCGTCGACCGTCTTTCACACATTGATCTTGTCTTTTTCGGTTCTTCTATTCCATGCAACTCTGAGCTTGCAAATCTCATCTGTTTAGATGCACTCGGCTAGCAAATGCCAAAAAAATTCGTTTAAAAAAAGAAAAAAAAAAGAGAAAGTATGCATAACCTCCCTTTATTTATGGAGAGTAGAAGATCAATTATACTATTGATATGTTTTTAACCTATACATTAATGACATAGGTTAAAAAAATCTGAAAAACAATCACAAAATTTTAATAAAATAATTATTAAAACTATTAAATGTTACTGAGAGAGTTTTTTTTATAATCATCAACAATTATGAAAACTACAGTATTACTGTAAACTAGCCTATAGCCCGTGCGCTACGCACGAGATTTTTAACATAGTAATGATGTATAAAACATAGTACTCAACTGAACCTTACCTTCGACTAATATGATACAAGAAGGAGCAACACATAAACTATTTTAACATGGTTTCATAAAGTAAAATAAGTCAACCACAATGCACGCAAATAATAATCAACTGAGTCATAACATCTGCATGTATATGTCCTCAACACACGTTTCTACAAACTATACGTTGTGAAAAACCTCTGTATATACTACATTAGTATGATACATAACCCACGTTCTTTATATACTACATTAGTAGAGTACATTGGAGATAAGATAAAACTCGACAAAACACCACGTCTTAAAAAGATGAAAGTTTGCTAAATTCCAACAAAAGAAAAGTTAACAGGATAAATAACCCACATGGAAATATTTAGTTTATGCTAAAAGGATGTCAAATGTTACTAATCACATTGTTATGTCGCCTCCGGTAACAACCTTCTTCGTTGATGACGATTGACCTTCACCACTCGTAGTGCAAGTGTACTCATCTTCAGATTCATGGGATCGCTTTGATGGAGTGAGGACAATACTTGAAGAAGCATTGGAAGGAGCTTCGGGTTGAGGAGACAAATGATCTGAATCATAATCCTATAACACCAGACACGCATGAACGATATATGCATGCACTTAGTATTCCTTAAACCATAGAATAAAAGAAAAGGAACAACCACATGTAATAGTTAAAAAAAACCACCTTCGCAAAAATTAGGGGATTTTCAAACTTCTCAATCAAGGACTCATCCTCACTGACTCTCTTGACAGAATACGCATCACGTGGATGCTCAATATTGTATTGTCCAACATCAACAACGAACACATACTTACGAGAGAGAAGCTTGTTGAATTCGGGGGGGAATGTAAGCTTGGAACCTCCTTATAAAAAAAACAATAACAAAACAACACAATTGATATGATGCCAAGTAGACTAAAAACACAATAATTACATACAAATATGCGTTAGAGGGAGTGACCATAACCATCTGAGCACGTAAAGTAGAAGCATCCTTTTTAAGTAGCTGGATGGCTGCTTGATTGAACAATGTCATCTTGGCAGTCCCCGTAGCATCCTCCATAATAATCTGAAGCAGATATCTAAATGATAAATGAATTAACATCAGTCATGACAGTAAGGAACTAAAAATAGTAAAAGAGTGTGGGTAATTGAGATGCTTTGCCAAATATTTAGGTCGTTATTCCTATTAAAACAAACATACAAAACCTATGCAAACATATATAAACTGACATGAAATACATCATCATACATACCTTTGTTCAGGGAACTTGACATGTATAGAACAACTATTACACCAAAACATAGAGTCCTTCTATATAGCCTTCTTGTTGCAAACTTTGCATCCATTATACGTCCAATCCACATCTTTGCATATTTGGGCGATGCGTCGAACAATAACTACAGTACACGGCTGTTAACCAAAAAAATGTAAGCAAATATAATCACTTAGGGAACTTTAATTTCATACAGTAACTAATAGTGTTTGAAAATGACGACGAAATAAACCTCGGTGATTTTATGTAAGAATTGGATGCATTGCTTAAAATCAATTGGAAAGGGATCTTGCATAGGTGTTTGAGACAATTCTGCAATGGTTGATCTCACGAGAACATTTGAATTTCCATCACACCACCTACATTGCACAACATGTGAAAATAGGTAAAGAAAGTTCATATTCGACTAGAGTCATGTATCAACTTGACATATAAAATGATAACCTTTCTTTGAAGGTTTCAATCTCCGGTATTGTTGCATCAAAATAGAGCTTTGTTCCGTTGGAAGCATTATTCAAGATAAATCCATCTGAAGTTATTAGTTCAGGGAAGACAGAATGATTATTTATAGTGATGAACGATAAAGGCAAGTGAATGACCAATAAAGTAAAGAGGGATCGGTGATACGAACCTCCAAACTTCTTCACCTTTGCAAATTTGATGATTACAAACACCTTTTCTTCTCCAACGCTCGTCAAGTGATTATTCAATTCATGCGCATACTTATTCCATAGAGTGCAATTCAGAGTTTAATTGTTGAAAATGAATTAAAATGAAAATGATAAATTATAAGCATTAACCATGCATGTAGTTCTTAATACTTGTACAGAGTGCAGTTCAGAGTTGGTAATTTAAGCGATACATAACAAATTTAAATGGAAACTAACACTTCATTTTCCAGGGCGAAATCAAGTTTCGCAGGTGAAGACGAATCGTTCACGTCAGCTTGAAGGGGAGAGAACTTGGTAATGTAACCAATCACATCTACATTAGAGAAAACACAAGCTGAAACTCATATCATCAAACCAGAAACAACAACATAACCAATATAATATTTGATGTAGTGAATATACACAATTACTAATAGCAGAATTATGGTCAAAGACGTTGCAATTGATGTCTCTGAATTCAACAAAGGTAAAACTATGCAGAGGAATATTCATCCCTTCAATTCGAGAAACAACGGTCTTTAAAGTGAAGATCAATTTGTACTTGTGAGGAGCAAATCTGACAGAATCCTTGTTCTCAGAGAGAAGAAAATTATCGAACGAATATAATCCGCCCTCCTAGATAAAAGGTGAAAATTTGGCAACATTCTTTTTTGTTATCATCCCCTGAATGGTATCCCCCTGTGCAGAAGATCATATATTGTATAAATGTATAATAAATATCTATAGGATGAAAACAAAAAACAAATCAGCTTATAACCAGTTCATCCATGATAATAAGTTGAATTCCATCGACGTCCTTAGAGTCTCGATAAGATGTTGTCCAAAGAACGGTAATCCTTCCCCTAATTGTCCAAATTTTGTTTGTGGATCCATCTAAGGTGTTGATGGTATCCACGGGTGGTGCCATTTGAAACTTGTAGCACGTAACCAAATAACGAAGTCAAATTAACAACACAAACATTGAAATGTTTTCACTCAAAACAAATCATGTTTGCTGAAAAAAACTAAGTAAACGTACATGTGCACTCTAGGATGGATGTTCGGAAATCGATTGAGCATCAACTGAAAAATATAAGTTCAAGAAGTCACACAACTGAACAATGATTCCAAAAAAAAAAAGAGGTACAAGGATAACTTCAACAGATGTAGAAATGAGTAGGAAAAATAGAATACATTGTTTGTGGTTTTTGTTCTGTAACGGCCCGGAATTATGATTTCCGGGTTACGTTTCAAGGGATGAAACCCCTTGTTCGGATCTTGCAATCTAGGTACAGGTCGAGGTTTCAAACTCATTTTTATGGTCAATAATAAAGAGGGATTTCGAACCCTGAAAATATCGTAGGGTCGTTGGGTACCCCTAACCTGTCCTAGGGACTAACTCGCGAAATTCATTTCAAACGGAAGCAAGACGGAAGCAAAATTTAGATACAAAGCGCCATGACAGAGCCGGGTCAAAACCAAAACATAAGTGGATGTTGACCATTTATAATGAGTTAGAGATTTAGCCAGGTTCTTCGATTCGCAAAAAGGGAACCCCGTAATATAGACATCGAGCAATCAAAATCTGCAGAAAATACCTTAAAAAAGAACGAGGAAAGGAGTCAGATCGAGCCACTCATGCGGGACCGGCAGTCCTCGCTGAGGCCACATAGTATGTGATATACCTAATAAAGATGCTCTAATGCAGTACGAAAGTCAAACACACTAGCATGCTCCTAGTTATAATAATGTGTAAAAATACTGTAAAGGGCCCAAGACAATGCCAAGTGGCATATCCCTCTCCTACCTCCACCCCCTTCCGATAGGGCGGAGACTGGCCAGCTCGTGAATGCATTCCATCATAATCGGGCGACACGCATCACTAACCCGCTCCACAATAAAGCCCGCAAGCATCTCATAATATAAGGAAGTTCATGACTCGATTGACTCAGGGTACCCGATGAGGCTGGGCTACCCTATGACCCTAGCAAAGACTCTAGGACTATCACAGATAACGGTTGTTCTGTTTTAAACGCAATAAGTAAGCAGATGCTCATTCAATTAGTGCAACCTAAACAGGATACTACATGGCATGTTTTTATGCATATGCAACACCTAACATAAAATGCAACAACAAGCATGAATGTCCAACCTGAATAAGCCCCCTAGGGAACTTACCTGAAGATGAAGAAAAACAAGATTACACAAACAAGGGCCCCAAATGCAAGTCCAAAGCAATCCAAAAGCAATATACACATATCATCAAGCCATTTCCATAAGTCACCGGACCAACATTCATACACACGAACCCAAGTTCTCAACACAATCAAAACCAACCGATAGTAAAAACCGTTTTCCAAAACCTTTCCAATATGATCAACATCAACCAAAATCATTCTTCCAATTTCCTTCTCAAAACCAACATCATCAATCCAAGATCAAATAGTTCAAGTTCCGTCAAATCCCTTCTTTAATATTGATTATTAAAATAATATTTTAAAACTCATTTTCCAAAGTTTTCCAAACTCTTAAATCTCAAGTTAAGTCAACTCATTTTTTTTTAAAACAATTTCTCAAATAATATTATAGAAATAATTCCGGCATTTTATTTCAAAACCTTGACTTTAATGTTTCAAGTAATTTAAGACATGGATAAACATTTCTAAAATAAATCCATCTTTATAAAACCCCATTTATAACCCAAATTCGTCAATTCACTTTAAAATCTCATTTATAAACAACATCCAATAACATACTCCAAGTACTATTTAAAGTTTAAGAAATCACCATAAACAAATCCATTTTAATATCCCATATTTATAAAAAAATAATACCAATTTACTTTACCATTTCCAAAATCAAATATTAAAACAACACATAACCACATAGTATATAAAATTCCAATTAATTCTATACTTTAAACAAATATACAATACTTAATGATTTTACAGAAAATATATTTATCACTAAAATCAGAATTAACATATACTAATAATTTAATAGACTAACAATAATTAAATATAACTCATAACATATAGTCATAAGTTCATAACATGTAATATATAACCCAACAATAACTTAACAATTTATAAAACAAAACCCATCAAGCCCAATACCACACTCCCCAACCCGAGCCCAAGATCTGCAAGAAAGACCCGGATCCAGAAGAGAAGAAAGGAAATTTCCACCCGGCCCAGCAAGGAAATAGGCCCAGTAAAACAAAGAAAAGAAGGGAAACTCATCTCATCTCCCAAATGATATAACCCGGACAAGGGACCCGGATCCAAACCCATGACCCGCCCAACTCAAAAAAAAAAGGGAAAGAAGGAAAGAAGTGGATCTGGGTTGTCTTCAACCTTGAAATGACAGACCAATGACGACGGAAACGAAGAGGAGAGGTAACCCAAGCCCTGCCGGCGACCACCGTTCCGACTCCAATCACCCACCCCGACTGACTCATACAACCGACCAAGACCCACACCACAGGATTCAAACACAGACAAAGGAAAAGAGGGAAAACGAGGGCTCACCGAGATTCGGGAAGCGTCGCCGGAAAACGTCCGATTGCCCCGGTTCGGCTCTGACGAAAGTAGAACAGCATCGAATTGCTCTAGGAAGAAGGGAATCATTATAAAAAGAGCGCCTTTAGGAGGGAATCGGGCCGGAATCGAAGGGAGAGGCTTACCGACCTTATGAACGAGAACAGAAGAGAGACGGGGGAGAACGCTGGCTCCGGGCTGCTCCTGTCGGTTCTTCCAGATACTGAAGGTGGACGGAGGGCTGGCGTGACTGCTCGGACGGGAAGAGCTTCGGCGGTCTGTCCTCGAACAGGGGAGCTCTGTTGATTCACCGTGGAAACAAAGGGGTTCTAGTGTCGGTCACGCCGACGGGGAGTGACAGGGAGGAGGGTTGCTTGGGTGGCTGCTTCTTAGTGACCACGAACGGTAAAGAGAGGGTGATGGAGAGGTGGCTGAACAACGACAATGATGGTGGTGAATCGGTGCGGTTGGTTTGGTCTCTTTGGGTTTTTGGCAGGGAGCAAAATGGGATTGTGAGAGGTGAATGTGTTGAGCTGCTTGAACAAGAAACCAAAAAAGTATGCTGCCCTGCAGTGCTGCTTGGCGTGGGTTCAAATAAAGAGGAGGGAAGAGGACAAAAAGAGATGCTGCAATCTGCATCCTTGAAGTCCGAGGGAAGAAAGAGGGGGAACAAATGGATCCCAAATTTGACTTTCAAAGTACCCGAAAGATATGACCACGAAACCCACTTGTTCGATCCAGTCCCGACTAAATGAAATAAAATCCAAATTATATTTCTAAATTCGAATTAAATAATGAAATCCGGACATATTTTTTTTTTATAATTCTAGGTATATGAAAATGGAATAATACATATTTTAGATCCTTAATTAAATAATGCCGGAACTTGCTTCGAAATATTTAGAATAAGCCAATAGTTCAATGACAGAATTTCCAAACCTTCTGAATTTTAGAAGTCGAAATGATTATAAATCACTATTTTAATAGTTTTAATATTATAAAATTTTCCGGTCTTTACATCATCCACCTCTAAAAACAAGTCTCGTCCCCGAGACTAAAATCACTCTAAAATAAGGGGATGAAGTTTGAAATTGGTGAGTCCAAGGATCATGCCATTGATCTCGTAAGCTTCTCATAGGGCCCGTATGAGATCCCTACAGTACCCTTGACGTGATCATAATATTCCCAATTGGTCGTAGCAAGTATGCGATATGGGTCCTTATCACATTCTTACTCCGACTTTTCGGTTATATCATAACTCGAAAAGCAATCATAACGTGTCTACTAGGTCTTAGTAAGCATTCTATATGCGCCCCTATAAAATGCTTGTATCCACTTCGTGAGGCGTTATAATATAAAACCGGGTTTGAAAAGTTTCAAAAGGGATCCTGCAATTGAAAAAGATTAGCCTCAAAATCGTTGAAACCCTCGATAGCGTTTATCCTTTAAAAAAAACCAGTTATTTCCTTTATAAACCGTTCGAAATCTTCAAATCCGACGTTTAACCAAGAACTTTACACCAAAACAAGTCAAATCCCTACAACTCAAGATTTCGTCAAAATCTCCCAAAACCAAATCAGTTTCCCGCATATCAATCAATCAAATTCAGAAATCAGGAGGTGGAATCATCCACCTCTAAGGGCTAATCCCATATTCTCTTCCTAGTTTCCAAATCATGCAACATCGTTCACAACTCAACAAGTACCATAACCAAAAGTTTCATCAACTCTTATATAAGCATAATACCATAAGCCATCTCACACATGGCAAGTCCCACATCATATCATAGTCACAAACCACCACATAACCGTTTAACATAAACATAAACATGCCAACAAGTCTCAAGTAACAAAGGAACAACAAACCTCAACATACTACAAATCATAAGGTATATCTACATCATACTAAAGGCATCACAAGTGCATAATCGAATGCTCATCACGTAAGCACACATGTCCAGAATTCAACGGGTTAGATGTTATGGGGTTAGTACATCAGTACACATCAAATCTCACTATCGCATATCGGTATTGCAACACAAGTAGAACAGATTCATTACGTTAACATATCAACACAACAAAGTCATGCTATTAAGATTCAGAAAAAAGGAAGATCAAACAGTATATAAATCACCAAAATGTCAGAATGCTCTGAAAGACATCACCTTAACTCATCACAATATCGAATGACAATCAATTAGAAATCATGCACCATTATCTCATATATATACTAATCATGATCATACTTAAAGTCATATTTGTCATTTACATAACCAGTAATCAGGCTTGTCAACCATATAGTACACATCATGCTTACTACCACATAATAAAACATCATGCTTTCACATAATAGCACATCATTATCACATAGTTCATACTCATCATTACTTCATATATCATATCACATCACATCCTAACATGCTTCTAAACCAATATAACAAGATATCAAAGTATTAATATATCATGGTAACACTTGTCACTACAAACTACATTTTAATATTGTATATTGATAATGCACATTTCTAATGGGCATTATAGGATAATTTAGTTGCATTTACATTGTATAATATGCATGTTTTAATGATAATTTAGATTAAACTCTTTTTGTGGAAAAGTTCGGAATCTACGCTATTTCGGTTGAATTGTGCAGAATCGTAGATCCGACATGATGGAAAGCAAGGGAAAGCTGTTAAACATGGCCAAGTGAAGTCAAGAAATCAAGCTAAGAAGAGAAAGAAAGGAGAAGAGAAAGAACGAGGGAAGAACAATGAAGAATCAAGTTTCTGGGCATATTTCGCTGCCAGCGGGATTTCATTCGCTGTCAGCGAGTGGAACCAGAATCCGAGGAGGAGCCAGCGAGAGGAGGAGCCAGCAAGCAACGTCCGCTGCTAGCGACTAATTCCGCTGCAGCGAGACGTCCGCTGCCGCGGAAAAATCCGCTGCCAGCAGGAATCACCAGGAGAACGAAGCTTCGGCTACTCGCTCCAGCGGAAGTCCCAGCTCGCGACAGCGGAAGAGTGGACTCGCGGAAGCGGAAGGACAGGACCATGGAGAAGCTCGAGAAAATTCTAAAGGCATGAAAGTCGCTGCCAGCGAGTGTGCCAGCGAGTTGGTAGCGGAAATCCAACAGGAGCTTGATTGAGGCCATTCGCTGCCAGCGGAAATTTTCGCTGCCAGCGGAAATTTTCGCTGCCAGCGGAATCCGACGCTGAGTTAAATTAGGAAAGTTCTATCTTTTATCTAGTTTGTTTAGGAAGCTTTTATCTTTTATCTATCTTTTACCTTATTTATGGAAGATATTAGGCTTATAAATAGGATGTTCTAGGATGAAGTTTCAATTAAATTCCAAGTAGAGAAATCACCATTGAAGAGAAGAAAGCTTAGGTAAGCCATGTTTGGCTAATTTTGTAGTTTCCGCCTACACTTTCGAGACTTGGTTGGTGGTTTGTGAGTTTCTAATTTAAGTTATTTTTCCTCTTTAATTCTTTTAACTTCTTTGTGTGAAATTGATTATGTTATTGATGTTATCTTGATTAGCTATCTTGATAATATTGATTTCATGCTAGGATTTAATACTTTCGTATTTGTGTTATTTCCGTAGTAGCACGCATAAGATTGTGGATTCCGTGTTTGAAGCATGATTATGTAGGGAGTTGACATATATCTTAAACATTGATTTACCGTGTTTAATTGGTGTTATTTATATGCTCAAGTTCTTGGGACTATTTGCTATCTCTTTGTTAAATCTTGACCGTGTTAAGGTTGCATTGAGGTGTAAGGGATTAATTGGACTCGTAGGACTTTTAATCTACTTAAACCAAGACGAGAGGAATTCGTAGGAAAAGATAATAACTTGAAAAGGATTCGATGATCAATAAAACCAACCAAAGTCGAGAACTTGTAGGTGGAAACGCTTTTCTTCTATCCTTTACTTGTTTTTGTCAATATTATTTTCTTTTATTTTCATTCATAAAAATCGTTTCTTTTATATTGATAAATACACAATATTTAGAAATACTTGATTCTCTAGGGTTCGACCCCTTACTTGCATACTATACTAGTTTGTTTGTTTGGGATTTATTTTTGGCGAGGTAAATCAACGACTTTCCCTCCGTCAAATTGGCGCCGTTGCCGGGGAATCAAGTTTATTTCTTTGTTTTGTGTATTTATTAATATTTTTATATATATCTATCCCCGTCGTGGACCTATCTTACGGTTCGCGACACCTCGTTACTAATTGTTTGCAATGGAGTTGGAGTTATGGCAATACCAAGGAGAATACTTTCACCATTACCTCGCAAGAGTGCAATATTTAGTGGACGACCGTGCTTCACGGGGTATCCAAGATGATTTGAAAGAACAAGTACTTTGCGTTCAAGATGGCATGCTTCCCGAGATACGAGAATTCGCCCAATCTTTGAAAAACGAAGGCTTTTATGATTTGGATTGGCCGGAATTGTGGGATATTTTCCTTTGTGTGGGTGACATGGCAAAGGTGGAAGAAGACTACATGTTGGCATCCACACCCTTACCTTTCAAACCAATGGCGGACGAGATACATGAGGACGCAAGCATCAATGGTTCAATCAAAGATGGAGAAGGGAGCCCGATGTCCCTTGACATGGAGTCTCATGAGTGCACGCATGAGGAACCATGTATTTTGGAACCTACTCTACCTATAGAAATCATCTCCAACGCATCCATTACGGAACCAAGTCCGGAGCCAATTTCTGTGGCTCTCGAGCAAGGTAATGATATTTCTTACACTTTTGTTGATTTTGGTGAATATATAGATCCTTGGGAGCATTACTTCAACAAACCACCAGCGGAACTGTGTTGGTGGTATTACATACCCTCGGCGAGAAGTCACGCTCGAGCATATGACGAGTTGGAGACCTTCTTCAACATCACATCTTTTGACTTCGACTTCTTCATATGTGGTGCTCGCCTACCTAAATGGTATGCACCGGAGTTTGATTTGCTAAAGAGAGCGTTGGCGATGTCCGAGTGAGTCTTGAACACATGGACGAATAAACCGTCGAGTCTATGACGATAAACAAGGACGCTTCTCGGGAGGCAACCCGAGGTAAGTTTTCCTAAATTAGTTATTTCAATTCCTAGTTAGTTAATTAGTTTTGTTGTTTAATAAATTAGAAATTTCCTAATTATTCTACATGGTAGATAGATGCTTTCGGATATTTTAAGATAACCATGCAGAAAAAAAAAAAAGAAAAAAAAAAAGAAAAGATCGAAGAATAGAGTTTCTGGGCTCAATTCGCTGCCAGCGAATCATGATTCGCTGCCAGCGAGTCCAGCTGCTTAGACAACATAGGAGCTAATTTCATTCGCTGACAGCGAACCAAAACTCGCTGACAGCGAATCCAGCAGATCATGCCCAGTCTTCGTCAACTGTCGCAGCCCATCTTATTCATCCTTCATCATCTTCATTCATTCGTGATCGTGGTTCGTCCGTCATCGTCGATGTCGTTCTTCGTCGTTCTTCTTTCAAGCTCCGCCACCTTCGCCGCCAATATTTTTCCAAAATGTGAGTTATTCTTTACCCTCTTTCCTCTCATATTTTTATGATTTGTTGTCTTTGATTTTCATTGAGGACAATGAAGAGTTTAAGTGTGGGGGAGGGTTGCATTCATAGATTCATGCATCCATTCATATTTATTTTTTCCGTTATGCATTCATGTTTATTTTTTTTCATTAATTTATTGCATTGGAAAATGAAAAAAAAAATTGAAAAATTAAAAATCCAAAAAGAGCATGCATTGCATATATGTGTTTTATAAATACCCATCTTGCCTTAGTCTGTCCTCTATTTTATTTTTATGAGTTTGACCATATATGTTCCATAATATGATTAAATTACCTAGCCTTGTCACATACTTGAAATGATTTTTATGGGAGCTTGACTTGTTAGTTCAATTGAGAAAGTATGATTCTTAGTCTTTGGCATTATTGAAATCCAACAAAAACTTGTCCAAGTGAGAATTTTTGGCCTTATAGGGATTTTCATCATATTTATTCCCTTTTGCTTTCTTGTGTGACATTATACTCTCCTTATGCAATTACCTCTTGAGATTGACATTGTTATCTATATTTGAGGCCGAATTTATATGTCTATTGCTTATGAGTTTCAAATGATAGAGGCATGATTTTCTTAGCCATATTATTATCCATATCCACCCTACACATGTGTCCTTTGCTTGTAGCCAAATTTGAGCCTTAGCCTTTTCTTTGAAGCTCCACAAAATTTATCCTAACCGATGATGAGCCTTACCCTATCCGGGAATTAGGATTAGAATTGGTGAATGCTTGATTTGTTTGAGTGGAAAAGAGAATATTGTTGAGAAAGTTACAAGTTTGGATGAGGATGTAATTTTGGTTTTAGTCCTCACATTGTGCATTATTGTTTTGGCTCTAAAGAAAAAAAAATTTGAAAGAAAAAGAAAAAAAAAAGAGAAAAAGAAAAGAAAGGAAAAAAATGAATAAGAGCCTTTTATCTTTATTATGTACGTGAGAGTTGAAAAAATGTATGGTTAAGAGAAAGTTCTTTTGTTGAGTGTTTTGAGAGTGAAAGTTTGAGTTATCTTGGTTTTGGAAGTATTTGGTTTTTGATGTTCTTCCGGTTGTTCTTAGGGATCCCTTTTTCCCGGATTTTTAGCACCACAAGCCTAAGTATTTCCTACCTTAAATTCCTTACCAAGCCCCATTACAACCTTGATAAAAGACCTCTTGATGTTTCTTATAAGTGATGGCATCCACGGTGGAGAATATGTGATATATGTGTCAATTTCTATGTAGCTTTTTGCATTTTGGATTGAGTTGAGAGATTGCATTTTTAAGCCTAAACACATGAGAGTGAGAGCAAACACATAATCCCGGTGAGGTTGGATGATATGTGCCTTATTTTGAATCGTTCATATACTTGCTAGGATGTTGGCTTTTATGTTCATGGCTCCTCCACTTTGATGTTGCTTTTGACAAGGTTAGTGCTTGAAGGTTATATGTGTGGGACGATGGTTTTGCTCTTCTTTATTTTGCATTGCTTGAGGACAAGCAAAAGGTTAAGTGTGGGGGAGTTTGATAATGCACATTTCTAATGGGCATTATAGGATAATTTAGTTGCATTTACATTGTATAATATGCATGTTTTAATGATAATTTAGATTAAACTCTTTTTGTGGAAAAGTTCGGAATCTACGCTATTTCGGTTGAATTGTGCAGAATCGTAGATCCGACATGATGGAAAGCAAGGGAAAGCTGTTAAACATGGCCAAGTGAAGTCAAGAAATCAAGCTAAGAAGAGAAAGAAAGGAGAAGAGAAAGAACGAGGGAAGAACAATGAAGAATCAAGTTTCTGGGCATATTTCGCTGCCAGCGGGATTTCATTCGCTGTCAGCGAGTGGAACCAAAATCCGAGGAGGAGCCAGCGAGAGGAGGAGCCAACAAGCAACGTCCGCTGCTAGCGACTAATTCCGCTGCAGCGAGACGTCCGCTGCCGCGGAAAAATCCGCTGCCAGCAGGAATCACCAGGAGGACGAAGCTTCGGCTACTCGCTCCAGCGGAAGTCCCAGCTCGCGACAGCGGAAGAGTGGACTCGCGGAAGCGGAAGGACGGGACCATGGAGAAGCTCGAGAAAATTCTAAAGGCATGAAAGTCGCTGCCAGCGAGTGTGCCAGCGAGTTGGTAGCGGAAATCCAACAGGAGCTTGATTGAGGCCATTCGCTGCCAGCGGAAATTTTCGCTGCCAGCGGAATCCGACGCTGAGTTAAATTAGGAAAGTTCTATCTTTTATCTAGTTTGTTTAGGAAGCTTTTATCTTTTATCTATCTTTTACCTTATTTATGGAAGATATTAGGCTTATAAATAGGATGTTCTAGGATGAAGTTTCAATTAAATTCCAAGTAGAGAAATCACCATTGAAGAGAAGAAAGCTTAGGTAAGCCATGTTTGGCTAATTTTGTAGTTTCCGCCTACACTTTCGAGACTTGGTTGGTGGTTTGTGAGTTTCTAATTTAAGTTATTTTTCCTCTTTAATTCTTTTAACTTCTTTGTGTGAAATTGATTATGTTATTGATGTTATCTTGATTAGCTATCTTGATAATATTGATTTCATGCTAGGATTTAATACTTTCGTATTTGTGTTATTTCCGTAGTAGCACGCATAAGATTGTGGATTCCGTGTTTGAAGCATGATTATGTAGGGAGTTGACATATATCTTAAACATTGATTTACCGTGTTTAATTGGTGTTATTTATATGCTCAAGTTCTTGGGACTATTTGCTATCTCTTTGTTAAATCTTGACCGTGTTAAGGTTGCATTGAGGTGTAAGGGATTAATTGGACTCGTAGGACTTTTAATCTACTTAAACCAAGACGAGAGGAATTCGTAGGAAAAGATAATAGCTTGAAAAGGATTCGATGATCAATAAAACCAACCAAAGTCGAGAACTTGTAGGTGGAAACGCTTTTCTTCTATCCTTTACTTGTTTTTGTCAATATTATTTTCTTTTATTTTCATTCATAAAAATCGTTTCTTTTATATTGATAAATACACAATATTTAGAAATACTTGATTCTCTAGGGTTCGACCCCTTACTTGCATACTATACTAGTTTGTTTGTTTGGGATTTATTTTTGGCGAGGTAAATCAACGACTTTCCCTCCGTCATATATCAACATTTAATTAATTCCATACCAGGTTCTTCATGGTCGTTATCTAACATGATGCCAGCAAATATAAATAAATCACATAATCAAGAAAATCCTCACATCATACCAGTCAAAATGAACACAATCCCCACTCACCCATCTCCACTCTCAAGCCAAGATTAATCCTCTTCTAAACTCGCCAACGTCAACCCAGACAAAATTCCCCAAAGAATCCCAATTCATCTCGATGATCAAATCTCGCCCCTCATTCCATTAAGCACTCTCACACACCATTCACCTCTAAGAACCCAACTCCTATCTCTAACTTCACACTCAAGAACCCTCTCATACTATATCCTCAATACTCTCAAAAGTTATTCCCCACACTTCATATACTACTCAAGACATAACAAGCATCATACCCTGCTAACCACATGGATCCCTCTCTCGCGTCTTACCTCGTAATACCATCGATCATCCTAACCGCCTAGAATTCTTTTACCGCTCATCAACCACTCCACAAGAGAACCCTCACCCACAAGTTCAAAGAAGAAGAAATCACGGACATTATTACACATAAAGACTACATCTTATCAACAAGCATTTATGACAATAGCATCATTAGTTCATCATCAAACATTGCAACTGCATCAATAAGTCTCGATTCCTATCACGCTCAATAGTTATTGAAATTCATCATGTATGCACGTAATCAAGTTAAGCTAGCAAGTTTCATCATAACCTTATCTAATAGACAATTCAGGTTTCTCAGCAATTGCACTTTACATTTTATAGGTAACGAATTTAGATCATGCTTAGCAACTCAAGCATCAACGCATCAAGACAACATGTACATTAGAACTGTAAGGCACCGAATCATATCATCGTAAACAACAGACAATCAGACAACAATTATTACCAAGTCAGTACATCAACACATAAATGTCACCATCAAAGCAATGCAACATAGTTATCAACATTTTCAGAAAGGTTAGCAATTCAAACGGAGGACACTCCCGCCTGCAAGTCATATCGTACTCGATAGCCGTAATCCTCGAAACATACCTGTCCCACCAACACCGTCGATCATGAGGCTTGTAAGTTATGGGCCCACGCTTCCGCCACACTGCTCTATCGCTATGCAGCTTCCTTTCTCTTTCAAGCAGTCGCTCACCCAATGTATCGCGCATGACTCCAAGTTAGCAAAGATAGGGGAGTGACAAGAGCGGACAACCCAATGTTCCTTTCGAAACCAAACATAGACCAAGGCTAAGAACGACAAGATCAAAGACAAGACTTCGACCCAGGAATAACAACGATGCCCTTATGAAAGTCTATTAGGTTATAATCGTGACAAGTAACATAAATTCGTCATGGAGCATATCAATTACAATAACCCACACTAACATGTACCTATCTCAAGGAGAATAACATGCGTATTCATTCCAAAAGACACAATCAAGTCCTACACTGATGCATGTGAGACGAGCTAACAGTTTATTATTCCATGAAAGCAGAGATGCCTACTAATTTCAAGCATATTATATGCAGAGCCAGTAATGGTCATGCGGGGTTTAACGAGGATGGCAAGTATCATGTATATGAAAAATGAACGAGCATGGTATACATATCACAAATGAGACCAAACATAGGATGGCGAGGTACATAATAATAATCAACTAAGCATCATAAGAGAATGCATAAGGGCGGCATAGTAATCATCACATTTAACAACAAGGATCATATAATAGATTAAGAATGGCATGTAATCATATGACGAGATACATTTAGAAAGCATGGGTCCTACATGATGCTAGTGATACATGATAAGGCATGGGCATAATCAAGAGTCATTTAAAGGAGTTCAACATAATATTCACGAAATATGAGGCATCATCAAAAGTAACAATCATGGGCGATATATTATAATAATTCTAGGAATGAACCATCATAGGACACGTATAATGGTACAATAGTTAACACATCATAAAACAGGTACACCATGTAATCATTTAGCGAGTCATATTGGGAATCATAAGCCCTACAGGGCACTACTAGCACATATCGAACATGGACACAATCAAGGTAACTCGACTAAATTCGTTCTAACATTCATGTGTGATGCGAATGCGAAATCATGGTGTAGCATGGTGTGTGGTCGTGCGGAGTGTCAAGTCATATATCTATGCAAATACGAGAGGATATCCTAGCTAGCGTAATAGGGAAACACCACCGAACAATAACATGTAAGCATGCTAGGATTAACCATTACAGAGAGAAAGTCAATCATTGAACTCAACATTAATCTAATCAGGATGAGTGAAACAATCTAAGATGATTGAAAAAGGGGGAAATCACACTATCAGGGACCTAGCTCAAGGGAAAATCCGCAATAATGTAGGCAAGACATAGATTCGCAAAAGTCACAACCAAGGATCCTACATGATGCTAAAGGTTCAACATAACATGCGATACATACATGCACTTAATTGATTAATAAGACGATACAAAAGCAATCAAATTAATCATATTCCAACGATGTAGAAGCATGGGAAGAAATGTAGAGATGTATAATACGAGTCTAAGTAATGGGCAGTATGACGAGAATACGGGGACATGAGTTCAAATCAGCACATGCTAGGATGAAACATGCATTCAATCGAGACTCAATTATACCACATATTCTCTCTTCAACACAAGTAACACACGGCAATATCAAGTGCAAAATAATCAGCAACAGTTAATCTGACAAATACAAAATAGATAGGCATGCTATAGGTTCTTGTCACAAAAGGAATAAGGAGCATCGACGTGTCATCAGCTAGTATGATAAAGAGATCATTTACATGCATTCATACGAAAAAGATTTTATCACACTATCATGGACCTAACCCAGGAGAAAACAACTATCATGTAGGTTCATATAATGTTGTTTATGCTTCCAATCAATCACACTATCATGAACCTAGTAGAGGCAGATTCACTTCATGCAGCTCACACTTCCATTCAATCATTAATCAAGTCAACACAATAGGCCAAGTAGACATGTTATGACAACATGTAATCATGATAGAAAGTAAGGCATAACACTAGACCTAAGCAATATAACTAATTATATTATGTCATGAAATTCAGAGAGAGCCACTATTACAACCGAACAGAGATCCCTAAGGGAAACCATTGGCTTTTCCCAACCGACTCATCACCCCTCTTTCCTGTGGGAATTCGGTACGACTCTTCATGACAAGAAGACACTGGTTGATCATCATAAGGATTGAGAAAGACAGCCTCAGAAACACCTTACTCTTGACTCAAAATGACATCAAGAACTACCTTCCAATACTCACTCAAACCACCTTCATGTACATACATGAGTTTCCGACACAATGTGTTTACCAACCCGATTCCCCGTGAAAGACACTGACAGCCAGGAGAAAGATTTGGTAGAACCGGAAAGGGTTTAACATAGTGGAAGAGGTCGTTCCACACAAACTGGGCTTGACCATATAAAAATAAAGGTACTTCTGCTATCTCGTTTGCACAGACAAGTCAGTACACATTTCATTGTTAGGGCATCCAAATCAGATCTCTAGCATAGCAAGCACTCATCATAGAATCAGCTAATGACACTCATAATCATCTCCTTGGAAACTTCCAAACCCATCTGTAAAGAGCAAGCTAGTATTTTGTCTACCCATTCCCGACTACACCCAATGGGGTGGTCTAACACCTTTACTACCCTCTCGTTCCCCATTTGGTCGGTTTTCCTCTTTTATACCAAGCCAAGTTCGTTACTTTGTCCGATTTGGGTTAGGCATCTTAAGTTCATTTTGCCTCTTTAAATCCTTTTTAAAAGTCCTTGAAATTTGTGGGCGATTTTCAAAACGTACACTCGACCCTTGTGTACCCGAATTGCACAACCTCGACTCTGATACCATCTTTGTAACGGCCCGGAATTATAATTTCCGGGTTACATTTCAAGGGATGAAACCCCTTGTTCGGATCTTGCAATCCAGGTACGGGTCGAGGTTTCAAACTCATTTTTATGGTCAATAATAAAGAGGGATTTCGAACCCTCAAAATATCGTAGGGTCGTTGGGTACCCTTAACCTGTCCTAGGGACTAACTCACGAAATTCATTTCAAACGGAAGCAAGACGGAAGCAAAATTTAGATACAAAGCGCCACGACAGAGCCGGGTCAAAACCAAAACATAAGTGGATGATTACCATTTATAATGAGTTAGAGATTTAGCCAGGTTCTTCGATTCGCAAAAAGGGAACCCCGTCATATAGACATCGAGCAATCAAAATCTGCAGAAAATACCTTAAAAAAAGAACGGGGAAAAGAGTTAGATCGAGCCACTCATGCGGGACCGGCAGTCCTCGTTGAGGCCACATAGTATGTGCTATACCTAATAAAGATGCTCTAATGCAGTACGAAGGTCAAACACACTAGCATGCTCCTAGTTATAATAATGTGTAAAAATACTGTAAAGGGCCCAAGACAATGCCAAGTGGCATATCCCTCTCCTACCTCCACCCCCTTCCGATAGGGCGGAGACTGGCCAGCTCGTGAATGCATTCCATCATAATCGGGCGGCACGCATGCCAAACCCGCTCAACAATAAAGCCCGCATGCATCTCATAATATAAGGAAGTTCATGACTCGATTGACTCAGGGTACCCGATGAGGCTGGGCTACCCTATGATCCTAGCAAAGACTCTAGGACTATCACAGATAACGACTGTTCTGTTTTGAACGCAATAAGTAAGCAGATGCTCATTCAATTAGGGCAACCTAAATAGGATACTACATGACATGTTTTTATGCATATGCAACACCTAACATAAAATGCAACAACAGACATGAATTTCCAACCTGAGTAAGCCCCCTAGGAAACTTACCTAAAGATGCAGAACAGAAAGATAACACAAACAAGGGCCCCAAATGCAAGTCCAAAGCAATCCAAAAGCAATGTACACATATCATCAAGCCATTTCCATAAGTCACCGGACCAACATTCATACACACGAACCCAAGTTCTCAACACAATCAAAACCAACCGATAGTAAAAAACCGTTTTCCAAAACCTTTCCTATATGATCAACATCAACCAAAATCATTCTTCCAATTTCCTTCTCAAAACCAACATCATCAATCCAAGATCAAATAGTTCAAGTTCCGTCAAATCCCTTCTTTAATATTGAATATTAAAATAATATTTCAAAACTCATTTCCCAAAGTTTTCCAAACTCTTAAATTTCAAGTTAAGTCAACTCATTTTTTTTTTAAAAATATTTCTCAAATAATATTATAGAAATAATTCCGCCATTTTATTTCAAAACCTTGACTTTAATGTTTCAAGTAATTTAAGACATGGATAAACATTTCTAAAATAAATCCATCTTTATAAAACCCCATTTATAACTCAAATTTGTCAATTCACTTTAAAATCTCATTTATAAACAACATCCAATAACATACTCCAAGTACTATTTAAAGTATAAGAAATCACCAAAAACAAATCCATTTTAATATCCCATATTTATAAAACAATAATACCAATTTACTTTACCATTTCCAAAATCAAATATTAAAACAACACATAACCACATAGTATATAAAATTCCAATTAATTCTATACTTTAAACAAATATACAATACATAATGATTTTACAGAAAATATATTTATCACTAAAATCAGAACTAACATATACTAATAATTTAATAGACTAACAATAATTAATAATAACTCATAACATATAGTAATAAGTTCATAACATGTAATATATAACCCAACAATAACTTAACAATTTATAAAACAAAACCCATCAAGCCCAATACCACACTCCCCAACCCGAGCCCAAGATCTGCAAGAAAGACCCGGATCCAAAAGAGAAGAAAGGAAAGGTCCACCCGGCCCAGCAAGGAAATAGGCCCAGCAAAACAAAGAAAAGAAGGGAAACTCATCTCATCTCCCAAATGATATAACCCGGACAAGGGACCCGGATCCAAACCCACGACCCGCCCAACTCAAAAAAAAAAGGGAAAGAAGGAAAGAAGCGGATCTGGGTTGTCTTCAACCTTGAAATGACAGAGCAATGACGACGGAAACGAAGAGGAGAGGTAACCCAAGCCCTGCCGGCGACCACCGTTCCGACTCCAATCACCCATCCCGACCGCGACTCATACAACCGACCAAGACCCACACCACATGATTCAAACGCAGAGAAAGAAAAAGAAGGAAAACGAGGGCTCACCGAGATTCGGGAAGCGTCGCCGGAAAACGTCCGATGGCCCCTGTTCGGCTCCGACGAAAGTAGAACAGCATCGAATTGCTCTAGGAAGAAGGGAATCATTATAAAAGAGCACCTTTAGGAGGGAATCGGGCTGGAATCGAAGGGAGAGGCTTACCGACCTTATGAACGAGAACAGAAGAGAGACGTGGGAGAATGCTGGCTCCGGGCTGCTCCTATCGGTTCTTCCAGATATTGAAGGTGGACGGAGGTCTGGCGCGACTGCTCGGAGGGGAAGAGCTTCGACGGTCTGTCCTCGAACAGGGGAGCTCTGTTGATTCACCGTGGAAACAAAGGGGCTCTAGTGTCGGTCACAGCGACGGGGAGTGACAGGGAGGAGGGTTGCTTGGGTGGCTGCTGCTTAGTGACCACGAACGGAAAAGAGAGGGTGATGGAGAGGTGGCTGAACAACGACAATGATGGTGGTGAATCGGTGCTGGTGGTTTGGTCTCTCTAGGTTTTTGGCAGGGAGCAAAATGGGATTGTGAGAGGTAAATGTGTTGAGCTGCTTGAACAAGAAACCAAAAAAGTATGCTGCCCTGCAGTGTTGGTTGGCGTGGGTTCAAATAAAGAGGAGGGAAGAGGACAAAAAGAGATGCTGCAATCTGCATCCTTGAAGTCCGAGGGAAGAAAGAGGGGGAACAAATGGGTCCCAAATTTGACTTTCAAAGTACCCGAAAGATATGACCATGAAACCCGCTCGTTCGATCCAGTCCCGACTAAATGAAATAAAATCCAAATTATATTTCTAAATTCGAATTAAATAATGAAATCCGAACATTTTTTTTTTATAATTCTTGGTATATGAAAACGGAATAAAACATATTTTAGATCCCTAATTAAATAATGCCGGAACTTGCTTCGAAATATTTAGAATAAGCCAATAGTTAAAGGACGGAATTTCCAAACCTTATGAATTTTAGAAGTCGAAATGATTATAAATCACTATTTTAATAGTTTTAATATTATAAAAATTTTCGGTCTTTACATGTTCCTCGGATTGGAAGCCTCGTTATGAGCTTAGTAGGCGAGTGGGGGGATGGGATAACTAAGTAACCAAGGTAATTCAGCTTTAAGAGAAGGGCAAAAATGTATTTTTTATCCAAATATTTCAACATAATTTTAAACTGACGAAAGTTACCATGTTGCATAACTAATTTGAAGGTGGGGTGATTAAAATAGATAGTGAGGTTAGTGGGATAAAATTTGGAATATTTCAACATAATTTTAAACTGATGGAAGTTAGCATGTTGCATAACTAATTTGAAGGTGGAGTGATTAAAATAGGTAGTGGGATTAGTGGGATAAAATTTGGAATGTTCATTTAAAATAGTTATTTTTAAGGTGGAGGAATCAAAATAGGTAGTGGGGTAGTGTTAATTTAAATTTGGAATGCTAAATTTGAAAAATAAAGGTAACTTCCAGATTTTATGTGTGTATAAGAAAAAATGGGAGAGTGGGGGAGTTAGATAACTTCCATACTAATAAAAATTTAATAGTTATTATATTGCTAATATCAAAAAGAAAGAAGCGTGGCTAGATAGTTATTATATTTGAAAAAAATACTTTTGAACATAAAGTAACGTGGCTCATATTTTTAAAATGTGTTCCAACTTAAAATTATTTAGAAACGTGGGTAGATGTTTTTATTTTTATTTCACACTTGTTGAATTTTCCACTAACCGTGATGTGTGCTGTTAAAAATATTGGAATCAAGTAACACAAACCGATACAAAACTAAAAGGTAACACAAAATCAACTAATATATATTATTGATCACTGACAACAAATATTCACGTGTAATTACAAGCTAAACCTAGTTTGTTTAACATTTCAATTGTTCAACAACTCAAGGAGTATCGTTGGTAGCCATCGACAACTTAAACCGACACATTGGGCAAGAGTTGGGAATACAGGAATAAACCTTTCTCTCTACAGGGCCTTGTTCTTTCAACGATGGCTGCTTGAAGAATTCCAATCGAGTAGTGGCGTGGTCGACATACGGTGATGCTTGCATCTCCCTCGCTCTTCGCCGCTTGCAATTTGCGATGAGCTCCGTTACCTTGATCGACGACGGACGGCAGCGGCAAAGTTTTTCTTGATACCCCAGCCCCGAATCCGGCCTTGTTATGCTTCCTTGTTTTGGTAGTTTCAGATCGTGGGAGAGAGAGCTTCTCTAGAGAAGGAGAGGGAAAGAAAACAGGTCCTTCAGTTTTTTCAGAAAGAAAGAGGGAGAGAAGGGCAAAAACGGAAATGATAAAAAAAAATCGAAAAAGGTTCCACGTGGATAGTCTCTCACTCTAAAAAACACTCAGCTTTAAGATATAGGAGGATGTTTCTGGAATTCATTAGAAATTAAACAGTACTGTAGTGAATACTTAAGGGGACAATAATCTCGAATTTATTACTGTATGTATCATAGTTAATTTTAAAAGAAAAAATAAAAATGATCTCGTAATTTTTTTTTATTCAAAATGATCTCGTATTTTGCTAGCGTAGTAGATGGAAAAGGCCCAAGTACGCTGTCGCATCCTGATCAATTTACCATTTCTGGATGGCTACTGTAGATCCGTCCACAGCGTTTCTCGCCGGGCCCCCCCCCCCCCCCCTCCCGCATATTCATAATTCATCTGCACCTCAACCCATCTAATCTCAGCCGTCCAAATATACATCCTATACTCTTACTCTAATACCTGCCGCACGCTAACCCTTCTCAATCCAATCGTAGCCATCAAAACCCGCTCATATCCAATCTCTGGCCTCACGAAAAGCACACATTCACAACAGGGAGAGAGAGAGAGAGAGAGAGGGAGGGAGGGAGGGCACGAAAAGCCAAATCGGATGTATGCGCATCAGGCCAGCCAGCAGTTTGAATCGAAGAGATCTGGATCCGAATCAGCAAGATTGCACCGCAGTTTTGAGGATATCACTTCCGGATCTGCCAAGTATTTGGCAACTTTCTCTCTCTATAATGTGAATTGAACCGCCATTGTTGGCGTGGAGAGCTCGTGAACTGGAGGAAATCCATTTGGCAACGGTGGGAGAGAGAGAGAGATAGAGACAGAGGAGATTCATTAGCGATTTGGAGAAGAGAGAATGCCGAGTGTCGCTGTGAAGCTCTACAGCGTGTTCTTCAAATTCTTGGTGAAGCACAGGCTTCAGAGTATGATGGATGACAAATCGAATGAGAAATTCGACACCTTCGGGGTTTCCACTCGGCCGGATGAATCTGTTGCCGCCGCTAATCCCGTCTTCACCGACGGAGTCGCCACTAAGGACATCCACATCGACGCATTCACTTCCCTTGCCGTTCGCATCTTCTTGCCAGAAACCGCACTCGCATCCGATCCTGATTCCAAATCTCGCCATTCGAGGTCTCACTCTCAAAATAACCCTAAATGTGGATCCAATTCGCACGGTGCCAGCCCTAATTTGAGCCGCAGGAATAGCTTCAGCCCTGTCGGTAGTCCTGTTATTGATCGAATTAGCGCCGATCAATCGAGGAGGAACAGTTATGGTGTCGGTGGGACCAATTCCGACGGATTGAAGCCTGATTCCACTACATATAGGGGCTACTTGCCGTCGATAGGGGAAAAGAAGCTACATCTTCGGAAATTGCCGGTGATGCTGCAGTTCCATGGGGGAGGATTTGTGAGTGGGAGCAATGACTCGGTGGCGAACGATTTGTTCTGCCGGAGGATCGCTAAATTGTGCGATGTCATCATTCTGGCCGTGGGATATAGGCTAGCCCCGGAGAATAGGTACCCGGCGGCGTTTGAGGACGGGTGGAAGGTGTTGAATTGGCTGGCTAAGCAGGCGAATTTGGCCGAGTGTAGCAAGTCGTTTGTTTCGAATGCAAGGGGTGGGCTGGGCGGTGGTGGCGGCGGTGGTGTGGGCGTTGGTGGGGATGGGAAGAAGTCGGATGCTCACAGGCATATTATGAAGGATACGTTCGGCGCATCAATGGTGGAGCCTTGGTTGGCCGCCCATGCTGATCCTTCGAGGTCAGCTTCCTTAACCCCTCTTTATGATTTGAAATTGATTGAAGCTGAAACTTAATATTCTGAAACATTCAAATGTGTGTTGGAATAGTTTGATGTATTTCGCCATTTTTAGTATGTTCTGTGCTGTTTTTACTGAGTTTGATCTTTGAACTGCAATTTTATGCTCATGATCAATTTTCCAGTAGTTTCTTGGTTGCATTTTTGTTAAGTGAGAAAAAATTTAGCCTGATTTCCCCTTTGCGTTAGATTTTTGTGTCAGCTGACTCGGCTTGCATGTAGAGTAAACTTCACGTTATTGTGGCCTTTGCTTTCATACCATGCTTTGTGGTTTACAGTATAATTTATTTGGTTATTTCTGAATATGTGTTCAAGAAGCATTGATTTTGCTGAAAGTAGGAGTTATTCTTTGCTTGCAAATTTTAGGATCTTTCAACTGTTCCTGGAAATGTCCAAGTTGAATTGCCTTCAGCTCTGCTTGAGGATGTCTGTCTATGCGGAATATAGATTGATAACTTATTATCTACTAGATTTAGCAAAATCAGTATTTGGGATTCAAAGTTGTTTATTTAGATTCAGTGATGCAAATTTAACAAAAATGCAGAATGTGGTTCCAGTTATACAGTATCTTCGTATAGCAAGATAGCTCATTAATATTGGTGTGTGAACTGCTACTCTTACCCTCCATTTGAAAACTTTAGAACTTATTTTCCCATCATCCACGAGAAGGGGAAGGTTTCTAAGGGTGCATGTTCTTGTAAGATTATGTTGCTCTCTGAGTATTGCTTCACTTATGTTATTGAAATGCACAATGCACTACAAATATCTTGGTATAAAGTATAAACCATGGAGCTATGGGAGTTGTCTGTCAATTGAAAAAATAATTATTATGCTGCTTATGTTAGGAAAAGAGTTGTCAGGCATCGTACTATCTTTTAGTAAATAACAATAGGCTAAAAGTAGTCACTCTCGTTTGTCTTTTGAACTGGTTGATGTTTCGACTGGCTGGTAACTGATCACTTTTTTTAACAGTGTTTTTCATTGGGGCCTTTGGGAAAGGAGTATATTTTGATTGAGCTTTGTGAATAAAAGAAAAATCTCTTGAACTACATACCCAGATCATGATGTAAGGTCCCCTCCCTAATTCATGGTGGAAAGCTGAAGGTGCTGTTTGGGTAAAAACTATGCAAGGGAAAAGAAACAGTGACAGGATAATTTAGATAAGGATAAAGTGAAATAGAGCAAAGGATCTTCTTATTTTGTGAGTCTGAAGGAGGAAGTAAGCTAAAGATTCTCTCATTTTGTTACTCCGTTCCCAACATGAGGATTGTAATAGAGGGATGACTGGCGATAATTTGATATTAAAATTATGATTATAGAATACTATTCTAAAATTGGACTAGATTCTTTTTTTCCCCTTCCCCCTTTCCCTTTCCGTCATTCTGAAAGAGGGTTAGATGGTTAGTGACAGAGGAATATTCTACAGGCTGATTGTACTATTAAGAATATTCTACAAGTTGACTTTGGTACTCTTACATGGGTAATCCACTAATCTCTTTCATTACTTATTTCAGGAAGGATCAGTAGTTTGATCCTTTTCATGAAAATATGGTTCATCACATCATGAGGACAACCTCATTAAAAAAAATAGTACAAAACTGTGAGGATATCAGCAAGAATACAACTAATTTCCAATACCCTTAATTCTTGACTGATTTTAGGCTTGTGCACTCTTTTGTAATCCTTTGTTCATATTCAGAGGCTTGTTCATTCCTCTATTCTCAAAGAGTGGGTTGAATTCAAGATGTTGAAGAGTCAATGCGGGGATTGACATTCGACTCTTGACTGGTCACTTTGTGACATTGTGATTCTTGCAAAGTCCCTGTCCTTCCCAACAAGACAGTAGCAAAACCACTGATAGGGCAGCTGATGTACCTTGATTTTTCTTTAGAATTGATTATCTGAGCTGAAGCCTAAAGGTGTGGTGCTGTGAAACTAGGGATACTGTGTGGTGCTGTGAAACTAGGGATATTATTTTAACAATGTCATATACTCCCTCCGGCCTCCGTCTCAAAATTTAAGTTGTTTTATACTCCCTCCGTTCCAAAATACATGGGTTTTTAGTTTTTGGCACGCTTTTTAAGAAGCGAAAAACTATATGAAATATTATTTTTTTAATTAAATTTTTTATATAGCTTGATACTTATTAGTAATAAGTATCAAATGATATAAAAAATTTGATTAAAAAACTAATATTTCATAGAGTTTTTCGCTCCTTAAAAAACGTGTCAAAAAAGAAAAGCCCATGTATTATGGAACGGAGGTAGTACCAATTTAGTTGTATCAAATCAAAATATATGTCATTTTAGGTTTTCTAGGTAGGGGATAGTAATGATTTGTATTGATTGGAGTGGTGTAGACCTTTTTAAATATTTTGATTGGTTAAATAATGTAGTGGTTATTAAAAAACAATAAAATTTAAAAAGTTAGTGGAATGATGATATTGATTGAGGGGTGAGTATTTTATTAAAACTTATGCACAATCCTAAAATGAGTTAAATTTTGAGACGGAGGGAGTAGTATAATGAACTCTCTTGATCAATGTTCTCATTATAATCTTCAGCGTACCATTGCGCATCCCCCGAAATCCAAGCCCCCTTGAATTTTTTTTTCGCAGCATCAAGTTGCCCCTGCTGTTGAACATAGTCCAATATTGGAATTTTACACTAGCTTATGCTCAGTGTTGCGGAAAAGTAGAAGCAATGGATGTGAATGTTTGCCTTGATCAGCCAGTGATTGAGGGACTACAGGGTTATAACCTCAGTTAGACTTTAGCCATGTGTAGCCAGCCCTTAATTTATACTATTGATATGGACGAAAGGGAAGGGAACGACTTTGGTATTGCTCTAAACACACTTCAGCCTTGAAGAAGTTAGTGACTTTATGTGTGAGGCTGGCGTATAATAAATGCACCCAAATGGTACTGTAGATCAGTAGATGTGAAATGAAAATAAGGTATATCGAGGGTCAGGAACTTCAAACGCCTCTTTCTCCTAGATTGTACGTGTGTGCATTTTTTGAGTTCCGAACTTTGACTGTGAATGGATATTTGTTCAATGCACTGGAACAGGGTTGCAAATGCTATGCATTTTGGTCATCTTATAAATTAAGATCTAGAAGTTTCAGAAGTGACAGTCTTGAATTTTATGAAATTCTCTGTAAATTTTTCATTGCCTTGGTTTTGTACATGCATGAAAATTGAAACTGCTTTGCTCAGTAGAAGATCTATTCTCTGGATTGTAAACATGAGGTTTTACGTAGGCTGACTTTGGGT
This sequence comes from Persicaria tinctoria, assembly GCA_037127255.1. Taxonomy (NCBI): domain Eukaryota; kingdom Viridiplantae; phylum Streptophyta; class Magnoliopsida; order Caryophyllales; family Polygonaceae; genus Persicaria; species Persicaria tinctoria. The sequence goes on along the minus strand of JBANSL010000019.1, from coordinate 36,909,495 downwards.
TTGGGCATTGTTGAACAGATGTGTTCTTCTTGGTGTGAGCTGTGGAGGAAATATTGCAGATTACGTTGCTCGGAAAGCTGTTGAAGCTGGAAGGCTTCTCGATCCTATAAAAGTGGTTGCACAAGTGCTCATGTACCCTTTCTTCATGGGCAGCGCTCCCACTCAGTCGGAAATAAAGTTGGCCAATTCTTACTTTTATGACAAACCCATGTGCTTACTCGCTTGGAAGCTCTTCCTGCCCGAGGAAGAGTTCAGCCTTGATCACCCGGCAGCCAATCCTCTCCTTCCTGATAGGGGGCCACCTTTCAAGTCCATGCCTCCGACATTAACCATAGTGGCTGAGCATGATTGGATGAGAGATAGGGCCATCGCTTACTCAGAGGCTCTAAGGAAGGTAAATGTTGATGCTCCTGTTCTGGAATACAAGGATGCAGTTCATGAATTCGCCACACTCGACATGCTCCTAAAGACCCCACAGGCACAGGCCTGTGCTGAAGACATCGCCATCTGGGTCAAGAAGTATATTTCCCTTCGGGGCCATGAGTTCTCTTACTAAGCCGGGAAAGAAAACATTCGGAGGTTACGGTCAGAGGACCAGGACAAGTGGACAACCCACGAGCACATTTCTTTTCGATGATTCAAAGATAGAACGGAGGATGATCGCCTTGATCTCACGGGAGTTGTCACTTGTCAAATTGTGCCCTTCAAGAATGCCCGGAGGAGGTGTTGTAAGTTTCACTTCACTCTTCCCTTCTTTTTTTGTGAGATAGGGCTTGTTGTAGGGTTGAAGCTTTTTGGTCACGTAGGAGATCGCTTGTTATAGCTGGAGTAACATGCACATTTCGACGTTCACTAAAATATTTGTTTGTTATCTCATGTGTATCAAAGTGTTGCCATCTCCATGATTGAAATCAAACAAGAAGTTCGCGTTAATATTTGACCTTTTTCCCAGGAAGCACCTCTTGCTACATATTGGTAATAGTAATACCTCATTGTCGGATGAATCCTGAAATGAACGCTTTGGATTTTTGCTTCTCCATTTGGTATTTAGGTTAGCTCATATTTAGTTGTTTGGTGTATGAGTTTTAGGTGGAGATTTGAATACTAAGTGAAACACTCTCTCATAAGTTTTCAATGTACGTCGACTTCAAGGCTCGAGCTCAAGTACTCTAGATAGAATTTTTGTTTATACATGTAAAGTATGCCAAAGGGTCTAGCAAGTGCAAGGCAAAGCTGTTAATGGGTTGAGTCCATCTGGTCCAATAAGGCAGCAAAAGTGACCGTTAAAAGTTAGTTAGCCGCGTAATGTACAATATACCGTAATGTACAATATATTGTAAGATCATCTACAAAATTTCTCTAAAATAAGTAAACAAAATACATATTTTTCAAATTATTTTTGCTTCAACTCCAACGACTTCTCAATTTCTAAGATTTAGAGATTAATTTTTTTTTTTTTCTACTGCTCCTCCATTTTGGAGAAGGAGAATCTGTTGGATAAAAAAATTTATCTTAAAATTCTCCAACAACTTCAAAATCATTAAAACGGAAAATCTGTTGGAGATGTCTACTCTATCTCAGGAAGCCAAACAATCTTTTCAACTGCTTTTTGGAGATTGTTTGGTAAGCAAGAATGGGGAGCGATGAATTGGATTGGAGAATCTCAACCTTATTCTAATTTTAATTAGATTGTGAAGATTTTATTTTACACTCCTTCAAATCCAAAGTTAGTCTATTCGCATTTGCATTAAACGATATTTTATTATCATGCGTATTTATGAAAAAAATACAATAATTTGGGTGATGAAATTATTAGCTAAAAAGAAGTAATAAGTGGAAAAGTAAAGCACACAAGAAAATGGAATCTTCAATAATTTAAGAGCATTAAATAAGATTTTTATATTAAATCACTTCGTTATTGCAGAGTAATTATCATAATTGATTACGAACTTGCATATATGTTTTCAATTAGTATTCATTCAACTATTATATCCAACCACCAGATGCATATCTTCTACCATCCATTAAAACAAAATGCGCATGAACCATGAGGATTTTTTTTTTATTTTTGGATAAAATGAACCAGGAGAAACTACTTTAGCTGCATGCCTAATCTCTATAGAGTCAGAAAAACCGATGAGAGGAAAAAAACCCTAAAACGCTCTTCCCTGTGACGGCAAACCCTAAGTGTAATCCCACCACCAAATCTCCGATTTCAACCAAAATCTTTCCAGAAAATTATGGGGCTTCGATGCCACACCTCATCATTAAGGCTATCTCACCCCTAATTTGGGGTTTCAGGCTAGGAGTACGGCCTATTGTGGCGTGGATTGTGTGTTCATCTTCCCAAAGAGTTAATGAGCGGGATGAAGATCTGCGGAAGGTATGAGAGCAACGAAGATTTGCAAGTACAAAGGAGTAAATGGAGGTGGTGGGTGCACGTTTGGATACTTTCGCTGCAAGGAAGAATCAAGTCGAGGAAATCTATGAAGTTGGATTCGAATGTCAGTCTGGATCGAAGTTTCAATGGTTTGTGTGAGTGTGAGTGTGCATTTATGAAGCGTCTGCAGAGGTATGGTGTTGGGTGGCCTTTGATCCTTCAAATCTTTCTTATCCGCTATATAATGTCGAATTGGGGGCTTGTTCGGCCTCACCCTCTACAATCTCATCAATTTCTCTTACTGATTCTCTGTGTTTGTGTTTGTGTTTGTGTTTGTGGTGCTTGTGCTGAGGAAACAACAATGGCGATATCCGCTAAGGAGAAAGGAAAACAAGTACCGGAGGAGGATGTGCCCTTGCGGTCATCAGCTGCTCATGGCGCTGCTACTGCACCGGCTAAGAATCCTAAGAATCCATCCAAAGGGGGCTCTTCCCTGGCGGATGCGGGCTCCAACCCGCAAAAAAACCCTGAAAAAGGAAGGGGAGTTGTCCCTTTCGACATTGAGCAATACAAGGCCAAACTGGCTGGTGTGCGAGACAACATCATGAAGCTGAAGAACACCACCCTGTATGCCACCATCATCGGAGAGCCACTGGAGCTTAAGGAGATCCGGAAAAAGATCAGATTCGACTGGCGGTTTTTGGAAGGTAGTTTTCAAGTTATTCCCATGGCCAACAATTGGTTTGAGATCAAATTTAACCTGCCTACAGATAGAGAAAAGGTGTGGAAGGGCATGCCTTTCCACATTCAAAGTCAGTTCTTGCTTCTTCGGCCTTGGAGGCAGGGATTTGACCCTGAAACTGAGCCTTTGACAACGCTGGATATGTGGATTCGCATACCTGGGTTGCCTGCTGAGTTTATCAGTGAGGAAGTGCTTACCTCCATTGTTGAGGAAAATGGCTATGGCAAAGTGCTCAAGCTTGATGCTTTCACTGCAAAAGGGAAGAGGGTGAGATACCCTAGAATCTGTGTGACTGTCGACATCACCACCATCCCCAACAAATGTGTCTTTGTTCCTGATGAGGATGACCAATTGATCAAGTATCCGGTGTTCCTTGAAGAGTTTCCTGAAGGTTGTGGTAGCTGTGGTAAGCTGGATCATTTCTTCATTGATTGCCCACTGAGAAGGAGAGCTCCTCCCACTCCTGCTGGTGCAGCACAGGGTCCTCGTGTTGTGCCCGGGAGAGCCGGGGAGGGTGGCAGTGATGCAGCTAAGGAGTGGGTGTCGGTGTCGTCTAAGAGGAGGCATGACCCACCTGCTCTGAAAATCGGCAATGCAAGATAAGAGATCTTCAAGTGGGTGGGTGCCAACATCCCTGTGGCTGCCAAATCTCCTTGCTCCTCTGCGTCTGGTTCGTCTGGTGACCAGGCTTCATCCCGGGTGAGGGCTCCCATGCCGGCTGTAACTGTGGTGCCCACTGCATCCTTTGATGTGGTGGAGATCATCCATTTTGAGACTCCTAGAACCACTTCTGGGGTGGAGGTTGTGCTCACTCCTGCTCCAACCCAAGCTGCTGAGCCACTTCCCTTTGTGGAGTTCTCCCCCTTGATGCCAGAAATCCCAAATGATGAAACTTTCCTTGAGCTGATGGCCCCATGTGACTCTGTCTTTGAGTTTGAAGACGAGGATGAAGTGTACATGGAGACGGAGATGACTGATGCCGAGCTGTCCGTGGATGGCTTGGACCCTATGGAGCGATTTTCTCAGGAAGAAATGGAGATTTTCCTGCAGAACATCCCACCAGGTGAGGAGTTTATTCTTCCCTACTTAAGCAACCCGACAGCTCTGGCTGATGCACTCCGCAAGACACCTGGGCTCTTCACTCCTTCGCCTGCCATGGCTGCGCAGCTGGAGAAGTTGGAAGTCAAGACCAACTCTACTTCTGAGTCTAGAAAGCGCAAAGCAGGGCATGTGGAGGCCGACACAGCTTCATCCTCTCTGATGGGATGCGGCATCAAGAAACCCCGCAATAACGAGTGAACCATACAACAAGGGAGAGGGCACCACTCAGCTGGTGCGGCTGTATTGGGTAAGTATTTGTCTTCTAATCAACCTTATTTGTGAATCTGTCTGGCCAGTACTCTCTAAGTATTCGGGTAGTATAGTTTGGTGTGGTAGCTTATCCTGTGATGTAAGGGAGGAAAATAATCGATCTTCTTCTATTCCTTGTAATATATTAGTTGAAGATCATGTGAAGACTTGGGTCTATCAGATCAGTAAGTTAGTAATGCTTGTAGAAAGCCTAGCACTAAGCTCAATGTATTGCCTAAAATATGGTATGAATGCTGATGCATGCTATATGTATGATATATATATATATGAAGATGATTATTATGGTGTATATGGTGCTCATGAAACACCCCACTGTCAATATGTATCCATGGATTTGCCATAAGGGCTATCATGCTCCACTGAACTCATTGTTAACTCATGATAACAGGGTGCCTAGCACCTCCTCTAACAAACGCACAAAAGACACTAAAACCACTTGTGGCCGAGTGGTGGGAGATGATCCCAGGCCATGTTATGGGCCAAACAAGCTAATGATATTAAAGAGTGGTCTCTACTCCACTTCCCTTTGCATCAACAAGTACCTGGATTACTGCAAATTTACTAAAGTGGAATATATTGAAAGAACCATTGAGTGGGTTAATACATTGCTGGATTGGCCACATTGGCTTGCTACAGGTTATAAAGGGAACTACCTCGTTGAACATAGCCCATGTAAGGTTATCATCAAGCAGCTAGGGAAGCGTCAAATGAAGATAATATATATTATCAAACCGGGATCACAGGATATCAATTTTGAGGCTCGAACAGAGGACTCGACCTCAACTCAGAAAGTTAAAAATGAAGGTTAGCTTCTGGAACTGTAGAGGAATAGGAAACCGACGTTCTGGGTCAATATAAATACATGGTGTAACTCTGAACACATCCAAATGCTTGTACTAGCAGAAATTAAATCAGAAAGTATTCCAACTGAACCAGTCTGGAGGGGTGCGGGCTTTGATAGAGCAAACTGGTCCCCTTCTATTGGGAAATCGGGGGGTATTGGACTTCTCTGGAAAGAGTTTGCGCTAGTGCAAGAAACAATTGAAGTAGTAACCCAATTAACAAGAGCCATTAAAATCAAATACACAAACCTTACTGACAATTTTTCCTGTCTGGTTTGGTTTGTATATGCTCCACCCCATGAAAATGGGAAAACTGCATTCTGGGAAATCATTAACAACGACATTAATACGGCATATCTCCCATGCATAGTTATGGGTGACTTAAACAAGATCGGAAACTACACAGATAAAGAAGGTGGTGCAACTACCCTCCCGGGAAGATTTAAACGTCTAACAGAAATAAAAAATAGTTGCTCCCTCCTAGACATCCCGTCTTGGGGAAATCAATTCACATGGAGAAAGAAACAAGTGGGAGAAGACAATATCAAAGAAAAAATTGACCGAGTTCTGGTACAATACGACATCCTACAAAAATACCCGGCTTTGTCAACAAAAAATGGGGCCTTTTCGCTCTCGGACCACTGTTCCATCACCATAGAACTCACAACCAACCAAGCATTTAAGCCACCACCATTAAAATTTGAAAATATCTGGTTACAACGAAAGGATTTCAAAAACATCGTCAAGCAATCATGGCGCCAGAACTGTCATGGATCTGCTATGTTCCAATTGACACGAAAAACCATGCTATTGAAACAGAAAGCTAAGGCGTGGAACAAAAGCACTTTTGGAAACATTTTCCGGCAGCTGAAAGTAGTTGAAGAAAAATTACTTCAGTTACAACAGAGCACTACAACTAGTACAAATATAAAGGCTCTTGGACTCGAACGGAGCCTTATTAAGAAAAAAGAAAGACTATTACTATTCCAAAAGTCTTATTGGAACCAAAGAGCAAAATCAAAGCATATTAGACTTGCAGACTCGAACACAGGATACTTCCATAGGGTAGCATCAGGGAGAAGAAATCGGAAATATATTAGACAAATCATAATAGCAGAAGGGACACAAATCATCGGAGAAACAAATATCAATAATGAAATACGCAGAGATTTCCAGCAAAGATTCCAAAGTCATCCGATTAACAAAACAAAGCTACAGGAATTTCTACAGATGATACATCCAGATGTTACATCATATGAAAACAACCGGCTAATTGCTATTCCAACCAATGGCGAAATCAAGAATGCGGTACTCAATCTGGGGCATAATAAAGCACCAGGACCTGATGGTATGACAGCGGAATTTTATAAATCTGAATGGGAGATTGTTGGTCCCTCTGTTATACGCGCAGTCAAAGGGTTCTTCCTATCAGGGAAGATGTTGAAACAAATAAATCACATTTTCATAACTTTATTACCCAAAACGGATAACCCAACAACCACAGGTCATTACAGACCAATTAGCCTCTACTCAACTATATACAAAGTGATCTAAAAAATTATTACGGAGAGATTAAAGATAGTAATGGGAAAACTGATTCACCCACTCCAAGGAGCTTTTGTATCAGATAGAGCTATCCAGGATAATGTCCTAATCGCCCACGAAATATTCCACTCCTTCAAGTCCAGGTCCGGTAGGGATGGATGGTTAGCTTTAAAATTGGATATGGAGAAGGCCTATGATAGGGTAGACTGGGAATTTACAGAACTGATCTTACTAAAATTTCGTTTTCATCCGATATTTGTAAATTGGATTAAGGAATGCATCTCCTCCGTCTCGTTCTCTGTATTAGTCAATAATGGCCCAACGGATATGTTCTACCCATCGCGAGGGTTACGACAAGGTATAAATAATAAAATTCCACCAAAAAGGCTTGGCATAAACAAAGTATTCTTAAGGATCACAAGTTCACAACCTTAGAATCACTCCAACATGTTAATTTAAATTTAAAGTAATAGTATGACCGAAAGTCCAAGGAGTCTCAAATCAAGATACATATTGCTCCAAATCTGCATTAAGCTACCCAAATGAACACTTTCCTTCATTTCTCAGAAGGTCAGGGGTCAATTCATGTCCCGATTGAGCCAATGAAACCAACTGTCATTAGAGGAAAAGAGTAGGATTACCACTATCATAAGCACATTCAATTTCATAAAAATCCATTAAAAATACAAGAATTTAGATGAATGAATCGCCCATCTAGGGTCTTACTGAGATCCCTCATTTACCGCATTCAGATAACTTATCCCAATAAGGAACATCACATTCAGATAACTAATCCCTACCTCTCTTCTTCTCCTCTCTTTTTCTCTCCTAATTTTCACATATAAATATTTAAATAGATATCTATAATCTGCTACTGCAGAACACCCAACTGAGCTACCATCATTAAGATTTAATTCAACTGATCTCCGTAAACTATTATGAAATACACATCACGAACGGGAGAGAATGCTGTTTTTAAAACTTCATCAAGCACATGAGAGAATGCTGTTGTGAATCCATACATACACGAGTTAAAAGTTGCTTACTCTTCAGCATTGAAACTATCGACTCCCAAGTCCTCATCCCATAGGAAAATGTAATTGTATGCTGCCACAATGTCAAGATGCAGGAATCGTTTGGCATACCACCTTGAACAAAACAAGGAAGAGAGTCAGTAAGGCAAACATTTTGATGTAAAAGATAGAGAAAACCAGATAATGATATTCACCATTTTGTCTGTTTCGGAGCACTATGGATAGCCCTCTTTGACCGCTTGAATTCATCCCATTCATTCATGTGCCCGTCATAGTTGAAGAGGACAATGATGATGTTATCCGAAAACTATAGTATGATGAAAGCACATAAACCAATATTACAACTTTGACAGGGAAGCTGCAGGGAAGAAATGCACATATCTAATACTGAACTGTCATTCTTAATGATCAAAACTATAGTATGATCAAACATATGCACATATCTTATATTAAACAGTCATTCTTAATGATCATTTTTTATTTCACAGAAGCTGCAGGGAAGAAATATGATGATCAACTTCTCTATGCAGAACAAGAGCTCGTTGCTTGAAGAGGGCCAGGCATTACAAGAAATGCAAAGACATTAGCAACAATAGCAAATCTATTAATATTACTAATTCTGCTAGCATTTTGCTGACGTGTCACGCCCACAATTAAAGTTGAATTTTTTATTCAAATGAGATTTTCTTATTGGTCAATATTATTATGGAAACTTTAAAATATTTGTTTCCTATTTTAAATATGATTTGAATCCATTCCTTTTTTTTCATTTTCGGTTATATTGTCGTAAATATTGAGACATGTTTCCATTTTCTTTCCGATTGCAATCTCTTTTCGGTTATATTGCTGATGTGTCACGCTCACAATTAAACTTGAATTTTCTTATTGGTCAATATTATTGCTGAAATTTTAAAATATTTGTTTCCTATTTTATAGATATATAAAATGATGTTCAAATTAAAATGGATCAAGCTCCCGTGCCTTCAAGGCACGGGTATTACACTAGTTGAACCTAAATGAATTAAAGTTTGGTTTCAAAATAGGAAGTCTCTACTTCCTCTAATTTATGTATTAATTTCCAATTCTTATTCACATAACTTGGTCGTGTTGTTTTAATTTCCAATCTGGAAAAAACGTCCCAATATTGGGAATTGATGTTTTAATGTTCCTTAGTGATATTCAAATTGAGTTTTTGTGTGTATTCTGTTTGATTCAAATTCATCCAAAAAATTAACATGGAGAATGACTTAAACTCAGTTAGAAGCAGATTAAAAAAATCTCATCAGCAAATTACAATTTCTTTTGAAAGAGTTAATCAATCTATCCATCAAACCTTAGAACACTACATTTCACAGTAAGCAAAACAAGCATTAGGCCACAACCTTTCACAGTAAAGCCAAATCAAGCATTTTCCTAATCTCTAAATTAACAGAACAACTAAGGGTGTGTTTGGTAATGATATCAAGATATCGATATCGATATCGGTATCGATATCAAGATATCGATATCGGTATCGATATCAAGATATCGATATCGGGTGATATCTTTGATATCTTGATATCAAGATATCGATATCGATATCGATATCGTCAAGTGATACCTCCCAAACGGAGTGTATCAAAATAGGCTAAATTTGATATCTAGATATCAACTGATATTGATATCTAGCCCTACCAAACACTTAGATATCGATATCAGTTAAAGTGATATCGATATCTAGCCCTACCAAACACTAGATATCAGATATCGGGAGCTAATATCTGATATCTAGATATCATTACCAAACACACCCTAAGTGAATGTCCAACTGCTTCAGAGTAGAGATGTGAACTTACCTAGGGCTGATTGCAAATGCGACCTGAGATGGTTGCGGCAATGCGGCAATAGAGAAAAGACTAGAGGCGAACAGATACCACGGAGGGAGACGAGAGACGACAGAGGGCGGCGAACAGGGACCACAGAGGGAGGCAAACAGGGAGAGCCGAGATGGCGGCGGACGCGAACAGAGACGAGAGAGATGAATAGAGAGAGTAGGCGATTTGAGGATTCAAGTCTGGCTGCGATTTGAGATTATCTCTCAACTAAAAGGCCGCTCGATCTGAGGATTCAAGTAGAAGTGATTGAGAGAGTCGAGTTGAGGATTCAAGTAGCTGCGATTGATCGAGCGGATTCAAGTAGCTGCGATTCAAGTAACTACGATTTCAGGATTCAAGTAGAAGCGATTGAGAGAGCCGAGATGTTGCAATAATCTGGCTGCAAGGAGGTCGGCGATTTGGGATTCAAGTAGAAGTGATTTAGGGATTCAAGTGTGGAAGGAAGGAGGTGAACAGTGAGAGGAGGCTGGCGAGACAGATAGAAAGAGGGACGGGCCGGCTAGGTTAAAAAAAAGGTATAATATCCCACTTTATTCAATCCGGGATATTCCAATGAGATAAAAAACCTAATATCCCGGGCGTGTGTAATATTTTCATGTCCGGAATATTTTTTTTATCACATTTATGCTATCTACCCTTAATATTCCGGTTTTTCGTATTTAGATCCGTGATATTTGGCTTTTATCCATTAAATTTTTTTTCTTCCAAGCGTTAAGGGCATAATATCACGGATATATAACATCCGTGATATTATGGTTATGTGATAAAATCAACATTTTGTATTAGTGTTGACCCTAAATCTTTCAACTCCATTAGCTAAACACTTCAATTTTATCAATTAACATTATAAAACCGGCGGAAAATCTAAACCCTAAACGCGAAACCCTAACTAGAATTTGCACGTCCTTAACAAAGTGCAAGTCATTGCTAGTGAACGTGCATAGTCCCAGACTTACAAGTTTTTAAGGACGTGCAAATCCTTAATCGGAATTTGCGGTGGATATAGTGACACCCTTATTATTTTCTCCAATTAAATTTATTTCGATGTAATACAGTTAAATACTTTTGTCACATTCTAAACCTAACCCGATCTAACCGAACCGAAGCGAACCAGAATGAAAGCCGGCCCTCCTCATCATTGGGAAGCCAGGTCTGGGCGTTCCTCGCGTTCCCCCAAGAGCCAGCATACAGCCCCACCAGTAAACACCTTTGCCTCTTCTTTATTAAACCCCATCAACACCTTCTACTTTTCTTTAAATAATTTCTTTTTTAATTAAATTCATCACCTTATATATATATATATATATATATATATCTGTCATCGATCGGAATCTTTTGTAAGGCAAAATTAGATACTAACCGATATTTGAAAGCAAGTTTATATATCGGCCATCAATTTTGTCTTCTGGCTCGGCCGGCTCCAAATCGAAAGTTTCTCAAATACTTCAAAAAGACGATATCGATATCGATATTGAACACCTAGATCACTCGGTGGCAATCGAACAAAAATGGGACGGAAGCCTTGTTGCGACAAGGCGGGGATGAAGAGAGGGCCATGGACGATCGAGGAAGACAACAAGCTCATGAGCTTCATCCTCGCAAATGGCATCCATTGTTGGAGAATGGTCCCCAAGCTTTCAGGTTTTATATGCTTTATGCATTTTTTTTTGGGTTTCATAGGTAACAATAGATTTATAGGTTAACTTATAAATTGAGTTTTTTCCCTTTTTTCTTTCATGTTTTCGGTGATGGTGGTGAAGGTTTGTCAAGATGTGGGAAGAGCTGCCGACTTAGATGGATCAACTATCTTCGACCTGATCTTAAGCGCGGTGCATTTATAGAAGCAGAAGAGGATCAAATGATTCAACTTCATGCGCGCCTTGGTAACAGGTTACTCTCGCATTTCCTATTACCGAGGCACCAACACAATAGCAGCATCAGTTGCTATTGTGTTGGTGCCTCAGTTGCTATGAAATATTTGATTCTTCTATTTCTTCAATCTTTTCATTAAGAATCTGATTCACTACCTCATCTAACTTTAGGATGTGGATGGTGATTTATAAATAGGTGGTCGAAAATAGCTTCTTATTTTCCAGGCCGTACAGACAATGAAATCAAGAACCACTGGAACACGAGAATCAAGAAGAAGCTCAAGCAAATAGGGCTTGACCCGGTAACCCACAAGCCATTAATCGAACATAAAGAAGCAAAGAAGCTTGATGATCTCGGTGATGAGATTGAAAATGATCAAGATGTGAGGTTCAAGATGAGTACTCCAATATTGTCGAATTCATTGCCAAATCCGGGTCAAGCAAAGATCACTGAGACAACAAACAATGAAAACCAATTAGGGTTTATCTCGGAGGAAGCCATTGATCATATCTTGAACAACTTTGAGCTAGTATGTCAAAATATGGACATGGGTATGCAAACAAGTCAAGAAGTACCCGACCCGACCCAAACTGATCAAAACACAAACACAAGTCCGAGTGTGTCATTCTCGGTGGAGGATTCGGTGAATCCTTCATCGAGAGGGGAGTCATCGTCGTCGGTGCAAGGAGATTGTATGCAGCAATGGGTTGATGGGGTGGATTCTGTGTTGTCGTGGGATGGGTTTACTCATTTACAAGATGATTTTCTCTTTATGGGAAATATCATCTAAAACCTCCAACCGTCTAATTCAATTGTATATTATTCTTGATTATATAACTTTAAACTTTTTTTGCATTGTTTTGTTTAATTTGGACCAATGTAGCTAAAGATTAATGGGTATTGTTATCATCAATTCTGAGTTGTGTTTCGTTTAATATTTATCCAACTGGATTTTTCGAAATTTCACATTGTGCATCTAGGCTTGTCCACGGGTCACGGGTTAGGACGTGTCACGAGTTTGAATTAGGGTCAAAATTGGTCGAGGTGTAGGGTCAAATTTGGTTACGAGTTCGTGCAATAATTTAATTCTTCCATTTGTTCAATCGGAATTTCACACTGGAAATATATTGCACGTACTATAGCCCTATTAATTTTTTAAAAATAATTATGTTTTGGCCCAAGAAAAACAAAGACCTAATTTTGATTAGGAATCCTAAAAATATTGTTAATTTCATTGAGATGTGTTGAGAAATAATATTTGGAATTTGTTTTTTATTTTTTCCTTTGGCTTTGGTGGTTTTTGATAACTTTATTGGTTTTCAATTGCACAAATAATCGAAGATGAACTCATTAATATGAACCGAGTTGATCAGTGCATACGGTGGCAATGTTGTACGACCTTCTTGCTTGACTTCAAGGAATTTTATCGAGTTGAATGCATACCCTCGGCCCATATAGCCAAGCCTTTATGTTTTGACATTTTCTCTTTTTTTCGTCTCTTTGGAATCTCGGACAATGATCACTCTTCACCATATCTGTTCCAACCACTGTCATCTAAAATCCACAACCTGCCAGCCATCGTCATAGCACCCTTATCAAAACGACAATTATAACAATTAAGGATTTTTCATCTTTAGCCTTTTGAGGATCTCTTCTAACAAGAGCTCTCCTAACCCTAGTTTACTTTCGAGGATCTTGACCATTGTCTCTTTAAATTTCCTTTGTTGTTCTCCTCTCCAACCATCTTTCTCTCCTCTTCGTGCATATATATTCTCTCGATCTCCCTGTATCGACTGATTTTCGGGCCATTGTTTGATGTCTACGACTTGAGTTGTTATTATTGAGGTGTGTGTTTTTTTTTAGCTCTTGGTCTAAAACGTAGGGTAATTATCTTATTAAAAATTAAAGGGATTCAAGCATAACGGTTTAAACTTCATCTTCTAAAAAAAAAAAGTTATATTATCCGTAGACTTTATATTAAAAAAAAAAAAATTGGATGGAAATAGCAACCTTCATTCAAATCAGCTAAGACTGTCAACCATTGCAGATTTCCTAGAAATTTCCATCAAATAAGTGGAGATGTGGACTGCACTAATTCAAAGTATAGGATTATATGATACAAGTTGAATATTTATTTTATGGCCAAAGAAAGTGTGATTGGTTTAAACTTTAAATTAATTAATAAATGTTCAATACGGAGTATGATGTAATTTCAAGGACCCGAAAGTCCGAATTTACTGTAAAATAAACACCACAGCACGATTACCCTCCGTAGTCAATGACCGTACAATACTATAATAAGTGAATAATATTGTAATTTTTTTTATAAAAAAAAAGGTGAATATTACAGTAAATGAAAGTATACTATAGTACGATCGTGCTGCGCATTAGAAGTTAGAAGCAGTCAATCTCCACTCTTTTATCGTTCTCCAACATGACAAATTAATCAAATATTTTTTGTGTCATAAATTTGTTAAGTCGAAGACCAGCGAGCGGCTCATAAGTCCGTAGCAGACGAGAATTGACAGACAAAATTCACGCGCATTGTGGGTCGCCCCGCTGATTTTCGACTTAACGAATAATTATTATCAACTTAGCGAATAATTACTATCAACTTATCGAATAGTTGAGTTAGTAATCGTTGATAAATTACTCATTCAAAATAAGAAGTAAAATGAATTATCGATTATTTGGCAAGTTCAGAGTTAGTATTGGGTAATTTGGGAGTCATTATTCGTTTGAGTATCAAGAATTATTCGCTTATATCCAATGATCTTATTTTGTTAACATTTAACACCATAAGGGGTGAGTACATCCGAACCACCCTCTATTATAATATTACTATATACGTGTGTCAGTGTGTGTGTGTGGAAGCCCACCATCCCAACGAATGCCATTAATGTCGGTCATTTTCATGCAAAGGAATTCATATATTTTGGCTTATATTTTAAATTTTGATTTAGAAAACGTACTACCGTATATATATGTACTTACACCGTGAAGGACTTTTTCTTATACTCCGTAGTTATTGCCATTTTTTCTAATTAAGACAATGTACGTATTTAAGAAAGAAATCACTAGCTAATTCAACAAAAATATCTCTACTATAAACTATTTGCTCTCCAGCTCTCTCTCTCTCTCTCTCTCTCTCATTTTAAAAAAATTCACTTATTAATGGTTCACCACATAGAGCCAATGAAAATAGAAGGGTTTAATTTTTTTTTTAAAACATCTCAATTCAATAAAAAAAATTCCCTTTATAACTCTCTATTAATAAATGCGGATAAGATTTGGAAACACTTTAAACACATATATTCCTAAGGTATATAGCCATAGCGATCGAATGAACTTGAAATTTCATACAAATTTAAATGAATATATTGATGCATATGTTTTTTTTTATGCGAAATGAATGGATTATGGATACTTACTTGAGGAAGGGAATCTGACAAACAAAACACGTGAATCTCTACAATACTGAGTATATGGTTAAGATTATTGTTTTAATCATATTCAATCTTATATAGAATACTTTGTAATGATACTGTGTATGTATATTGATTAAAAAAAAATTGATATACATAAATGGTTCACTTTTTTTTTCCGGATATTCTGTTTTCGCTGCAGCAGTTCCACTCAGTCTTCTTCTTGCATACTTTTTGTGGGATCAATGCACTAGTGGACAGGAATGCCCGTTTAACGTTGGTTAACCCGCCTTCTCAACCCACTCTTGGATGATCGCACGTTGTGTATCCTCATCAGAAAGGATGCTTTTGGATGGTGATCTAACAGGGTCTAAGCCCACCCAAATTTTTACCTTTTAAAAAAAAATTATATGAAAAAAGACTCATTATACATAAATGGTTAGCTGAAATGTAGTTGTTTTATATTTTGACATTGAGAAAGTTATTGATTAAATTTAACACACACTTGTATAAATAATAAAGTATTATGTTAAAAATAAAGAAAAATATATATTCAACTATCCCTGAGTGGACATGATTTTGCACAGCAGACAACTACTTTTCAACTAAGATGTTGTCTCATTATTGATATTTTGCATGATTTTGCACAGCAGACAACTACTTTTCAACTAAGATGTTGTCTCATTATTGATATTTTGCAAGTTGGCTTATACTATATAACATTGACTTCATTTAAGTGTATGTATATATGCATTAAAGTCAATTAAACTGCATTTGCATGATTAATTTCCAACTAAATCTCCCTATATGAGATCGAACCTAGATGAAGATATTATTGTGGGCTACTTTTTGTAATTTTAAGGTTTAACTAATTGTCAAGTCTAATAAGAAAATGGCAAGTAGAACACACTTACGAGCACGTATTTATTTTTTAAAAAAATCTTCTTCTTTAATTAGAGAACTTGATCTCGAGTTTTGAAAATGGAGCATTTGATAAAAAAAAAATGGGATTAAAAAGTAATTGTCCATCTTTCTAGTTCTAATTAACTACTTATCCACCATCCTGTTTTTATTGAATATGTCCATCGGTCAACTCTAAACTGATGTCCGCTTTTTTTCCTCCATTCCTCTAATTTAGTTAAAAAATTCATTCTGACAACGGATTGCTTATTTGAAATTTTTTTGCTGACAATCGACTCCCTCCATCTCTCTACTGCTAAGACTCCCTTCATCCCTCTAACTTAGTTAAATATTTCCAAAATCAGCACATTTTCTATTACAAACAAAAATCAACACCTTTCCGATTACAAAAAAAATCAGCACATTTTCCAACTAGGGTAAGAAAGGGAGGAGAATATGTGATTGTATTCAACTGATATCTCTTGGTGTTACACGGGTACAATATATAGAGATAAACTCCTTAGGCTCCAAGCAATAGTAAATCTATCTATACACAAAACTCTATCTAAGTAAAGTGCATATTTTATACATCCACATAATAATAATAATATTATAACACTCCCCCTTGGATGTAAATTCATTGTTCCTCCAGCTACCTCGTTAAAAACCTAGCTAGGAAAACCCAATGGGACAAAACCATAGCTTAGGGAAAAAGAGTGCAGTCTTCCACGTACGCTCTTGTTGTACCGCCTCGTTAAAAACCTTGTCAGGAAAATCCAGTGGGACAAAACCTGATCGAAGGGAAAAAGAGTGCAGTGCGTGTATGCTCCCCCTGAATTCAACATCCTTCTCAAAGTTTTCTCATTCTTCTTAATGTCTCCGTCTTCATGAACTTATGGTCGAATCTCAACATTGTCTTAGATGTGCATAAGCTGGAATGTCTTCTTGATTAACTTTGACGTGCCTGACTTGCATGTATATATTGTTGTTGAGCTGCTTTGGATGCATAAGTATAAGGTACTTCAAGACCTAATGTGCTTTTTATTGTTGATTTGGGGGATCTGATGCATTAAATGATGCTTAAGTTGCCTCGTTAAAAACCTTAACTTGGAAAAACTCAATGGGATAAAAACCAATATTAAGGAAAAGAGTACAACATTGTATGGTACTTCAGGACCTAATGCAATGTCACCATTTTTACAATTATAGGTACTTCTGGTACTCTAAGGATCTTTAATTAATTGTATGTGACGGGACTTTGATAATAATACTTAAGGCATTTTCAGTCGATTCTTTTCATTTATATGTATATGCACGTCATTTACATTTGGAGCCAAATTTATATTCACTCATGGTGAATGCATTCTCATGTAACCTTTAATAGGCTTGTGTGCAATCAATTTGACTTTATATTTTCTTTTGTACGAACACCCACTTAAAACCAGTTAATGCTACTCAATGTTGGAGCTACAGGTCCAAGAACTTCATGCTTAAATAATCCATCTTTACATGAATTATTTGTTTTTGGAATTTAGGATATACAATGTATCATTATGAGAGGAGTTGCCTCGTTAAAAACCTTGCTTTGGAAAAACCCAAATGGGACAAAACTCAAAGTTAAGGAAAAGAGTTCAATTTAGCATATAAATCACCAATTTTCTAAAGACATGGTACTTCTTGAGTTAATATAATTTCACAATCTAATCAAAGATGAAAATATCATTTGTCTTCATATTGTAATATATCTCTTTTTGTACACTCGAACCACAATTTGAGATATTTTTAGAGCTTTCAACTAATTTTCAACTAATCATTTGCTTATTGGATATCTTATGAATTATTCAATAAACCAATCGTATTACGCTCTTAGCGTTTTGTAAGCTCTAATTATTCTTATCAAGCACTTCAAGTGAAAACTTAGATATGTGCCATCAACGATAATCAAGGATTTGGTCATTTCAAGACAACTCATAATCAATTCTAACACTGTCAACGTTCATGAAATCTCTTCAGGAGTTTTATACTAGTGGACATATCACCAATGTTTGAAGTTACTACTAGAACCTCGATCTAAATCATGCTAGTGCATTATTTGTTATAAATGTGACTTTTGTCACTATCTTTTGCATTTACTAATGCCTTTACTAGCCTGTTTGTTATATAGTTCATTGAACTTCCGATTCACTTTATTCTATGCAACATATTACTTCTTGATATCCTTTTACTCTCCCCCTAATTATCCGTGATAAACTCTAGATATTTGATCATCTATGGGGACCCAATCCTCCATATACATCATCTTTCTTGGTTTACAACAACTTAGTATAATTTGGGGAGATTTTGGTGCCTGAACCGAACATTTAAAAACTTGTAAATATAAAGCTCTCTTCTGGAGATAAATTAGAAAGGAGAATTTATTCTACCGTTGACCAAAAACGAATCAATCTCTTGATATCCATGGTTGCTTGTTAGCTATTATTGACGACTCTACTGGGTCATTCCATGCGTTAGCATTATCCTAAATGATAATCTCATAAGTAATGACTTCACTTTATCGATTTAATCGTCAGCTTCTCAATGCTCATTTATCCAACATATCAATTTCATTGATAGCACTTCCATATTGCCAATATGGGTAATTTATTTATTATGTGTTGCATCTTCTTTTGACATCCTCGACTAGAGGAAAAACCACTGCTTTTGGCAATTATCGGCTGTCACGATCCTAATTTATCTGTCATCAATCCTTCTCTTTAGAGTGTTTTGACGCTCTTCTAGAGCCATTTTCTCATATGAATTTATTGCTTGATTATTACTACAGTCGTCCAAAGACTAATTTTGACGCTCTTATGGAGATATGTATAAGGTTTAATTATGTCAAGTATTGAATTTATACAAATACTCATTAGTTATTTCATCCTGAAAACTTCAGGTTTTCCATATCATCAAGTACCAAGCTCTAAACCATTCTAACATTTTCATGCGATGATTCATTCACAGTTTGGGAGATTACAAATCCAATAGGGGAACCATCATCTTTGACTTGTTCTTCCACATTCTCCTTGATGTGGGAGTCGACTCATACATGATTATCTATAATCATTTTTAAAATTATGACCAGTATCCTAACAACGGTCGCGCGCACCGTATCCTCTTTATGTCCTCTGCTAGAGGTAATAATATATATTGCATCTGGAAATAAAAGAGGTTGTTATGAACCATAGGTCATTTAGCTAGCTATTTATTTGAGTTCTACCATACCAAGTAGATTAAGAACAAGGTCAAAAAATAAAGAGTCTTCGGGCTCTCGTGAACTAATTTTATCAATTTCACACAATTTAACAAGGATGTGTTTCAAGCTCTTCTCCCAAATCATCGTTTGTTGAATAAAATTGGCATTATCTATCCATAATTGTTTCTTCAAGAAACATTTCCAATGCATATTCATATATATATAATACAAATCAAATCAGATAGATAAATAAAATAAAGATTCAATGTACCTTAAAACACTACCAAAAACACAGGAAATAGCCACGTAATTTTAGCCACGTCGTACAATCGTTGCCAAATCCGTAGCTGATAGCCACGACTGCAGCTACGACCTGACAAGTCGTAGCTATAATTGCGTCGAATGAAAATATTCGTGGCAAAGCCCGTGGCTAGGGATGAAGAAATAATTTCGTGTCCGTAATTTTGGGGTTTTTATCCACGAATATAAGTGTCGTGGCTGGTATCATGGCTATTAGCCACGACTTTGGCCACAGTCACCTTTTCCGTGGCCGATTTCGACGCCATTTTTGGCGAGTTTTACCCGACATGTTAGTGTAGCCACGAATAATATTCGTTGTTGTACTCATGGCTAAGAATGTGAGGCAATTAGCAATATATGACCCGAGTTGGAGGTGAACAGCCACGAATTTAGCCACTGTTGGATTATCCGTGGCTGTATTCGACGCTAACATGGAGACGCCCATTTTCACTTTGGTGTATCCGAATTGAGGAAATTCACAAATTAAAGCAAATTAATTTGAAAGAAAATATCAATTTTAAGCCTAAAATCTCACCCAAAAAAAAGGTAGGGTCTAAAGATGGTCAAACCCAATTTTAGAGAGTCAAAGCCCAAAAAGGGTCAAGCCTATTAGTATTAGTCAAAGCCCAATGAATATTTAAGCCCAATTAATAACTCTCGGCGTATTAAGAAGCCCAATTAATAGCCACGGTCATATTTGTGGCTAATGCCTTGGCTATTTACAGTTAACCTCAAATGACACACTTTAATTTCTAATGGGCTTTAATTTATTATGGGCCAAAATATGGCTATAATTTTCGCCAATAGGCTCATTAATGGTATATGTATTTATATCTAAATAAATACTAGAATATAAACAAAACTAATAATTGTTAAATAAAATGTGTTTTGAGGGAAAAAATCATATAAGTAACTAATAATCGTTGAATAAAACCTTATATTAACTACTAAATTCATATGAGAATATTATGAGAGTTTATCTTGAGAAACAAATCATATAAGTAGCTAATAATTGTGGAATAGAACTTTATATTATGCAATAAATTCTTATTCGAATAATCTAAGTGAGTGTTTTGAGGGAAAATCGTATAATTAAGGAATAAATGTTTAATAAAACCTTATTTTAACTACTAAATTCTTATTATAATACTATAAGAGTATGTTTTGAGGAAAACTAATATAAGTAACGAATAAATGTTTAATAATACCTTATTTTGACTACTAAATTCTTATTAGAATACTATAAGATTATTTTTTTAGAAAAACTCATATAACTAATGAACAAATTTTTAATAAAACATTATATTGATTACTAAATTTTTATTAAAATACTACTCCATAAGAGTTTGTTTTGAGGAAAACTCATATAAGTAACTAACAAATGTTTAATAAAACCTTATATTAACTATAAGATTATGTTTTGAGGAAAACTCATATAAGTAACTAACAAATGTTTGATAAAACCTTATATTAAATAATAAATTCTTATTAGAATACTATAAGAGTATGTTTTGAGGAAAACTCATATAAGTAATGAACAAATGTTTAATAAAACCTTATATTAACTACTAAATTCTTATTAGAATACTATGAGAGTATGTTTTGAGGAAAACTCACATAAGTAATGAACAAATGCTTAATAAAAACTTATATTGACTAATAAATTCTTATTAGAATACAATAAGAGTATGTTTTGAGAAAATCTCATATAAGTAATGAACAAATGTTTAATAAAACCTTATGTTGACTAATAAATTCTTATTAGAATACTATAAATAGTATGTGTTAAGGAAAACTCATATAAGTAACTAACAAATGTTTAATAAAACCTTATATTAACTATTATATTCTTATTACAATACTCTAAGAGTATGTTTTGAGTAAAACTCATATAAGTAGCTAATAAAACCTTATATTAAGTAATAAATTCTTATTAGAATACTACAAGGGTATGTTTTGATGAAAACTCATATAAATAACTAACAAATGTTTAATAAAACCTTATATTAACTAATAAATTCCTATTAGAATACAATAAGAGTATGTTTTGAGGAAAAATCACATAAGTAACTAACAAATGTTTAATAAAACCTTATATTAACTAATAAATTCTTACTAGAATAATATAATAGTATGTTTTGAGGAAAACTCATATAAGTAACTAACAAATCTTTAATAAAACCTTATATTAACTAATAAATTCCTATTAGAATACTATAAAAGTATGTTTTGAGGAAAACTCATATAAGTAACGAATAAATGTTTAATACAACCTTATTTTAACTACTAAATTCTTATTAAAACAATACAATAGTATGTTTTGAGGAAAACTCATATAAGTAACTAATAAATGTTAATAAAACCTTATTTTAACTACTAAATTCTTATTAAGAGTATGTTTTGAGGAATACTAATATAAGTAACGAATAAATGTTTAATAAAATCTTATTTTAACTACTAAATTCTTATTAAAACACTATAAGAGTAAGTTTTGAGGAAAACTCATATAAGTAACTAATAAATGTTTAATAAAACCTTATATTGACTAATAAATTCTTATTAGAATACTATATTGGAGTATGTTTTGAGGAAAACTCTTATAAGTAATGAACAAATGTTTAATAAAACCTTATATTAACAACTAAATTCTTATTAAAATAATATAAGAGTATGTTTTGAGTAAAACTAGCTCATATAAGTAATGAACAAATGTTTAATAAAACTTTGTGTTAACTACTAAATTCCTATTAGAATATTATAAAAGTATGTTTTGAGGAAAAATCATATCAGTAACTAATAAAGGTAGAATAACACCTTATAGTAACTAATAAAATCTCAGAATACTATAAGAGTATGTTTTGAAGAAACTCATAGAAGTAACTAACAAGTGTTGAATAAAATTTTATATTAAGTAATAAATTCTTATTAGAATATTATAAGGGTATGTTTTGAGAAAAACTAATATAAGTGACTAATAAATGTTTAATAAAACCTTATATTAAGTAATATATATTTAATAATAAATAGTTGTATTAATAGTTTTATTTTGTAAATGTAAATTGTGAAGAAAAAAGTTAAATTAACATTATCGAATTTTTTATTACCGCCATATGTATTTTTGAGCGGTAAACTTCCCTCCAAAATTTTGGGCCAAAATTTGAAGCGCACTTTTAACCCTAAAAACGCCGCTTCACATAGCCAAAATCCAGTTCCCCTTTCCTCTCTCCCTCCTCGCTGCTCGACAAGGCCGCTTCGTCCATGGCCGCTTCCTCCATGGCTGCCACAAAACCTCTGCTCCGCCCTCTCACTCACCCTCAGTCCTCCCTCTCGCCCTCAGCGATTGGCCTTCCGGCGCTCGGCCTTCCCGCTTCCATGGCTGCCACAGTTCCTCTGCTCTTCGAATCTCCATGCTCGGTAATCTCTCTCTCTGGCTTGTTTTCTGCTTCCTATTTCTCTTGTCTTTCTGCTATATTTTCAAATGATTGTTACGAGTCCTTATGGACGACGATTTCGAGATGCCGGCGCCGGGGTGATGAACGACAAGGAAATGGACTTCGGCGATGACTCTCCCGTGATGAAGGTTGGCGAGGAGAAGGAGATCGGAAATCAAGGTCTCAAGAAGAAGCATGTCAAAGCCGGTGATAGCTGGGAGACTCCTGAGAATGGCGACTAAGTTGAAGGTCTGAGCTTTTTCTTCTTCCTATCCTTCAAAATAAAACTTTCTGAATTGTTCGATAAATTGTTGAACTGTGATCCATTTTGTGTTTCATTTTGTGTTTGATAAGTTCATTATATTGGCATATTTCTTGATGGAACGAAGTTCGATTCAAGCCGTGACAGAGGAACGCCTTTCAAATTTACTCTTGGACAAGGTTTCTTCTTCTTTATTTTTTTTTCCTATTGCTTTTTCAACTTAAAAAATTCAGTGGCAATTGATTGAAATTTCTGTTTCAAATTCACCCTTGCAAAATAGAGATTGCCAGATGTCCGATTGATTAAAATTGGGGAACTGAATTTCATGATTGAACAAAATTGTGAATTTTAGCTGTTTTGTTTCGGAAAAAAAAGAAGAAGAAAGATTCTAGGAGACCTTGCAATTTTTTGGATTTAGCAGACCTTGTAATTTTTATTGTAGTTGATGCCAGATCAATTGTTTATGGAATTCGGATGTACCTATTTCGGGTACAGATGTTCAAGAACATGTAAATATCTACAGTGCATTTTAAACTACCATCTAAGGTGGGTACATATTTTCAAACATGTCCCCATACATGAGTGAAACTTGTTTCTTTCCAGGGTATGGATAGCTTCGGATGAAACTGGAACAGAGATCGAGTCTTTGCTATTGGATAAACATCAACAAGGACAACCACAACCTGTAGTTGACTGCGAAAAGAAGGTAAGTTGAATCAAGGCTTTAACAAGGCTGTATTTCCCTCAGTTGGTCATTTTCTTATCTTTTTCTTTTATGTATGTGAAGAAGATTTCAGCCCACTAATAATTTATTCTTGAGCCCATATTCATTTAGACACTACTAGATTATGTTTGTAATGAGCTTTGAAACCCTGTCCATGTGTGTTTATGTCATGAAAATATAGCTTTTAGTGATGATCCTCTTTAAAATACCATGCTTCATCATTATTAGTTTTTATGCCTCAATTTGCAGATAGGAACTCCCATTGATAGCTCAAATTATCTTAATGATTCTCATAATGACTTTTTGTGTTGTAGCTCTACAAAACTCTTCCACGATGAGCATTACCTTCCAGGACTTTATATTCGATCAAGATGGAGATATTGTTAAAGAGCTTTGCTGAGATGCCCCAAAGTTTATAGGGATACCTACTTGAATTTTGGGTAAGTTTATAGGGATACCTACTTGAATTTTGGGTAAGTATTTATTCATAGGCGACTATGTTGATCGAGGATATTCTTGAGTTGAAATCATTACTGTGAGCACCTCATGCTTTTTTCCATCTCTATTGGCAGGATATGGCAAATGGGAAATGCGTTGGCATACTACAAGAAGAAGCTGTCATTGTTTTGGTTGTGTTTTGGATAGTCGAATTTATGGTTTTTTGGTTGGTTGAACTCGTGGTTGTGTGTTGGATGTTTTTAGAATGAATAAATTATGTAAATGGTATTTTATTTTAATATATTTATGTGCCAAGCATTATTAAATAATAATATTATATTTAAAGATTTAAATAAGCTGTGGCAACGACATTAGCCACAAGCATTAACCACCGACATTAGCCACAAACAATAGCCACGGTCATAGCCACGGGCATATATATTGTAGCCACGACCATAGCCACATGCAGGC
This sequence comes from Persicaria tinctoria, assembly GCA_037127255.1. Classification (NCBI taxonomy): domain Eukaryota; kingdom Viridiplantae; phylum Streptophyta; class Magnoliopsida; order Caryophyllales; family Polygonaceae; genus Persicaria; species Persicaria tinctoria. The sequence goes on along the minus strand of JBANSL010000019.1, from coordinate 36,884,652 downwards.
CACGACATTAGCCACGGGCATAGCCACGACAGTCGTTGTGCCTCAATGGAGATTCCCACGTGCGAGGCCACGACATCAGCCACGGTCTGCTCGTGGCTAATGTCGTGGCTATAGCCACGAAATCCTCGGGTATGACCCCGCCACGGACATAGCCACGGAACTGTCAGATCGTGGCTATTAGCCACGGATATTGTTTCGGTGGCTGTTAGCGTCGAGGCATATAGCCTCGAATGGCGACGAGCGTCAAATTCATGGCTATGCCCGTGGCTAAACCGTTTAGCCACGGAAATTCGTGGCCAATTCGTGGTTATTTGACCGTGGCTATTTCCTATGTTTTTGGTAGTGTAGCCAAGTTGAACTAATAACAAACCAAAAATGACAGAATTTACATAATCAAAGGTGTTGGATCATTTATGATCTTCATTCAATAGATAGCTTTTATTAACACTAATGACCTAAATAATCCTTGTCAATATAAAACCACATATGTTTATGACATAAAAGCTCTTAACAAGTTGTTTCTTCTGGAAACAATTTGAGTTTTGAATTTATACTACAAAAAGTAAATTGAGATATATACACCTCACAAGTAAATAACAAAAGCAATCTCAATAAATATACTAAACATAATTAAAATTTATTCGACCACTTCAGGTGGATATCAATTCAGATATTTATCACTTGTTTCAATAAACACTATCATTCACAAATAGTATAGGTTCAATAACTATCTCAAATTTCAATTTCATGCAATTTAAGTTATATACAAATCAACTTCATGACACATAAATAATGTCAACTTCTGGTGACCAGGAATCAAACAAGTTTAACCACTTCAGGAGTTTATATTTCACCTTCTATGAAACAAATCATATATGAAACAAATAGTTACAAGTACAAGAAGGAATCAACAATATCATCTTAGCTCATCACAACAAAGATGGGGCTAATATTTTAATCGGTGCATGATGACGTTATTTATTCATCAACTTATCAATGTATCAGTTCATTTAGATATCATTTATCAAGTATCCGTTCAATATATGGTCAATTTACCCAATAGCCATATCTATATGCATCGTCAACCCCCATTCGTACATGATTTACCAATGCTCTAAATTCTTATATATCAAAGTATATTAGCACTATTGCATGATTTATGATATAAAATCTATCTGTGCAAATCAATAACGTCATATTGCAATTAGCAACTAAATGGTAATCCATATTTAATGTAAGAGATCAACTCATAACACACATATATAATCACTTATGATCAAGAGACACAAAAATCATAACTAAAATATATGATGTTTAGGCTTACCTTATCGCAAGCTCGATTGCATATACCTGATGTCCATGTTTTGTGCCATGTTTTATATTGACTTTTATATCGATTTCTGTATACATTTCATGCATTTAGGGTAGATTAGTACAGAATCTATGTAGTTTATCCTTATTTGTCAAATTATGAAGTCTACACTAGTTTCTGTTTAATTTCGCAGAAATCGGACGCATGTTTGAGCTTAAAGGAAACTCATTAAGAAGCTAAGGATGGTGCAGCTGGAGAAAACGCCATATTTCGACATCCATCATTCTGAATCAAGCTTTGATGTTTTCATAAGAGTTATAGCCCTCGAAAAGAGCTTTCCAACGCATGCTCATATGCATCAATCCGACGAACGAGGACTCAGGAAAGTGCATTTCAAGAACGGAGCAGAATGCTGAAAGCCAGCAGAGTTACTCGAAGTCGGCCAAACTGGTCGACGTCGACCAACTTTTGCTCAACGTTTGCTCCAGAGGACGAGATCAAGCACGATCCATACTCGAGGTCGACTACACCCTACTCGACGTCAACCAGAATTGAACCTGACCCGAGCTCGACGAAGAGAACCAGATCGACAAGCTGAGGATTACTCGAAGTCGACCAGGCTTTGTCGAAGTCGACTACACTGCTTTGGGCCGCGAGACTGTTGGGCCATTCCGAGCATATGTGGACCACTTGGGCATGAAGCAAGGCTGGATTCATCATGTTCTATCAAGATCTATCTATGGGGAGAAGGATTTTATCCACTTGAAGATATTTAGATAGTTTTCCTTTTAGATAAATGTTCCCTTTTAATTAAGTTTTATATTTAGAAATAGATAGATATTCCTTACCTTGATTAACAAGGATTGGAAGCCTATAAATAAAGCTCATGGGGCTAGTTTTTATTCATTCAATTTCAGAGGGAGAGAAGTAGTAGAGAGTAGAGAGAGAGAGAGAGGCCGAGTGGAGCAAGGGAGCGAAAGTGATCTGGCTTTGTTCGGTTTGTACTTTCTTCTGTTTGGTTTAATTTAATGCAAGTAGTTTCTTTTCGATCAATGATGTCTGCGATTGCGATGAAGAGGGAGTAGTCCACCCACTTCTAGGGTTGGGGCGAGCCCGACGATAAGCAGGCGTGTTTGAGGTAAAGATCCGACCTTTATCATGTTTTGAGCATCTACTACCTTTTATGTGTTTATTCTCTATTTAATAGAAATCCATGCTAACAACTTGGATTAATAAACATAAAATCGGTAGATACAATTATGGTTTCTTTAAAGAGTTGTCTAATTGTTGGAAAAGGCAAAAGCTTGATCCTTCTATGCGATTTGCATGATTATCGTTATTTATTTTGCTTTATGCATGTTTGGTTATCGTTGTTGCAAACCCCGATCTTAGAAGTTTTCTTTCACATAGTTTATTCCGATTTCGAAAAGCTTTGTTCTTTATTTTACTGTTTCTACTCGACTTCGACCACACCTTGGTCGACGTCGACCACTGATTTCTCGATCGAGCAAGATCGCTGTTGCATGTGTCTATGCAGTACTCGACCAGAGCTTACTCGACTACGACCACCGTACTCAACGTCGAGTAAGGCTTGTCGAAGTCAACCACCACCCATCGTCTTTTGTTGCTCGAAATCGACTGTACTGACCCCTGTTGACTACCACCTTAGTCGAGGTCGAGTACACTGTAGTCGATCACCGTCCGTGAGATTTTCCGTTGCCTAGGATCCGCTTCCTCGAAGATCGATCCTGACTTCCCACTGCTAGATCAAGAGGAAGTCTTGTAATTATTTTCATGGGAAAGATCTGGTTTGATTTATTTTATTATATTTTAAACTCGATTTCCTTCATACAATAAATTGGCGCTGTTGCCGGGGAAACAATCATTCGCGTCTTAGGTAGTTAGATCTCACGTTTTTCTTGAGTGACTTTGCAGGTGTATGCGCCGTTCTGGTCAACCACCTGAGTTTGACAGCTTAGACGATCCGGAACGCCTTATACACGGCCACTCTAAACTAAAGAGAGCAATGGCGGCCGCAGAAACACAAGCCCAGCTGATAGAGAGGCTTCGAGCTGAGTTAGAAGCCAAGGATACTGCTCTCGCCGCTGAGAGAGCACGCACTACACAGGAAGCAGAACTCGGGAGGCAGGTAGAGGCTGAGCTTGCCCAATACCCTACCACTGCAGAGGATTACATGCACCCGACTCTCGTCGTGCCTGAATCGGCCATTCTAATCCCTGAAAATAATTTTGAAATTCGCACTCCTTTCCTGATTGAGATTAAAAATAATGCCTTCTATGGAAGATTTAATGAATGCCCTCTTGAACATATTACCAATTTTTCTGATATGTGTCATACTCTTGCTAAAGGTACTACCCTGGAATATATCAAGATGAGGGCTTTTCATTGGTCTCTTGCTGGTCCAACATTAAAGTGGCTTGAAGGTCTCCCTCCACGATCCCTCACAACATGGGCTGAGGTAAAGCAGGAATTTCTCAACAAATTCTTTCCTCCTGCCAAGACAACACTCATCCGCCAGAAGATTACAGCTTTCAAGCAGAAACCTGGGGAGCCGCTAGCAAAAGCATGGGAACGATACAATGATCTACTGCGATCCTGCCCTACACATGGGCAGCCACTCTATGTCGTTCAGGAGATCTTCTTCAATTCTCTTAATCTGGCCGCTAAGGATAGGATCAACCAATATACTCATTATGAGTATTTGACGATGCCACCAGCTGATGCATGGGCTACTCTCGACAAGCTTACCAACTTTGACAATAAGTATGGGGTGGCGAAAAACTATGACGAGAATGCCTATGCTAGGCCAGATGTCAAGGAGCAGTACTACAGAGATCAGAATCGCAAGCTCCTCAAGCAAGTCAAGTATCTTTCTGTCAACCAACTCTGCATCGAATGTGGCTCCCAGCGGCACACCACTATAGAGTGCCCACATACAGAGCAAGTCGGGATGACAGAAACTCACGAAGAAGTAGCTTATGCAGGGGGTCCTAATCGCTACATGGGGGACCAAAGGTTCTATCAACCACAATGGAACCCAGGTTCTCCCAGGAACCCCCCGCCATACCGAGCTCCAGGACATCCGGAAAGGGACCAGAGGAAGGATGATCTACAACTCATCCTTGATGAGATGCGCCGGAATCAAGGGACCATCAACAATCAGCTCCAGAACATCAATACAAGATTTGGAGAGCTGGACATCTGGAAGAGGAACATCGAGACCCATATGGGTCAATTCACGGCACAAATTTCACGACCAACTTGGCAACTCCCGGGGCAAACAGAACCAAATCCCAAGCGGAAGACCAGACACGTCGCGGCTGCAAAGCTCAGGAGCGGGTATCAGCTACGCGAGCCAGTGGTCGGAAAGCAGCAGGACGAGGCTGAAAAGGTACTCGACATTGAGCTGAGCATGGTCGATGTCGACCAGTCTACTCGACGTCGAGTAGGAGTACCCGAGGTCGAGCAGCCACATAACATCGAGGGAACTTCAGCACGACAACAGAACTCGGAGTCAACTACTCCTGTGGTCGAAGTCGAGGAAGATCTAGTCGACGTCGAGGAGAATCAAGTCGAAGTCGAGGACGCTGCAACACCTCCGACATCTGTTCTGGCTCCGAAACAGAAAAAGACGCTTCCTTTCCCTTCCAAGGTGGTGAAAGTTCCCACTGCAGGTAGGTTTGAAAGGTTTGTTAAGATGCTTGAAGAACTGAATGTTTAAATTCCTTTTACAGAAGCTCTTCAAGAGATGCCTGCATATTTCAAGTTCCTCAAGGAGATCTTTAGCAAAAAGCGATCCATCTCAGAGATCGCCGGTGAATGCAAAAGAATGGACTTCCCTGAGAAGAGACTTGACCCTAGTAATTTTTCCATTAATGTGGGATTTGGAAAATTTAACTATGATGCCTTGTATGATTTAGGAGCAAGTGTGAGCATCATGCCCTTGTCGATCTGGAAAAAGGTAAAGATAGGGTCTATAGAGCCTATGGATGTCAAGCTATACATGACAAACAATACAGTGGTCATCCCTAAAGGTATGGTTGATAATGTCACTGTCCAGGTTGGTAAGTTTTATGCCCCCACTGATTTCCTTATCATAGACTGTGCTGGAGATCCGGCCTACTAGCCTTATTATTCTTGGTAGACCATTCCTAGCTACTACAGATGCTAAAATCAACGTAAAACAGCGATTGTTCACCTTCACAATAGGCGACGAGGTCTTAGATTCTCTTTTGGCCCTACAAAGGAGAAAATTTCATGGCTGGAGGTGAAGAGCATCAACAACCATGGGATCGAGCAAACAACGGAGGAAAACACCAAAAATCTACTCGACGTCGACTAGGGCTACTCGACGTCGACCACCGTCCCCGACTTTGACCAAAACTTTTCGAAGTCGACTTCCTCTGTTGAGCACCTGACTTGCCAAGAGCCTAAGTATGGGGTCCCTCTACTCGACGTCGACCAACCCTAAGCCCGAAGATTTCTGTTTTGGGCACGAAAAGGTAAGTCCATGTATGATTTCAACTCCTCCTCAGTCCATTAAAAAATTTAATAAAAATTTAAGGGGAGGTATGGCCCCATGGCGAGCTAATCTGCGAAGGATGAGAGCTGGAAAGAAGAAGAAGGAAGGAAAGGGATACTATGCAAGCGACCACCTATCAGCTGAGCTTGCATACTACAATTAGGACCTAGATGATCCAGGAGAAGGGCCAAGCACAAGAGGACCCCACATTGACGGTCCTTGAAGCACAAGCGGAAAAGTCGGCCTAGTGACTCTAAAATCTAGAGCATGTACATAGAACTTTTGAATTTTTGGGACTTCGAAACATTTGGTTTTGGTTTTGTTTGTTTTTTGTTTTGAATGCTTCATGTGGAAGGTCTTGTCTTCGTACGAAAATCTAACATTTTTATAGGTCGAGAAGCATAAAAGATCGCAAAGAGAGGAAGGAGAAGTCCCTAAACATCGAAATCGACGAAGGCCAAGTCGAGATCGACCACGAGGAGATAGAGCAGAACAAGTCTACTCGACGCCGAGTAGGCGTACTCGACGTCGACTAGCTAGGAGGCTTCCTCGACTTACACTCGACAATGCGACTGCACTCGACGTTGAGTAAGTCTACTCGAAGTCGACCAAGACAGTACTCGACGGCCCTGTTTTGCCTTCCTCAGCGCGTTATTCGGTGAGTTCCTTCCTTTACCTTTATTTTATATTGATTTTATACAGTGAGGACATTGTATATTTTAAGTATGGGGTGGGGGAAGAACTCATTATCATTATTTTATGTTTTATTCTTGTTTTTGGTTTTACATGGTGAATTTTGAAGAAATTTTAAATATGTGTGCTTAATTACTAAACTCAAAGTTCTATGAGACATCTCCCAATGCTTCTAAAATGTCTAAAGAAATAGTGTCATGGAAGTTATATTGAACTCGACGATGCAAAATTGGATTCATTAGAGATATAGCATAAAATTGCCTAGTAACGGGAAGTCATAATGAAGTGCATATTTTTCTTGAAAACCATGAAAGGAGGTAAAATTTGATGTTGCTTTTGACATGTTGCAAGATAAGAGGATGGAGGACTTTATATTTCCATATAATGCTTACATTGTTATATCCTAGCCTTACCTATGCTTATATGCATCACAAAAAACCATATTATGCCTTATTTTAATTATTGCTCCACATGATCTAAATATTTCCTATTCTTTACCTTATTTTCTATTTGGGGATTATGTTGAGAATGATGTTATATTATGGAGATATTATATGGTATTTGTGTTGTTGTTATCATTATTGGAGTTCCGTAGGAAATTGTTTGGAATTTTTGGAAAACTTAATGAGTGAGAAAAAATCCGGCCACCTCAGGAGATAAAGGTAGATCGACCCTGCTCGCTGAGATAATAGTTTGGCGACATGGGACACACATGTGAGGAGTCCAAAGCACTTCGTATCCGGGGCCATTCATGACACCCATGTTTGCGACTCGCGAGAAGACAATGCTGAGTTTAGAGAGGTAAAAGCATTATATTGAAAAAAAAGCATTGAGCAAATGAGGGAAAGGTGATGAATCTTATGAAGAAGGAATGTGGAAATTCAATTTGGAAGTACTCCATTTCTCCGGATCATTAGCACCACATTGCCAAATATTACTCACCTTTAGCCTTTTACCAATCTACTCCTTATTGAGCTTAAATAAAGTCCTCTTGATTATTAATGCTTTGTCACTTATGAAAGTTTTTGTGTAACCCTCCTTTTGTGAGTAGATGTTGCTTTTTATTTGCACATGCATGGATTTGTGGCATAAGCATAATTTCGTTGATGGTAATTGATTGCAGGGTTATATAAGAATGACTCTATTACGTTGAGAGTTTGAATTCTTCCTCTAAATGACCATCCAAGTTATTGCTTGGGGACAAGGAACCTTAAGTATGGGGTGATTTGATGTCCATGTTTTGTGCCATGTTTTATATTGACTTTTATATCGATTTCTGTAGACATTTCATGCATTTAGGGTAGATTAGTACATAATCTATGTAGTTTATGCTTATTTGTCAAATTATAGAGTCTACACTAGTTTCTGTTTAATTTCACAGAAATCGGACGCACTTTTGAGCTTAAATGAAACTCAAGAAGAAGCTTAGGATGGTGCAGCTGGAGAAAACGCCATATTTCGACATCCATCATTCTGAATCAAGCTTTGATGTCTTCAAGAGAGTTATAGCCCTCGAAAAGAGCTTTCCAACACATGCTTATATGCGTCAATCTTACGAACGAAGACTCGGGAAAGTGCGTTTCAAGAACGGAGCAGAATGCTGAAAGCCAGCAGAGTTACTCGAAGTCGACCTAACTGGTCGACGTCGACCAACTATTGCTCGACGTTTACTCCAGAGGACGAGATCGAGCACGAGACGTACTCGACGTCGACTACACCCTACTCGACGTCGACCAGAATTAAACCTTACCCGAGCTTGACGAAGAGAACCAGATCGACAAGCTGAGGATTACTCGAAGTCGAGTACACACTACTCGAAGTCGACTACACTGTTTTGGGCCGCGAGACTGATGGGCCATTCCGAGCATATGTGGACCACTTGGGCACGAAGCAAGGCTGGATTCATCATGTTCTATCAAGATCCATCTATGGGGAGAAGGATTTTATCCACTTGAAGATATTTAGATAGTTTTCCTTTTAGATAAATGTTCCCTTTTAATTAAGTTTTATCTTTAGAAATAGATAGATATTCCTTACCTTGATGAACAAGGATTGGAAGCCTATAAATAAAGCTCATGGGGCTAGTTTTTATTCATTCAATTTCAGAGGGAGAGAAGTAGTAGAGAGTAGAGAGAGAGAGAGGCCGAGTGGAGCAAGGGAGCGAAAGTGATCTGGCTTTGTTCGGATTGTACTTTCTTCTGTTTGGTTTAATTTAATGCAAGTAGTTTCTTTTCCATTAATGATGTCTGCGATTGTGATGAAGAGCGAGTAGTCGACCCACTTCTGGGTTAAGGCGAGCCCGACTATAGGCAGGCGTGTTTGAGGTAAAGATCCGACCTTTATCATGTTTTGAGCATCTACTACCTTTTATGTGTTTATTCTCTATTTAATAGAAATCCATGAGAACAACTTGGATTAATAAACATAAAATCAGTAGATACAATTAGGGTTTCTTGAAAGAGTTGTCTAATTGCTGGAAAAGGCGAAAGCTTGATCCTTCGATGCGATTTACATGATTATCGTTATTTATTTTGCCCTATGCATGTTTGGTTATCGTTGTTGCAAACCCCGATCTTTGAAGTTTTCTTTCACATAGTTTATTCCGATTTCGAAAAGCTTTGTTCTTTATTTTACTGTTTCTACTCGACTTCGACCACACCTTGGTCGACGTCGACTCCTGATTTCTGGATCGAGCAAGATCATTGTTGCCTGTGTCTCTTCAGTACTCGACCAGAGCTTACTCGACTACGATCACCGTACTCGACGTCAAGTAAGGCTTGTCGAAGTCGACCAGCACCCAACGTCTTCTGTTGCTCGAAATCGACTGTACTGACCCCTGTCGACTACCACCTTAGTCGAGGTCGAGTACACTGTGGTTGATCACCGTCCGTGAGATTTTCCGCTGCCTAGGATCCGCTGACACGCTTCCTCGAGGATCGATCCTGACTTCCCACTACTAGATAAGGAGGAAGTCTTGTAATTATTTGCGTGGGAAAGATCTGGTTTGATTTATTTTATTATGTTTTAAACTCGATTTCCTTCATACAACAAATTGGCGTCGTTGACGGGGAAGCAATCATTCACGCCTTAGGTAGTTAGATCTCACGTTTTTCTTGAGTCACTTTGTTGGTGTATGCGCCGTTATGGTCAACCATCTGAGTTTGACAGCTTAGACGATCTGGAACGCCTTATACACGTCCACTCTAGACTAAAAAGAGCAATAGCGGCCGCAGAAACACAAACCCAGCTGATAGAGAGGCTTCAAGCTGAGTTAGAAGCCAAGGATACTGCTTGACGAGAGGGTTTCTCGACCAAATAAATTTATAGTCAAGACCCCCGCTATAGTATAGGGGAGTCAGGTTCGTCCTCAGGAGAGAAGTCAGCGGTTCTAGGTTTAGTGTGTTTTGGGGTTCAGGGATAGCGGGAAAAGGTGGGGAGGTTGCTGTCGATGTCGACTAAGACTTGGTCGATATCGAGGGAATGATAGAAGAAGAGGTGGTCAGTGTCGGGTAATCTTTACAGGATAAAAATAATGAAATAAAATAAATAAAGATGCAAACTTCCAAGGTTAGAGATCACCACAACAATAAACATGTGCAGATCATAAATCACATAAAGATGCATGCTTTATATCAAATAATCGACTTTCGCAAATTCCAACAATTTAGGTTATTGAGGCTCTCGCATAAAAACCTAATTTGTTTCTACCTTTTCTTAATTAGGATTAGTCGGCTCTCGCAAATAAACCCTAATTACTCTCCAATTCATAATAAGATCACTTTCGCTTCAATATCATGAATAAGGAATTTTCTCAACTCTCGCAAAGGATTAAGCACATAGGTAGATGATGATAAAGACATATAAATTCATGGATTTATAAATCAAACACACATATCTATGTTGGGATCACCCCAACCCTAGAAGAAGGAAATTAGAAACAAACCATAATAAAAGAAATTAACTTTAACATAAAATAAACTAAAACTTACAATCGGTCGTCTCCTTTCTTCTCCTTCTCTCTCGCCTCCTCCTCCTCCTCCCCCCTCTCTCTCTCTCCTTGCGCCCTAAGACGACTTGACTTGAATATCTATGAAAATCAGCCCCCTAGGGCTTTATTTATAGGCTTCCAACCCTTGCTAATCAAGGTAAGAATCTATATCTAATTCTATCTATCTTTTATTTAAAGGCTTAAAGATAAATAAATGCAATAAAGGAATTAAATCCATAAAGGGAAATTATATCCAAAGAGCAAAATATCTTCTTGTGTTGATAGGTCTTCTCTCCATAGATAGATGTTGATAGATCTCGGCCAAACTCGGATTCCTTCGACTCCAAGGACTCCCAATCCGCGTAGGACAGAAAAACCGCCTAACGCGGCTTCGGACGCGGTTTCCTCGATCTCGACTAATCTTCCTCGAGATCGAGTAGGATGGTCGTCGACTTCAGCTTCAGCTCGGGGTTTCGGGTTGCTCTTCCTCGTCATGCTCGGACATTGGCTCCTTGGGTCTCCTCGATCTCGAGTTGTTTACTCGATCTCGAGTAAGGCTGGTGTTCGACGTCTTTCGTCCTAGGCTTCTCGACTTGGCACAGCTCCTCGACTCCGGACATGGCATCAAGGTTTGTCGATCTCGACTAGTTTTCCTCGAGACCGAGTAAGGCTTCTAGAGTCGAGTTGATCTGGCTCTCATCTTCTCGACCACGCTCTGCTCGACCAGGTGTGCTCGGACATCTTTTCTCGAGATCGAGTACATTAACTCGAGATCGAGTAAAGTTCTCTCAGCTTTCTGCTCTGTTCTTGAAACGCACTTTCCCGAGTCCTCGTTCGTCGGATTGACGCATATGACCATGCGTTGGAAAGCTCTCTTCGATGGATACGACTCTCATGAAGACATCAAAGCTTGATTCCAAATGATGAATACAGAAAAATGGTCTTTTCTCCGGCTGCACCATTCTTAACTTCTTCATGACTTTCCTTTAAGCTCCAAAGTGCGTCTGACTTCTGCGAAATATAACAAAAACTTGTGTAGACCTCCATATATTTCAAATAAACATAAACTACACATATTTTGTATTAATCTAACCCAATATGCTTGAAATGTATGCAGAAATCGATATAAAAGTAACTGTAAAACATGGTGAATTAGGCTCATAACACTGCTCTCACTGCTGAGAGAGTACGCACTACACAGGAAGCAGATCTCAGGAGGCGGGCAGAGGTTGAGCTTGCCCAATACCCTACCACTGCAGATGATTACATGCACCGACTCTCATCGTGCCTGAATCGGCCATTCTAATCCCTGAAAATAATTTTGAAATTCGCACTGCTTTCCTGATTGAGATTAAAAATAATGCCTTCTATGGTAGATTTAATGAATGCCCTCTTGAACATATTACCAATTTTTCTGATATATGCCATACTCTTACTGAAGGTACTACCCTGGAATATATCAAGATGAAGACTTTTCGTTGGTCTCTTGCTGGTCCAGCATTAAAGTGGCTTGAAGGTCTCCCTCCACGATCCCTCACAACATGGGCTGAGGTAAAGCAGGAATTTCTCAACAAATTCTTTCCTCCTACCAAGACAGCACTCCTCTAGCAGAAGATTACAACTTTCAAGCATAAACCTGGGGAGCCGCTAGCAAAAGCATGGGAACGATACAAGGATCTACTGCGATCCTGCCCTACACATGGGCAGCCACCCTATGTCGTTTAGGAGATCTTCTTCAATTCTCTTGATCTTGCCGCTAAGGATAGGATTAACCAGTATACTCATTATGAGTATCGTACGATGCCACCAGCTGACGCATGGGCTACCCTCGACAAGCTTACCAACTTCGACAATAAGTATTGGGTGGCGACAAACTATGACGAGAATGCCTATGCCAGGACAACCCCATCCATGCCCCTCTATGAGCCTTCTAAGGAGATTGACCCAGATGTCAAGGAGCAGTACTACAGAGATCAGAATCGCAAGCTCCTCAAGCAAGTCAAGTATCTTTCTGTCAATCAGCCCTGCATCGAATGTGGTTCCCAGCGGCACACCACTACAGAGTTCCCACATACAGAGCAAGTCAGGATGGCAGAAACTCACGAAGAAGTAGCTTACGCAAGGGGTCCTAATCGCTACATAGGGGACCAAAGGGTCTATCAACCACAATGGAACCAAGATTCTCCCAGGAACCCCCCGCCATACCGAGCTCCAAGACATCCGGAAAAGGACCAGAGGAAGGATGATCTACAGCTCATCCTTGATGAGATGCGCCGGAATCAAGGGACCATCAACAATTAGCTTCAGAACATCAATACAAGATTTGTAGAGATTGACATCTAGAAGAGGAACATTGAGACCCATATGGGTCAATTCACGGCACAAATTCCACGACCAACTAGGCAACTCCTGGGGCAGACAGAACCAAATTCCAAGGGGAAGACCAGACACGTCGCGGCTGCAAAGCTCATGAGCGGGCATCAACTACGCGAGCCAGTGGTCGGAAAGCAGGAGTACTCGAGGTCGACCAGCCACATAACACCGAGGGAACTTCATCACGACAATAGAACTCGGAGTCAACTACTCCTGTGGTCGAAGTTGAGGAAGATCTAGTCGACGTCGAGGAGAATCAAGTCGAATTCGAGGACGCTGCAACACCTCCAACATCTGTTCTGGCTCCGAAACATAAAAAGACGCTTCCTTTCCCTTCCAAGGCGCTGAAAGATCCCACTGCAGGTAGGTTTGAAAGGTTTGTTAAGATGTTTCAAGAAGTGAATGTTTCAATTCCTTTTATAGAAGCTCTTCAAGAGATGCTTGCATATGTCAAGTTCCTCAAGGAGATCCTTAGCAAAAAGCGATCCATCTCAGAGATCACCGGCGAATGCAAAAGAATGGACTTCCTTGAGAAGAGACCTGACCCTGATAAGTTTTCCATTAATGTGGGATTTGGAAAATTTAACTATGATGCCTTGTGTGATTTAGGAGCAAGTGTGAGCATCATGCCCTAGTCGATCTGGCAAAAGGTAAAGATAGAGTCCATAGAGCCAGTGGTCATCCCTACAGGTATGGTTGATAATGTCCCTGTCCAGGTTGGTAAGTTCTATGTACCCACTGATTTCCTTATCATAGACTGTGCTGAAGATCCTACTAGCCCTATTATTCTTGGTAGACCATTCCTAGCTACTGCAGATGCTAAAATCAGCGTAAAGTAGCGATTGCTCACCTTCACAATAGGCGAAGAAGTCTTAGATTTCTCTTTTGGCCCTACAAAGGAGGAAATTTCATGGTTGGAGGTGAATAGCATCAGCAACCACGGGATCGAGCCAACAAGGGAGGAAAACACTAGAAATCTACTCGACGTCGACCAAGGCTACTCGACGTTGACCACCGTCCTCGACTTCGACCAAAACGTTTCGAAGTCGACTTCCTCTGTTGAGCACCTGACTTGCCAAGAGCCTAAGTATGAGGTCCCTCTACTCGACGTCGACCACACCTACTCGACGTCGACCAACCCTAAGCCCGAAGATTTCTGTTTTGGGCATGAAAAGGTAAGTCCAGGTATGATTTCAACTCCTCCTCAGTCCATTAAAAAATTTAATAAAAACTTAAGGGGACGTATGGCCCCATGGCGAGCTAATCTACGAAGGATGAGAGCTGGAAAGAAGAAGAATGAAGGAAAGAGATACTATGCAAGCGACCACCTATCAGTTAAGCTTGGATACTACAATCAGGACCTAGATGATCCAGGAGAAGGGCCAAGCACAAGGGGGCCCTACATTGACGGTCCTTGAAGCACAATCGGAGAAGTCGGCCCAGCGACTCTAAAATCTAGAGCATGGACATAAAACTTTTGAATTTTTGGGACTTTGAAACATTTGGTTTTGTTTTTTGTTTTGAATGCTTCATGTGGAAGGTCTTGTCTTCGTGCGAAAATCTAACATTTTTATAGGTCGAGAAGCATAAAAGATCGCAAAGAGAGGAAGGAGAAGTCCCTAAACATCGAAATCGACGAAGGCCAAGTCGAGATCGACCACGAGGAGATCGAGCAGAACAAGTCTACTCAACCTCGAGTAGGCGTACTCGACGTCGACTAGCCAGGAGGATTCCTTGACTTCCACTTCCCCTCGACAATGCGACTGTACTCGACGTCGAGTAAGTCTACTCAAAGTCGACCAAAACAGTACTCGACGGCCCTGTTTTGCCTTCCTCGCCGCGTTATTCGGTGAGTTCCTTCCTTTACCTTTGTTTTATATTGATTTTATACAGTGAGGACACTGTATATTTTAAGTATCGGGTGGGGGAAGAAATCATTATCATTATTTTATTTTTTATTCTTGTTTTTGGTTTTACATGGTGAATTTTGAGGAAATTTTAAATTTGTGTGCTTAATTGCTAAACTCAAAGTTCTATGAGACATCTCCCAATGCTTCTAAATTGTCTAAAGAAATAGTGTCATGGAAGTTATATTGAACTCGACGATGCAAAGTTGGATTCATTAGAGATATAGCATGAAATTGCCTAGTAAAGGGAAGTTGTTGTAGGAGAAAATCGAGAATGCAAATTAAAATATGAATAGAGCAAAGCAAACCAGATTTCGTCCCTTGCAAATAATTACAAGACTTCCTCTCTATGCAATAGTGGGAAGTCAGGATCGATCCACGAGGAAGCGTGTCAGCGGATCTCAGGTAGCTGTAAATCTCACAAACAGAAAAGACAGAAAGAAAGACAGAAATAACAAACAAAAGCAAAAAGTAAAGCAAGGACAGCAGCTTGGTCGATATCGACAACAGAAACTCAAATCGACCAACAGACAGAAGACTCAGCAATAGACCAGTATCGAGTAAAACTCTCGTCGATATCGAGTAAGATCAACTCGATATCGATGAAAACTTCCCCGAGATCGACAAAGACAGAAACTGTAAAAATGCAAACTTTGAACACAGAACTCAGATTTTGGTGAATAAACTCAATAAACTTAAAGACTTCCAAAGTCAGGGTATCAACACCACAACGATAACCATGCAAAATAACACATAAAGGCATAAAAGATCATGCTTTTCATCAAATAACTTTCGTTATTAACAAATAGGAAAATAGAGGCTTTCGCATAAACCCTAATTGTTACTAACCCTTTTTCACATAATTAATCCAAGTTGCATTAAGATCACTTTCGCTTCAATAACACAAACAGGGATCACTTTCAACTCTCGCAAAAGAATCATGTTTATAGGGATAGAAGATGAATTGCATAAAAAGATCAAACCTTCACCGCATCATCTTCCATGGCCACCTTCGGGCTCACCCCGACCCTAGAATTGGGTGGACTACTCGCTCTTCATTATCAAGAAAGACATTAATAAACAAAAGAAACTAACTTGCATTAAAATAAAACTAAAAGGAGAGCTTTCAACCGAACAAGCCAAATCCGCTTTCGCCTTTCCACCTTGCTCGCCACAAACTCTCTCTCTCTCTACTACTACTTACTTGTTCTCTCCGAAATTGAATGTGTGATGGAATGAATAAAACTCAGCCCCTAAGGCTTTATTTATAGGCTTCCAACCCTTGCTAATCAAGGTAAGAAAGTCTATCTATATCTAAATCTCTATATCTAATAGCTTAAAGATAAATAAATGGAATAAGATAATTAAATCCAAAAAGGTAAATCCTCCATGTGTGGGTAAATCTTCTCTCCATAGATAGAACTTGATAGATGTGGATAGAAATCGGACTCCTTCGGCTCCAAGTAATCCCAGCTCGATACGGATAGCAAGCCGCGTAACGCGGCTCCAGATAGCGCTCCTCGATATCGAGTAAACTACTCGATATCGAGTAAAGTTGATGTCGACTTCAGATGGCTTGGTGATGTCGGGTAGCAGGTCCTTGATCTGGCTCGGCATGTGGTTCTGGGGTCCTCGATATCGAAAACTTTCATCGATATCGAGTAAACTTGTGTCATCTTCTGTGTTGCTGGTCTTGGTCGAGTAACTCTTCCCCGACACTGGCTCGGAAATGTGGCGCTGAGGTTGTCGATATCGAGTAAGATCCTCGATATTGAGTAACTGGTGCTCGGCGTCTCTAGGTCTTCGGCTTCTTGACTTGGCATGGCTCCTCGACTCAGGGCATGGCTTTCAGGTTTGTCGATATCGAGTAGTTTACTCGATATCGATTAGAGCTCCAGAGTCGAGTTGGCTTCGTCTTCAGATTCCTCGGTCAGCTCCTACTCGACCAGCATTGCCTGGACATCTTTGTCGATATCGAGTAAATGAACTTGATATCGAGTAACTCTTGGTTTCCAGCTTGATTCATCCTGGTTCCATCATTCTTTGACCTTGGACTTATGTAGTTGATTTCCGAGCTTTTTGTCCTTTCTCATAACTGCTGTAAATTGCTTCAAATTCTGCGAATTTAAACAGAAACTGGTGTAGATTCCATAATTTGGAAAATAAACATAAACTAAACAGATTATGTACTATTCTAGCCCAAAGACAAGAAATGTATGCAGAAAACGATATAAAAGTTACTGTAAAACATGGCAGATTCAGCTCACAACAAACACCCCATACTTAAGCTTGCTTGTTCTCAAGCAATACTTTTATTTGTCATTCAGGGGAAGGAATCAAAACTCTTAACATCTTAGATTCATTCTCATATGTCCCTGCAGTCAATTACCATCCACGAAAAGGTACTAGTGTCACAAATCCATGCACGTGCAAATTTAAGAAAGCAACATCTACTCACAAAAAGAGGGTTATGCAAAAAACATTCATTCGTGACAAAGCATTAATAATCAAGAGGACATTGATTTAAGCTCAAATAAGGAGTAGATTGGTAAAGGCTAAAGGTGGGTAATTTTTGGCAATGTGGTGCTAATGATCCGGGGAAATGGAGTATTTCCAAACTAAATTTCCACATTCCTTCATTATAAGATTCATCACCTTTCATATTGCTTTTTTCAGTAATAATGCTTTTACCTCTCTAACCTCAGCATTGTCTTCTCGCGAGTCGCAAACATGAGTGTCATGAATGACCCCGGATACTTAGTGCTTTGGACTCCTCACCTGTGTGTCCCATCTCACTGAACTATTATCTCAGTAAGCAGGGTTGATCTACCTTTATCTCTTGAGGTGATCGGATTTTCTTTCACTCATTAAATTTTCCATATATTTTTCAAACAATTTCATTTCCAAACTCCAATAATGATAACAACACAACAACCATATAACATCTCCATAATGTAACATTATTCTCAACATAATCCCCGGATAGGGTAAAGAATGGAAAATATTTGGATCATGTGGAGCAATATATGAAATAAGGCATAATATGGCTTTTGTAATGCATAAGCATAGGTAAAGCTAGGATATAACAATATGAGCATTATATGGAAATATAAAGTCCTCCATCCTCTTATCATGCAACATGTCAAAAGCAATTTCAAATTTTACCTCCTTTCATGGTTTTCATAAAAATATGCACTTCATTGTGACTTCCCTTTACTAGGCAATTTCATGCTATGTCTCTAATGAATCCAATTTTGCATCGTCGAGTTCAATAAAGCTTCCATGACATTTATTCAAAAAAGTTTAATGGGGGTCATTTTTTTCAAACTATTGGAAAACATACGTGTAAGGACATAAATCAATAATGAATTCCAAAATAGCCATGTATAAGCAGTTCATGAAATAAATGCACAAATAATGTCAAATATGGAAAATATGCACAAAGTAAGCCCTTCCCCCACCCCATACTTAAACATTACAGTGTCCTCACTATATAAAAACAAGGGTAAGGAAAGAAACTCACTAGACAGGTGTGCAGGAATTCATAATATCGAGTGTAAATGCCTAGGCCGAGTCTGATTTAGCTTGCTTCTATCCCCATGGACCTGAAAAGTATAGAAGACATATACCCACAATAGAAAAACTAAAAGTTCAAAACCAAAAACAAAAGCAACAAAGTCCAAAAGTCCTAAAAAATAAATGTCTATTTTCAAGCTCTAGATTTTATAGTCGCTAGGCCGACTTTCTCCATTAAGCTCAATGTGGTATCTGCAGGGCCCATGTAGCTTGGGCTTCAAATAGGACTCCATTCTTGTCTATCAGTTGTAATCCTCCAGAATGGATCTTGTTCACCACGAAAGGTCCCATCCTCTTCTTGTTGAATTTGTTAGGAAACCAATGATCTTTTGATTTGGAAACATAAAGCTTGTCTCCAACTTCATACTCCTTAGGCTCATAATTGGAAATCCTACATAAGCGCACATACCAAGGCAAACCTCTCCCATGTATAGATAGATCTTTAATGGAAATAGGAGAAAACAGATCCATACCTTGGCTCACCTTTGCAGAAACGGATCCAGGGGCCACTGTATTTGGTCGATCTCGAGTAACGTAATGTACTCGATATCGACGAGTTTTCAGCTTCTGGTGGCCTGCTGCTCGAGAATGCTAGAGTCGAGAAAGATATGGTTTGGTCGATATCGACTAGGGTTGTCGATATCGAGTTGCCGTCAGCTGTCAGTGGGTTGCTGGTCGAGGAAGGCGAAGTCGATGCAGCTGGTTCTTGGTCGATATCGAGTAGGTTACTCGATATCGAGAAGTGCTGTGATTTAGGTTGGCTGCTCGACGACGTTGCTGCTGGTGGAGGAGGCTGAGTTTGGTCGATATTGACTAAATTATTCGATGTCGAGGAATTTTGTCCGACTTCGACCCCATACTTGCGTCCTGTCAAGGCATCCAAAAAATAGTTAGTCCAAATCGACGTACCTTGGTTTGTGTCGAGTGGACTCTCTGTTTCTTCGTTCAGGATTGCCATGATCTTCTCCACCTGGGCTTCTATATCCCTCTTTTCCAGCTCTTCAGGAGTCATATTTCTTACCTTAGGCTCCCCACAAGTGATGTACCCAGCTGATATGGACTTTACCTCTTCCATTGGACCTGTATGCCTTTCAGTTTTATTAAAAGAATACTCAATTACCTCATCGCTAATGTTGAAAGTGAGCACTCCCTTCCGTACACTTATGTTGGCATCCACCATTGCTAAGAAAGGCCATCCTAGAATAATTGGACAATCAGGGTCCTCCGCCATATCAACAATTAAGAAATCAGTAGGGACAAAGAACTTACCTACTTGTACTGGCACATTGTCCACCATGCCTGTTAGAATGACCACCGTGTTGTTGGCCATATAAAGTCTAGCATCCACATGCTCTAGGGCACCTATCTTAAACTTGGACCATATCGTTAAAGGCATTATACTCACACTAGCTCCAAGATCACATAAAGCATTAATTTTATGTTGACCAAATCCAACGGTTATAGCAAACTTACCTGGATCTGGCCTCTTCTCAAGTACGTCCATATGGCTGCACTCCTCTGTAATTTCAGCCATTGACCGCTTCTTGCTTAAAATCTCCTTGAGGAATTTGACGTAGGATGGCATTTCATTGAGAGCTTCTGTGAAAGGTATGGTGACATTGAGCTTCTGAAGCATTTTGATGAAGCGCTGAAACTTCTTCTCTGCTGGATCCTTTGGAGATTTTGTTGGGAACACCAACTTCTTTTTCTGATTCGGAGGCAGAACAGATGTCGGAGGTGTTGTAGCTTTCTCAACGTCGACTTGACCTTCCTCGATATCGACCACAGTCTTCTCGATATCGACCAGATTCTTCGATGTCAAATTGTTGTGCTCTGCAGACGAAGGATTGTCCACATTGTCGTCGATATCGAGTAAACATTTGTCGATATCGAGTTGCCTCTTGTAGTTGATGGGCGCTTCTGAGTTTACAGTAGCGATGTGACTAGTCTTCCGATTGGGATTTGGTTTTGAAGATCCTGGGAGTGATCCTGACTGTCTGGGGACTCCTGCTGCTAGTTGGCTAATCTGTGTATCAATTGATTTCCGCCATATATCAATCTCCCCAAGCCTAGAGTTGACTCCATGAATATGAGTGTAAACGGAGTTGAAGGACTGCTTAGTTTCTGAATGATTCTTCCGTATTTCCTCTAGGACGGTCTGTAAATCATCCCTTTTCTGGTCCCTTTACGGATGTCCTGGAGCTCTGTAGGGCGGAGGGTTCCCAGGGGCACCTTGGTTCCATTGTGGTTGTTGGAACCTTTGGTCCCCCATGTAGCGATTGGGACCCCCTGCGTAAGCTGCCTCTTCATGGTATTCTGTCAGCCTGACTTGCTCTGTGTGTGGGCACTCAGTAGTGGTGTGCCTATGTGATCCACATTCTATGCAGGGCTTGTTGACAGAAAGATACTGGACTTGCTTGAGGAGTTTGCGATTCTGATCCTTGTAGTATTTCTCCTTGACATCTGGATCAATTTCTTTGGAGGGCTCATAGAGAGGCATGGATGGTGCTGGCCTGACATAGGGGTTCTCCTCATAGTTGATTGGAGTCTCATATTTGTTGTCATAGTTGGTCAGCTTGTCGAGGGCAGCCCATGCGTCAGCTGACGGCATTTGTCAGATACTCATAATGAGTATATGTGTTGATCCTATCTTTCGCAACCAGGTCAAGAGAATTGAAGAAGATCTCCTGAACGATGCAGGGTTGTTTTCCATGCATAGGGCAGGATCGCAGCAGATCCTTGTAGCGTTCCCATGCCTTTGCTAGCGGCTCTCCAGGCTGCTGTTTGAAAGATGTAATCTTTTGGCGAAGGAGCGCTGTCTTGGCAGGAGGAAAGAATTTATTGAGAAATTCCTGTTTTACTTGAGCCCATGTCGTGAGAGATCATGGTTTTAGTCCTTCCCTCCATTTCAGTGCGGGACCAGCGAGAGACCAACGAAAAGCCTTCATCAGGATGTACTCCAGGGTGGTACCTTCAGCAAGAGTACGACACATATCAGTAAAGTTGGTAATATGCTAAAGAGGGCATTCATTAAATCTACCATGAAAAGCATTATGTTTAATTTCTATTAAGAAAGGAGTTCGAATTTCATAGTTATTTTGAGGGATTAGAATAGCCGATTCAAGCACAACGAGTGTCGGGTGCATGTAATCCTCAGGTTCTGCTTGCCTCGCATGCTCAGCTTCTTGTTCCTTTCCTGCTCTCTCAGTTGCGAGAGCAGCATTGTTGGTGGCTATTTCTGCCTGAAGCCTCTGTATCAATTGTTCCTGTGTTTCTACGGCTGCCATGGCTCTTTTCAGTTTAGCTTGGATGTGTAGAAGGCGTTCCGAATCGTCTAAGCCGTCAAACTCAAGTTGTTGACCAGAACGGCGCATACACCTGCGAAGTAACTTAAAAGAAAAGTGAGATCTAACTACCTAAGGCGCGAATGATTGCTTCCCTGGCAACAGTGCCAATTTGTTGTAGTAGAAAATCGAGAATGCAAATTCAAATATGAATAAAGCAAAGCAAACCAGATTTCGTCCCTTGCAAATAATTACAAGACTTCTTCCCTATGCAATAGTGGGAAGTCATGATCGATCCACGAGGAAGCGTGTCAGCGGATCTCAGGTAGTTGTAAATCTCACAAACAGAAAAGACAGAAAGAAAGACATAAATAACAAACAAAAGCAGAAAATAAAGCAAGGACAGCAGCTTGGTCGATATCGACAACAGAAACTCAAATCGACCAACAGACAGAAGACTCAGCAATGGACCAGTATCGAGTAAAACTCTCGTCGATATTGAGTAAGATCAACTCGATATCGATGAAAACTTCCCCGAGATCGGCAAAGACAGAAACTGTAAAAATGCAAATTTCGAACACATAACTCAGATTTTGGTGAATAAACTCAATAAACTTAAAGACTTCCAAAGCCAGGGTATCAACACCACAACGATAACCATGCAAAATAACACATAAAGGCATAAAAGATCATGTTTTTCATCAAATAACATTCGTTATTAACAAATAGGAATATAGAGGCTTTCGCATAAACCCTAATTGTTACTAACCCTTTTTCACATAATTAATCCAAGTTGCATTAAGATCACTTTCTCTTCAATAACACAAACAAGGATCACCTTCAACTCTCGCAAAAGAATCATGCTCATAGGGATAGAAGATGAATTGCATAAAAAGATCAAACCTTCACCGCATCATCTTACATGGCCACCGTCGGGCTCACCCCGACCCTAGAATTGGGTGGACTACTCGCTCTTCATTATCAAGAAAGACATTAATAAACAAAAGAAACTAACTTGCATTAAAATAAAACTAAAAGGAGAGCTTACAACCGAACAAGCCAAATCCGCTTTTGCCTTTCCACCTTGCTCGCCACAAACTCTCTCTCTCTACTACTACTTACTTGTTCTCTCCGAAATTGAATGTGTGATGGAATGAATAAAACTCAGCCCCTAAGGCTTTATTTATAGGCTTCCAACCCTTGCTAATCAAGGTAAGAAAGTCTATCTATATCTAATAGCTTAAAGATAAATAAATGGAATAACATAATTAAATCCAAAAAGGTAAATCCTTCATGTGTGGGTAAATCTTCTCTCCATAGATAGAACTTGATAGATGTGGATAGAAATCGGACTCCTTCGGCTCCAAGTAATCCCATCTCGACACGGATAGCAAACCGCGTAACGCGGCTCCGGATAGCGCTCCTCAATATCGAGTAAACTACTCGATATCGAGTAAAGTTGATGTCGACTTCAGATGGCTTGGTGATGTCGGGTAGCAGGTCCTCGATCTGGCTCGGCATGTGGTTCTGGGGTCCTCGATATCGACAACTTTCGTCGATATCGAGTAAACTTGTGTCATCTTCTGTGTTGCTGGTCTTGGTCGAGTAACTCTTCCCCGACACTGGCCTCGGAAATGTGGCGCTGAGGTTGTCGATATCGATTAAGATCCTCGATATCGAGTAACTGGTGCTCGGCGTCTCCAGGTCTTCGGCTTCTCGACTTGGCATGGCTCCTCGACTCAGGGCATGGCTTTCAGGTTTGTCGATATCGAGTAGTTTACTCGATATCGATTAGAGCTCTAGAGTCGAGTTGGCTTCGTCTTCAGATTCCTCGATCAGCTCCTACTCGGCCAGCATGGCCCGGACATCTTTGTCGATATCGAGTAAATGAACTCGATATCGAGTAACTCTTGGTTTCCAGCTTGATTCATCCTGGTTCCGTCATTCTTTGACCTTGGACTTCTGTAGTTGATTTCCGAGCTTTTCGTCCTTTCTCAGAACTGCTGTAAATTGCTTCGAATTCTGTGAATTTAAACAGAAACTTGTGTAGATTCCATAATTTGGCAAATAAACATAAACTACACAGATTCTATACTATTCTAGCCCAAATGCAGGAAATATATGCAGAAAACGATATAAAAGTTACTGTAAAACATGGCAGATTCAACTCACAACAGAAGTCACAATGAGGTGCATATTTTTCTTGAAAACCATGAAAGGAGGTAAAATTTGATGTTGCTTTTGACATGTTGCATGATAAGAGGATGGAGGACTTTATATTTCCATATAATGCTTACATTGTTATATCCTAGCCTTACCTATGCTTATATACATCACAAAAAAGCCATATTATGCCTTATTTCAATTATTTCTCCACATGATCTAAATATTGCCCATTCTTTACCTTATTTCCTATATGGGGATTATTTTGAGAATGATGTTACATTATAGAGATATTATATGGTATTTGTGTTGTTGTTATCATTATTGGAGTTTGGTAAAAAAATTGTTTGGAATTTATGAAAAATTTAATGAGTGAGAAAAAATCCGGTCACCTCAAGAGATAAAGGTAGATCGACCCTGCTCGCTGAGATAATAGTTTGGCGAGATGGGACACACATGTGAGGAGTCCAAAGCACTAAGTATCCGGGGTCATTCATGACACCCATGTTTGTGACTCGCGAGAAGGCAGTGCTGAGTTTAGAGAGGTAAAATTATTATATTGAAAAAAAAAGCATTGAGCAAATGAGGGAAAGGTGATGAATCTTATGAAGAAGGAATGTGGAAATTCAATTTGGAAGTACTCCATTTCCCCGGATTATTAGCACCACATTGCCAAATATTACCCACATTTAGCCTTTTACCAATCTACTCCTTATTGAGCTTAAATAAAGTCCTCTTGATTATTAATGCTTTGTCACTGATGAATGTTTTTGTGTAACCCTCCTTTTGTGAGTAGATGTTGCTTTTCATTTTCACATGCATGGATTTGTGGCATAAGTACCTTTTCGATGATGGTAATTGATTGCAGGGTTATATAAGAATGAATCTATGATATTGAGAGTTTGAATTCTTCCTCTGAATGACCATCCAAGTTATTGCTTGGGGACAAGAAAGCTTAAGTATGGGGTGATTTGATGTCCATGTTTTGTGTCATGTTTTATATTGACTTTTGTATCGATTTCTGTATACATTTCATGCATTTAGGGTAGATTAGTACAAAATCTATGTAGTTTATGCTTATTTGTCAAATTATGGACTCTACACTAGTTTCTGTTTAATTTCGCAGAAATCGGACGCACTTTTGAGATTAAAGGAAACTCATGAAGAAGCTAAGGATGGTGCAGCTGGATAAAACGCTATATTTAGACATCCATCATTCTAAATCAAGCTTTGATGTCTTTATAAGAGTTATAGCCCTCGAAAAGAGCTTTCCAACGCATGCTCATATGCGTCAATCCGACGAACGAGGACTCGGGAAAGTGCGTTTCAAGAACAGAGCAGAATGCTGAAAGCCAGCAGAGTTACTCAAAGTCGACCTAACTGGTCGACGTCGACCAAATTTTGCTCGACGTTTGCTCCAGAGGATGAGATCGAGCACGAGCAATACACGACATTGACCAGAATTGAACCTGACCCGAGCTCGACGAAGAGAACCAGATCGACAAGCTGAGGATTACTCGAAGTCGACCAGGCTTTGTCGAAGTCAACTACACTGTTTTGGGCCGCGAGACTGCTGGGCCATTCCGAGCATATGTGGACCACTTGGGCACGAAGCAAGGCTGGATTCATCATGTTCATTCAAGATCTATCTATGGGGAGAAGGATTTTATCCACTTGAAGATATTTAGATAGTTTTCCTTTTAGATAAATGTTCCCTTTTAATTAAGTTTTATCTTTAGAAATAGATAGAGATTCCTAACCTTGATTAACAAGGATTGGAAGCCTATAAATAAAGCCAATGAGGCTAGTTTTTATTCAATCAATTTCAGAGGGAGAGAAGTAGTAGAGAGTAGAGAGAGAGAGGCCGAGTGGAGCAAGGGAGCGAAAGTGATCTGGCTTTGTTTGGTTTGTACTTTCTTCTGTTTGGTTTAATTTAATGCAAGTAGTTTCTTTTCCATCAATGATGTATGCGATTGCGATGAAGAGTGAGCAGTCCACCCACTTCTAGGGTTGGGGCGAGCCCGACGATAGTCAAACGTGTTTGAGGTAAAGATCCGACCTTTATCATGTTTTGAGCATCTACTACCTTTTTTGTGTTTATTCTCTATTTAATAGAAATCCATGCTAACAACTTGGAATAATAAACATAAAATCGGTAGATACAATTAGGGTTTCTTGAAAGAGTTGTCTAATTGTTGGAAAATGCGAAAGCTTGATACTTCGATGCGATTCGCATGATTGTCGTTATTTATTTTGCCTTATGCATGTTTGGTTATTGTTGTTGCAAACCCCGATCTTTGAAGTTTTCTTTCACATAGTTTATTCCGATTTTGAAAAGCTTTGTTCTTTATTTTACTGTTTCTACTCGACTTCGACCACACCTTGGTCGACGTCGACCACTGATTTCTCGATCGAGCAAGATCGATGTTGCCTGTGTCTCTGCAGTACTCGACCAGAGCTTACTCGATTACGACCACCGTACTCGACGTCGAGTAAGGCTTGTCGACGTCGACCACCACCCAGCGTCTTCTGTTGCTCGAAATCGACTGTACTGACCCCTGCCGACTACCACTTTAGTCGATGTCGAGTACACTGTGGTCGATCACCGTCCGTGAGATTCGCCGCTGCCTAGGATCCGCTGACACGCTTCCTCGAGGATCGATCCTGACTTCCCACTGCTACATCAGGAGGAAGTCTTATAATTATTTGCGTGGGCAAGATCTGGTTTGATTTATTTTATTATATTTTAAACTCGATTTCCTTCCTACAACAATACCAATATTGAGAAATCGGTCCAACTCCATCACGAGACTTAAAGTTGAGCATAACACAAATAGGCTCACTACCAAGTAGTGTTCAATCTTCTAAGGTTCGCCTCCTTTTACCATGATATCCTAGTGTGGATCCGTGGACAAACCACTCACGTGACACCATCCATCACCAAATCAAAATATTAATAAATTATAATCATGGTTTATTTAAAAACACACATCATATAACATAATCATATCCATCCGTATGTATAAGGCCTTAAACCTTTTGAAATTTTAATTAATCAAGCAAGGAACCTTTTGAAATTTTAATTAATCAAGCAAGGAAAGTCAATGTACCTCTTATTTGAGCAACACGTACTAATCACACTCCGTTAATACACTTTAGGAGATAAGGTTTTATCGATTGTTCATCACTTCGGGGACGAGATTTAATTTATCGGTTCATCACTTCGGGGACGAGATTTAATTTTTTCGGTTCATCGCTTCGGGGATGACATTAATCTGATCATCGCTTTTATCGTCACTACGGGGATGAAATTTAATGGATATAAAATAATCATGGTAAAAGGAGGCGAACCAGATGTCTCCGAAGAGACTAATTTATTCAATTGATTTAACCAGTTCGGGGATTGAAATTCATTCCATTGATTCAAACACTTCGGGGATTGAAATTTGTTCGATTAATTCAACCACTTCGGGGATTTAAATTTATTTGATTAATTCAACCACTTCGGGGTTGATATAATTTGTGTTTACACTTCACAGGGGCAAAATATGCAACCCTGAAAGTTTTAGCCCGTTTTACATAATTATATAAAATATACGGGTCAATCCGCGTTTTTAAAGGAATTCCAGGCCGATTTTGTAATTAATAAAAAAACATCATAATTGCTTTAGACAAGATGGAGAAAGGGATATTATCAAGATAAGTTCACCTAAATTACCATATGTCCTTTTCATTTTTTCCGAACACATTGCAAAAAGGTCCAAAACTCTCTTTTTCCGAATCGAAACCTAAATCTATCGAACGAATTGTTTTGATCAAAAATAGCCTAAAATCGATAAATTAATCAAAATATCAATTGATCGACACACGAATTGGTATATCGCTCGCTTTACATGATTATCGAATGACAATTTTTGGTCTTCGTTCAAAAAAACTGTCGAAGGAAGGAGCTCGACACGTAGGAACGAGGTACATGAAGGAGCTCGACAGGTTTAAACGAGGTGAATAAGTAACCTCGGCTCCTTTGAGTGAGGTTAATGAGGGAGCTCGGTGGATATTGGCGAGGTTATGAAATAGCCTCATTGACTTAAGCCAAGCTTCATAAATTTCCTCGGGTTCTGTTGTTGAGGGTTTGTGATTTAGAAATTTTTTTTCACACGTATTGCATAAATTCATTAAATTATGTAGAGGTATATGTGATGGGTCTTGTTATAATGCAAACTCATATGCTCATAAGAATGAGACAGGCTAATTTACTAAATTAGTTTATAAAATGTTGTTTCCCCCATTTCTGATTGTAACTCTAAATGACTAAATCAATATCATAACTTTATCTAAAGAGCAAATTAGTTCTTCTTAAAGAGATATGAAACGGATTAATGCATATTTTAATGTTTTAACTTCCAGTAGTTGTTTCAAGTGGCCACTTCCCACCTATCCTCAAAATTAGATTTGACATGTTCAACTAATTAATGAAGTTAAAAATACATAATTACAAAAATAGAGAGAAAAGAACAGAGAAAAAAATCACACTATTAAGCAATGATCTGCGAAAAACTTATGGAGAAGTTGAGAATCTCCACACTAGGAGTGATGAAGAATTCGTTCCATTGTATGTAAATTATTTCCAATGTAGCTTTAAACTCATTCTTGAGTACAAGTTGCAATTACACAGAATAACTTATATGTAAATAAGAAAAATGCAATTACTTGGAGCTGAATTCCTTTGCGAATGTTCTGTTCCTTTGCGAATGTTCGATGCGACAAGTGATGGGCCGAATTCCTCCATCAAATTTTGCATGAAAGTTCGAACTTAAACAAGGTCACGAACACGTTGTTTGTGTTTTTCCGCCATCTTTTTGAGTTGTAACTACTTTGTACCACTATGGAGGTCTTGTATAGAATTTATTGGCAGCCAAACCCTAAATTTTCCCTCCAAATCCATTTATTTTTCCCTCCAAAACCATCCCGGGCTTTTGTAGGCATCTTTGTGGTAAATTTAACATTATCACGAGGTGACATGTTAAGCTCATCAAATTTTGCTGAGCTCACAACATTTCCTCACCGAATCACGCCGATGCAGCTTTTTCATAAGCTCGGTAGACTTTGTTGAGCGTCTTCTATATCCTAAGGAAAAAAATTAAAGTAAAAAATTCATGGGTTATTCGAAATCGAACCTAAGACGTTGTGAAGTATGCGTAGGGGTAGAACCAATGGGATAACAATTTTCATTGACTAATTTTAGATTTTAATATTATTTGTTCATAAAACAACCATCAATTTAACATGAATAGATGTATTCGTCGTGAATGTAACATCAATAGAGGTAATTTAAGATTTCAATATTACTTGTCGAGCTGACATACATCAATATTATTTGTTCATGAAACCATCGTGAATGCAACGTGGATGTAATTCCTAGTTGTTTTTCCATTTTGGGTGTTCGAAATCATAAGTGCTTGAAAGGTGATGCATCGGGACAAATGAGCTTCGACGCGGCTACAAAAGACTGTGAATTTTCTTTTCTTAGTATCACCGGCCATTATAAATTAGTTGGTTCTCATCAGAAATAATTTGCAGAATATACAAAAACAGCAACCATGGCATGGTTACAAGAAAGAAGTATCCCTATATAGAGATGCTTCTTATGTAGCTTAATAACAGTTCATCACATTATCATTATGAGCGAGGCTCGACACGATAGTGTGAGTGTGTCATTCCATTGCTTGTACCTTAACCGAACGATTCTTATTCATGGATCTCTTGTGTATTTCAAAGGACCAGCCGAAGCAACTGTTGATGTTGTATTGTTCATATTTTCTATTCTATTTCCATTCTATTCACTTCTGCTCAGATTCTCTAAGACACGATATGCAAGAAAACTCCTTAACTATGAAGTTCTTTTTCTATTGCTTATATATTAGATTTCCATAGCATAAAAATAGTCACTACCAATGCCTTGTTATTTAGATCAGTACAGGTAATGTAGCTCCAAGTAATTGCATTTTTCTTATTTACATATAAGGTATTCTGTGTTACTGCAACCTGTATTCAAGAATGAGTTTAAAGTTACATTGGAAATAATTTACATACAATGGAACGAATTCTTTATCACTCCCTAGTGTGGAGATTCTCAACTTCTCATTGAGTTCTTCGCATATAATTGCTTAATAGTATGATTTTGTTCTCCGTTATTTTCTCTCTATTTTTTTAATTATGTTATTTTTAACTTCATTAATTAGCTTAACATGTCAAATCTAATTTTGAGGATAGGTGGGAAGTGGCCACTTGAAACAATTACTGGAAGATAAAACATTAAAATATACATTAATCTATTTTATGTCTGCTTAAGAATAACTAATTTGATATTTAGATAAAGTTATTATATTGATTTAGTCATTGAGAGTTACAATCAGAAGTGGGAGAAACAACATTTTCTAAACTAATTTATTAAATTAGCTTGTCTCATTCTTATAAGCATATGAGTTTGCATTATAACAAGACTCATCACATATACATCTACATAATTTAATAAATTTATGCGATATGTGTGAAAACAAATTTCTAAATCACAAACCCTCAACAACATGAGCCGAGGAAATTTATGAAGCTCGGCTTAAGTCAATAAGGCTATTTCATAACCTCGCTAATATCCACCTAGCTCCCTCATTAACCTCACTCAAAGGAGCCGAGGTTACTTATTCACCTCGTCTATACCTGTCTAGCTCCTTCATGTACCTCGTTCCTACCTGTCGAGCTCCTTCCTACGACAGTTTTTTCGAACGAAGACCAAAAATCGCCATTCAATAATCATGTAAAGCGAGCGATATATCAATCAATTGATATTTTGATTAATTTCATCGATTTTAGGTTGTTTTCGGTCAAAACAATTCGTTCGACAGATTTAGGTTTCGATTCTGGAAAAGAGAGTTTTGGGCCTTTTTGCAACGTGTTCGGAAAAAATGAAAAGGACACCTAGTAATTTATGTGAACTTATCTTGTCAATAGTCATTCGGACATCTTGCCTCTAGCCTCACTCAAAAAACATGGCAAACCTACCTTCCTCGCAGATATTCGCCGCCATGACTGTTCGGGCAACCTACGTCGTTTCTACATGTGAAAGTCGAGGAGTCGAGGTCGGGGAAGACCTGATTCGAAGATCTTTGAGGCGCGCACCGAGGAGGAGGAACCTACTCTGTTGAGACGACGGGGAGCGACACTGACGCCACCAGATTCCATGCCCCGTAGCAACAATGGCGCAGTGTGGTCGACTCCGAAACTGATGCAGCGCTTCCACTACCAGTGGTCGATGCTCGTGAAGGGATTCAAGGCTCTATTCGATAGACTTTCACTTGGTATATGAAGTCTCCAAATCCATTAAACGGATAAACGAGTTGTAATCGCCGAAGGAGGACCAAAGAAAGATCGAGCGAATCGGGGTTCCATCATCGCATCTTGACAGATCGGGCCTGCTGTAAATGAAGAAGACGCTCATCCACACCTTAATGACTGGATCATAATCTGGATTTGCTCAAACTTCATGGCTGAACATCCGGTAGTTGCGGGATCAGCAATAAACGAAAATTGGGAGCACAAGTGGTGGATCGATCCATCATCTAAACATAACAAGAGTCCAGAGGAGGTCAGAAAATCAATTCGATTTCTCAGAAAGAGAGTAGATATACAATATACAGTATATGCTCGCCTATAATCCAATTTGACAACCCAAGCACCATAAGCATGAATCAACCGATAAGCAAGTACGAAATAAAATAAATTATAATCGATCGAAACTTATCTTTTAAATTGACAAAAAGTTTGAGAATAGGCTACGATCTTGAAACCCTAATATGAGCAAATTCGTGCTGATAACGTATTATGAACTAGGGTAAGAAAGGGAGGAGAATCTATATCTATATCTATATCTATATAAAATACTAAAACAGAGGCCGCTGGAGCGACCTTGCTGCCACGGAATTTTTTGGATTAAACGGGATTATTTTCGCATGCGTGTCATTTTCTGGATTAAAGTTGTATTATATTTTCGCCTGCGTGCAAGAAGCGGTTAGGGAGAAACATTTGGCTTTCAGAAGAGTGGTGAGTAGTACCAGCGAGGCGGAAAAAGAGAGTCGTCTAGCAGAGTACAAACGGGCAAAACAAGTAGCCAAAGCTGTTGTAGCAAAAGCTAAAGATAAGGCCTTTGAACATTTGTACAAGGCCTTGGATGAAAAAGGGGGGGACAGATTGCTTTTATCGCTGGCCCGGGCCAGGGAACATCAGAGTAAAGATTTGGGCAGACCAAGATGTATTAAAGACGAGTCGGGTAGAGTGCTGGTGGATGACTCCCAGATTCAGCAGAGATGGAAGAGATACTTCTCCGATTTGCTGAATGAGGGTTTTAGACCAGCAGAGACTACTTTGAGCAGCAGTGGCCACGAAGAGTTCGCATACTGTAGACGTCTGTCTTATGAGGAAGTGAAGGGGGTTGTGAGTAGAATGAAGAGTCGGAGAGCAGTGGGACCGGATGAGATCCCGGTTGAAGTGTGGAAATGTCTGGGCGTAAAGGGAGTGGAGTGGCTCACTCATCTTTTCAACGTCATTCTCAGAGCTGCAAGGATGCCAGAGGAATGGAGACTCAGCAAGTTAATCCCATTATATAAGAACAAGGGAGATGTACAGCAATGCAGCAACTATAGGGGAATTAAACTTCTTATCCACACAATGAAAATCTGGGAGAGAGTTATTGAATGGCGGTTGAGGAGGTTGGTTAGCGTATCTGAGAACCAATTTGGTTTTATGCCGGGAAGGTCAACTACAGAAGCTATCCATTTGATGCGGCGCTTGGTGGAGAAATACAGGGAACGGAAGAAAAATCTGCATATGGTTTTCATCGATTTGGAGAAGGCATATGATAGAGTGCCAAGAGACCTTATATGGGAATGTTTGGGAGCTAAAGAGGTTCCAGAAACTTACATAAAGGTTGTCAAAGATATGTATCATGGTTCACAGACTAGTGTATACTCACACAGTGGGGACCCTGAGTACTTTGTGGTTCAAGTAGGCTTGCACCAAGGCTCGGCTTTGAGCCCGTTTCTATTTACAGTAGTCATGGATGTGGTGTCAAGTAGTATCCAGGGTGGGATCCCATGGTGTATGCTTTTTGCGGATGAAGTTGTCCTTATAGACGAGACGAGAGCAGGGGTTAACAGCAAACTAGAGTTATGGAGGGATAAGCTTGAGGAGAAGGGTTTCCGTTTGAGCAGGACAAAGACGGAGTACGTGGTTTTCAGGTTGGGCGAAGAGGAAGAGGAAGAGGGAGACGAGAGTGTCAGCATGGGTGGGGACCTAGTTCCGACGAAAGACAGTTTCAAGTATCTGGGGTCTGTAATGCAGAGCAATGGAGGTGTGGACATGGATGTCAAGAATCGGATTCAAGTGGGCTGGTAGAAATGAAGAGCCGTGTCAGGAGTCTTATGCGACAGAAAGGTCCCACTCAAGCTCAAGGGTAAGTTCTATAAGGTGGTAGTGAGACCAGCTCTATTATACGGCGCAGAGTGTTGGGCGACAAATAAGGCTCAGAAACAGAAACTCATGGTGGCTGAGATGAGGATGCTCAGGTGGATGTGTGGAGTTACCTTGCGCGACAGATTCAGAAACGAGGCTATCCGAGAAAAGGTAGGAGTGGCTAGTATTCAGGCTAAGTTGCGGGAATCGAGACTCCGATGGTATGGCCATGTTTAGAGGAGAGATCCAAATGCGCCGGTGCGTAGGTGTGACAACTTGGCTATCGAAAGAGTTCGACGAGGAAGAGGGCGTCCTAAAAAGAGCTGGGGTGAAGTGATTAGACATGATCTGGCCGCACTGGGACTCTCGGAGGAGATGACACGCGATAGGATTCAATGGAGGAGTGCTATCCGCGTTGTCGAACGCTAGTCAGGGACAACATTTTCTCACTCATGCTTCCCTTCTACCTCAACTTTCCTTGCGTACATCCTTTCCAACTTTTCATCTTTGTCCCTATCTTATTTCCAGCTTCTTTGATGTCCGGTCATGGGTCACTCGGAAACACCCTCTCGACCTAGTCGGGGTAAGGGTGCGTACATCTCGACCCCCCAGACCCTGCTCTAAGCGGGAGATACTGGGTTTGCTGTTGTTGTTGTTGTTGGTCACATCAATAAATAAGTCAATATAGTTAGGCGAAAACTTATCTTTATAGATTATTAATAAATCAATATATCTTGATTAGATTATCAATACGCCCATATTTGGTTCACGGTTAATTTAACTAATAAATTATTGTCATATCTTGATTGGTTAATTTTAATAACATTTTGTGACTTATCCTCTAACCCACCTTCATTAATTATCACAATTAATTAAAATTAATCTTATCACATAAATCTCACATAATTTTATCACATATTAAAATTAAAATTTTCCTTCTAAATCAATGCTACGTACAAGTAGTATTATTTATATAAAAAAACGGAGAAATATTTTGGAGCAAATGTCATGATGTTGTACATTTTATTGATTCTTTTGTTACCCCATTAAATATAATTCATAAATAAGTATTGTACAGTTTTTAAAGAGATAAAAAAATATACGGAGTATAAAATATTAACTTTTTAATTAATTTTTATATAATTGTATACTTATTAAAAGTTTAAAAGTATTTTTAAAAAATAATTAAAATTTTAATATTTTATACAGCTTTAGCTCCTTAAAAAAATGTGCTAAAAAGTTAAACGACATTTATTTCTGAACGGAGGGAGTATATAAAATATTAACTTTTATAAATAATTTTTTAAACATATTTATATATGGTTCTATTTTGATGAGCCACGTCAATTAAACGGGATTTTTTGAATTAAACGGGATTATTTTTTCTTAGGTGTCATATTCTGCATTAAAGTGGTATTATATTTTTGGACCACAACAATTAATAAGTCAATATAGTTAGGTAAAAAAACTTATCTTTTTAGATCATTAATCTATCCCATATATCTTGAATTAGTTGTTATACATATTTATTATTTTCATGCTTTTGTTAATAAACTGTATTATTTAAAACAATTGACCTTCCATTCAATCAATTGAAAATAAAAATAGTTTAAAACAATTGACCTTCCATTCAATCAATTGAAAATAAAAATAGTTGGTAGTTCGTACAAACTCATAAGTACATAGTCACAATTTATCAAAGATTAAATTAAGTTACAAAACATTCAATATGTTAATTATATTGATTAAAGATTTAAAAACTTTACGTTTAATTATAGATAATATGACAAATTATTCGAAAGAAGTAAAAAAAAGTGAATAATAATTTTTATTAAACGGTATTTTTGCTTAGGTGGAATTTTCTGGATTAAAGTTGTATTATATTTTTATGCCAAATCAATTAATAAGTCAATATAGTTAGGTAAAAAACATATCTTTTTAGATAAATTAGTCTATCCAATATAACCTTATATCTTAATTAGGTATATAAATATTCATTAGAAAACAACAATCTTTCTATTAAATCTATCATAACTTAATTCATCTTATCTTGACCATACTATATATTTAACCGATAAAATTTATATCAAAATTTTAAATTATATATTTTCTTATAAAGATAACCACCCTCAATAGGAGTTGTGCGTGAAATATTTTTTTATAAAAACATTTTGAATTATTTTCATTTACTGTTTGTTTACATTAAATATATTTTGTAAAATATTTTTCTACATTGAAAATCATCTTAAATACCATAAAGGCATAGGCATATACAACGTTGTTTTGTAGCATGTATAAAATAATTTTATTAATCAATAAATAATATCAAAGTAATTAATCTTAAAAATAAATGACAATTTAAATACATATACGAATTATCACCCTAGCTTTTATGTCAAAATTATTTAAAATATATATTCTTTATGATATTTTTAAATTAAAAAAATGTATATGAATTATCACTTCAACAATTAATATATATATATATATATAAGGGTTTAGGCTACACGAATAAGCGACACGTGATTGAAATTAACCTCTTAGTTGTATATTCAATTTCATCTAACATGATTTCACTTTAATTTATTTTACAATTGATTAAACGTTTTATTAAAATATTTCAAGCATAAAATTTAATAAAAACAAATATATCAAACAAATTAACATAATAAAATATAGTATAATTTATTAACAAAACGCGCAAACGCGCGGGTATCGAATACTAGTAAAATACTAAAACAGAGACCGCTAGAGCGACCTCGCGGCCACGGAATTTTCTGTATTAAACGGGATTATTTTTGCTTATGTGTCATTTTCTTGATTAAAGTGGTATTATATTTTTGGGTCACATCAATTATTAATAAGCCAATATATATAGTTAGGTAAAAAAAACTTATCTTTTTAGATCAAATATCTATCCATCCAATATAAAATTATATTTAGATTAAAGTAGATTCTTATTTAAAATAAGACTTTTTTTACTTTCACAATTTAATAATAAAAATTAAACATGGATAATTGATATAATAAAATATAATTTATTTAATTAGGTTTTAATATGGGTACGGGTTTTTTAATTTGGAACATATCAATATCAATACTCCGTACCTTATAACAAAACCGCACAAGAAATTAAAAAAAATTATTTAAAAACATAACATAATTAAAGACGCAGGGTTTGATTAAACTATATTCTAGATAAGTCTAATATGAAGATGGAGGATGTGAGTCACTGTAGTAGATTTGTTATTTCATTTTCCTTCTTTTGTGAAATTTTGAGAAATTTGCATCGAACCGACTGGAGTCTTATTGTATAGTTAGGTAAAAAAAAAAACTTATTTTTTAAAATCAAATAATCTATCAAATATATATAATCTTATATCTTAATTAGGTATATAAATATTCATTAGAAAACAACAACCTCTCTATTAAATCTATCATTACTCAATTCATCTTATCTTAACCGTACTATATATTAAATCTATCAAATTTTAAATTATATTTCTTCTATAAAGTTAAGTGCAATATTTTATTAACGGGATGAGATTGGTTACTAAAAGACTATTTTTGCAATATTTTTGTAAAACGTTGTTTGGGTTATTTTTAACCACCCTCAAATAAAAAAAATTGAATTGTTTTCATTACTGTTTGCTTACATTAAATATATCCTGTAAAATATTTTTCATGATTGAAAATCATCTTAAATACCATCTAGGCATATACAACGTTGTTGTTTTTTTAATGACGAGGAACCCACCTTTGACGGTAAACCCCGAGCACGTTACCCGGCCGGCATATACAACGTTGTTTTAATTTTAATTTGTAGCAGGTATAAAATAATTTTATTAATTAATACTCCGTATATAATATCAAAGTAATTAATCTTAAAAATAAATGACAATTTAAATACAAGTATATGAATTATCACCCTAGCTTTTTTGTCAAAATTATTAAAAAATATTATGAAATATATATATTTTTTGTAAATTATTTTTAACATGTTAATATATAATATTGTGGGCGACAATTTCAAATGGTCTAATATTCCATCACTTGATAAAAATATATCATTTTGGTTTTTTAACAATTTTTTAAGAATTTAAAAAATATTTTTTTTTTATAATTTTATACGTTTTAAAAATAATTATAATAAAATATACAGTATAATAAAATAATATATAATTAATTAATAAACAGCGAACGCGCGGGCAATGTGTCATATTCTGGATTGAATTGGTATTATATTTTTGGACCACATTAATTAATAAACCAATATAGTTACATAGAAAACTTATCTTTTTAGACCAATATATTAAGGGGCTATAAAACTATAAAACTTATCATTTAGTTAACATAACCTCATCTTTTAGTCACATCAAGCTAATTTTTTCATCCGGAATATATCTTTAAATCACAAATAAAATAATATTTTTTCTAACCAATGTGTTCGAAATTATTTATGTATATATAATATTTTTTTTATTAAACTAGCAACGTATTGGTCAATTACATAAAATAGTATCGATAATATTTTATTATACTTACTATATAAATGTTTAATATGTTGCTTTGGGCATAAGTACGTGACAATCTATAATATTATGTAAATATTTAATCTTTTTAGATAAAATTGAATATATTTGTATAAATATTCAACCTTATATTTTAATTAGTTAGAAAATATATCTCTTTTAATTAGATAAAATTGAATATATTTGTATAAATATTCAACCTTATATCTTAATTAGGTAGAAAACTTATCGTTTTAGATTAATCTATCTAATATTTCCCACTCACACAATATTAGTTTGCAACGTACATAATTAGAATGGATTGTTAAATAATAAAAAAACATTCAAGTTTATGTCAGTTTGTTTTTTTTAATTCACGTCAATTGATAATCTAATATAATATTTTAATATAATTAATATAATAAAATTTAATTTATTAAAAAAAACGTGTAACCGCGCGGGTACCGATACTAGTATGTGATTGTATTCAACTAATATCTCTTGGTGTTATACCAGTACAATATATAGAAATAAACTCCTTACGCTCCAAGCAATAGTAAATCTATCTATAGACAAAACTCTATCTAAATAAAGTGTATATTTTGTACTTCCACATAATAATAATAATAATAATAATAATAATAATAATAATAATAATAATAATAATAATAATATAACAATCTCGAGTTTTGAAAATGGAGCATTTGTTAAAAAAAATGGGATTAAAAAGTAATTGTCCATCTTTCTTGTTCTAATTAACTACTTGTCCACCATCCTGTTTTTATTGAATATATGTCCATCGGTCACCTCTAAACTGATGTCTGCTTTTTTCCCTCCATCCCTATAATTTAGTTGAAATTTTTATGTTGACAACGGATTGCTTATTTGAAATTTTTTTTGCTGACAATCGACTCGCTCCATCCCTCTACTGCTAAGACTCCCTTCATCCCTCTAACTTAGTTAAAATTTTCCAAAATCGGAACCTTTCCTATTACAAACAAAAATCAGCACCTTTCCGATTACAAAAAAAAAAATCAACACATTTTCCAATTAAAAAAGGATGAAATTTTATGCTAACAACAGAATCCCTCCATTCCTCTAACTGACAATGGAGTGCTAAGACTCTTAAAAATAAAATCAGCACCTTTCCGATTACAGAAAAACAAAAATCAACACCTTTTGATTACAAAAAAAAATAAAAAATCAGGTCAAAGGGTTGTCGTTTAACAAGTATTCATGGCTGATGACTCGCAATTCATATGCCATCCCCAAGCTCGACTCCATGAAAGCGAGCTCGACTGACATGCTAATAGGCTAAGCTCGACCCGATCCAACTCCGCAATGACGCTCCTCTTCTTCTTCTTGTGAATCCCGTCAGATCAGTCTCCATAGAAGCGAGCTCGACTGAGATGCTGACCAGCTAACAAGCTCGACCCTCCTCAAACTAAAGGGAAATAGAAATGCTGAAATTAGAAATACAAAGGGTGAGTTACTTGAATAGCACCCTACAACATGATGCAACACCCTTTGTCAGCACCCATCCATCCAATAGAAATAATACTTGAATTTCAAAGTAGCACATGTAAGTGATTCTTGAAAGTACATGCCAGTCAGCGATTATTTTGAAAGTACAGGCCAATCCACGATTTTTGAGAAATTTAATTAGGCCCCTCCACTGTCTATTTTTTCTCGTCATTCATCATTTATTTCCTTTTTGCATGGGAGGAGCAGTATTGCTAACCTACTGACATTTGAAAGTCAACACCTGCTCTTGCTTCGGGTTCACCTCCGCCTCTTACTTATGCTTGCCTTGCCTTTGTTCTACTTCCTTCTCTCTCATCCCAACTGCTCACACCAGCCACATTGGTTGTCGGAAGAGCGAGAGGAAGGAATGTAAGGTGGAAGTGCCGAATGAGATGATGATGTCGGAGGATTATCTGGCCGAAGTTGTAGAAGAGGACTTGAAGCCTTTAGTTCGAGTGCCTCCTATGGCGACGACGTTGGAGAGGCTGAACAGTTCAATGGAGAGGTCGGGGCTGACATCCGTCCACGGAGAGGGTGACAATTCAATGAAGCGAGAAGCAGAGGATGAGCAGTTCAATGAAGCAAGAAGCAGAGGCTGAACAGTTCAAGCGAGAAGCAGATGCAAGAAGCGTTAGTTAGGGTTAGGGCACTGACCGATGGACATTAAACTAATTAAGACTGATCGGTAGACATTGGGCTAATTAGGGGATCGAAATCAGGCACAAAAAAATCGAGAGTATGGTTGTTATTCGAGTTGAATGAA
Organism: Persicaria tinctoria; assembly: GCA_037127255.1. Lineage (NCBI taxonomy): Eukaryota > Viridiplantae > Streptophyta > Magnoliopsida > Caryophyllales > Polygonaceae > Persicaria > Persicaria tinctoria. Next base: position 36,844,511 of record JBANSL010000019.1, on the reverse strand, counting down.
TCAAATTTTGATAGGCTTGTACTAAGTTTGTTTCTATTTGAGTTGAACTCAAGCCACCTCAAAATTTCCAACGAGCTTATTTTCATGATTAAATTTACGTGATAAACTTTTCTACAAGCCGCATCCGAACTCGTTAAACTCGAGGTCATTTTACTCGTTTGCAATAAATTATAACCCTAAATTCTCATTCAACAATAGAGGGACTTACGGGGAGGATGGAGTATATTTGAAGATAGGCGAAAAGGGGAAGGAGGACAAAGTACGATCTAGTGTCCAATTGCAGCAAGAGAGGCCATAGATGGGGAGAGAGGATCAAAGACAAAGCTCAAAACGTGCATTAATAGCAAACGACATGTTTTAATTAACAGAAGGAATATTCGAGTAGGAACCGAGTAAGTCATCACTTATTAGATGATCATTCTTTCCCCTCAGTAAATAGTTAGATAAAGATGTATAAAGGTACCGCAACTAAAAAGAGTCTGAACCCGATTGACACCATTCAAAAACTCGCTATGTACCGATTTTTTTTTACCATAATCATAAATTTGTCACTCGGGTTTTGGTAGGGTGCAAAGAAAGTGTGTTATTTTTTTTAAAAAAAAAAAAAAAGAGTTCTTATTCAAATTGGAACCTCTTGTTACGAAGCCCAAGCGAACTTAGCTAGCACACGTGGGTTACGATGTTATATGATGTTCTTGTTAGGAGGTACATCCATATCATTTCCATATATCAAATCTTACTCTGCTTGCCATCATTTCTAATCATATTATGATTTGCTTCAGAGCCAATTTATACAATTTCATGATTAATCAAGTCTGCATTGAAACATACTGTATCATTTTTGTTGTCTATGACTATAATGGCGTATGTTTTTTCACCAGGTTGTAGTTTGAAAGAGATCGACAAGCTAACACGTTCTAAAGTTGTCCACAGCAACTTATTTACCAAGTTTTAACAATGACAAGGAAACATTTCCATTATGAATCCATATTTAAAAAAAATAAAAACACTAAATTCAAACCCCTTTTATTTAATCTGTATCACTGTCTCTTCCTATGTATAAAGTTCAGTAAAATTTTACAAGCAAATAGTTGCCATAGCTAATTGCTTGCAAGTAAAAAGGCTGTCACAACAAATAACAGACTAGTATTCCGTAACAATGTTCTTAGAGAAATGAATTATAGTACCATCAGTTACAATAATGTTCATCAATGGCATCCGAAAGAATGCACAAGCAAATCAACTCTCCAATGACTGCAAAAGAGAAGCTTTGATTAGATGGTTATCAGCTAGATCGAAGAAAATGGATAAAATCCACAAGGCATGGCAAAATCCAGTTCAACCAGGAAAAAGATACCCAAACCTTTCAGTTTATCAAGCAAAAATGAATCAGAATATTGTTGTATAGATTAAACCTAAGCCTACGCCAAAGTATAACCTGGTCTTAAAACAAGTCAAGCACCCGCCTGCCCATTAGTGACAACCAATTTATGGGTCCATATTACCAATTCGACAGTATGTTGGCGGGTCATGTGGGTTTTTTTATTTTCTGGATGGATCAAGCCACTAGTTTTTGTTCGAATTGGATCATCATATTTGGATTCTACAAGATCAATATTTACAACCAAGTATAACTGGCAATGGTATGCTCAGAAATAGCTACAGGGAACACTATAATGTCTTTCATGTAAACATGAAGGAAACATTGACAGCTCTCTCTCGAGCACAGGTTTCAGACTAAATGGAAAAAAATGGAGCATTTAGCAATGCATCTTCACAAACGGATAGCAAATTATTGAGATGTGGAAGTGTTGTCACAGCAGATTACCTCAACAACAAATCTTTGATCAAACTTGGATACCCAGGCCTCAACCTGCAAATAACCCATTCAATCATGCTGAGAATACAAAAAGACCAATAATTCACATTGGCATACAAACAATATTAATAATCCAATAATCCAATGACATGACTTAACGTTAGTTTCCCACTTTTTCTCTTTAATGTAGTTATAATTGTGATTGGAAAGATAAGTGAGCAGCACAATACGGAGTAGTACTTACTTCAATCCTCTTTTCAGCATCTAAATCCAAAGTAATTTATGTTGGTAGTGAAGAAACTAATCCATTATATGGTCTCTTACCTTCAGAAGCGAATACAGCTTTGACATCCTCAAACACAGCTTCCACTGGTTTCACAGCATCAATCTATATAAAGAGTAAACGTAAGGCTCCACATATATACTTTAAACACTGAAAAATATGATAAAAGTAATGAAAAACAAAAATTCAGATAACATTGAAAGACTTGTTACCTTTTTAACCTTTCCCTTAGAGTCGTAATAATTGATCACTGGGAGACTAGACTCCATATATACGTTAAAACGTTTTCTTATTGTCTCAATGTTGTCATCTTCCCGACCCTTCAAAACCATTAAGAATCTTATGAGAAATGGAGAAAGCTCAAATTGGTCAAGAGAAGAAAAACAAGTGACCAAAAAGCAGGAAACACTAAGGATTTGCAACCATTCATATAGTGCTGGAGGTTTAGATTTGATAAATCACCTAACCTGGTTTCTGCTGAGAAGGCGCCTCTCCATCTCTTCTTCTGGACAGTCAAAAAATAGGACAAACTCTGGTGTTATACCAGTCTGCAGTCCAGAAAACTTTCTTCAGTGATTAAATACATGCACATCAATGACTCTCAGTAAGATAAATACACCGAAACACTGAATGGATGATGAATGAACTAAAAGCGTTTGAATCAAAGAAATGGATGTGAAATTAGTGCAGTGAGTAAAGGACGTACAACACGTTCAAATGCTGCACGGTTCTCTTCATTGCGAGGAAAGCCATCAATAAGAAACTTATCATTTTCACTTCTTTCCATAGCTTGCTGGAGAAGCTTAATTGTTACCTCAGAAGGAACAATCTTTCCCTCCTTAATCATGTTCTGAATCATTGTCCTTTAAATAAAATGAAAGATAAATCAGCAACATAACATGCATACCAGTTCTATACTGCCTAAGCAAGATGTAAAGGTGTAGAGCAAGGTAGGAAAAAAAAGTTCAAAGGCGCAGCCCCGAAAGAGACTGCTGCTGAAAAGTTCATCAATGTAAAATCGTTTCAACATAAATCAAGTCTATTCTAATTGAGGGTTAAAATCTAACATGAGTAAGCTGCAAGGTTAATGACTATTATCAATCAAGAGAACAAACTAGCAAACTCCAGAAAATGATTATCATCTCAAATAACAATTTCTAGGACCCTCAGCGAGCAACTTTCCTCAACAGAACTAGTTATACAAGAAAATGCGCCTAGATTGACAACGTAAATAACTGGAACTAGTGGAGCAAAAGAATGCAGGATATTGATGGTACACACACTCATATGGAAACCAACTGAAGATGTGAATGAAGACCGTGTAGAAAGGTAGAATACCCATTTTCAGAGCCAGACTTAATTTCAGCTCGTAAGAGGTCACCAGCACTGAGATGTGTGTATCCAAAGTGCTCAACAATAAACGCACACTGGGTTCCCTTTCCACTACCAGGCCCACCTGTTCAAGTAATAAAATCCAAAGTAAAGTCAAACTATGAGATAGTTGAGTTGGGTTTGGAGAAAGTAAGCAAAAAACAAAATTTTCAAAGATCGTGGGCTGAATTGTAGGATAACATCCAGCACTGAAAAATACAGTCATAAAGAAATCAAAAGCAAAACAATCATCCAATGTGGAATTTTAATAGACGAAACAGTTACTTGTGTGAATTTCTCAAATATAGAATTATATTCCCTCGTAAAGGCATGCTATGCAAAAAAGAAGACACATGTGTATTACTATTTAACAACTACCATCCATTCATGTAAATAAAAGGATATAATGAGACATGAATGGACAGGACACTAAAATATTAGAAGCCAAAGCCTGAAATTTGAAAGGTCAACCTGGACTGGAGAAAGGGTTCATTAAATTTTAATTAATGGAAAATATTAGGCACGGTTTCCATGTTAATTGACCCACTTTAGTTTTCTTTAATCTAATCGATCCAACTAATTCAAGTTTTTTTTTCATCAGTAAAAATTGAATGGATGCATTGTTGTTGAGCCCACTGAAGCACAAATGTGCAAGTAGAGTGAAAGTTGATTTGACTGTTGTATGTAGGGTGCAAAACAGCAAAAGTTAAGATGTTGAAAGGGAAACAGGAACTAAGGGGAACTCTAATGTTTCAAAGGGGTAGCTGAGTGAATTTTGGGTACATTAGGGAGCAATCGAGCAGGATCTCTCAATTGAACCAGGATCATCCAGTTTTTCTACAGATATGGTACTAGCTGATGGTTGAGTATGTCAAAATACTGTCATTTCAGATTTAACCAGTGGCTGCCAAATTCATGATTGCTAAGAATTTGGGGTACTAGTTGATGGTTGAGCATTCATTAGCCACCTCTGATGGATTAAAAGTCAGTTTCTGTATTGTTATTGTACAGATGAGACCATCATCAGATCTTCTTTATTTTTTCCTTTGTCAGACCCCTCACACTTTTCATGTCTGAGGAATTTTCTCTTTATCAAAAGCTCAAAACGAACCTGCCCACTTATTTAGTGAAGTTGAGTAAATTTGGCTGTTTATTCTAATATCTGAATGATTAAAAAAATGAGCTGGAAAAAGGCATGGTACTATACTACTACTATGGTAAAAATGAAAAGTGGTAGCAGAAAAATGTGCTCCATGCAAGTTCTATGTAAGTTGGCATAGTAAAAATTTAGGGAACACTCTAGGCTTAGTAGCACAAACTATGCGTTCATTGATGGAAACAACTCCCCTCAAATATATGCTAAGCAACCCTTCTAATCTGGTAAAGCTAATCTTGTGAGATGAAACCAATCAATAAAACCACTATCTAGTGATTGTTATTCTCCAGTGCCAAAATGAATTGTAGGGGACAGATTTCACCTACATCTAGCACTAGTAAGTAGTGACACACAAAACTCGATGCATTGACAAAAACAATCAAGTTAACCTCTTTTTTTTAGTCCATTAACAAGTTCAATTACAATTTACAAATCAAATGAAATAAAAGATACTTAATGCCCAGCCGAAGAACATACCTAAGACAAAAATAACCTTAAACTTCTTGCCAGGTTCCTGCATATAGGAGGAAAAGTGCATTTGTTGGGAGAAAAATTAATACAGAGACTAATGACTGTATGTGGAGATGGAAATGCTGAAAGTAGTGTGAAAGGGAAAATAATTTATGCACTCAAAAGTCAAAATCATGAACATAGCCATTGCAAAGAAAATTAAAAAAGATCATACCTGGATTGATCCATCTACAACAGATCCCATGGATAACAAATGGTTGACTGCAACCAAGCATAAAGAAGAATATGTTAATAAGAAATCTAGTTCGTTAGTAGATCGAAATGATATAAAATGTCTGTGAATCACTAGTATCAAACTAAGCACTCTGCAGTCTGCATTGCTTTGATCTATCCAACGAAATTATTTGATCTGGATACAAGTTCTTATTTTTACAAGTCTGAGGTCATTAACGTTGCATGAGTCAACATTAAATCATCAGCAAAACATAAAACAGTATCAGATCTGAAGATAATATAGAGTTTTAATCCTTCCATTCATTTCTCTAACAAATCAACCAAAAAACAAACAAATGATCATCAACTACTGATCATAACTTAAGGCCAAATCCTCCAAATAGCTCCCATCGAGTAGGATAGACCATGGAGACAACCATTACAGTGAATCTGGCCTATTTTAACAATCAGATCCATACATTCTAATAATCTAATATTGTCAATCACCAAACAGGGATCATGATACAAAGAAATTCAAGCGGAACACTCAAATCTCATTCCACATAGCCTAGCAATCCAAATTATCAGATCTCTCCACCAGCATTTCTAAAATTAGCTTGCACGGCTAAGTTCAATTCGCACAAAAACAGATCTATCGCAGATAATCAAGCAAATAAAGTTCCGAATTCCGATACATAATCTGCAACAAAAATTTCTAGCTTCAGACTAAACCTAAGCTCCGACGCCGGGGAAAGAACAGATCTAAGACATGGATAAAGCATTGAAGATAAATCAAATTGAGAGAGAGAAAGAGAGTACGAGAAATCAAATTACGAACCGAAATCGGAGGGAGACGAGGTCGGAGAGTGGCCGGCGATAGGGTCTGACTCGTAAGGACTGGGTTCCTCGGCGACGCAGGAGGGAAGACGAAGGCACACGTGTATATATACTGAGCACCTGAAAGAAGGAGGCCAATTTTATTTTTATTTTTTTAAATTTCAATCTTTTTTTACACTATTTTAAACAGGAAATGATACTAAATACCACAATTTGAGAAAAGTTTACAAAAATGCAACCGTTTTGGAAAATTTGCAAAAATGCCAAGGTAAACCCTCCCCCAAAACTTGCTATCCTAGGTTATTATGCCCAAAAAAAAAAAATTACAGGCATTGTCAAGGTTCCCGGATCTGAGTGGTTGTCGATGGTGTTCGCCCGGGGGCTTGGTGGAGGGGGTGTGTGGTGGTCGGTCTCGGCCTGGATCTGGCCGGAGGTGGGCTCTGGCGCTCTGGGCTATTGCTGTTCTCTCTCCTCTCCCTCGCTCTTGCTTTTTTCTCAGATCTGGGCGTTGGTAAGAGTTTCTCCGCCGCCGCTTGTCCGAGGTTGGTTGTCAGGCTGATAAGGGGTGGTCTTGGGTGTGAGCCAGGCGAAATGGGGCTAGTAATGTCGGCCTTCCTGGTTCGACGGATCGCTGCAGCGGGATGGCTGTTCCTCGGCGGTGGTGTGGTGGGTGGAAGGCCGGCCCCAGGGTGAGGCTGGCGGCGGTGGAAGGCGTGGGCGCCGCTTGCTCTCTCGGTCTCTACTTCATCTTCTTCGTACCTGTTCTCTCTCACCTGCCGCTTGCTCTCTCTCTAAATCTTTCTTCGTCACTGTTCGTCTTCTTCGTCCCTGGTTTGAGGTTTGAATTGGGTGACAGGGGTTTGACATTGGGTGATAGGGGTTTCCATTTTGTAGAGAATGGTTCCTAAATGGGGTGACAGGGGTTTGACATTGGGTGGCAGGGGTTTACATTTTGTAGAGAAGGGTTCCGAAATGGGGTGACAGGGGTTTGACATTGGGTGACAGGGGTTTACATTTTGTAGAGAAGGGTTCCGAAATGGGGTGACAGGGGTTTGACATTGGGTGACAGGGGTTTCCATTTTGGAGAGAAGGGTTCCGAAATTGGGTGACAGGGGTTTGACATTGGGTGACAGGGGTTTCCATTTTGGAGAGAAGGGTTCCAAAATGGGATGACAGGGGTTTGACATTGGGTGACAGGGGTTTCCATTTTGGAGATAAGGGTTCCGAAATTAGGTGACAGGGGTTTGACATTGGGTGACAGGGGTTTCCATTTTGGAGAGAAGGGTTCCGAAATTGGGTGACAGGGGTTTGACATTGGGTGACAGGGGTTTCCATTATGAAATTGGGTGACGAGGTGTGGAAATTGGGATATGTGGATGTCGTAGGTGGCCGATTGAAGGAGGTTTGAGGTATTGGTTATAGGCTTCCGATTCATAAGGGGTGACATGGTTTCACGTTGAGTGACAGGGGTACAGTGACATGGGTTTGTCTATTAGGTGATAGAGGGAGATGAATATAATTTGTAAAGTGACTTTGTTGTGGTAGGCGGAATAGGGGAAATGACGAGGTGTGGAAATTGGGATATGTGGATGTCGTAGCTAGGTGGCCGATTGAAGAAGGTTTGAGGTATTGGTTATCGGCTTCCGATTCATAAGGGGTGACATGGGTTTCACGTTGAGTGACAGGGGTACAGTGACATGGGTTATTCTGTTAGGTGACAGAGGGAGATGAATATAATTTGTAAACTGACTTTGTTCGTCTGATGGAAATTGCAGGAAACAAATGGTGAGGACAAAATACACAGAGGAAAGAGAGTGGCTGAGAGAGAAGATGGGTCAAATCGTGAGGAAGAAAAAAGGTAGGCCGTGAAGATAGATCTGGCAGCTAGGGCGGCGGCTGAGTTGAACTCCGGCCACCGCAGCCATCATCGGCAGGATACTAAGGAGGAGGAGCGGGGAGAAGCTTGTCGGAGCCTCCGGCGACGGAGTTTTGTCAGGTGCGACCTCATCGACTACGACGACGAAGACTACTTAGATGACGACGATGACGAGTTCGACGAGGATGACAATACCGACGCGGAGGACGGCGGCCGAAAGAGAGAGAAGAAGCTCAAGTTTGTGCTCAAGCTTCCGAATTGTTCCAGACTCTGAAGGTGAAGGGGACGAAGAGGATGAAGAAGAGGAGGAAGAAATTAGGGTTGTGAAAATCCCCCACCAAAACTCTCTCTCTCCTTTCTCTCTCTCTCCTTGTGACAACCTGCAACCTGTTTAGCCCTTCCCTAGTTTTATTTGCAAAAATACCACCAATGGTAGTTGTGCAAATTTTCTAAAAAAGTGGTATTTTTGCAAACCCACAAAAAAAATTGTATAGTTGTGCAAATTGCCCTATTTTAAAAGAATCTTTAAATGCAAGAATAAGTATAAAGTATTGCCTTTTTTGCAATTTCAAGCAACTAATTAAATATTCATGACTTTATAACTAAACTCCTTTCATTTTTTCAGAATAAATTTTTGTAGTTGTGACTTACATTTTTTAAAAAACTTTTTTAAAAAATACTTTCAATTTTCACCAATTTTGATTGATTTCAAAATATTATACACTCCCTCCATCTCAAAATTTTAGTGGTTTTAGACTAATTTAGTTGTATCAAAATACATAGTTTTTGTTATTTTAGGTTTTTCTAGATAGGGGATAGTAATGATTTATACATTGTTGACTTTTTTAAAGATTTTAATTGGTTAAAAAAATGTAATAGGTATTAAAAATAATAAATTTTATGAAAAAAATAGTGGAATGATGATGTTTAATGAGGGGTGAGTGTTATTAAAGCTTGTGCACAATCCTATAATAACTTAAATTCTGAGACAGATGAGTACTTTTTGGGGTGGGTTTCAAAATCTATATATCTATATAATATACTAGAATAGATCTATGAAGTCTCGTCTAATGCAATTCATCTATGTGTCGTTTTTTGGTGCAATCTGACTTGGGTTTCTTAACACATCAATTAATGATGGTTCAATATATCTAAGTGGCATTAGAAAATAACTTCATCTATTTTATCCATGTGTAATCCTATCTATCAATCTCATATCTCAAGTGGTTACAAAATCTATCATTTTATCATTTGAGTTATTTTACAAATATTGTACATTGAATTGTTTGATTTTTAGTATATCATTTTTAACATGAGTTATTTTATAAATATTAAACCTTGAATTATTTTATCTTTAGTCATTAAGATTGTTTGTTTTATTTCATTATATCCAGTGATAAGGTTTTATTATTAATTAATTATCTATTTAAAAATAAAATCATATCATCAAAATATTTATATTAATTCTCAACATCATGTCTTAAGTCGTTACCAAACCTAATATTTTTTGGGGCATTTTGCAAAATAGTCACCAAATAAGGCTGAATTTGCGAAATGTCCACGTTTTGGGACAAATTAGTGAATTAGTCGCTATATATATATATATACTAATTTGACAAATTATCTATAATTAGTGAATTAGCCGGATCCAATCACAGATCTGCGCGAGGTTTCCGGATCTCGATTGCAATCGGAGGCGGAGGCGAGCGAAGGAGCGAGATCGGAGGCGGAGAGGCACATCGGCGAGATCGAAGGAGGTCGGAGCGAGCGAGCGACGCTGGAGTGAGGCGGAGGCGGAGCCGGATCCAATTCAGATATGCGCGGGGATTCCGGAGCTCGATTGCAATTGGAGGCGGAGCCGAGCGAAGGAGCGAGATGGGAGGCGGAGGCGGCGAGGCGCAGCGGCGAGATCGAAGGAGGCTGGAGCGAGCGAGCGACGTCGGAGTGAGCCGGAGGCGGAGCCGGATCCAATTCCAGATTTGCGCGAGGAAGGAGAAAGACTTTTTGTTAAATTACAAAAATGAGCCAATAAATATGGGAATTGTAAAAAATATCTATATTCTATTACAAAAATCATCCTATGAATATGAGAAATTAAAAAAACTATCTATATTTTATTGTGTGACCCATAATCTATATTTTTATTTTTATTTTTGCACAACAAAATGTTATATTTTCACAACTTACATTTATATTTGGATTATTTGCACATCGTACTTTTATATTTGCACGAAAAAATGTTAAAAAAGATTTAAAATAAAAAACTAGACAAGTCATATTTGCTCAACATACGGTTACGTTTATATTTGGATGATGCTGAGCAAAAATAACATATAGTTGTGCAAAAATAACATATAGTTGAGCAAAAATAAGATGATGTTGAGCAAAATTTCACCAATCCCCCATGTTGTGCAATTATTGTCTATTGATGAGCAACTCTTACAACAGAGTCGTGCAACTCTTGAAACAGAATCGTGCAACTCTTACAACAGAGTCGTGCAACTCTTACAACAGAGTCGTGCAACTCTTAAAACAGAGTCGTGCAACTCTTACAACAGAGTCGTGCAACTCTTAAAGATAATGTTGAGCACATTTCCCCCAATCCCCCATGTTGTGCAATTTTACTCTATTGATGAGCAAAAATAAGACCGTGTTGTGCAATAATCTATTAAAAAAGTATAAAATTATATTTACAAAAAATAAGATTATTAGGAGACACAATTTCACAAAGTCTCGATTGTTGTGCAACAATAAAGAATTGTTGAGCAAAAATAAGAGCATTTGTGCAATAATTTATTGAGAAATTATGAAATTATATTGAGAGAAAATAAGATCATGTTGAGAACAATTTCACAAAGTCTCGATTGTTGTGCAAAAATAACCTGCCAAGTATCTAACAACGGATTTGCCGATATTAACCCCACTAAAATCGACAGAAACGCCACCCTGCGTCATCTTAAGCTTATCCAAGAACTCAGTCAACTCTTAAAACAAGAGTCGTGGGACTCTTACAACAGAGTCGTGCAACTCTTAAAACAGAGTCATGCAACTCTTACAACAGAGTCGTGTAACTCTTACAACAGATAATGAGCAATAAGTACGAAATTATTTTAATTTTTTTTAAAAAAATTAATATTTTATATAATTTTAGTACCTTAAAAAACGTGCCTAAATAGTAAAGTGTCAAATATTAAAGAACGGAGGGAGTATAATTTTATGTAGTGCAAATGTAATATTGGGGTAACAATTTTACAATATAAAAATAATGGACAATTTTTGTAATTTCTCTAAATTATCCTAATTGATGGACGCTGTTCACTTTCTCCTCCAGGACTCATCGCCATCTCGGACGCTGTTCACTTCGCTCCGGCCTCGCCACCGCCTCCCTCCCTCCGTCGCTCGCTCGCTCGCCACTGCCACCCTCCCTCCGTCGCTCGCTCGCCACCGCCTCCCTCGCTCGCTCGCTCGTTCCGGCCTCCGCCTCCGCCTCGCCACTGCCTCGCTCCCTCGCTCGCTCCGGCTGCTCGCCTCGCTCGCTCGACGTCGTGCATCTTCCTCCTCTTCTCCTTATCGATTGCCGCCGCCGCTCCTCCTCTGCCGCAGCTCCTCCTCCGATCCGAGGTTGAATTCAATTTCCGATTGAATTAGATCTGAAGTCGATTGAAGTCCAATTCCAGATATGAAGTCAAATTCCTTCAATCACCTTGCTTCAAATAGAGGCATCGAAGCTTCCTTCAATCGGATCTGAGCGGGGGAGGAAGACCGATGATGAACGACAAAGAGGAAGGGGGCATGAACGGGATTAGGTTTTAGGGATATTTATTGTGGCCATTTTGTTAAATTGTCCAAATACGCGACCATATTGCAAAAACGTCCAAATAAAGTGCCTATTTTGCAAAAAAAATCTTATTTTTTAGCACAATTAAAATTATTTTACTTTAAATTATTTCGCATGGTCTTTTTATACTTTAATTTAATTTATAATTGCTTGAAAATTTTTATTTAAAAATTTAAAATAAATATTTTAAATCTTCACATAAAATTTAATAAAATATAATTTTAATATAATAAAATATAATTTATTCACAAAACACGCAAAAGTACGGGTAACAAATACTACTATATATAACTTGACCGACACAAATACTAGTAATATAACTTGACCGACACAAAAGGGGGGAAAAAGATTTTTGGGTTTTAAAGGTTGTACATTATTACATTGTATTTAAGTATTTAACCCAATTAATTCCACTAAATTTGAATTGATCTCAGTTGGGAGAAAAACAAAAGTTTCTAAATTCTAAGTGATGAAAACCCAATCAAGCCCATCCTAAAATTGCAATACTCCGTATTAAAGTAATGGAATTATGTTAGCTTGTAACTCGAACCTATTTTTGTTTTAATAAATGTTGTAAATTTGGAGTAACGTCGAATTAATGACTTGAATTCAAAGCTACAAGGCTCTTTATTCCAACGAGCTAATTAACATCAATCTTATTTTCAAGCATCTTTCAAGGCATAATTCCAAACTAATGAATTTTTTTTAATCATAAATATCAATTAATTTTATCGTAATATATTACTCCCTCCGTCCAAAAATACATGGACTTTTACTATTTATGCACGCTGTTTTAGGAGTTAAAAACTATATAAATAATAAGTTTGTAATTATTAAAAAAAATTAATAAAAAAGTTAATATTTTATATAGTTTTTACTTTCTTAAAAAAGAGTGCGTTAATAGTAAAGGTCATGTATTTTTGGACGGAGGTAGTATAATTTTACCCGATTTATCAATTTAAGAAAATTTGAAAATATTCTACTCTGTGATATGTCATTTTCCTTCTTGAACTTCTTTTGTTTTCGTAGTTTTAATACCAAACGGGCCCTTAAGAGTGGTGTGCAGTTTAGGTTGTTTTAATATCAAACGGGCCCTTAAGAGTGGTGTACAGTTTAGGTGGGCCCGATCCAATACATGATGGACCCAATCTATTATGAGGGAGACACCATCCAACAACCAGAATCCTCCTCCAAATTTATAGGCTGCAATGCAACAACCATTGCAGAAGCCCATTTTTCAATGAACACGTATTACATAATACATCGACTCAATGTATATGGATGGGATCAACCGAGATGATGTTTCCCAAAAACTTATAAAGAAAAAATGAAGGATACCATGCCTAACCGACAAAGTCTTAAAATAACGATACAACCGAATCCCCAATACTACCATGTCTAGAATCCTAAATTATATATAGATGGGTCTTAAAGGAAATGTGATGTGAAATTCTGAGATTTTTTTTTACGGTAGACAAACAGTAGGAGGTTACGTAGAATGTAATTCACCCTCTTGATCAACCTGACGGATGATGATATAAAGATCTCTATTAAAAGGGATGATATTCCTATCAGTAATGATACCAGTTCTAGCTATATAATCAGCAACCTTGTTAGGTTCTTTGTAGCAGTGGCTGAACTCAATATGATCAAAGTGAATTTTGAGGCGATTGATATACTGAATCTGACGTAGAACCTCCCATCTTATGTTCTTCCCTTCCTTGATGGATTTTATGATCTCTTGGTTGTCTCCTTCAATGACAACTCTTCTCAAACCATGTCTTCGAGCTTGCTCCATACCTAGTTGAATTGCAGTGGCTTCGGTTTGGAGGATACTTCCTCTTCCTGTTTCCTGGTAAAAAAATATCCATTATATGACCCTAACAAGTGCTCGTGGGTTTAATAGAGTCATCTACGTTAATTTTGTAGACAACTCTTTGAGGTTTAGTCCATTTTGCTTTTAATCTCCTTTTCTTCTTGTTTTGTTTGTTGTTATCCTTATTGGCATAGTTCCAGTCTTTTATAGTTGAGATAGTAGTCTGGATAAGAGATTTAGGAGGGGTTAGAGTTTTTGTTCAGAAGATATATTTATTTCTAGCTTCCCAAATGGCTTGCCATATGAAGACAAGATCCTCAAACTTATGGTTGTCCTGTTTGACCTGTTCTAAGTTAAGAGGGTTACCATCCCTATTTGGAATTAGGAAGAAAATTTTTGTTATCTACTCATAAAGAGCAATTACTTCTCTAGTATAATGACACTCGAAGATAAAATGATGCATATCTTCCTCTTTCTGATTGGATAAGCAACATTGGGATGGGACCCTGTTAATATACCTATTTAATATCTGTTTCGTAGGAAGCCCATATATGGATCATAATCTTCCACAGGAGATTCTTTTGTCTCGGGGGTAGATTCAATTTCCAGATCCATTTGTGATCCCTCACATTTTGTTCTTCATTGTCTATAATATACTTTGCAGATTTTGTGGAGAAATTTCCGGAAGGGTCGGGTTTCCAAATAAGTCTATCATGGACTTGCCAATCTGGTATGTAGATTTTAAAAATATCATTCTGAACATCGATTAGAAAGATATTATCAATTAGTTGGATATTCCAGGTCTTATCATTTGATATTAGACCACTGACTTTCATATTTGGGTCATGATTATTTAAATAATTTGTTAGTAGTCAGTTTGGGATCCAAGGGTCATTCCATACATTAATGGACTGCCCATTTCCTACTAACCATAAGAGTCCTTGTTCAAATTTATCACGGAGAGATGGTAGCCTACCAAATTGTCAAGAGGTGTATTGATTTGATATCTGTCGAAATTCTAAGATATTTTAGTTGGGTAGTAGGGAAGCAAGAATCATATCAAATTTATTTTTATTTTTGATTATAAGATCAAAATTCACCTTTTAATCTAAAAATTTAAACCATTGTGTAGGTCCGTAGGGCTTCTCTTTCCATTATTTTTTGGAGTTTTTTTATCCTTCCAATCAATGTGAGATGGTTTAGAGCAACCCAACAAGATTTTTTATATTGATTTTTTTGAAAAATATTGGGAGTGTTTTTGGTTCAAGGGTCTTCCCATTACATTTTTCAAAATAGAGAATAGGGAGAAAAAATGGAAATCATTCCCTAAATTTGGAGAAAACGCTATATATGTCGGGATAAACTCCATAATGGGAAAGCTATTGGAATTTAGCCAAAAGAAATCAAAATATGTGATTTATAATTCTCTATTTTAAAGAATATAATGAAGAAGTTGTTAGGCATCCTGGTATATCCCAACACGCCCCCTCAAGTTTTGAACATGGACATGCTCTGATACCATGTGAAATTTCAAAAAACTCAGGCCGGGTTATATGAATACGAGAGTCGTGTTAAGTTTATTTTTGTTTTTGGTTATATTATCATATTCAATTCTCTAATATTTTGTGTTTTTTATATTCCAACAAAAGCCCCCCTAAAATTGTTCCTACCTATATGCTTATCATCACGGATACCAGGTTGATGTAGGGGAGTGTTGAGATGTGAATGAGACAAAAAAGTGTCCCATATCGGAAAGTTGAACATATCAAGCCTAATATATGAGTCGGTGTGCTACTCCTTCTATTGTCAATTGGTTTTAAAATGGAACCTCACTCGGCTTGTGTGCTATGCTAAACTAGCGCATGTGCGCGCGCACGTGCACACGACCTCCCGTCATTGGTCTGAGTCGGACTTTGATAGGGAGGCAACCAGTTCGATCGAGTTGAGCTCAGATCCTGTCAAATGTATGTTGTTAAGGAATTTGTTATTTTGAATTCAAATCATTAAAAGGTCATTTTATGTTTTGAGTGACTATATATCGAGCTGATTATTTCGAGTCCAGGTAAATCATGTTTGGTTATGTTTCAGGCCTCGTTTGTTTCGATTTTGAAAAATGAATCGAGTTTGTGAAGTCTTGACATCCTCGTTTGTTTTTAATTAATCAAAAGACCCTCTATGACTATGAGCGAGCCTATGGTTTATTGACCTTTCAATTTAAAATTAATGATAATTATTAATGATACATGATAATGAAATTTATGAGAGTAGAAGAACAAAATACAAAGTGATTAACAAGAGCAATTAGTGGTTTCCTCCTCACAAAACGTGCAACCCACAAACCAAAAACTCAGCCTTAATTAGAGCATTTGAACTAATCACACATATAATTGCATTCCACAAAGCCATATATATGGTTCTTAGCACTTCAAACTTCCCCAATACTTGAAGGTTGCAACTCTCTCTAGTTTCTATATCCATCCCCTTATTACTGATCCTCTCCCCGCCCTCACCCGAAGTCGTCTTCCTCACACAACTAAGCATCAACCATTGCGCGAAATCCAGCATGCCACCACCGGTAAAATCGATCTCTTCTAACCTTTCCTCACTAAGTAGAGACATTTTCATCTTAAAGGTTGATCCTATAGGAGTTGCAACTCTAAATTACATCTCACTAATCTCATTAGATCGAAGTTATTTTAGGTTCGAGTTATTTTAAGGTTAGGATCAAAATTGAGCAAGGCATACATCAGATTCATTGAAAGGATGAAATTCAATTTGTATTTGTGAACTTTAGAGGTGATCGAATTGTGATGAAGATCGAAATAGACATCCAAGGAAAGAGCAATTAACACAAGTGATGAGTTAGTTGGGTAGTCTCTATTCTTAACCAAATATTCGAGTTCGAATCATGAAACTGAAGTGACAATTGGATTAGGAGTTAGTTGGGTACAATAGGCATTGCCTTAAATTTGGAGTCAAATAATGTTGGTGTTGAATTGTCTTAATGGGCGATGGTTTGATGATACAAGAAGGAAATTCTATAAAAGCAACAGGAAAGATTTGCTCATATACCAGTTAGCGAGGCTTATTTGGGTCAACATCTAAACCTATTGAAGATAGGGGTGAAATTCCAACTTCGGAATTTCACTTAAAAACATTTTCGCACACATAAAACATCTAGAGGTGACAATTGGATTAGTCGCGTTTTATTTAGATGTTGTTTGCTTTATCTGACTCGATTTGCACGTAAACTAACAATGCAGCAGGGAGTCGGGGCCAAGCCATTGTCGAAATTCGGAGAGTGGGACGTGAACAATCCAGAATCAGTAGAAGGGTTCACCGTCATCTTCAACAAGGCAAGAGATCAAAAGAAGAACAATGGCTCAGTCGTAGCTCCCGAAAATCAGGCACTTGGAGGACATAACAACCGCAACGCCAATGGATACAATCCACCCAAGAAAGACAAGAAACCGAGCAAATCGGTAAACATATATACATCAACAAAAGATTTGAATCAATTAAGGTTGTTCTTGATTATGATCTAATCCTTGTTTCTTTTTGGTTCTCTCATTGTTGGAGTGCAGAGAGGTTGGGTGTGTTGCTTCCATGGATCGGAGCTTCATGAAGCGGAGCACAAACGAAATGGTAGAGTTTAGCTATGGCGATTCTCTGGTCATCTCTGGGTCTTTGTTGTAAAGATATGTGCAAGTCCATGGCTAGCCAATGTTATCCCATATACCAAAATTGATACTGTTTCATAATAGATGTCGTTTGACTTTTAAACACATTTTTAAGTAGCTACTATATAAAATATTTTAATATTTTATATAGTTTTTAACTTTTTTAAAAACATGTCAAAAACTTAGACGACATCTATTTATAAATGAAAGCAGTTTAAGATTGTGAAATAGAAGAATAAAGTTAGAAAATCTTATGGTATATAGAATGTTCTCTTGCACTTATATTATCGGTATTCCGAAACATGTTTTTAAGGACAAAATTGTTGAACGACTAGCTAACCTAATTGGGTTTATGTTATGAAGTCCATAAAGAACTTCGTGTTTTTATCCGTAAGAATATGATAGTATATCAGGACGAAGAGCTATGTAGGGTTGTTTTCGATCTTGAAGCGAAATTATATTAATTTTATGATAATTCAAATACATTTTTTAAAAAATGTGAAAAATGACAAAGGAATAAATTTTAGAAAATGATTGGAATCAAAAGCTTCATAAATATTTTATAATTTTTTAAATGTATTTGTCTTATTATTTATAAAAGTAATATGTTTTTTGAGTTTTTATTTTAACATCGGTTTTAGGTTTTAGGCTAAAACAAATTTATGCGACACCAAAAGTCGGTTGGATTGTGTTTCTGGACTGTTGAGAGAATGAGAGATGTGAAGAGACCAAAAGAGTCCCACATCGACAATATGAACAAAGAAGCCTTAGTATATAAGTTAGTGGGCTACCCCACCTATTGCCAATTGGTTTTAGGATGGAACCCCGCTCGTCTTATGTGCTAGGCTATTAGCACAAGGGCTCACGTGTACACACGACCCCCGATCCCGAGTCCCAACGGACTTCAGTATGGACACTTTGACATATATTTAACTTCATGCTAAAACCTTGCTCATGAATTTCACGATGATTATATCATCTTCCAATATTCATGCCATCATATATTTATAGACTATTGTTTGGTCATAATTCACCTTAGACATCATATACTAAGACTATTTGATTGGAGAAATTGATTTTTGTAGAAAATAAACGAACTCTAGTTGAGTTTTTTTCTAGGATTAAATAGGCCTATTTGCTTATAACATAGTAACTTAAAGAATTTTTTTAGAAATTTCACTAAATTCGATCCATTCGAGCTTAAATCGAGCGAATCGAACTTTGAATCGAGTTTTAAAACGTGTTCATACTCTACTCATTTATAAAATGAACAAGCTCGAGCCGAACTTTTATCGAACCGAGCCCGAGCTACTCGACTTATATAACAGCCCTAACGAGCCTATTTGCTTATAGCATGGGTTGGTCGGTTAGGATGAGTTTCACAAGATAACATGCTTTCATTGTTGATCTTCATTCCCACCTTCTCGATCACTTAGTCTCATTTTTTTAATGCATAAAAAAATAAGAAAGTACCTAGAGATTGATAATGTAGACAGATTGATGTATGTTGATTGTTCCACATGAATACTTGATACCTAATTTGATATAAAATCATAAATGGGGACCCAAATATATATACGAATTATATAGCTTTAACTGATAAGTTAAGCAATTTGATTCTGCTCGCTCCATGAATCCATGTTTTCTTATGTCTACTTGTATCATGGTCATGTTTCCTAGTATTTACCCAGTTTAATTTGTTATGTGTTGTTGCAGTTATAATTAATATTGTTAAGAGGGAAATACACAAAGTAACTCAAAAATCCGATTTATTTGTAAGGTTAACCCAATCCGGTTTGAAATTGGATCAAACTGGATATGGGGTAAAAGGTTCCCCCGATAGCAGGTAAGTGAGGGGAGTTTGACCTTCCACTAATCCACAACTGGACAAAGTCAGACAGAGAGAGAGAGGAAAGCAATAGAAAGTCGGCAGAAGAGAGAGAAATTTCGGAGAGGGGGGAGAGAGAGAGGGGGAGGGAGGAAGAGTGAATGAAAAAGAAAAGAAAAGTTACAGATGGGAGAGAGATATCAGTGAGGGTATGACATAGAGAGATGGAAGAGTCATCTCTCCTCTGCGACTTTATTGTTGCCTTTTCACTTCGAAGAAGAAGCAATTGGACGGGGGTTTATTTGCAGATTGACATGTAAGAAGTTAGTTTTAACTGGACACTCAAAGCAAAACGACATGACACATATTGGAATCGACTGGACAAGAGTTATCGGAGAAACAGATTCACCATCGACTTCAGATATAAAATGGGCAAGTTTGCTTTCGATAAAGGTTGTGCGAGAGGTGTCTCCCTCAAATCTGAAGCAAATTTATCCACATTTTCTATCTGAAGTCGATGGTGAATATGTTTCTCCGATAACTCTTGTCCAGTCGAGTCCAATATGTTTCATGTCGTGTTGCTTTGAGTGTCCAGTTAAAACTAACTACTTACATGTCAACCTGCAAATAAACCCCCGCCCAATTGCCGCCCAATTGCTTCTTCTTCGATGGTTTTTATCTGGAACTTAAGATTTAATTCAAATTATATTAATGCCCCCTCACTTTTACTCTCACTAATCTCTCTCTCTCCTCTGCAACTTTACTTTTCTTTTTCACTCATCTCTCTCTCTCTCTCTCTCTCTTTCTCTCTCCTGTTCTCTTCAGACTTTCTCTTGCTCCCCCCATCTCTATGATTTTTTTTTATCATAAACAAACTTACCCATTTTCTATCCGAAGTCGGTGAATTTATTTCTCCGATAGCTCTTGTCTAGTCGGCTCCAATAGGTGGCATGTCGTTTTGCTTTTGGTGTCCAACTAAAACTAACTACTTACACGAATTTAACTTTATGGGAAGTTAAATTCTTTCAATTTGGAGAAAGTTCACTTATAGCAACCCGTAAATAAGTGGACTTTATGAGAATTCATATAGAAAGTAAGTTTATGAGAATTTCAATTCCTATATCAAACCAAACGAGCCCTAATTTAACATTCAAATTCTCTCTTTAACCTTATTTTATCATTACCAGGTTTTTTCATTTTATTTGATTGTTATTTATTTCAATGTGTTTCTAACAACAACAACAACCCAGTAAATCCTGCAATGAGGCAGGGTCTGCGAGGTCAGGATGTACACACTTTTACCCCGAACTAGTCGAGAGAGTGTTTTCGATAGACCGAAAACAATAGGGCATAAACAAAACATGGAAAAATGCCAAATAATAGAGTGCGGCAAAAGAAAGCAAAGAGCATGGCAGAAAAAAGCATGAACAACGACACCCAACACCCATCCCCAAACTTCTAAAGCTTCTAAACAACAGAAGCCCGAATACACCTTCTCCAGCAGTTTCTATCCCCTTTCATATCTTCCGAAAGCTTCAGCAAATGAAGATCGTGACGTATAACCCCCATCAAGCTCTTATTCAGTCTACCTTTCCCCCTACAGATAGCTCCAAGCTCCAAGTTCTCCCACCGACAAACATGCTCAGAAATGGCTCTCCTGCGAACGTGTCCAAACCACCGAACGTGTTTCTAAAAGATGGATAATATATCTACTTTTTTTTTTTTTTTGACTTTTTTGTTTAAACTAAAAAGTTATCAACTTAGTTATAAAAACAAGATACTTCTATAATTTAAGGCCATGTGTTCACTCTTGTAAGAAGCTAATTATAATTCTTGGAGAGTAAGTTTGCAGACAAATGTTCCACTAAGTAATAAAAAAATATCAAAAGGCCATACACAAGTAACACCTAAATGGGAGACCATGTGAGGAGGGTAAGGGTGCATCATATGAGCATGCATCACCTTCAACCACATGAGCAAATTGAGGATTGTCCAATAAAGGGGCCTAATGGGCCCACATTGTATGGGCCAATTTATGGGCCTCATGCTATCCCTATGTGAGGCAGTGTGATGTGTTCCTGTGGCCCACCATCCTCAAAATATGTATTGTTTAATCCTATATGTGGGGCCAATGAGAATCAAATCAAAAGACAGCTCCATCGCGCCGAAGGATTTCGTGACCAAGATTTCAAGGGTAAGCCATCGTAGACCCAATCAACTCTGGATAGTTTGTCTAGTTAAATATGTTGTCGAATGTAACTGAATTTCCACCGAAAATGTGGTTCAATCGACAATGATAAAGCGAAAAACAACCTAGAGATTTACGTGGTTTAGCAACGATGTGTTGCCTACGTTCACGGGCAGAGAACCAGTTTTATATTAGAGGAGACGAAAAACAGATTAGGGTTACAAGGGGTCGGTATTTCATAAGTATATGAAGAGACTCATGAAACCCTAACAGACAATGGACTGAAAGCTCAAAATAGACAGACGATAAGCACGCTTACAATAAACATCGCATACCGTAAAGGCGAGGTGGCGCTGCCCTACGAGCCCCCACTAAGGGCGCGTCGATGACTGAAATTGACATTGGTGCTTATGAAATTTATAGGTTCTATGACTGAAATTTTTTTCTAAAAAAAAAAAAAATCTTATGAGGATGAGATGCCAAAATGATCCTAAAAGAAAGACATTAACTGCCTTTAATTGGAATGACTTTGTTAAAGGATTGGAACTCTCCTTGAAATATCGAGCTCCTACAAACGGATTCTCGATTACAGTTAGCTGCTTTTAATTCTCTTTCTATTCGTCATATTTTCAGAAAATTAAATACTGTTGTCGATCGAATTTGTCATCTGACGTTCAATATTGATAGGCGATATATTCTATAGCGCATTTAGTAGTTTTTGTCATCATTTACATGTCATTGTGAGAGGTATTTGTGTGAACTTGGTGATTCGGAACCTGTTGAAGAAGTTGAAGAAATCAGGCAAGTTACAGAAGAGCTGAAGTGAAGAAGTTCGGAAGCAGCTGGAAGGCTGGTGAGTCTGGCGCGCCCGCGCGGCACTCGACGCGCCCGCGCTGCTACCCGGAGCGCCCACGCTGCTAGGAGGAAGTGGCCGCGTCGATTCACCAGACAAGAAGCAAGTCAAAGGCTGGCGCGCCCGCGCTGCTACCCGACGCGCCCGCGCTGCTACATGGCGCGCCCGCGTCGGTCCCTGAAGACGGATTCTTATCCGATTTTCCCTATCTTATTAGTTTTAATATTATATTTTATATTTTTACGGGATGTTAAACCCGATTTTATTAGGTTATATATTATGGCCGAGAAGGCAGGAGAGATGATTAGGTTATTTTTCCAGAGACGTAGTTTCCTTTTCTTCATCTCACAAACCCTATGGAGAACTAACTCTCCGTTGTTGCACTTGGTTCTTTGAAGCCTTCAATTGATTTGGTTGTGAGTATTCTACTCTTGTTTGTCCTTTGTTAATTGTTTCGATCTCCTGAGCTTATTGCTTGATTGCTTATTATTGGTTAATCTGGATTGATCACCTAGGTTTATCGATACTAGTCATATTGCTAGGGTTTCCAATTCCAGGTTTGGGGTTGTAGATTCATTGTAGCAAACACAATCACCATACGCGGGTTGCTTGTGGTAGATTGTGAAGGAGATTCGATTACAGGCTATTTTAACGGGTTGTTAGAATCGCTTGTATCCCATTATAATTCATGTTTGAATGCTATCGCTTTATTATTCGGTGAAGGTTTTCCCTTGTAATTTGGTGATAAGTGCTTTTAGGACTGGTAGGACTAAAAGCTATTACACGATCTGAATTGAGAACAATTACTGGACATTAGAACTTGAGATTCATAGAATGCGATGATGAACCATCTCAATTGTTGTGCGGATAATTACCTAGTGTGATACTTTTCCATCATATATTCGCAACCTCTTATTGCAACTTGTTCTGTCACCATTTGCTTACACACAAAACTCCCCTTGAATTGGTTACTTTTGGGTAATAATACTTGCTCTTACAATTGATTCTGTTTCCCTGTGGGTTCGACCCTAACTTACCTACTATACTTGTTATAGTTTGCATCTTAGGAATTTACTTTGATTAGGCATAACGACCTTAGGCCTGTCAAATTTGGCGCCGTTGCCGGGGAAACGGATTATCTTTGTTCTTGTTTGTCTTATTACCTGTTTGGTTATTTAATTCTTGTGTTATTTTAATTGATAACTTTTGTATATATTTACCTCTAACCCCGTCGTGAACCTATCTTACGGTTCACGACACCTTATTACTAATATTTCTATATGTTGAAGTTATGGCAGTTTCAGGGAGAATATTTTCACAACTACCTCACAAGAGTGCAAAATTTATTTGACATCCGTTATTCACGGGGTTTTCGAGATAGTTTGCGAGATGTGGTGGTTTGCGTTTTTGAGGGCATGGCTCCTCAGACCCGAGAACTTGCCAGGTCCATAAACAATGGAAGCTTTGCTGGTTTAGGAGTGTCGGGATTATGGGATCTTCTCTGCTACATGGGTGACCAATCAGCGGAGGAAGAATCCTACACTTCGACGTTTCAACCAATGGAGTACTCCGACCCATCCATGGAGGAGTCAACCATTGTCTTAATGGAGCAGATAGGGCAATTACGTGAGATAGTGAATCAAACTGGGGAAGCTATGAATCAAACTGGGGAAGCTATGAATCAAAATAGGGAAGCAATTATCCAACTCTCGCAGACATTGAAAGAGTTGATAGTTAAGGTGCATTCTATTCCTCAACTTGATGAAAGCCAAGATGCAGACAACGATGAATTCTCTGGTAATGAAGAAGAGCATCGAGTGGTTATCGACACGAAATCTCAGGGGACGTCCATAGAGATTGAAGATGTTTCGTTGCCCCCTTCATTCGTAGAAATCATCCCCAACTCGCCTATCAAGGAGCCAAGTCTGGAACTAATTTCTGTGGTTCCCGAACAAGAAACTGGTATTTTTTGCAAATTGGGAGATTTTGGTGAATATGTTGATCCATGGAGCCACTACTTCAACAAACCACCAACAGAACTGTGTTGGTGGTCTTACATACCCTCGAGGGAGAATCAAGCTAAAATGATGAGTAAGTTGGTAATGGTTCTCATTGCTGAATTTCTAACTACCAATTGTTTCATTTTCAGTGTGCAATTGAATATCGGTTGGGCACGAGAGTTTGATTTGCTTTTAAGGGCGTTGTCGATGTCCGCTTGAGTCTTGAATGAGTGGATGACTATAACGTCGAGCCAACGACGGTAACCAACGGCGCTGCATGGGAGGCAACCCAAGGTATTGCATTCTTTCCCTTAACTCGATTTCTAGCGACAAATTGCACCCGCATTTCGGACCCACTGCTTCCGCAGTGTTAATTTTCGTCCAAAAAAAAAAAAAAAAAAAAAGCCCCACGGGCTGGAAAACCCGCTTCGGGCCAGCCCGCCATTTTCAAGCCCCATCATCACTACCCATCACCATCCCCTCAAATACCACCAAAACCCTACATCCCCCACACTCTCTCACCTTCCCCACACCCCGTCCCCCTCCCCTCCTTCAACACATCGGCGGGCTCCACATCGACAAGCTGCTTTCGACGATTTCCGGATCTGCAGAAATCGCCGACGCGGCCGCACCACCCCTAACGCGCCCGCGCCTGTCAGAGAAAACCACCAAACAGCTGACACAACCGACGCGGCCGCGCTGCCACCAGACGCGCCCGCGCTGCTCCTTGACGCGCCCGCTCTGTGCTCCAACTTGCCCGCGTCTGCCCCCTGCGCCGAGACTCCGCTGTTCTTCGTGAGTTACTCCCGCTGTCCTTATTTCGATTCCGATTTAGTCCTATTATCTATCGAGTATGAGTTCATCGGAGGAGGAGGCGAGTCGATCTGATAATGGATTAGAAATGTCTGATGAGGAATGGGCTATTTACAATAAGGTTGGCTGTGTCAGTTCTACGAAGTATTTGCATGGAGAGACACTTCAGAGACTTCAGATGCTAGATTGTATGCAGAAGTGTCTAGCTCACGCTGGTATTAGTGACTTTTTGGAATTGAGAGCGGTAGGATACCCGGAACTGTGCAAGCAGTTCCTCGTAACATATCAGCTTTACCTTGGGGAGAACAGAATTAGAGGGGTTGCTTTCAGATACAATGGCACTACCTACAGGGCTTCTGCAGCAAGGTTGCGAAAAGCTTTGGGAGTCACTAAAGCCCCAACTGATGGATGGGTAACAGCCGCGACCGACGCAGACCTTGTTGCATTCTTTAGAGTGGTGTCTGGAGAGGAATTCTTGACCAGTAACGAGTACAACAGCAGGATTACTCATCCTGTCTTCCGTATGTTGTGCAAGATCGTTTCTGGAACATATTATGGGCTGATCACAGATACAAAGCTTTCCATGACGCACCTGCGGTTTGCTTACAGCGCTGTGCCTACTGCAGATTATACGCCTGACTGGGTTAGACTCTTTTTCGATGGCCTCGACAGGATCAGAAAGGATCGCAGTGCCGCTGGACCAGAAATGGTCCAGAGCGGACTTATTACTCGGGTAGCCATTGCTGCAGGCGTTGGGCAAAATGGTTTGCAGGCACTGGAGGAGCAGGTCATAGCGAGGACCTATACAGAGGAGTATCTGCGAAGGTGTTTGATGCTTGATACTGCACCGGATGGGGGAGCCATTTGGTGTACAGGCAAGAAGAAAGAGCATCAGTTCAGGCTCCCTAAGCCCCTTCCTTGGTCTGAGACTTGGACGGATTGGTATATTGAGGCTGATTATTTTCCGACGTCAGTTCTAGGTAGACGGCTTCGCCTTGAGGTGGGTAGCAGTAGTGGCACAGCTGGAGCTGCCACGGATGAGGATGCGCCTGTGGCTCCGCAGGCGTTTGTTCAGACAGATACACAGGGTTTCGCACAGAACCCACAGCAGGAGATGCCTGCTTATCAGACCCCCTCTCACGGTTGGGATTCTCAACCGACATATCAGAGCCAGCAGGATTCACATCAGTGGGCCCCTTGGCCCCCACAAGCTTTTCAGGATGCCCATCAGCAGCCTCACCAGTGGGGCTACCTGGTTGATCAGATTGGCCTTCTGCGCCAAGACGTGGGGAGTTTGACGACAGTGACGAACCAGATTCTCCACCAGCAGGCCGACATCCTAGAAGGCTTTGGTGAGTTCAGAGAGATGAGGGAAGAGCTGCGCCGCATGCGAGAGGATTACTCTCGCCACTATCCACCCCCTTAGTGAGTCCTTCTGTTTCCTTTCTCCCTACTTATATCTGTCTTCTTTCACATTGAGGACAATGCTTCATTCAAGTATGGGGGAGGGAAAGGATTTACATATCTTGTACATATTTCATTTCCGCATTATTTGTGTACAGATTCTGCACTTGTTATTCTAAAAAAAAAAAAAAAAAAAAAAAAAGCAATCAAAATCCTGGGATGAGTTGAAAACCCGAAAGGGCGACTCAGGCAAAAAGCAGGTAGTCTGGCGAGCCTTAGGCTTTGGTAATATGAGACTTGCGGAAAGTGAGAATGTTTATGTGAGTACCATCTTTGAAAAAAAAAAATGAGTGGCTTGGTGAAAACCCGAAAGGGCGCCTTGGCAAGATGAGCGTTTACTTTGAGTGTTTAGGATTGATCTCTTGGCGAAGGCGACATAAGAAGTGGAGTGATAAGGAGGTTTTCGGGTAGGCCACTGGGAGCCATAAGGTATAGATGGTTGAGATACAATTATAGATCTCATTTTCTATTTTGATTGTCTTTTGGGCTGATTGTTGAGATGGTGAAAACTACTAGTACTTAGTGTTCATTTTCCTTGTACTGTCTGTGAACCTTTGAGATTTATGGTGAGAGTAGGCTTAACTTCTATGCTTACTCGGGACGAGTAAAGGTTTAAGTATGGGGGAATTTGATAGGCGATATATTCTATAGCGCATTTAGTAGTTTTTGTCATCATTTACATGTCATTGTGAGAGGTATTTGTGTGAACTTGGTGATTCGGAACCTGTTGAAGAAGTTGAAGAAATCAGGCAAGTTACAGAAGAGCTGAAGTGAAGAAGTTCGGAAGCAGCTGGAAGGCTGGTGAGTCTGGCGCGCCCGCGCGGCACTCGACGCGCCCGCGCTGCTACCCGGAGCGCCCACGCTGCTAGGAGGAAGTGGCCGCGTCGATTCACCAGACAAGAAGCAAGTCAAAGGCTGGCGCGCCCGCGCTGCTACCCGACGCGCCCGCGCTGCTACATGGCGCGCCCGCGTCGGTCCCTGAAGACGGATTCTTATCCGATTTTCCCTATCTTATTAGTTTTAATATTATATTTTATATTTTTACGGGATGTTAAACCCGATTTTATTAGGTTATATATTATGGCCGAGAAGGCAGGAGAGATGATTAGGTTATTTTTCCAGAGACGTAGTTTCCTTTTCTTCATCTCACAAACCCTATGGAGAACTAACTCTCCGTTGTTGCACTTGGTTCTTTGAAGCCTTCAATTGATTTGGTTGTGAGTATTCTACTCTTGTTTGTCCTTTGTTAATTGTTTCGATCTCCTGAGCTTATTGCTTGATTGCTTATTATTGGTTAATCTGGATTGATCACCTAGGTTTATCGATACTAGTCATATTGCTAGGGTTTCCAATTCCAGGTTTGGGGTTGTAGATTCATTGTAGCAAACACAATCACCATACGCGGGTTGCTTGTGGTAGATTGTGAAGGAGATTCGATTACAGGCTATTTTAACGGGTTGTTAGAATCGCTTGTATCCCATTATAATTCATGTTTGAATGCTATCGCTTTATTATTCGGTGAAGGTTTTCCCTTGTAATTTGGTGATAAGTGCTTTTAGGACTGGTAGGACTAAAAGCTATTACACGATCTGAATTGAGAACAATTACTGGACATTAGAACTTGAGATTCATAGAATGCGATGATGAACCATCTCAATTGTTGTGCGGATAATTACCTAGTGTGATACTTTTCCATCATATATTCGCAACCTCTTATTGCAACTTGTTCTGTCACCATTTGCTTACACACAAAACTCCCCTTGAATTGGTTACTTTTGGGTAATAATACTTGCTCTTACAATTGATTCTGTTTCCCTGTGGGTTCGACCCTAACTTACCTACTATACTTGTTATAGTTTGCATCTTAGGAATTTACTTTGATTAGGCATAACGACCTTAGGCCTGTCAAGTATCCTTGTCGATGATGTGCTGCTTGCTGGTTCAGAACTAAAGGTTTTTGTCCAAAAGAATGCTTTAGGGTGGAGCTATTCCGGGCGTTGTTAGCTCTGCTCTAATTAATTTCCTGTTGTAAAAAAAATATTAAAAAAAACTCAAAATGTGCATTACAAGCGATTATATTAGTGGAAAAATGCTTGTAAGTTTGTAAACCATCATAAACAATATCTTCAACTGATCTTACTTATTACTTCACCAATTTGTGCCTAATATATCAGCTTAAATTCACCATATGGAGTTGCTAAAAAAAGTAATGATTGTGAGATTTCTCATTGAAAAATCAAGTATTAAAATTCCTTGATGAACTCCCATTGTCTTTCTGAAAAAGCCTCCCCTTTAATTTATTTTATTTACTTAGTGATATATTAAAGGGGAATTATTAGTAAATACCCCACTTTGATATTTGGTTTGCAAAAATACCTAGGTTTGAAAACAATTGCATCAATATATGGAAATTTGCAAAAATACCTTATTTTATTATCAAAACTACCCACCATCCCAAAAAATCAGGAATTTTTTTTAATATTTTAAGTATTTTTCAATTTTCTAATATTTTTAAATTATAGTATTAAATAATCAAATAATAATAAAAATTTGGAAATAAAAAAAAATTTTAATCTCAATCTCCTTCATCCGGACTGATAGACCCGACCTCTAAATCCCAATCCAAACCCTAACCAAAAACACCCAACCCCGTCCCTCTCCGGCTCCATCGGCCCCAACCCCAGGTCTCCGGCGCTCAGCCCCAACCCCAGGTATTCGGCGCTCGGACCATAGCTCGCGTCTCCGGCTTCGTCGCCTGTGCCTACACTTCCACGCCTACGACCGTCGCTGCCCATATCCTCCGTCGTTGTGCGAGCAATCCGGTGCAATCTTTACACAATCTCCCGTCGATTTTTGATCATATCCTGTCAGTGTTCATATTTAAGATTGTCAAGAACCCCATTTATCCTGTCACTATGGATAATAATCCTGAAGATATATATTGACAATCGTTTTGTAAATATGGTTAATAATCCTGAAGATATGATTTATCGTATCTTCATTGATTCTCTCCCCGATTATAGGTTTAATCCTGTCAGAATAAACATAAAGCCTGTCACTATAAACATTTTTCCTGTCATTGGGAACAAATAACTTTGTCACCTTGGGCAGACCTTTAATTTCTAGTTATGATATGGATAAAATCGTATCTTTATTCTCTTCCCTATTATAGACCCCATCCTGTCATTATTAGATATCTATTTTGTCATCAAAAACATATATCCTGTCAACAACAAATATATTCTTGTCAATAATTGATTCTTTTAATAAGGCAATGATTTTCATCCGGCTAGTTTTATTATTCTTAATTTCCGAGAAAAATATATTAAAAACATTATTTTAATATATATATATATATATATATATATATATATATATATATTAATCTTCTTTTAATTCATAATACTCCTTTTAATGATTTTTATATTTAAATTTAAAAGTAAAACCAGTCATTATTTTTTAGCATAAATAGCCTATTTTTTTAGCACATATGACCCACCTATTCTATTTTTGCTATTCTCATAAAACGGATATACTTTTGCAAACCGAACACCGATTTGGTGTATTTCTGCAAATCGGCCTATATTAAATGAAAAAAAAGCATGGCTGCGGCACCGACAAGATGAGCCCAAACAATTAGCATATCAATTATCAATAATCATGATAAAATATATTAATTGCATGCTTAATTTCTTAATTTACAAGATTATCTTTTCTTATATTCTTATAACATAAACTGTGTGATTGAGAGTGAAAGAAAGATAACAGCCTCCTGGCACATGGGTTGATACCCTAAAGATAAGTAAATGTAATGGATATCACTAAAAAATAAAATAAAATAAAGTTGGCGTGGTTTTAAAATATATTTAAGGATTTAAAAACTATATATATTCTCTACCTACCAACTAATTAAGCATAAAATAATGGCTGCAAAATCAAAAGCTTCAACCAATTCAAGGACAAATTGGTACACAAATAATTATACACATATTATAACTTCCTACGATAAATTATAAGACCAACTTTACAAATATTCCAATTTGATTTACTAAATATCATGAGATTTGGAGGTGATTTTTAGGGATTGGAAAATCCACATGAGTAATTAATCATCTAGATCCTTAATTTCTTAGAGTTATGGAATTTATGGGATGGGGAAGATTCATAAATAGATTTCATGATCATAGACAGACCAAAACAACTCATTACACTTGAACTCTCATCTGAAAAAAAAAATAAACTTTTTATATTTGTAAAAAATAATTTATGAATTAATTATTATGGGACTATATGATCTCTTAAAACACACACACTTTTCACCTAAGTTGAGCTAGGTACACCGGAGGGGTATTTTGGTCTTTTTAGGTAGAATAGATCTTCTCCATCTCTGTATGTGTAACATAAACTTCAGTTGAAAAGTTGCAAATGTGTAACAAACTCTTAGTGTGTTCTTGAGAGCTTTTAATGGAGTTTGAAGGAGAATTTCTCACTTGGAATGCAGTTGGTCACTACTATCTTTAACGACTCCAATTTCACAAGTTGGAGTCATGGTGTTAAGATGGCGTTAAGAGCAAGAGCAAAAGCAAAATTAGGTTTCATTACTGATAGCTGCGTGAAACCTTCAATGGACAGTGATGATTTTGCTAAATGGGAGAGAGTTGATTATATGGTGAGGTGTTGGTTGCTCAATTCCATGATGACTGATGTGGCCGAGACATTTATGTATGTTGAATCGGCCAAGGAACTTTGGGACGAGATCAACGAGAGGTTTTATGAGTCAAATGATCCTCTCGTATATCAACTTCGTCATGATATGTGTAACGTGCATCAAGAGAATCTATCTGTTGGTGCTTATTATGGAAAATTGAATAAGTTTTGGGATGAGTTACATTTGTTAGATAAAATCCCTAGCTGTACTTGTGGAGGAATCAATGGTTGCAGTTGTGGCCTGTTCAAGAGGGTGATTGAGAGGGAAGAAAAGTCGAAGGTTATGCGGTTCCTTAATTATAGGACTCAACGATGTGTATGAACCTCTTCGTGGAAATGTCTTGTCTAAGGATCCAATGCATGGATTGCTTACAGCTTTCCAGATGGCTACTCAGTTAGAGAGGTCTAAAGGTGTCACTTCAGTGGTGCCTAATGATGCGAGTATATTGAATGTAAACAAGATGCAATAGGTTGAGATTGAAGCTAATGTAGCAAACAGATTTGGCAATTACATGCGAAATCAGCAGCAAAGGTTTGAGCAAAGTGATCAAGATAAGTTTGAGTAGGCTAAGAGAGACTATAAGATGTCTAAATTTGATTGTGTGTGTCCTTACTGTGGTGAGAGGGGCCACACCAAGGACTTTTGTTTTACACTAGTTGGATATCCTGAATGGTTTAAGGAACCAAAGGGTGAAGATAAAGGCAAACAATCATGCATGAAGGTTTTTAGCTCAATTTGAGTCTCATCAGGTTGATAATCCTCTTGATTTTGCAAATCAAGAGTTGAGGCCCGACCCTGCTATGGTAAATGCCATCTACAATGAAGTTGTCAAGATGATGAAAGACAAAAATCATGTTCATCACTCTGAGAGCTCAGCGAATCAAGCAACTGTCCATTTTGCAAGTACTAAGTGTTTCTTTTCTTATTGGCACAAACAAAACAAATAATTGTGCTTGCATAGTTGATTTTGGTGCTACTGATCACATTGGATTTGATAAGAACATTTTCTCTGAGCTTAGTCCCTTGAAAAGTGCTATTTCTCTGGGTTTGCCCGATGGTACTCATATTACTGTGACATGTCATGGTACAATTCATTTGCTTCCTAATCTTGTGTTGCATAGAGTGCTATATGTGCCTCACTTCAGACACAATCTATTGTCTGTTTTTAAGCTTATGAAAGATCGGAATATGGAATTTAGATTTGATGCTACTTTTGGTTGGTTACAGGGCCCTACAATTAGAGTGTTGTAGGTTAAAGGTTGGGAGGAAGATGGACTTTACAAGCTAAATGCTTCTCTTTACTTGAAGAATGCAGAAAATTTGAATAATCATAGGTTCATTTGTAATAATGTTGTCAACCTTCGTGTTGTTCATGCAAGGCTTTGTCATATGTCTTTGTCTAAGATGAGATACTTTTCTTTCTGTAAACATGATGATGTTTCCAATTTCAATTGTGACACTTGTTCTATGGTTAAAATGCACAAGCTTAAATTTGGAAGAAGGGAGTCTATGGCATCTACTCCTTTTCATTTGGTTCATATGGGTCTATGGGGTCCATATAAGACTCCCTATATGTGTGGTGCCAAGTATTTCCTTGTAGTTTTGGATGGTCATTCAAGGACTACTTGGGTTTATTTGATTCAAGACAAGATGCAAGTTTTGAGGTGCATCATTAGTTTCCTAAAGATTGTTGAAACTCGGTTTGAAGTGTCAGTTAAGTGTGTTAGAACTGATTGTGGCACTGAATTTACTCAAAAGAGTTGTGCTGAGTTATTTGCTTATCATGGTATTATTCATCAGAAATCAGCTCCAGGTGTCCATGAACAAAATGGTAGAGTTGAACGCAAGCATATGCACTTGATTGAAACTGCTAGAGCTATCAGAATATATGTTGGTCTTCCTATACATTTTTGGGGTGATTGTGTGCTCAGTGCTACTCATTTAATAAATAAGATGCCTTCTTCTGTGTTGAAATGGAAGTCTCCTTTTGAAGTGCTGTTTCATACTTCTTCTTATGAACTGTTGCGTACTGTGGGTTGCCTTTGTTATGCTTTGCAACCCAACAACCCTCGTTATAAGCTCAATTCAATTGCTCGAAGGTGTGTCTTTTTAGGAATCCCTCTGGACAAAAGGCTTACAAACTATTTGATATGGACAGAAAGAGCATTATCATAAGCAGACATGTGAAATTTGCAGAGTCTGTGTTTCAATTCAAATGCTTAGATCAGTCTCTATCTAGATATGTCTTTCCTCAAGGTTCAGGGTTTCTTCAAGAGACTGATCATGAAGATACATTATGTTTTCCTCACATGGCATCTCCTACTATTGAGAATTCTCCTACCAATTCTCAAATTATTGGTCATAGCAATGATCTAGATGAATCTGTCATTCAATCTTCCATTAACAGATCTGGGTCTGTTGATGGATCACATGATTCTATTACATCAATTCCAATTGTTCCATTTATTGGATGTATTCCTCTTGATTTGCCTAAGAGAACTGTTAAGCCTCCACCAAGATTGCAGGATTATATTTGTTTAGGGTTACCTACTTGTTCAACATCAACAGATTCCGAATCTCAGTCTTCTGCTGTGTTTTCAGTTCAGAATCTTGCTCATCTTTCTCCTGCATATATTCAGTCTTTTGTGAGCATGTGTGATACTTTTGAGCCTAATTCATATACTCAATCTAAGGGTGTTGAGCATTAGGAAACTGCTATGAAAGCTGAATTATTCGCTCTTGAAAATAATCACACTTGGACTGTCACTCCTCTTCCTAATGGTAAGAAAGTCATTGGATCCAAGTGGATTTTAAAAATCAAGTATAGGCCAGTTGGTCAAGTTGAAAGATACAAGGCCAGATTGGTTGCAAAAGGTTATAATCAGGTGAAAGACAAAGATTATAAACAAACTTTTTCTCATGTGGCTAAATTGTCAACTGTGAGAGTGATTCTAGCTCTGGCTGCTACAAATGGTTGGATTTTAATAATGCTTTTCTGCATTGATATCTAGAAGAAGAAGTGTACATGGCTCCTCCTTAGGGCTATGAAGTGCCACAGGGTCACTTGTGCAA
Organism: Persicaria tinctoria; assembly: GCA_037127255.1. Lineage (NCBI taxonomy): Eukaryota > Viridiplantae > Streptophyta > Magnoliopsida > Caryophyllales > Polygonaceae > Persicaria > Persicaria tinctoria. The sequence continues at coordinate 36,810,225 of JBANSL010000019.1, read as the reverse complement.
GCTCAATAGGTCTTTGTATGGGCTCAAACAAGCTGGTAGGCAGTGGAATCATGAACTCACAAGGTTCTTGGTGAGCTTGGGATTTTTACAATCTAAGCATGATCATTCTCTCTTTGTGAAACACAGGGGCACTGCCATGACAGTAGCCCTTGTGTATGTGGATGATATGCTTTTGCTCGGCAACTCCTCTGAGGAGATCATGCACACCAAGAGAGCTTTGCATTCTGCCTTCACTATCAAAGATCTAGGAGTTGCAAGGTATTTTTTGGGCATGGAGATTTCTAGAGCATCTTCTGGTATTCTTCTTAACCAAAGAAAATACATTTTGGACATATTAAAGGATGCTCAGATGGAGGGTTGTAAGGTTGCTTCCTTTCCTATGCAACACGGCACCAAGTTATCTTCTACAGATGGTGACCCTATATCCAATCCTGAAGCCTGCAGAAGAATCATTGGGAGATTATTATATCTTACTCTCTCGAGACCTGATATATCATATACTGTTGAACAACTGAGTCAGTTCTTGCAGTAGCCTCTTCAACCTCATTGGAATGCATCAATGTATCTCTTGAGGTATTTGAAAGGGACATTTAATCTGGCATTGTCATACTCAACATCTTCTTCTTTCACTTTGAGTGTCTATAGTGATGCTGATTGGGGGAATTGTAGAGACACAGGGCGATCTCTCACATGTTATTGTGTTTTTCTTGGATCATCATTGATTTCTTGGAAGACTAAGAAACAGAAAGTTGTGTCTAAATCTTCCACAGAAAGTGAATACATGAGTATGTCCACGGCTGCGAGTGAGTTAGCTAGTATGGTTGCAGGGCTTACTTGTAGATTTGCACATTCGAATTCCCCTTCCTATTACTCTGCATTGTGACAACAAATCTGCACAGGAGCTAGCTGCCAATCCAATCTTCCATGAAAGAACTAAGCATGTGAGGATTAATAGTCATTTTATTCGGCAGATGGTAGAAGAAGGCTTCATCAAGACATCTCACGTGCCATCAGCTCTACAAATTGCAGATGTTCTAACCAAGGCCTTATGTGCTGATCAACACAAGCTATAGTTCAATTTTTTTGGCCCAAAAGTTATACTTGTAGTTAAATACTTCTAACCATCAAATGATATGGAAAGACACCAAAAGGAGAGATAGTGAGTTAACAAAGCACTCCACTCTTAAATTTTAATCAAATAATTGGATCTGAATTTTGTGAAACAAAATATTCCACTTATAAGAGATTACTCTGTTTTATTGTTGGGCTTATTTAGGGCTCGTTTGTTTTTAGAGGAGAAAATGTAAATGAAAGAAATTAAATTCTACATAAAACATGTATATGATCATCTTTTTTTACGAGTCTAAAGGAGGGAGGATGATACACATACACCAAGTGTATGTTGGTGTATATTTTTTCCATGTGTAAAATTTTGTAAAATTTATCCACTACTTTTAAAATTATAAAAACTAACCCTAAAATTTTTCTATAAAACTCTATTATACCCATATTATAAGGAATAAACCTTAAAAATTTTCAATAACCACTAATGATACCCTAAATTTTAAATGGTGAACCCTAGAAAAATAAATTTTCAAAAAAAAAAAAAAATGGTGTATACATACACCAAGTGTATGTGTAGCCTTTTCCCTAAAGGAGGGGACGGAGGAAATCATTAGAGCATCATAAGGAAAATAGTTATCCTCCCTAAAATTAGAGAATTAAATGTGGGAAAAGTAACAAATTTTGTATGAAAAATGTAGAAAAGAGACAGTGGTTGACCCATAAAATGTTTTTTCGGGGGGTTGGGGGGGGGGGGGGGGGGTGTTTGAGTATTTTTTCAAAGGAATTTTTTTTTTTGCATTTATATATAAATTTTGTTTGTTTAAATATGTTATGAAAACCTTAAATTTGTGATTTAAATAGTCATTTTTAGTTGAAAAAATTTATTAAAAAAATGAGAAATTTTTTATATGTATATATTAAAAATAATGTTTTTGTTTAAATATATTGAAGAACATCTTAAATTTGTTATTTAATTAAGCATTTTTAGTAGAAGGAAACTAAGAGGATTTTTTTTAAAAAAAAATGAAGTTAAAGGAGTTTGAATCCAAGACAATAAACACCCATTCTTTTGGAATGGGTGCTCCACCAGATTGATCAAGTTAATAAAAATTTCTTTTGGAACAAATTAGAGTCAGAACGTTATAACCCGTTGATAAGTTGGGACAAAATCTGTAAGCCAAAAGACCAAGGTGGTCTTGGCATAAGATTAGCAGAAGATCTAAATATTAGCCTTCAGATGAAACTTTTGTGGAAATTATACACTAATACTAATAATATTTGGGTTAAAGTCATTACAGAAAAGTATTTTAAAGATCAAAACATAATGACAACAATCCCTACTAACCCCTCTTGGCAATTCGGTCGCCTTTTACAGCTTCGTGACAAATTTTTGAAAGGTTTACATTGGATAGTAGGAAATGGGGAAACCATAAATGTCTGGAATGATCCTTGGGTAATAGGTTGTAATCTTCAAAGCTATCAACTTTCACATGATCCTAATTTAAAGGTTCACCAGCTTATCAATCAAAATAAAACATGGAACATGCAAATTCTTCAACATCTCTTCCCAAATAGTATTGTCGCTGAAATCCAAAAAATCAAAATCCCCTCCTGGGCGGCCAATGATAAACTAATCTGGAAACTTAATGTGGATGGGCATTTCACGACCAAATCGGTTAAACAGATTATAAACAATCACCATGTTGTGAGCTAAATCTGCCATATTTTACAGTAACTTTAAATATCGTTTTCTGCATACTTTGCATACATTTGGGTTAGATAGTACAGAATCTATGTAGTTTATGTTTATTTGCCAAATTATGGAATCTACCCCAGTTTCTGTTTAAATTCGCAGAATTCGAGACATTTTACAGCAACTCTAAGGAAGGTCAGAAAAGCTCGGAAAACCACCACAGAAGTCCAAGGTCAAATAAGCAGCGGAACCAGTTGAATCAAGCTGAAAGCCCAGGCTACTCGATCTCGAGTAGGCCTTACTCGATCTAGACGAGCATGTCCGAGCACAAGCCTTGTCGACTAGGAGCCAGACCAACCCAGCTCCGGAGCTCTACTCGATCTCGACAAGCCCTAGTCGAGATCGACGACGCCTCAGCGCCACACCCGGAGTCGACGAGAGAGGAGGCAAGCCGAGGACGAGGACGACCAGGCAGCACTCGCTGCCAGCAACTCGACTCGCTGCAGCGGACCTCTCGCTTCCGCGGAAATCTTCGCTGCCAGCGGGACGCACCAAGACGAGGGAGCTCGCCAACTCGCTCCAGCGGAGAGTGGCCCTCGCACCTGCGGACGGACGGACTCGCTGCAGCGGAAGAAGCCACGTCGAGGACCTGCTAGCCGAGACGACAAGCCAGCCCAGTCGACGACTTTCCTAGTCGACATCGATGAGCCCTAGTCGACATCGACGACGAATCCAGAAGCTGTTGACGTGGTTTGACGAATCCTACTCGGAGTTGGAGTCCTTGGAGCCGAGGATAGCCTAGTCTATCCGAATTATCTACATCTACCATGAAGAAGAGAGTTTTATCCACTTAAGACATTTAGATATATTTAGATTTAATTTCTTTATCGCTTTTATTTATCGTTAAGCATTTTAGATATAGATATAGATATTCTATCCTTGAGTAGCAAGGTATAGAAGGCTATAAATAAAGCCCATGGGGCTCAGTTTTATAGATACAATTTCAGTTAGAGAAGTAGTTTCACAGAGACGGTTTAGGGAGTTCAGAGGTTTTAAGGTTTTGGCAGTTTACGAGAGTTGATTGTCGGGATTGTAAAGTCTTTGAATTTAGTTTAATGCAAGTTTCTTTTCATCAATCAATGTCTGAGTTTGCGATGAGGCGTGAGTAGTCCACCCACTTCTAGGGTTGGGGCGAGCCCGACGATAGCCATGCGTGTTTGAGGTAAAGATTTGACCTTTATCATGTTTTGAGCATTTTCCTACTTGTTTATGTGTTTATTACCGTCTAATGGAGATCCATGCTAACAACTTGGATTATAAACAGAAAATTCGTAGAGACAATTAGGGTTTCTTGAGAGAGTAGTCTAATTGTTGGAAAAGGCGAAAGCTTAGTCCTTTGATGCGATTTACATGATAATTTGTTTGGTTCTGCCTTATGCATAATTGGTTATCGTTGTTGCAAACCCCAATCTTGGAAGTCCTTTTACATCAAGTTTAGTCGAAATCACCAAAGCCTTTGCATTTATTTTATTTCGTTTTAGTATCTGTTCTACTCGATCTCGACCAAGCCTGGTCGAGCTCGATTACTGATCTTCGACCAAGGTCGCTGTAGCTTCTGTGTGCAGGTACTCGACGAGACGAAGCGAAGTCGACGAGAACTGTACTCGACATCGAGTAGCCCATCATCGACATCGACAAGCCTCTGCCTGTGCTAGCTGCTACGCTGTGTTCGACTTTGCCTGACTTCTGTCGACTACCCTAGTCGAGATCGAGGACCCTGTTGTCGACTTCTGACCGTGAGACTTCACTGCTTCCTGGGATCCGCTGACACGCTTCCTCGTGGATCGATCCTGACTTCCCACTGCTGCATCAGGACGAGGTCTTGTAATTATTTGTAAGGGACGGAATCTGGTTTGCCTTAGTTTATTTGGGGAATTGGACATCTGGAAAAGGGGAATAGAGACGCAGATGGGTTAAATCGCTGCACAGATCCCACGACCGTCCGAACAACTCCCTGGGCAAACTGAACCAAATCCTAAGGGGAAAACCGGACACGTCGCAGCTATCAAACTCAGGAGTGGACATCAATTACACGAGCCAGAGGTCGGAAAACAGCAAAGCAAGGTAGAGCAGCAACTCGACGTAGAGCACGGACAACTCGATCTCGAGGAAGGTGTACTCGACATCGACGAGACTCTACTCGACAAAGACCAGAAGCTGAGCTCGGACTCCGCTGTGCAGACCAGCAACTCCAGGTCGACCACTATACTCGATGTCGACGAGCCCGTTGTCGAGATCGACGAGCAGCGTCAAGCCGACGTCGACGATTCTGCAGCACCTCCGCTGGCTGATCAGGCTCCGAAACTGAAAAAGCCACTGCCTTTCCCTTCAAAGGCACAGAAAGATCCCACTGCAGGTAGGTTTACCAGATTTGTTAATATGCTGCAAGAACTGAATGTTTCTATTCCTTTTACAGAAGCCCTGCAAGAGATGCCTGGATATGTCAAATTTCTCAAGGAAATCCTAAGCAAGAAGCGATCCATCTCAGAGATCGCAGGCGAATGCAAAGTACTCCACTTCCCTGAAAAGAGACCTGACCCTGGTAAGTTTTCTGTTACTGTGGGTTTTGGTCAATATAAATATGATTCTCTATGCGATTTAGGGGCAAGTGTAAGCATCATGCCTTTATCAATCTGGCGGAAAGTAAAGATAGGATGCATAGAACCTGTGGATGCTAAGCTATACATGGCAAACAATACAGTAGTCATCCCTACAGGTATAGTTGAGAACGTCCCTGTACAGGTTGGTAAATTCTTTGTTCCAGCTGATTTCCTTGTCATTGACTGTGCTGAAGATCCTACTAGCCCTATTATTCTTGGTAGACTATTCTTAGCTACTGCAGATGCCAAAATAAGTGTCAAGAATAGATCGCTCACCTTCACCATAGGCGATGAGGTGTTGGATTTCTCTTTTGGCCCTGCAAAAGAGGAAATTTCATGGCTGGAGGTGAAAAGCATCAGCAACCACGGGACCAAGCAAACATCGGAGAAAGATGCTGACGCTGTACTCGAGATCGACAAGACCAACTCGATCTCGACAAGGGACCTACTCGACTTCGACAAATCTTCGTCGATGTCGACTACCACTGCAGAGCCAGAAACTTGCCAAAAGCCTAAGTATGGGGTCCCTGTACTCATGGTCGACCAGCTGTACTCGATGTCGACTAGCCCCAAGCCCAAAGATTCCTGTTTTGGGTCCGAAAAGGCAGGTTCAGGTATGAATCCTACTCCCCCTCAGTCCATAAAGAAAATTATAAATGATTTAAGGGGAGGCAAGAAGCCGTGGCAAGAGAATCTGCGAAAACTAAGAGCTGGACGGAAAAGAGAGAAAGAAAAAGGAGATGATGCAAGCAACAACCAGTCTGCTGAGCTTGCATACTACCAGCAGGACCTAGATGATCCAGGAGAAGGGCCAAGCATGAGCCGGCCCCACAATAATGGTCCTTGAGCGCAAAAGGAGAAGTCGGCCTAGCGACTCTAAAATCTAGAGCATGTATATAAAACTTTATGATTTTGGGACTTTTTGAACTTTTTGTTTTGTTTTTGGTTTTTGGTTTTAGGGTTTTATGTCTTTTAGAATGTTTTATGTGGATAGTCTTGTTTTGTGTGCAATCTAACACTTTTAGGTCGGCAAGCATATAAAGGATCGCGAAAAGTGGAATAAAGAAGTCCCTGAAAACAGTCAGAATCGACGAAGGCCAAGTCGACGACGACAAGGAGGAGAAGCCCAGAAGTTACTCGACCTCAAGTAGACGTACTCGACATGGACCAGCCAGACACTCCTCGACTTTAGATTCCACCAGACGCTGAGAGCCTATTCGATATCGGGTACTGTACTCGATATCGACAAGAACATCTACTCGACATGTACCGATCCGCCTTCCTCGATGTTTTATCTTGTGAGTTCCTTCCTTTACTCTTGTTTTTATTTAATTTTTATACAGTGGGGACACTGTAAATTCTAAGTATTGGGTGGGGGAAGGGTTTACTTCATGCATATTTGACTTTATTTGACATTATATGTGCATTATTCCTTTGAATTGCTATATGGCTATTTTGGAATACATTATTGATTTATGTGCTTATATGCATGATTTCCAAAAGTTTGAAAAATGACCCCCACTAAAATTGAATTTTTTTGAATAATGTCATGGAAGCTTATATTGAACTCGACGATGCAAAATTGGATTCATTAGAGGTATAGCATGAAATTGCCTAGTAAAGGGAAGTCATAATGAAGTGCATTATTTCTTGAAAACCATAGAAGGAAGTAAAATTTGAAGTTGCTTTTGACATGTTGCATGATAAGATGATGGAGGACTTTATATTTCCATATAATGCTCATTGCTTAAATTCCTAGCCTTACCTATGCTTATGCATCACAAAAGCCATATTATGCCTTATTTTAATTATTGCTCCACATGATCTAAATATTTTCCATTCTTTACCTTATTCGGGGATTATGTTGAGAATGATGTTACATTATGGAGATTATCATATGGTAGTTGTGATTATTGTCATTTATTGGAGTTTGGAAGGAAATTGTTTGAAATATATGGAAAATTTAATGAGTGAAAGAAAATTCAATCACATCAGGAGATAAAGGTAGATTGACCCTGCTCTCTGAGATAATAGTTTGGAGAGATGGGACACATTGTGAGGAGTCCAAAGCACTAAGTATCCGGGGCCATTCATGACACCCATGTTTGCGACTCGCGAGAAGGCAGTGTTGAGGTCAGAGAGGTAAAAGCATTATTGTTGATAAAAGCATTATGAAAGGTGATGAATCTTATGAAAAGGAATGTGGAAATTCAAGTTTGGAAATACTCCATTTCCCCGGATCATTAGCACCACATTGCCAGAAATTGCCCACCTTTTAGCCTTTTACCAAATCTACTCCTTATTTGAGCTAAATTTAAGTCCTCTTGATTATCAATGCTTTGTCACTTATGAATGTTTTTGCATAAACCTCCTTTTGTGAGAAGATGTTGCTTTGATATAATTGTACATGCATGGATTAGTGACACTAGTACCTTTTCGAGGATGGTAATTGACTGCTGGGTTATATAAGAATGAATCTGATATGTTGAGAGTTTTGATTTCTTCCCCTGAATGACAAATAAAAGTATTGCTTGAGGACAAGCAAGCTTAAGTATGGGGTGTTTGTTGTGAGCTAAATCTGCCATATTTTACAGTAACTTTAAATATCGTTTTCTGCATACTTTGCATACATTTGGGTTAGATAGTACAGAATCTATGTAGTTTATGTTTATTTGCCAAATTATGGAATCTACACCAGTTTCTGTTTAAATTCGCAGAATTCGAGACATTTTACAGCAACTCTAAGGAAGGTCAGAAAAGCTCGGAAAACCACCACAGAAGTCCAAGGTCAAATAAGCAGCGGAACCAGTCGAATCAAGCTGAAAGCCCAGGCTACTCGATCTCGAGTAGGCCTTACTCGATCTAGACGAGCATGTCCGAGCACAAGCCTTGTCGACTAGGAGCCAGACCAACCCAGCTCCGGAGCTCTACTCGATCTCGACAAGCCCTAGTCGAGATCGACGACGCCTCAGCGCCACACCCGGAGTCGACGAGAGAGGAGGCAAGCCGAGGACGAGGACGACCAGGCAGCACTCGCTGCCAGCAACTCGACTCGCTGCAGCGGACCTCTCACTTCCGCGGAAATCTTCGCTGCCAGCGGGACGCACCAAGACGAGGGAGCTCGCCAACTCGCTCCAGCGGAGAGTGGCCCTCGCACCTGCGGACGGACGGACTCGCTGCAGCGGAAGAAGCCACGTCGAGGACCTGCTAGCCGAGACGACAAGCCAGCCCAGTCGACGACTTTCCTAGTCGACATCGACGAGCCCTAGTCGACATCGACGACGAATCCAGAAGCTGTTGACGTGGTTTGACGAATCCTACTCGGAGTTGGAGTCCTTGGAGCCGAGGATAGCCTAGTCTATCCGAATTATCTACATCTACCATGAAGAAGAGAGTTTTATCCACTTAAGACATTTAGATATATTTAGATTTAATTTCTTTATCGCTTTTATTTATCGTTAAGCATTTTAGATATAGATATAGATATTCTATCCTTGAGTAGCAAGGTATAGAAGGCTATAAATAAAGCCCATGGGGCTCAGTTTTATAGATACAATTTCAGTTAGAGAAGTAGTTTCACAGAGACGGTTTAGGGAGTTCAGAGGTTTTAAGGTTTTGGCAGTTTACGAGAGTTGATTGCCGGGATTGTAAAGTCTTTGAATTTAGTTTAATGCAAGTTTCTTTTCATCAATCAATGTCTGAGTTTGCGATGAGGCGTGAGTAGTCCACCCACTTCTAGGGTTGGGGCGAGCCCGACGATAGCCATGCGTGTTTGAGGTAAAGATCTGACCTTTATCATGTTTTGAGCATTTTCCTACTTGTTTATGTGTTTATTACCGTCTAATGGAGATCCATGCTAACAACTTGGATTATAAACAGAAAATTAGTAGAGACAATTAGGGTTTCTTGAGAGAGTAGTCTAATTGTTGGAAAAGGCGAAAGCTTAGTCCTTTGATGCGATTTACATGATAATTTGTTTGGTTCTGCCTTATGCATAATTGGTTATCGTTGTTGCAAACCCCAATCTTGGAAGTCCTTTTACATCAAGTTTAGTCGAAATCACCAAAGCCTTTGCATTTATTTTATTTCGTTTTAGTATCTGTTCTACTCGATCTCGACCAAGCCTGGTCGAGCTCGATTACTGATCTTCGACCAAGGTCGCTGTAGCTTCTGTGTGCAGGTACTCGACAAGACGAAGCGAAGTCGACGAGAACTGTACTCGACATCGAGTAGCCCGTCATCGACATCGACAAGCCTCTGCCTGTGCTAGCTGCTGCGCTGTGTTCGATTGTGCCTGACTTCTGTCGACTACCCTAGTCGAGATCGAGGACCCTGTTGTCGACTTCTGACCGTGAGATTTCACTGCTACCTAGGATCCGCTGACACGCTTCCTCGTGGATCGATCCTGACTTCCCACTGCTGCATCAGGAGGAGGTCTTGTAATTATTTGCAAGGGACGGAATCTGGTTTGCCTTAGTTTATTTACATTCTAATTTGCATACTCGATTTCCTCCTAACAACACACCATCAGAATGAAGTAAAAGGAAATTGGATTTGGAAACTCAACCTCCCTCCCCGGATCAAAAACCTTGTTTGGAAAATAGCACAAGATGGAATTGCCACACAAGAAAGACTAAATCGTTTCTTTAATAGAGTTCCGTCCCAATGCTGTCTCTGTAATGACAAAGATGAAGACAATGATCATCTTTTCAAACAATGCACCTACACCAAAAGAGTCATAGCGGCTTATGAACAACTAACTGGGAAATCTATAAAATACAATTGTAACCAGCTGATTCCAATGAGAGAAATGCTACAGTCTAAACCTTTAATCCCGAACTTTGAAGACCTTTGTTTTGTTTGGCAATCAATATGGGAAACCAGAAACAATATAATTTTCAGAAATAAAAACATCGACCCTATCTCACAAATTGTGATTCGATCTTATATGCAGGTAAGGGATTGGCTGATTGCCAATCCCGATAAAACCCCGAAACAAGGCAGGCGAAGGGTTGTGATCAAATGGAAAAAACCACCTAGGGCCACCTACAAAGTTAATGTAGATGGCTCAACTAAACCTACTGGCTTCTGCCAGATAGGTGGGATCCTCAGGGATTGTGAAGGACAGGTGATGGATACCTTTCAGCAGCAGGTGGATAGTGGCTCAGCTATCCAAACTGAAGCAGCTGCTTTTTGCGTAGGTACGAAAATGGCATGGAAAAAAGGCTTACGTAGAGTTGTAATTGAAGGTGACTGTTTGGAAGTAATCAAAGCAATCAACGATAATGCAAGGCCCAGATGGGAGATATACTGGCAAATCGAGCTTATCAAGAAGATGCAATTGGAATTTGAGCACATAGAGTTCAAACATTGCTTTCGTGGAGCCAATGGAGCAGCAGATTTCATAGCTAGATCTAGTGACATTTGTAATATGGATACTCTCCCTTTGAATAGGGAATTCTGTAACATCATCCGAAAGGATGATTAGGGTTGTGTTCTGTCTTAAGAACCGCCCCCTTTTCGCCTACTAAAAAAAAATAAAAATAAAAAATAAACACCCATTCTTTCCAACTAAGCTATGTTGTTCTCTATAATTCTTTAATCTTTTTAAACTTTTTCATCTCTAAAATTAGTAAAAATTATATATAAAAAATGTAAAAGAAAAATTATATGTTTTTCTTTCAGGCTAGGGGGCTAATGTCACCCCCCACCCCTTAGGTCCACCATTGAAAGAAGAGTAATAGTTAGAGTAGCGTCCAATGAATTTTAACTTAAATCTGAACTAGATTAATTAATGTAATCATTACTTTTCTCATCAAAAAAAAAACGCAGGGTCAATATAAGATGCTTAACTTCTGATTTTAACTTAAATATGAGCTAGTGTCATGTATACGTGTATTAGATAGGCTATTAGTATAAATACCCTTATTAGTGTAATGGATGGATCATCAATGAATCAATGGAAAACCCAATTACTCTTTTACTCTTTCTCTAAACCCTTACTCTCTCACCCTTACTCTCTCTCTTATCCCTAAACTCTCTCTAACCCTAATCTCTTCCCTTATTTCCCTTTCAATTCTCATAATCCATGTTAGGAACATAACAACTAGATTCATTAATGTAATCAGTTTTCCATATTAGCAAATATTTTACCGACACGAAAAACTAGTGTCGACATATTGTTTTTGAAACAAAAACACTTGTCGACACTAAAAATCGGGTGCGTTTTGCAAACAATTGATTGTATGTATATAATATACAATAAACCTTTTGAAAAGCAAGATCGAGTCTAACAGTTTCGCAAGAACAACAAAGGCATGCGAGGTCTAAAAGGTAGAGGAAGAACACAAGACTTTTACGAGGTTCGGATCCGCGATCCTACATCCCCGGGGCCTCAAGAGTCAGCCCTAATCCACTATCAAATAAGGGAGAAAGTACAGATCAGGCAAATCCAAGAGTACAAGTACAGATCTAAGCATAAACGAAACAAACAGACACGAAAACAAGCAAGAAGAAGAAGAACTTCTTCGACAATCTCAAATCTGAGGATACAGACTCAGATCCAAGAACTGGAACCCAACACCAAGCTGTTGCCGGCCGCCAAGGGAACTCTAAACACTGGGAAGACGTCGGAGAAGATGAGCTTCACCGATCGGAGGTGGGAGGAGCTTGAATAGAAAACCCTAACCCTAGCTCGCCTTGCTCTCGCTCTCTCTTTCTTTCTCTGGAGTAAGAGGAACAATGAAGAAGCTAGCGACGCCAGAAGGAGACTTTGCCTTTTATAGGCAAACCCTAATGGGAACCCGGAGAGCTCCAGCAAGGCTTCCAGCAACTGGGCTCAAATGTTGGGCCGTGTCCTATGGTTTGGGCTTCAGGCCCAAGCTTGGCAGCTCTTTCTTGTTGGAGATCAAACCCACATGGCTCAATCCAATCCATCTAGACTCGAGCTAACTCCCAAGCCTGGTCCAATATTCTTAACCATATTACACCTTGATTTAATGTCACATATATAATACAAATATTACATACATATAACAATGTAAATATACTTAGGAAAATATACAAGTTCTCAACAATTGCCCCCTATATTTTTTCTAAGTCCGCTCCAGACAGACTATGCCTATGTGTGGATTAGGTAACTGGGTCCGTCCTCAGCCCTTATACCTGTAGAACCATCAACCTCCTTCACCTAAGTGAAGGAATTTCCTGCAAAACAAAAATTTATCTCTAGGCACAATTTTAGTACCAAAGTCAGCAGGATTGAGCTTACCATCAATCTTCAAAATATGTATCACATTATCATCAACCTTCTCACGTATAAAATGATATCTAGCATCAATATGTTTAGTTCTCTCATGATACATGGGATCTCTACACAGATATAGAGCAGATTGATTGTCAATATGCAACACAGAAGTATAAGTTTTACCTTCAATCTCACGCAATATACCCTGCAACCAAATGGCTTCCTTGCAAGCCTCAGTTGCAGCAATATACTCAGCCTCGGTTGAAGAGAGAGCAACTATAGGCTGTTGCTGAGATTTCCAAGATATGCAATTTCCAGCCCAAGTATAGACATAAGAAGTAATAGATTTTCTAGTGTCTTTATTACTGGCAAAGTCAGAATCCACATAGCCATATAGCTCATTAGAAGATGTATGTTTAGAATAACATAATCTCAACTTAGCAGATCCAAGCAAATATCTTACCAAATACTTCATAGCAAGCCAATGTTTCTCACCAGGTTCAGACATGTATCTACTTAAGGCACTGATAGAGAAAGCAAGACCAGGTTTGGTGCATATCATACAATACATCACAGAACCTACAGCAGCATCATATGGAATATTTTTCATATTTTTAGCTTCAGAAACAGATAAAGGAGCATGATTCTTAGATAAATCAAGTTGTGAACCCAAAGAAATGTCATTTGGTTTAACATTCTTAATATGAAATCTCTCCAATACCTTCAGGACATAGTCAGTCTGGTCAAGCCAAAGCTTACCTTTCTGTCTGTCTCTCTCTATCTTGATACCAAGTATTTTCTTGGCAGTGCCAAGATCCTTCATGTCAAAGTGCTTTGAGAGTTCCTTCTTAACAGTGACAATATAAGTAGAAGATTTAGAAATCAAGAGAATATCATCAACATAAAGAAGCACATAAAGCACAGAACCAGACTTGGGTTTCTTAAAATATAAGCAAGTATCAAATTTACTTCTTTTAAAACCCAATTGTCTTCTCGTACATGTACTTAATATTCCATTGCCTGGGTGACTGCTTTAAACCATATATAGACTTCTTCAATAAACAAGCAAAGTCAGGTTTAGATTTATCAATGAAACCTTTTGGTTGTCTCATATATATGGTCTCATTTAAATCCCCATGCAAGAAAGCTGTCTTAACATCCATCTGTTCAAGTTCATAATTATAAACAACAGACATGGCAAGTAATAACCTCAGAGTTTTGTATTTTACCATAGGGGCAAAAATCTCATTATAATCCTCACCTTCTCTTTGAGTGAAACCCTTGGCTACAAGCCTAGCTTTGTACCTTGGGGGATCACCTTTAGAGTTACCTTCTTTAAGTTTGTATACCCACTTACTGTCAATAAACCTGGCAGTCTCAGGTTTCTTCACAAGAGTCCAGGTCTTGTTGGCCATCATGGACTCAATTTCTTCAGACATTGCTCTCTGCCAGTCACCAGAATGAGCACATCTAACAGCCTGCTCATAAGTCTCAGGAGTATAGTTGTTCACAACAGCAGAGACAACACAAGCAAACTCAACAATGCTATTGATGAACCTTTTATTTGGAATCTTAGTTCTAGGTGATCTATCTCTGGTTAATTGCCAATTTGTCAAGTCATGCCTGCCAGGAGATGAAGTGCTAGAAGAGCCAGCACCATGCTCATCAGACAAAGACTCATTAGCAGTATCTAAAGACTCAGAATGGGGGGAGGGAGCATTAGAACTAGCAGACATAGAATCATTACCAACTTCATTCTCATCATCAGTAGGTTCATCAGGAGCTTCCCCACCCAATTGGTGAGGTTGCACATCATCAGCATCAGTGTCTAAGGAATCCTCTGGAGTACCTTGGGTATCCTCATCAGGATCATTGCCATCCTCATCATCTTCACCATCAGGTACATAGAAGTGGGTTGCAGATGATCCTGTGGGTACCTGCAAAGTTTTCTCAACAGAAGGAATAAACACATTTTTAAAGTGAAATTCATCCTCAACAAAGACAACATCCCTGCTGATAATAGTTTTATAAGCTCCAGGTTGAATAATAAGAAGTTTATAGCATTTAACACCTTCAGGATATCCTAACAAAACACATTTTTGAGACCTAGGATTGAGTTTACCATCACTCTTATGAGCATAGGCAACACACCCAAAAGGTCTAAGATAGTTTAAATCAGGTTTCTTATTATACCACATTTCATAAGGAGTTTTAAAACCAATGGCAGATGATGAAGATCTATTTATGAGGTGAGCAGCTGTCATAACAGCTTCACCCCATAAAGAGTGCCTCATGCCTGCAGAAATCAACATGCACCTTGCCCTCTCTAGGAGAGTCTTGTTCATCCTCTCAGCAGTACCATTCTGCTGAGGGGTGCCAGGTATGGTAAGGTGCCTCTTGATTCCTGCATCTTTACAATAAGAGTTAAATCTGGAATTGCAAAATTCCAAACCATTATTAGTTTTTAAGCATTTAACAAAGAGACCAGTTTCAACATGAACACTTGTTACCCAATGTTTGAAAACATCAAAGGCCTCATCCTTTGTCTTCAGCAAGTAAACCCAAACTTTCCTACTGTAGTGGTCAATCAAGGACATAAAATACCTTCTGCCCCAGGAAGATTCAACCTGAGCAGGGCCCCAGAGATCTGAATGAACATACTCAAGAGGTTTGTTAGCAATATAAGAAGATTTATTGAAACTCTTCCTAGTTTGTTTACCCATCAAGCAATTATCACACATGTCAATGGTAGAAGGTTTGGAATTTAAAATGCCATGCTTATAAAGATAATGTAAACTCTTATTTCCTATATGTCCTAATCTATTATGCCATGTAACAGATTCAGGTATGGACATACATGCATCAGAGGCAATCAACATAGAGGAGAAATTCATCTCAGGGGTGGCTTGAACCTCATAGAGGCCCTTCCTTTTAATGCACTTAATAAGAATTTTGTCATCCCTTGAGACAGTTCTAATCCCATTGCTGCTGTGTACATCACAGCCTAGGGATTCAAGTGTGCTCTCAGACATGAGATTTCTTCTAAGCTGTGGAACCCATCTAACATCCTTAATGACCCTAATAATACCATCATTCATTTTCATAGCAACAGAACCAATACCTTTAATTTTTAGGATAGAATGATCACCAAGCATAACATCACCACCATCAAATAATCTCAAATCAGAAAACCAAGACTTATGATGAGTAGCATGCATAGTACACCCAGAATCAAGAATCCAGCAATCAGAGGCATCATTCACAAGTAAAGCTAAAACTTCATGAGTATAATAGGGGTGGGTTTCACACACAGCAGACACAGCAGGTTGTTTAGCAGCCTTTTCCTCATCTCTTTTCTTTTTGTAGCAATCTTTCTCAAAATGTCCAGTTTTAGAACAATAATGACACTTCAAGTTAGACTTATCAATGCCATTAGTCTTATCAACTCCATTTTCAGACTTAGGTTACCCCTGCTTATCCTTTTTCTTGTTATTCCTTTTGTTACCCTTACCTCTAGGCTTGGCCATTAAAACCAACAGCAGTTTTAAAAACCTTCAGAGACTCATTCTTTTGGATCAAAGATTCAATGATATCTTTTTTAACCAAAGAAGCATTACCATATTGAATAACATCTTTAAAAGTATCAAACTGACTGGGCAAGGAATTTAACAAGAGCACACATAGCTGAGTTTCATCCAATTTATCACCACATCTTACCAGATCTTGTGTGATAGTTAAAAAACGATCAAGATTATCAGCTAAAGTACAAGCAGTGTTCATTTTAAAGTTAAACCACTTATTGAACAGATTTACTCGAGATGGGAGAGACTTTACCATATACAAACCTTCTAGAGCCTCCCACAATTTTTCAGAAGTGGTGTGCTCTAGTACATGCCTGGCCACTTCATCAAAAAGACGAAGCATAATCTCACTGTGAGCCTGAAGATCAGTCTCCATGATTTTTTCTTTGCTAGTTCCTTCTGGGAACTTGTTCGTTATAGCCACATGACACTTATCAAAGAAGTATGGCTCGCATCTTCACCTGCCACATAGCAAAGTCAGTAGTGCCATTGAAAGGTTTTATACGAACATAATCAGACATATTGTAGAATAACAGCAAATAACTCAAGCAAAGAATGATATATTACAAACACAAAAAACGGAAGCGAAATCTTTCAAGAACAAGCAGTGAATGAAAGACAACAAAGAACAGATCCTGTTGCGTCGCGTAGGGGGGAATGGCACCAGGCGATACACCCTATCTAGGCCCACCCGCTTCCTACGCCAGTTCCCGCTCTCTGAGATCTATAAAGATTCAGCTAGGTTGGGAAGAGGACACTCAAGCGCTAACAACAGAACACATGCTCTGATACCACATTGAAAAGCAAGATCGAGTCTAACAGTTTCGCAAGAACAACAAAGGCATGCAAGATCTAAAAGGTAGAGGAAGAACACAAGACTTTTACGAGGTTCGGATCCGCGATCCTACATCCTCGGGGCCTCAAGAGTCAGCCCTAATCCACTATCAAATAAGGGAGAAAGTACAGATCAGGCAAATCTAAGAGTACAAGTACAGATCTAAGCATAAATGAAACAAACAGACACGAAAACAAGCAAGAAGAAGAAGAACTTCTTCGACAATCTCAGATCTGAGGATACAGACTCAGATCCAAGAAGTGGAACCCAACACCAAGCTGCTGCCGGCCGCCAAGGGAACTCTGAACACCGGGAAGACGTTGGAGAAGATGAGCTTCACCGATCGGAGGTGGGAGGAGCTTGAATAGCAAACCCTAACCCTAGCTCGCCTTGCTCTCGCTCTCTCTTTCTTTCTCTGGAGTAAGAGAAACAGTGAAGAACCTAGCGATGCCAGAAGGAGACTTTGCCTTTTATAGGCAAACCCTAATGGGAACCCGGAGAGCTCCAGCAAGGCTTCCAGCAACTGGGCTCAAGTGTTGGGCCGTGTCCTATGGTTTGGGCTTCAGGCCCAAGCTTAGCAGCTCCTTCTTGTTGGAGATCAAACCCACATGGCTCAATCCAATCCATCTAGACTCGAGCTAACTCCCAAACCTGGTCCAATATCCTTAACCATATTACACCTTGATTTCATGTCACATATATAATACAAATATTACATACATATAACAATGTAAATATACTTAGGAAAATATACAAGTTCTCAACACCTTTGGATGTTACAACCAAACCTTCACCATCTAAACGACTGCATGACAAAGCTATACAGAAAAAAATCACCTAACCACTCCCCATAAATAACATAATTTGATTCTAACTTCTGATTTTAACTTCTAAACGACTGCATGACAAAGCTATAGATCAATTATTAATTAACTCCCTAACATACCCTTTTTCGGTTGATGCCAAACGTACCCACCGGAAAAAATGGGAAACAAAAGCAAAGAACACACAAACCTAACTTTTAACTTCCAACTCACAAAACAACTAACGCCTATATAACAAATATTCATGAAAGGTTCTTGAAGCAACAAAATACAGAATTGCTTAAAGTATTCATTAATAACCATCAAATGTTTTATTTATATGGACCAACCGACTATATTAAACTATTGATATATTGAAAATTTGCTGTTTATATCCTTAGCATCCCCCATGTGCAGTAGCCACCATCTTAGAAAGTATGAACCTAATAATGTATATATTTAGTTCTTTTATTGCATAAGTATATATTCTCCCATTTATAATGCACATATATTTTCAGTATTGTTTAAATTCGTTGTTCCTAGACATAATCAAAACAATACTCATCCAAAATCCGTGCGTGCGTGCGTGTGTGTGAAATAGATTTTAACCGGGATGAAAGTTTCAAATGCAAATCCAAAAGGAATGCAATCATTGAACTAAGGGTGTGTTTGGCTGGGGGGTAGGAGTGGGTGGAAGGGATGGGGATGGACATTGATTTCCGTGCCTGCGTGTTTGGCTGGGGGATGCACGGGGTGCACCGGATGCCAAAAAGGGAATGGGAGGGAGTGGGATGGTGATTTTTCTCCACCTCCTATGAGGAGGATTGAGGGGATGGGGGAGGCGAAGAACCCCGAATTGCCCCTTGCCCCCATCATCATCTATTTTTCCTTTTTTAATTTCACTTTTTTTTTATAGAAATTAAAATGTCAGCGTCTCCCCCATCGGAGCAACAACCATCGTCGTGACCCTCCCCCACTGTCCAACCACCATCGCCGGCGACTTGAGGAACGAACTGCCACCGGAGCCTATAGCCGCTGCCCATCCCTCGCCCGGAAGCACACCCAAGAAAAGCAGGCTGAACCACCGCCCTTGCAACCTTGCCGGAGATCGCTCGAGGCCGAGTTCCACCGCAGTCGTAGCCCTCGCTGCATTTTCTCCGATTGCCGCTGCCGTACAACCTTTCCGGAGAATACCCACGAACAATAGGCCGAGCCCTCGCTGCATCCGCCTCGGATTGCCGCTGCCCATCGCCGCCGATCGATTGCTTTATCGAGGCCACCCGAGTCATCTCCGATTGCCGCTGCTGTGCCATCGCCCATCGCCGCTACTGTGCCATCGCCCATCGCCCTCGCTGAAGTCGCAACCCTCGCTGCATCTGCTGTTTCTCTGTCTTTCCACGTGCCTGTGAAGGGGTAATTGGAAAGTGGGAGGGGTATTTAGGAGGGGTATTATGGTAATCTGAAGTGGGTAAGTGGGGGCAAATTGGTGTTTATAACTCCATCTCGTCCATCCCCATCCCATCCATCCCCTTTAGCCATCCCCTTTAGCCATCCCCTTTACGAAAAAATCCGCACTTCGAAAGTATTTACAAAAATATTCAAAATTTGCAGAAAGGTCAGAGAAACGCTGTCTCAGGCCGCGTTTCATTCATGAGAAGTAAAATACAGGGGTGAAAAACACACATGGAAGAAACGCGGTTTAAAACCATGTTTTATAATTAATTTGGGGTCAAATGCGGTTTCAACCGCGTTTATTTTAATTTATATTTTTAAGTTAAAAAATTAAAAAGAAAAAGAAAAATAATGAATGAAACGCGGCTTGGAGCCGCGTTTCATTTGCAACTCTAAAGATGGACTGAAGATGGATTTGCAACCCCGCCCTCCGTCCTCGCTCCTCCCCTATCCGGTGTCGGCATTGGGGTATGAAATATTAGATCAGAGGATCTGAGATTTCACACCAAGAGGAAACCAACCAACTTAGTTGATTTCCTCCATAGCTAGACCAAGAGAGATTGCTGAGATTTTCTGTTTTCTTTCACTCAACCAACCGAACCTACAAGAGTATATAGATCTCTATATATACAAGCCTTGTCGAACTAACTAAGGTTACTAATCTAACTACCTTACTAACCATGGTCCTAGCAACTATTAACTAACTACCAAACACACATACTAACATCCTCCATATACCCCCCTCAAGGTGGACGTGTAAAATGGAAAACGAGTCCAAGCTTGCAAGCCAAATTCAAGTGTTGTTGTGTCCCTAAGGGCTTAGTAAAAACATCAGCTAACTGAAAATGTGTGGGAATAAACACTGTGGATATGAACCCTTCTTGCACCAGATCACGAATGTAATGACAATCCAATCTAAGATGCTTCGTGCATTCGTGATATACTGGATTAGCTGCTGATTGCAAGGCTGCTTTGTTGTCACCACAAAGAGGAACTGGGTGAGAAATACTGATGTTGAGATCTCCCAGAATCCCTGCAATCCAAACTACCTCACAGCTAGCATGTGATATACTCCGATATTCACTCTCTGTAGATGACCGGGACACCATTTTCTGCTTCTTTGTCTTCCAAGACACTAAGCAATCGCCAATGAAGATACAATATCTTATTAAAGACCTGCTGGTGTCCCTACATGTACCCCAATCGGCATCTGAATATGCCATAACATTCAAGCTACTTGAGCTCGGGTAAAACAGAGAACAATTCATAGTGCCCTTAAGGTATCTCAACAAAAACAGGGCTGCTCTCAGATGTGGAGCACGAGGAACAGCCATGAATTGGGTAAGTTGTTGCACACTGAATGCAATGTCCGGGCGCGTGAGTGTAAGATACAACAACCTCCCCACCAACCAACGGTAA
Source organism: Persicaria tinctoria (assembly GCA_037127255.1). Taxonomy (NCBI): domain Eukaryota; kingdom Viridiplantae; phylum Streptophyta; class Magnoliopsida; order Caryophyllales; family Polygonaceae; genus Persicaria; species Persicaria tinctoria. The sequence continues at coordinate 36,789,471 of JBANSL010000019.1, read as the reverse complement.
GACTCTGGATCCTCCAGAATTTCTCCTTCATGAACACTGAGATGCAAATTTGTTTGCATAAGAAACTTGGCCGGTTTACAGTTCAATATAACAGCATTAGACAATAGATCTACTATATACTTTCTTTGGTTGAGCATAATCCCAGTGTCGGATCTAGACACTTCCATTCCCCAAAAATACCTGGCTTGCCCCAAATCCTTGATGGTGAAAGCCTGATGAAGGAACCTCTTCAATTTATCGATCAGTAATTCATTATTCCCCGTGACTAACATGTCATCGACATATACCAAAGCTACCACAAAACTGGAATCAGAGTTCAAAACAAACAAGGAATAATCATGGCGTGACTGCCTGAACCCAAACTGAACCAGATGTTTTGGTAGTTCCACATTCCATTGCCGACTAGCCTGTATCAAGCCATAAATGGAACAATGAAGCTTTCGAACCTCACCTGGCTTGACCTTATCATAACCAGGAGGTGGGTTCATGCAAACTTCCTCATCTAGAAATCCATGTAAGAACGCATTGTTCACGTCCAATTGATGCAAACTCCACTTCTTGATAGCTGCAATAGCCAATAAAATCCTAACAGCTGCAAGCTTAACAACTGGTGAAAAAGTTTCCTTATAATCTCTATTCTTCACTTGGTTATAGCCTTCAGCTACCAACCTTGCCTTATATCTTTCAACTTCCCCATTTGCTCTAAACTTGACTTTAAAGATCTACTTACACCCTATTGCCTGTTTCCCTGGAGGCAACTTAGTGATTGACCAAGTGTGATTGCTCTCCAGTGCCAACACCTCTTTATTCATAGCCTCCCTCCATTCTACTACTTTGTTGGCTTGACAAAAGGAAGTCGGTTCAGTAATAGACAAGACATTATACAAAGAGCTTGCATAGCTTTATGAAAATGCTTGCAGATCAAGAGGTTTACCTACAGAAAACACTGGAGAAACAGATTCATCTTCTGTATCAACCACCCTCCTGGATGGTAACCATGTACACACAAAGTCTTGGAACTTTGTAGGCCTAGTAATTCGTCTAGAAGGACGAGGAGCATTCACAATTTCAAGAACTGATGTTACCACTTGTTCATCAGGAACTGATGTTACCACTTGTTCATCTTGAACAACATGTTGCTCAGCAAGACTAGGACTATGGACCTCATCAGTAGATACTAAATCTTTTGCCATCAAACCAGGACTGCCAGATGCTTCAGATTGCGAATAATGAACATCATTCCTATCACCCTGACCATGGAAATGATGTTCTCTATTAGATGAAATGCCTCCCCATAAATCTTCATGCTCCTTTCCAAATGACACTCTTGGTAATTTGCCAAACTTGCTATCACAGTTCTCCTCAGTTTGACCATCATTTTTCAACTTGAAAGGGAAACTGTCTTATTTGAAAATCACATCACGACTTACAAATACCTTATGACTTTCCAAGTCATATAATTTGTAACCCTTCTGGCCTGGAGGATACCCTATGAACACACATCTCCTACCATCATATTTCATTTTTGCTCTATTGACCGTTGGAATCAAGGCAAAACACAAACAACCAATTACTCTAAGGCTAGAATAATCTGGCAACTTGTGAAACAAGACCTCATAAGGAGTCTTCCACTTCAACACAGACGATGGTAACAAATTGATCAAATGAGTGGCTCTTAAGACACACTCTCCCCAAAATTTCATAAGCAAACCACCTTGAATCCTAATTGCCCTAGCAGTCTCAATGATATGCCTATGCTTCCTCTCTACCCCCCTCCCATTTTGCTCATGAATATATGGCACTAACCTTTGATGAGTGATGCCTTTCATGTTCAAAAGAGAAGTAACATGATCATTGACAAACTCAGAATCATTGTCAGTTCTGAGACACTTGAATGTAGTCTCAAATTGAGTGTCTACATAAGCAAAGAATGTGACAATCACACTGCCCACCTGACATTTATCACGCAGCAAGAAGGTCCAGACAGACCTTGAGTGATCATCTAACACAGTTAGAAAATACCTTGCTCCACATAATGAAGAAACCCTATAAGGTCCCCACGCATCCATGTGAACTAAATCAAACACTTTATCAGCTAAAGATTCACTCATTTTAAATGGAAACTTGTGTATCTTAGCTAGATGAAAAACATCACAATCAAAAGTTCCAACATCATGGCCCTTGGCCCAATCAAATAAACTCATCTTGGACATGGAAACATGACCCAAACGAGCATGATTTAAAGTCACAGAGTTAGCCATACTAGAGGAAACAGCAAAGCTACTCACATCCTTATTAAAACTGTGAAGAGGCACTCTTGCAACTCCAGTATGTCCAGGAATGCAATGAAATCCAGAAAAACTGTAGATGCCACCATCTCGAATCCCAAAAGCTAAAACTCTATCAGTTGAAGGGTCCTACATCCAACACTTGTTCTTAGAAAACACAAACAAACAGTCCTCATCATCAAGCATTTTTGATACGGATAGCTTGTTGTATTTAAATCCAGGCATGAATAGCACATCCTTGAGAAGAATATTCTTGCTCAACTTGATGCTACCCGAATATCTCACTGATTGTGTGATTCCATCAGGAAATCCAATCACTATAGGTTGTGCAAGAAGATGCATCTCTATGAACATCTCCCTTCGACACGCTATGTGATCTGAAGCTCCTGAGTCCACAATCCAAGTGACTGATTGGTGTTGAACAACAATATTAACCGAATAAGAGACCATACCTGCAAAGCTTAGGCTACCATCGCCACTGTTGCCAGAGGTATCCATCGGTGCCTTCCCTTTCATTGCACGAATGACTTCTGCAGCCACTGCATTGACCAGTTTCATGTCTGTGTAGTCCACACCAGCCTCAGTACCAGTTCTGTCTGCAATTCCACCAAAAAAGGGAGTATCCACTTCCATGATATCTTGCACATGAGCCGAAATTTTCTCATCTTGATTGCATTTTGGTCTAGTGTGCCAATCTGGAAACCCAACCAATTTGAAACAAGTGTCCTTAACATGACCATTTTCTTTGCAATAGGTGCAAACCAAATCCATCTTAGTCTTTTTTTATTCATTCTTTAACTCATCTATAGATTTCCAATTACCAGAAGTACCAACGCCTCTAGATCATGAGTTCTGACCACTCTTAGCCACTGATTTCATATTGCCATTCCCGCCAGAGCTCGTGGATGCAAAACTCTGAGCAGCGAGAACTTCATGTCCCTGAGATACACCACTTGTGATACCTTCTGCCTCTCGATCTGTATTACCATGTGAAAAGCGCGATTGACGGAGGGAAGTGGATCCATAGCCAATATGTTGCTCCTGATTCCCTCATATGAATCCGACAATCCCATTAGGAACTGCATCAGCTTGTTCGTAGCCTCCTTATCCATCAATTGCTTCAAAATAGCACACGAGCACATCTTTAATCCACCACACTTGCAGATCGGAACGGATTCCAGCTCCAAGAGTTCATCCCATGCCTTCTTCCGCTTGTTAAATTAATACTCAGCCACACTCAGATTCCCTTGCTTGATCTCCCTAATTTCCTTTTTCAACTGATAAATGAGAGGCGCGTTCGATTCTACGAATCGCTCTTGTATTTCATCCCATAACTGCTTTGAAGAGTGAACAAACATAAAGTTTTCAGCTAGATTTGGCCTCATCGAGTTGATGATCCAGCTTGTTACCATGTAATCACATCTCAACCAGTGGGTATAATCATCATATATCTCCGAAGACTTCTCAAATTTCCCGTTAATGAAGCCTAATTTCATTTTAGCCCCAAGCGCCATACGAACAACTCTGCACCAGCTATGAAAGTTGCGACCAATGAGAGGAGCAGACACCAGTTGCATCCCCGGATGATCGGAGTTAGAGAGGAACAACGGATCTGCCTGATTCGCACCATAATTCCGAGCTCCACCAGACGATCCATGGCAATTTAACGAAATTGAAACGATCACAGCAATCACCAGGTAGACAACGATCGAATCGAAGCTAGATTGCTCTGATACCATATGAAATCTTAGATTAGAGGATCTGAGATTTCACACCAAGAGGGAACCAACCAACCTAGTTGATTTCCTCCATAGCTAGACCAAGAGAGATTGTGGAGATTTTCTGTTTCTTTCACTCAACCAACCGAACCTACAAGAGTACATAGATCTCTATATATACAAGCCTTATCGAACTAACTAAGGTTACTAATCCAACTACCTTACTAACCATGGTCCTAACAACCATTAACTAACTACCAAACACACATACTAACATCCTCCATACGGGGACCACATGCCAACATTCTTCCCCTTCGTCAACTGAACTTGGAGACCAGAGGAGTGTCTCGCCACCAATTGCAACCGAGTCCATGTGTTCGAGGCGCCGCCAACGACGACGAATCTCGGCCTCGGAGATGTCGGGCCGCCACCAATTGACACTGTCTTTGCAGGAAGGATAATAGGAGATGTCGGAGAATCCGATCCCCTTGTCCCTCCGGCCTCGGAGATGTCCTGTCAAGGTGTTGAGAGAAACAAGATGAGGCCATGGCTCTATTTTGGGTGTCTCATGGTTCGATTACGGTTGTTGGGTTCGGATTTGGCTGGTTTAGGGTGGTTTTGGTCGGGCGGCAGCTATGGTTCTCCTCAAGCTCCGACCATTGTCTCTCTGGCGAACCTCTCCATCACCTCAAGTCCTTCGTCCATTTTTTTTATAATTAATTTCTTTTAATTTTCAAGCCGCATTAGCCTATATATAATGGTTGTTATTTTAAAATTAAGAAAGGGGAGGGAGAGGGGGGGGGGGGGGGGATCGCGATTTGAAACCGCGTTTTACCCAAAAATAATTATAAAATGCGATTTAAAACCGCGTTTCTTTCTTGTGTTTTATTAACCCCCGAATTTTACTTCTCATGAATGAAACGCAGTCTCAGATCGTGTTTCTATGATCTTATTGCAAATTTTGAATATTTTTATAAATACTTTCATTGTGCGAATTTTTTCGTAAATTTTTATTTTTCTTTGAATATTTTGAAAAAAATAATCTCAAATTGAAGGTAAATTCTGATGAGATATACGAAGTATACATATAGGGGTCGGAATTTGAAGGAGGGAAAATTTAACCATCCATCGGTTATTTTTTTGATATATGAAGTTTACTTAAAATTCATTCATTAATTTGATGGACAAATTCATCGAACCCCTTCCATAAAAAACGATTGACTGAATTTATCCAAATATTATCTTCTTTACACCCGGCCTTAAAATGTACAATATATATTGAGATATTTTTGTCTTAAGAAACGTTAATTACAAAATAATATGTTGTGTGCCAAGGTTATTAGGATCGGGATTCTAGGATCGACTCACAACAGGGTATGTGAATCGGATCGTAAGATCTCATTATGAGATCGTAAGATCCTCGAAATATAATAAAATAATAAAAATATAAACAACAAAGTGGCTTAATTTAAAGTTATAGAATGAGGAAAAAATGTTAGTTATACAATATATTTTAGTTTCAAAAGATAAAAAGCTACATTTACGACCTTAAACATTGTCATATTGATTAAAAGACTCGAAAACAACCGTCTTTAAGCCATTTTTCGTGTTATATACATGAATGTATATATTTAAACTCCCTAAAATCAACCAAGAAAATAAAACAAATGTTTGAAAAATACATATTGTTAATAAAAATAGGATCTTTAGAATCGAGTAGAATCGTAAGATCCTATCGATCCATTAAGATTCTAAAGATCCTATAGTAGATCCTACACAAAAAAGATTATATGCATAGATCTAGATCGGGCTCCTGAGTAGGATCGTAGGATCTTAAGATTCTAAAGATCCGGATCGGGATTCTAACAACAATGTTGTGTGCCCAATCTTAACTTAAAATAATCTAAGACACCGTCGTTTGCGAGGCACTGGCTCATGCCACAAAGTTATTTCAAAATTATTCCACCAAAAAAGCTATTTTAAAATTAGACATTTTGTGTAAAATTCTAGTTGGTAGTATAAAATCAGTATTTCTTCCTCTCTATCATTTTCTTGTTCCGGAATTTGATATTAAGAAATAAGAAGCAAAAGGTTAACACACCTTACCGTATTTTTTTAATAAACAACTTTTGTCCTCTTGCAAAAGCATCCAAGTATTATATAAGCTAACCTCCCTCCAACACCCTTCTATCCCGGCCCTCCATTATAGCTAGCTATTCCTTTGAGATCCTCAACAGCTTTGTCCACCGAAAATTTCTAAGCAAGCGATGAAGATGATCAGGTTGAGGTCAAAGAGGTTCGGCAGAAGCAACTCGAAGCTCGAAAATGGAGGAGGAAACAACAAGGCCGAAAAGGACGTCGAGAGAAACTCCGGTGATAGTGGTGAGATCAAATGGGAGCTCCGGCCCGGAGGAATGCTCGTTCAAAAGAGAGAGACCATTGGAGAGAAAGATTTCATCACCTTAAAAGTGTCAACTGTCTCACATTGGCATGATGTTTCCATTGGTGCAACCTCCACTTTTGGTAATACTTTTTGAAAACTCAATATTGATTTATGCATTCCTTTTTATCATTCTCATACAACAAAATAAGATAAATTAAATTAATTACTCGTTTGAAAGCACTGTCTCTCCTTTCTAACAAAAAAAAAAACAATTTTTCGTTTATGTATTTATTAGAGAAACTCGGAAGAATTAGTTAATAGATCAAAATACTTAATTTTTTTGTTGTAAATTTTTCGTGTTATATAGGTGAGTTGAAAATGCTTTTGTCGCTGGTGACGGAGCTCGAGCCAGGAGAGCAAAGGCTCCTATATAGAGGAAAGGAGAGGGAAGACAATGAGCACCTACACATGGTTGGTGTGAAGGATAAAGACAAGGTCCTACTTCTCGAAGATCCGGCCATCAAGGAGAGGAAGCTCCGGAGCTTCATTGAGGGAAGACGAGCAAGCGAACCGCTAGGTTCCACTTGTCGGACCATCAGTGTATAGCACGCGCCCACATAAATGAATCTCTAGCTCGGTCACCTTCATCGATCCATAAACGGTGATTTTGATATGGATCATAGACGAGTGCGACGCCGTTAAGGGAACATCTATGGCCAAAGATATATTTAGCAATAGGAATTAATATACAAGTGTTGAGCTGTGTTTTTTTTTTTTCACTAGCTAACCTCCAAGATGATCAATGTAGCAATTGAATTATGTGTTTGTTGGAGTGTTCTTGTAGCAATCTTGGTAGTTTAACAACCTCTTCATCATTTCACTATTAAAAAAATAATCAAGGAAGAAAAATGCAAGTGGTGGGCAATTTGTATTTTGTTTATAGCGTTTTATGAAATGGCACTTTGTGTTAATTGTACTACTCATTAGTCATTATTGGTTACCTACACACTTTCCGTCTTGTCAAAGTTTTGTTCGGTTAAGTTATCAGTTAATCGAAAACAAAAATACCTTGAAATGATTCAATTGACTCAATTGTACTATAGACTAGCTATATGCATGATTTAGGTAATTGGTATGAGCTTCTTGTGTGGATACACTACGCCAGATTGTACTTTTGATCAGTAGATGGTCGCCTAGCTAAATGCCGCGTACTTTTGATCAGTAGATGGTCGCCTAGCTAAATGCCACAGGAGTGGAACTCATCCTAAATCACATTTGGACCACCAACTAAATATAATGTTCGCCGCCTGAAACAATGTTAAGTGACATACTATTTTAGGCAAAGTACAATTACTAGAAGTAATACGGTCGCCCTGACGGAGATCTCAACCACATCTGTTAGAAATACCTTCCAAGCGACCAACGAAGCTTCATAGCCCGTCGCTTTAATGAATACTCATTAAATGAATGATTGAAGCGACATACACTTTTGATATTGTTGTCGCTTAAGTGAGGGCCAGAGAACAACAATAATTGCCATATTTTATCGATCGTGTGGAATCACGCGACGAATAAAGGAAAGTGTTTGTCACCTGAAAGCGTACAAACAAGTACCCCACTTGGCCCATTTAATACTATTCATTTAGGCGACCAAAATAGACATTATTCCGTCCCATACTGTTGGAGATGACGGATAAGCTTTGTTAGTTTGTTACAAGTGATTAGTGTGGGCTTAGTCCAATGTATAGAATTCTGTATAGGCCCATTCATGTTAAGTCCAATATATATACACTTGTATATGTAGTTGTGAATAATCAAGAAACAGACATTCATTTTCCCTCTCTTTCGTCTCCATTGTTGAACCCACCTATGCTTCCATTTCCATAGCTCAGTGGTGATTTCGTTTCCTCAATTCCTTCATGGTATCACAGCAGTAATTGCTCCTGGATTGTTTTCCGCATCAAATTTAGTTGATTCTTCTTCCTCCTCATCGAAATTACATCTCAAATCCTTCGATTCCATGGCAACTGACGTTGGAGCCAAGCTCGTGATTGACAAGACAGACCCGTTGTTTCTCCACTCGAGCGATCATCCTCGACTCTCGATCGTTGCTACGCCCTTCGATGGCAAGAATTTGGCAAAGTGGAAGAGATCCACTAGGATTGCGCCCAACGCGAAGAATAAGCTTTGTTTCGTCAACGACATGTTTCCCCGACCTGCAGATGACGATCCTCACGCAGAAATCTGGGGCAAATGCAATGATATGGTGATTCCCTGGCTTCACAATGGCTTGGATCATGAAATTCGGAGTAGCATCATGTATGCGAGCACTGCTAAGGAGATTTGGGACGATCTTGAGTCTCGTTTTGATCTTGTCAATGGTGCTAAGATGTTTTCCTTGTAAAGAGATCTAAGTTCTTTCACTCAAGGTACTGCTACAATCGCTACTTATTTCAACAAATTAAAGTCTCTATGGGAAGAATTTGATAATTTGCGTAAGGTTAAACCATGTACTTGTGAATCTGCGCAAGATAATTTGAAGTTCCAAGAGGAACAAAAGTTGATGCAGTTTCTTCCAGGCCTGAATGAGAACTATACTACTGCTAGGGGTTCAATCTTGATGATGCAGCCCTTACCAACTGTTGGATTAGCTTACTCTTTGATCTCTCAAGAGGAAGCACAACAAAAGTACAAAAATACCACTCGACTGGGTGGAGATCTGGCTACGTTCAATGTTGAAGCTAAGAAAGGGGATGCTCAGTCGCAGTCCAAGAAATCAGGGATGTATTGCACCCACTGCAAAAAAAAAAAACCATTAGATGGATAAATGTTATTTCATCCATGGTTTTCCCAAGAAAAATACTCGAGGAAAGAAAATTGCAGCTCGGGTTACTGATGAAACTGGAGGAAGTGTGGTCCCCGAGCTCACTCAAGCTCAGTATGCTCAACTCTTAGACATGATCAACATCTCAGATCAGCGTCGTAGAGATGCAATGTTCGACACTAACACAGAGTTTGCAGGCTTCGCAGGTATGACATCTGATGCCTGTTTTTCACACAACTGGATATTGGACACATGGGCTACACTACAAAAAAAAAACATATTAGCCACTGTTCGTAGCAACGGCAAAGGGTTTGGCGTGGCTGTTGGCTAGAACTTGGCTATAGCATAACAACTGCAAGGGTAAGCCGTGGCTGTTGGGTTGAAATTGGCTATAGCATAGCAACGACAAGGGTTAGCCGTGGCTGTTGGGAAATAGCCTCATGGTAGCAAGCGCTTCCAACACCCTATTGGCCACGGTATACCGGTGCCGTGGCAAAAAATGTGATGGATGCACCAAATTTGCCTCAGCCCGACAGCCTCGTAGCTAGGTAAACTAACTTAAAAAATAAAAAAATAAAATTCCTAAAAAGGTTGGAAGGGTAAAGACTTCTCCTCTCCCTCCCTCGTCATCTCCCTCCCGCTTTTTCTCTTCTCCCTCCCGCGTTCTCACTACCAAAGAGATTCGAAGGGTTTCGATTGCGGACCGACGCCGGGGCTCAGCCGTGCAGACACCGGTGGTGGGGGGCTCACTTCGACTCCCTCTCACTCCCAAAGAAGCTTCCAAGGGTTTCGATTGCAGCTCCAAGAAGCGGTCATTGAGCCCTAGGGTTTCGATTGCATCTTCCAAGAACTTCTTGGTCGCCTAAGGTTCGTCTCAATCACTCTTTCCTTTCGATTTCCTTTCGTTTTGGGGTTTGTTAGCGATTTAATTTCGTTCCCCAAACAGCTTCGAAGGCTACAAAGTGGAGAGCGGTCGTTGTAGTGGAGAGTAGGTTTGGATTGCATCTTCTAGGAGCTTCTTTTTCGCCCCAAGGTTTGTCTCAATCCCTTTTTGCTGTTGATTTGCTTTTGATTTGTGCTTTGTTACTGATTGAAAATTTTTTTTTCATGAGGTTTTGTTCCCGAAACAGCATTGAAGGCTACAAAGAGGAGAGCGGTCTGTAGTCGAGAGTGGGTTTCGATTGCAGCTTCCAACAACTTCGTTTTCAGCCCTCATATTCGGTTTAATCTCATTTCTCTCTAGCTTTCGTTTCCTTGGTGCCTTGTTGTTAAATGCTATTCTGTTTTTGTTAGTAAAGAGGATTTCATGTTTGTGTGGGTAAATTTCTACATACTTGTTATTCTGTTTTCTGAGATTTCTGAGATGTAAATGAATAATTGGTATTCTGTTTTATGAGATTTGTATTTCTGAGATATAGATGAATAATCGCTAATCTGTTTTATGAGTTTGGATTTATGAGATTTAGATGAATAATTGCTGGGTTGTGTGGGTAAAATGCTATTCTGTTTATGAGATTTGGGTTTATGAGATTTCTGAGATTTAGATGAATAATTTGTACATACTTGTTACTCATGCAATATTTCTCTCCCAATACTTGTATAATTCGGTTAGGCATCTCCACCTCTTCTTTTATATGTGCTCAAGTTGTTTATTCTGCCAGTCTCCTAGTTGGCTCACTGAAAAAACTTCACATTTGCTGCAAGTTGGCTCACTGAAAAACTCTGTATCATCAATCCTTTGCCTAGTTTTTATTTTTTATAAAAAAACCCAATAATTTACAAATAAATAAATAAATACTTTGGAATAGATTTTGTAACCAAGACAGTAGATATATAAATATTTTGATTTGGAAAAGATTCCTGTAAATATAATGATTTAACCTTCTTTTGAATATTTTATTGGGTTCATGTAATTGTATTTAGAGAAATATTTTTTTAACCGAATAAATAAATTAATACAACTTGAAATCATTTTATTTAATTTTTTGAAAATTTATAAATAAAGAAATTAGGATAAGCAAGTTGGAGGGAGGATGGACAAGGTGTGGGGATGATATACCTATCATTTTCCCTTGCACAACAACAATCAATACTTCTTGGCTATATTTAGGATTTCATATATATCTCCAAAAACTATATCTTTGATATTAAACTTATTATTTGATTTCCCTTTATGTAAATATATTTGCAAATTGACCTGCTTCATGATTGATTCTATTGTATTCTAAATAAATAATTTATGTACAGAAAATGCAAGTGTTATATATGTTATGCACTTATGAACTATTCTAAACAATCAATAAAACAATTAAAAAGAATCGAGGGTGTTTAACTGGTGTGAAGTAGATTAATTTCAGCAAACAAAGTTAGTGGGTTCGATAAAAACCTTCTTCTTGACTGTTATGTGTAGCCATCATAAATTAGTGGGTTCCATTACCTACTACCCAAACATAACATAAATTATTAGAAAAACAAATAAACAATGAAATTGAGGAAGCCAAATCATGGGAGAACCCATACAACACCAAGACATTAAAGGAAGCATAAACTGATTACCAAATCTAGACTAGGCAAGACCTTAGGAATCCTATGATTAAAAGCAAAATAAGAAGAAATAAGAAGCTGTTATGTGAGGGAAACAGTCCTACCAAGATAAATTAGGAGTACACAACAATCATAGAAACATTTAAAACATTACAATAAAAGACATTAGCATCCAACATAACAAGGGCTTGTAGGACACACATACCCAAGAAGTTTCAAAATACAAGGCAACTAAAGGTTTTCGTAGACAAACTCAGGGGCTGAATAACCTTTCTTTTAACAAAATAAAATGTCAATGACTAACCAAAAGCTAAAGACTAATTGATTCCAAACTTCTAGTGTAGAAACCTTTAAACCTTGGAACCTTGGGAGTCTATATATTACCACATTCAGTCTCTTCATTGAAAGGCCTGAAGCTTCTTCACCTTTTTCTGCAACCTCTAAATCGTCTTTTTCTTCTCAAATCTTCCTCCATTAGACCTTGTTTTTTTTTCTTGTTTGTGCATCCCACTCAAGTGCCACCTGCCATTACATATCTTACTGAAATGAACTTCACCCGGTTACACAATGGATGAAGATTGCCGAGGAAACATTGTAGCCCATCATTGTAGCCCATAAAACATAGTAGGATCAAACCAATACAACACACATTAAAATTGTCCAAACAACAGAATAAGATCAAACCAAACACACAAAGAACCATAACAAACAAAGCTTAAATATAAGTTTATTGTAGCATGAAGCGGAAGTGCGGCTGAGTAGACCATCTACATTCAATCCATTCCAAGTGTGAGCGCATTTTGAAGGTACGATACATATGAGTATCCCCGGTCAGTGGGAAGTGAACCTCGAAACTTCTGTCGCCTCCTCCCCAGACCACATCTATCACCCGACCAGACCAATACCCATCAAGGGCTCTACAATCCACTCGGTCCCCCCTCTGATAGGCTTCGTAGGCCACATGAGGTGGACGTGGACGGATTCGACCAACCTGCACTACTTCCATTAGAGGTCCTCGACTCATGTTGTCTTGGAGGGTTATGAATTCCACTTCGTAGTGGGTGAGATCCACTCGATGTGTAATAGTGGCCTCATAAAACGACCCCAACAAACCATTTTCTGCACCAATGATCTCCACCTGGGCACCTGGATTGTATGTTGGGAGTGGTTGTGGTCCTGCATGAAATCAATAAACACATTAATATAATCACACACATTGCAAAATATGGCTCAACAAAAAAAATTAAGTGGCTCACTTGGATTTTCTGAGCCATCGTCAGAGCTATCTGAATTGATAATGATGGGTTCACGGCGGAGAGGGCGGTGAGATGATGATGCCATTTGTTTGAGGGAGAGAATATAATGGTAAGGATGGAAGATAATGGATGGATAGATATATATTCTGAAGGGGTAGCATATATAAGGGGTATCGATGGGTGTTGATTGCATCCCACTATTCAACATGTGATCTTCACTTTTTTGGAAAATTGTCTCATTTACTGTCACACTCATTTTTTTTTGGAAATAATGAAAAAAAGACCAAAATCAGTGAATAAAGGAAGAAAGCCAGTTGCTGTAACACTGATGGTTTTTGGAAATAATGAAAGAAACTTGTCTCTTGTCTTTTTTGCTGATGGTTTTGTCGAAAATTCAGACCTGTCGAAAACAGTAGAAACCTTGGCTTTTTTCTGGGAAAATCAAAGTTACTTTTAGCTGATGCCTATGTGAAAAAATGACACAAAGTGTGGACAACAATAGCTGCTGCTTTATGTGACAAGTCTCATCTTATGTGTTGTTCTTTCCTTTTGTACAGTAGTGTCAAGGTGAAAGTGTATATATAAAAGACTATTTTACTACTCTTAACATCACTTGAATTATGTTTTTGTTATTAAGAAAACCCAAATGCAGATTATATATATTTATGCTTAAAAGTATATATAAAAGACTTTAATTTAATTTAATAAATAAATTTAAAAATGCATTTACAGTTTAAATTTATAACGACATTGTGTAGCACAAATATATTAAAAATGATTCTTAGAAAATCTTGAATATAATTTATGAAAAGCATAAGTTAAGTAACTCTAAATAATACTTAGATAATAATCTTTTTGTTTTGAAATGCACAACAATATCACTTATTAAAAAAAGGCATAACAATATCACTTGTTAAAAAATATTATAAATGATTCTTTGAAATAAAGAAAGAAAGACAAAAAACAGTGAATAAAGGAAGAAAGACAGTTCTTGTAAGAGTTGCTGTAAGACAGATGGTTTTCGGAAATAATGAAAGAAAGACCCAAAAACAGTTGAAGGCATGGGTTATAATCCTAATATTTCAGAAAGACCAACCAAGTGAAAAACGCATGCTTTTATGCAAACTTGTCTTTTTCTGGAAAATTGGATTGCTTTTATGCAAACTTGTCTTTTACTTTACTGACATAGATTCTCTACCACTTAACACTTATGCTTTTTATGTGATACTTTTGTTGAAAAATGACCTCCAAGATCAAAAAGCAGAAGCAACCATCTAATATTATGGAAATAATGAAAGAAAATTATATTTTGTCTTTTTTTGCTGATGGTTTTCTGAAAAATTCAGACATGCCCAAAACAGTAGCAACCTTACCTATTTTCTGGGAAAATCAAAGTTACTTATAATTGATTTAGGATCACATACACAACCGTGGATGCTTGCCCCAATAGTTTTATGTTATTTCGAAAGGAAGATGCAGACCTTGACGAATGTCTAGTGTGCAACACATCTCGCCGGAGGAAAACAGTTGGGACACGCAGAGCTGCAAAGCAAGCTAGATACTTCCCGCTCAAACCACGTTTACAAAGGCTATTTGCAACAGCACGCTCAGCTACCCTCATGAAATGACATGAATTGAATCGTGTGGATGATGGTGTGTATAGGCATCCAGCGGACTCTCCTGCATGGAAGCAACTTGATGTGAAACACCCGAGTTTTGCTGCTGATCCTCGTAATGTACGACTAGGTATTGCCTCCGATGGATTTAATTCATTTGGAAATCAAAATGTTGCTCATAGTACATGGCCGGTTATCATAGTTCCATATAATTTGCCTCCAATGTACATCTTGAAGCAACCATACATATATCTTTCTGTGCTTATTGACGGACCAAAAGGACCTGGTGATAAGATAGATGTGTATTTGGAACCCTTAATTGAAGAGTTGAAGGAGTTGTGGGAAGTGGGTGTACAAACATTTGATGCTTCCACCAATCAAATGTTTCAAATGCGTGTTGCATTGTTGTGGACTATCAATGACTTTCCAGCATATGCAAATTTATCTGGATGGAGTACTAAAGGTGAATAAGGGTGTCCGAATTGCAACATAAGGCCAGGGGCAACATATTTAAAAGCAAGCCACAAGTGGTCTTATGGAAAGAGTAGGAGGTATTTGCCTTATGATCACAAGTACCGGAGAGATGCGAGGTCCTTCTATACTGGACGTGAACCTGCTGTTTCCCCTCATAGAATGAGTGGGGATGAAGTTCTTGCACAACTTGACTTTTTCAATATCATTACTTAATACAAAAGGGAGGACATAATCTTGAGACAACTCATGGGGCCTGAGAAACCAGAAAAGGATCCCAAAAAAAAAAAACAGCATAATTGGAAGAAAAAAAGCATCTTTTTCGAGCTACCTTATTGGAAAGACAACATGCTACCCCATAGCATAGACGCCATGCATGTCGAGAAGAATTTTGATGAAAATGTTCTCCATACCATAATGGGAGTTAAAGGTAAAACTAAGGACAATGTCTCAGCTCGTCGTGACCTTGAAGAATTAGGAATTAGGAAGGACTACCATGTGAAGAAGACAGAGGCTGGTAATGAGTATTACGAGAGAGCTGAGTTTGAGATGGACAATGATGGGAAAAACAAGTTCTTGTTAGGCTTATCACAAGCAAGAATGCCGGATGGTTCATGTTCAAATATTGCACGGAAGGTTAATTTGAAGGATCGTTCCATTGGAGGTTTGAAAAGCCATGATTATCATAAGTGTGTACGGAGCTCCTTGCCAATCAACGTCATTTCTGTGTTGGTTGATGTAGCGAAGTTCTTCAAAGTGTTGTGCTGCAAAACTAATTCGAGTGTATAGTTGGAGGAAGCACGTTCCCAAATCATCACAACTCTTTGTGATATTGAGAGAATTTTCCCACCTTCTTTCCTTGATATCATGGCGCATTTGATAATACATCTTGCTGAGGAAGCTATAATTGGAGGGGCTGTACAGTTTCGGTGGATGTATCCAATAGAGAGGTTTCTGCTGACTTTGAAGAATTATGTTAGGCAACAAGCATGCCCCGAAACATCGCTAGAAAAAGGTTATTTGATGGAAGAATGCATGAATTTTTGTGCTCAATACTTGGGAGATGTGGAGACCAAGTCCAATAGACCTCCAAGAAGGAAATCTGATGATGAGAGGCGGGGAAAGGGCTTCATTCTTCCAGAGGTGACTCGTTCTCAAATTCATTGATGGGTGCTATTTCATACAGAAGCGGTCACCCCATATATAGAGTAAGTGTACTCAAATTCAAAATGAATTTGTTCATTTGGATTATGTACACATAGAATCAATCTTCTTAACCCTTTCTCTTTTTTGATTTGTGAAGAGAACATCTCAAATCCATCAAAAATCATAATCCTACTTTGCCCGAGGAGTCAATCGCATTAACTCATTTCAATGAGTTCCCGAACTGGTTCCAGACACATGTGAGTTGTAGTTGGAGATCATATGTGTACACCTACACTTATTGAATAATTTCAGCTACCTTGGTCCTGATTGTAGCTTTATAAAATAAGTTCAAGGAGCATTACAGGCAGGGGTTGTGGCCATACCGAAGGACATTATCGCTTTGTCTTTCCCTCCTTTTCCTTCAGCAAAAAGGCTAACCTCATACACCTCCAACGGTTATGTATTTCGTGTTAAAAGTGTGGACAACAAAAGAACAAGGCAAAACTCCGGGGTGTATTTAGAAGGAGATCATATATCATATTATGGGAAGTTAACTGATATTATCAAGGTTACATACTCCGTAGATATCAATTATGTGCTATTTAGGCGTGAGTGGGCACATCCTTCAACCGGTGTGAAGTGGGACCCCTTTAACTTCACTTTAGTAAACTTCTGAAGATTGTTATAGCCTCATGATCGGGTTGGGGATGAGCCTTTTATCTTGGCATCTCAAGCACGACAAGTGTGGTATAACCCGGATCCTTCTGGGCAAGGGTGACTTAATGTTGGAGAAGTGGAATCCAAAGAGTACTCCTACTTAGATGAGGAGGGTGTGGATGTTGATGATGAGTTAGATGGCGAGGCTTAGTAGGAGGTTATAGTTCTCACCATAACAATTTTCAAGTATTAAAAAAATGCCCTATTTTAATTTACATAAAACTGATGCTTCTTTCTGTTGCTAAATTTTAGCAAGACTAATTTCCCTTTTCATATAGGTGACCATGAAGAAACGAAAGGGTGGACCCGGTAGACCGCGAACAATGTATGAGTTCTTACTTGCTTCTAGCTCATCTGCTGCTCATAGCTCTTCCTCTTCGCAGTCCTCACAAGCTCCTGTTCATAGCTCTTCCTCATCTGCCGCTTGATGTCTCCAAAGTAGCCATGTCTTTATGCATATTTTAATTCCATATTCTTTACATTTTGTATATTTCGGGTTGGGCATATGTCGAATTTATGTAGTATATGCGTATTTATCAGAAATGGAGATCTACATAAGTTTCTGTTTAATATTGCAGAATATGGAAACATTTCGGGAGAAAATCGAGAAGCAAGAACTGGAGTTTAAAGTTACTCGACATCGACTACACTTAGTCGATCTCGACAAAGCCTTGACTAGACACCTGCTAGGATCAAGGAGGATCACGTCAAGAAGTTGAAGACGAAGAACCCGACTCCACACCGTCCTCGAGATCGAGTAGGCACTACTCGATGTCGAGAAGACTCTGAACACCCACCCAGAGTCGAAAAGAAGTTACCCGACTTGACCAAGAAGCCGGACACCCTACTCGAGATCGACGAGCTCTCGTCGAGATCGACGAAGCCTGTAAGCCTGTGTCCGAGCATGTCGACAAGAGGCTACCCGATGCACCAAGTCGGCCAAGTCGATGACCCATTTCTACTCGATGCCGACAAGACAGTCCTCGAGATCGAGTACACCTGTGAGCCATGTCCGAGTCTGTCGAGGACCAGCTAGCCGAGACGACGAAGCCGAGCCAGTCGACCAACTTTCCTACTCGAGATCGACGACGGTTCCAGAAGCCACGTTACTCGGTTTGACGAATCCTACTCTGTGTGGGATTACCGAATTCTATCCGATCTATCAAGATACGTCATGGAAGGAGAAGATCTATCCACATTAAGACTTTTAGATATATTTTCCTATTTTGGATTTAAATTCTTTGTTGCTTTTATTTATCATTATGCTTTTAGATATAGTTTTAGATATAGATAAAGATTTCTATCTTTGAGTAGCAAGGTTTAGAAGCCTATAAATAAAGCCCATGGGGCTGATTTTAGATTCATTGAAATTTGGGGAGAGAAGTAAGTAGGAGAAGAAGAGAGAGAGAGTGAGCGGCTGATCGGAGTTGTGAAGCGAGAGCGGAATTGACTTCAAGCGGTTGTAAACTTTGGTTTATTTTAATGCAATCAGTTTTCTTTCAATCGATGATGTCTGAGTTTGCGATGAAGCGCGAGTAGTCCACCCACTTCTAGGGTTGGGGCGAGCCCGACGATAGCCATGCATGTTTGAGGTAAAGACCTGACCTTTATCATGTTTTGAGCATCTGCTACTTGTTTATGTGTTTATTACCCGTCTAATGGAGATCCATGCTAACAACTTGGATTGTAAACATAAAATTAGTAGAGACAATTAGGGCTTCTTGAAAGAGTTGTCTAATTGTTGGAAAAGGCGAAAGCTTGTCCTTTGATGCAATTTACATGATTATCTATTTATCTCTGCCTTATGCATGCTTGGTTATCTTTGTTGCAAACCCCAATCTTGGAAGTCTTTTACATTAAGTTTAGTTCGAAATCCCAAAGCACTTATCTTTATTTTCTTTCGTTTCGTTTTAAGTGTTCTGCCCTTACTCGATCTCGACCAAGCCTGGTCGACCTCGAGTTACTGATCTTCTATCTAGCATCGCTGTAGCTTCTGTGTGCAGGTACTCGACAAAGCCCAACTCGACGTCAACAAAGCCTACTCGATATCGAGTACCCTCTGGTCGATATCGACTACAACCTGTGCTTGCTGCTGCACTGTACTCGACTGGTCCGATCTTCTGTCGACTAACCCTAGTCGAGATCGAGGACATCTGTGGTCGACTTCCGTGAGATTTCTTCGCTGCCTAGGATCCGCTGACACGCTTCCTCGTGGATCGATCCTGACTTCCCGCTGCTACATCAGGAGGAGGTCTTGTAATTATTTGCAAGGGACGGAATCTGGTTTGCTGTGATTTATTTCTATTTTATTATTGCAAGTCTCGATTTCCTCCTATCAACAAATTGGCGCCGTTGCCGGGGAGGCTATCATTCGCGCCTTAGGTAGTTAAATCTCACATCTGCTTTGAGTTACTATACAGGAGTATGCGCCGTTCTGGTCTACCGCCTGAGTTTGACAGCTTAGACGAACCGGAGCGTTACCTACACATCCACTCTAAACTCAAAAGGATCATGGCGGTCGCTGAAACACAAGAACAACTGATTGCCAGGCTTACAAGGGAGCTAGCCGCAAAAGATACCACTATCGTCAATGAAAGGGCAGCGAGGGAACAAGAAGCTGAGCGGGCAAGGCGAGCAGAAGCTGAGCTTGCCCAATATCCAACCACTGCTGAGGATTATATGCATCCAACTCTCGTCGTGCCTGAATCGGCGATTCTAATCCCTGATAACTCTTTTGAAATTCGCACTCAATTTATGATAGAGCTTAAAAGTAATGCTTTTTCTGACATGTGTCGTACTCTTAATGAAGGTACAACTCTGGAATATGTCAAGATGAAAGCTTTTCGCTGGTCTCTCGTTGGGCCTGAACTGAAGTGGCTTGAAAGGCTGAAACCAAGATCACTCACCACATGGGCCCAAGTAGAGCAAGAGTTTCTGAATAAATTCTTCCCACCCGCCAAAACAGCAGTTCTCCACCAGAAAATCACCGCCTTCAAACAGAAGCAAGGGGAACCGCTGGCAAAGGCATGGGAACGCTACAAAGAACTGCTGCGATCTTGCCCTACTCATGGACAGCCACCCTACGTCATTCAGGAGATCTTCTTCAACTCTCTTGATCAAGTCACTAAGGACAAAATCAACCATTACACTCGCTATGAGTATCTAACGATGCCACCAATTGACGCATGGGGTGTGCTAGACAAGCTCACTAATTATGACAACAAATATGGGTCTATTGCAAACTATGAGGAGAACTCCTACGCTAGGCCAGCACCATCTATGCCACTCTATGAGCCAACAAAGGAGATTGACCCAGATGTCAGAGAGCAGTTCTACAGAGACCAGAATCGCAAGCTCCTCAAGCAAGACAAATATCTATTTGTCAATCAGCCTTGCATCGAATGCGGATCACAGAGGCACACCACTACTGAGTGCCCACACATGGAGCAAGTCAGAATGGCACAGACACATGAAGAGGCAGCTTACGCGAGGGGTCCTAATCCCTATATGGGAGATCAAAGGTTCTATCAATCACAGTGGAACCAAGGCCCTCCTAGGAATCCCCCACCCTACAGAGCTCCAGGACATCCAGAAAGGGATCAAAAGAAGGATGATCTGCAGCTGATCCTTGAGGAGATGCGTCGGAATCAGGGCACCATCAACAACCAGTTCCAGAACATCACTACAAAATTTGGAGAACTGGACATCTGGAAAAGAGGAATAGAGACGCAGATGGGTCAAATCAC
The DNA here is from genome assembly GCA_037127255.1 of Persicaria tinctoria. Lineage (NCBI taxonomy): Eukaryota > Viridiplantae > Streptophyta > Magnoliopsida > Caryophyllales > Polygonaceae > Persicaria > Persicaria tinctoria. The sequence goes on along the minus strand of JBANSL010000019.1, from coordinate 36,768,762 downwards.
TGCACAGATCCCACGACCATCCGGACAACTCCCTGGGCAAACAGAACCAAATCCTAAAGGGAAGACCGGACACGTCGCAGCTATCAAACTCAGGAGTGGGCATCAATTACACGAGCCAGAGGTTGGGAAACATTAAAGCAAGGCAGAGCAGCAACTCGAGACAGAGCAAAACCAACTCGATCTCGAGGAGGGTGTACTCGATATCGACAAGCCGCTACTCGACACAGACTAGAAGCTGAGCTCGGACTTCGCTATGCAGACCAACAACTCCAGGTCGACCACCCTACTCGATGTCGAGGAGCCTGTGGTCGAGATCGAGGAGCAGCATCTGGCCAACATCGACGACTCTGCAACTCCTCCGACAACTGATTTGGCTCCGAAACAGAAAAAACCACTGCCTTTCCCTTCAAAAGCACAGAAAGAACCCACTGCAGGTAGGTTTACCAGATTTGTTAATATGCTGCAAGAACTGAATGTTTCTATCCCTTTTACAGAATCCCTGCAAGAGATGTCTGGATATGTCAAATTTCTAAAGGAAATTCTGAGCAAGAAGCGATCCATTTCAGAGATCGCAGGCGAATGCAAAGTACTCCACTTCCCTGAAAAGAGACGTGACCCTGGTAAGTTCTCTGTTACTGTGGGTTTTGGACAATATAAATATGATTCTCTGTGCGATTTAGGAGCAAGTGTGAGCATCATGCCTTTATCAATCTGGCGGAAGGTAAAGATAGGATGCATAGAACCCGTGGATGCCAAACTATACATGGCGAACAATACAGTAGTCATCCCTACAGGTATAGTTGAGAACGTCCCTGTCCAGGTTGGTAAATTCTTTGTTCCAGCATATTTCCTTATCATTGACTGTGCTGAAGATCCTACTAGCCCTATTATTCTTGGTAGACCATTCTTAGCTACTCCAGATGCCAGAATAAGTGTCAAGAATAGATCGCTCACCTTCACCATAGACGATGAGGTTTTGGATTTCTCTTTTGGCCCTACAAAAGAGGAAATTTCATGGCTGGAGGTGAAAAGCATCAGCAACCGCGGGACCAAGTAAACAGCGGAGGAAAGCGCCAGCACTGTACTCGAGGTCGACGAGAGCTACTCGATCTCGAAAAAGGCGCCACTCGATCTCGACCAAGACTTGCCGATGTCGACAACCTCTGCTAAGCCACTGACTTGCTAAGAGCCTAAGTATGGGGTCCCTGTACTCGAGGTCGACCAGCAGTACTCGATCTCGACTAGCCCCAAGCCCAAATATTTCTGTTTTGGGTCCGAAAAGGTAAGTTCAGGTATGAATTCTACTCCCCCTCAGTCCATAAAGAAAATTATCAATGATTTAAGGGGAGATAAGACACCATGGCGAGAGAATCTGCGAAAACTAAGAGTTGGAAGGAAGAAGAAGAAAGAGAAAGGAGATGATGCAAGCAACCACCTGCCAGCTGAGCTTGCATACTACCATCAAGATCTAGATGATCCAGGAGAAGGGCCAGGCATGAGCGGGCCCCACAATAATGGTCCTTGAGCGCAAACGGAGAAGTCGGCCTAGCGACTCTAAAATCTAGAGCATGTATATAAAACTTTATGAATTTTGAGACTTTTTTGTTTTTATTTTTGGTTTTGGTTTTAGGTCTTTTAGAATATTTCATGTGGATAGTCTTATTTCTTGTGCAATCTAACACTTTTAGGTCGGCAAGCATATAAGGATTGCGAAAAGTGGAATAAAGAAGCCCCTGAAAACAGTCGAAATCAACAAAAGCCAATTGGATTATGACAAGGACGAGAAGCCCAGAAGTTACTCGACCTCGAGTAGACGTACTCGACATCGACAAGCCACTAGAAGCTCCTCGACTTCAGATTCCACTGGACGCAGAAAAGCTCCTCGAGATCGAGTAACCTGTACTCGAGATCGACCAGCCAGTTACTCGACCTGCACTGATTTGCCTTCCTCGATGTGTTATCCTGTGAGTTCCTTCCTTTACTCTTGTTTTTATTTGATTTTATACAGTGAGGACACTGTATATTTTAAGTATGGGGTGGGGGAAGGGCTCATCATCATTATCATATGTGTTAGTCTTGCTTTTGGTTTTACATGGTGAAATTTAAATTTTTATGCATTCATGTTTAAATTTTATGCATTGGAGTCTTTTGCCATACTTTATTCTTATTTTTAGTTGCATAGAAAAAAAAATAAAAAAATAGAAAATGTCGAAAAAATAAAAAAATATGCATGTTTAAATTTTTGCATTGCTTTAGTTTTTATACCCTAACTTAGATGGCCTATGATGATAAATAATAATTGACTTGATAATGTAAATCCTATGGCATGTTTGGAAGGTTTAGCCTAAGTCCTCGAAAATGATTTTTATGTGGATTGTGAACTTGTGATGAAATTGAGCACATATGATCCTAAACTAAATGTTAAAATCCAACAAAACTTGTCCTAGTGAGAATTTTGGCCTTATAGGGAGAACATTAAAAATACCTCTGCTTTCTTGATCGTATTTACTCTTCCTGTGCATCTCTAAATGTTGTGATAGTTATTCAAAGCCAATGCATTTATATGTTTATGTTGATAAGAATTAAGTGATGGAGGCACCTTTTAAGCCAATTTTATCATCTCTTTACCTACCCTTCATTATCCCTGCTTGAAACTAGAACATTAGCCTGAGACTTTTTATTGTAAACTCCACAAAATTTTCCTTAGCCAAATTGAGCCTGACCCCCATTTTGGAATTAAGACTTAGAGTTGGTTGAAAGAATGGTTTGTGGAAAGAATGAGCTTATGTTGCATTTCAAGAAGGAAGGATTGTTGAAATTATTGAGATATGGGATGGTTTTAAATTTTTATCTTGCTATGTATATTATGTAAAAGGATTTTTGGCTCACCTTATAAATGCACTAGTATTATTTTATTTATTTTCGTTTCAAAAAAAAAAATATCCGAAAAAGAAAAAAAAAAGAAGAAGAAGAAAAAGTATGTATATTTGTGAATAAAGTGCATGAGCCAAATTTACCTTATTTCTTTCATTATTTACAAGATACACACTTTGGAGAGATTTAGAAAGTTTGAAAGGTTATATACTCCATTAAGACAAATTGGAGAGTTTGGTTGATGCATATAATTGAAAGTTATGGTTTGGTTGTATTGGAGATTTAGGAGTCTTGATTCCCGAATTTTATTTAGCACCATATGACCAAATAATTCCATTCCTTATTATTTCTTACCAAGCCCCATTACAACCCCGCCGAATGGAATCTTCTTTGAAGACTTCTATTGAGCGAAGTCCTCCTGATATTTCTTGTTGCATTTTCATAATTGGTTGCGAAGTGGATACATGTTTAAATTACAATGTTTATGAGATTGTGTATGGAATTGAGTTGAGAGTTGATATACATAGCCTAAACACATTGAGAGCTGAGTGTAAACACGTTATCCCTGTGAGGTTGGATTTATATTGCCTAAGCCTATGGATCGCTCGTATATGTGTGATGACGTTAAATTCACTTGTCTTACATTGCTACTACTTGAGATGTTGCTTTTGATAAAAGGCGAAGACTTGAAGGATGTGTTGTAGGTCTAGGTTATTGTTTGGTTATTGCTTGAGGACAAGCAAGTCTAAGTATGGGGTGATTTGATGTCTCCAAAGTAGCCATGTCTTTATGCATATTTTAGTTCCATATTCTTTACATTTTGTATATTTCGGGTTGGGAATATGTCGAATTTATATAGATATAGATTTCTATCCTTGAGTAGCAAGGTTTAGAAGTCTATAAATAAAGCCCATGGGGCTGATTTTAGATTCATTGAAATTTGGGGAGAGAAGTAAGTAGGAGAAGTAGAGAGAGAGAGAGAGCGAGCGGCCGATTGGAGTTGTGAAGCGAGAGCGGAATTGGCTTCAAGCGGTTGTAAACTTTGGTTTATTTTAATGCAATTAGTTTTCTTTCAATCGATGATGTCTGAGTTTGCGATGAAGCGCGAGTAGTCCACCCACTTCTAGGGTTAAGGCGAGCCCGACGATAGCCATGCATGTTTGAGGTAAAGACCCGACCTTTATCATGTTTTGAGCATCTACTACTTGTTTATGTGTTTATTACCCGTCTAATGGAGATCCATGCTAACAACTTGGATTGTAAACATAAAATTAGTAGAGACAATTAGGGTTTCTTGAAAGCGTTGTCTAATTGTTGGAAAATGCGAAAGCTTGTCCTTTGATGCAATTTACATGATTATCTGTTTATCTCTGCCTTATGCATGCTTGGTTATTGTTGTTGCAAACCCCAATCTTGGAAGTCTTTTACATTAAGTTTAGTTCGAAATCCCAAAGCACTTGTCTTTATTTTCTTTCGTTTCGTTTTAAGTTTTCTGCCCTTACTCGATCTCGACCAAGCCTGGTCGACCTCGAGTTACTGATCTTCGATCTAGCATCGTTGTAGCTTCTGTGTGCAGGTACTTGACAAAGCCCAACTCGACGTCGACGAAGCCTACTCGATATTGAGTACCCTCTGGTCGATATCGACTACAACCTGTGCTTGCTGTTGCGCTGTACTCGACTGGTCCGATCTTCTGTCGACTAACCCTAGTCGAGATCGAGGACATCTGTGGTCGACTTCCGTGAGATTTCTTCGCTGCCTAGGATCCGCTGACACGCTTCCTCGTGGATCGATCCTGACTTCCCGCTGCTACATCAGGAGGAGGTCTTGTAATTATTTGCAAGGGTCAGAATATGGTTTGCTGTGATTTATTTCTATTTTATTATTGCAAGTCTCGATTTCCTCCTATCAATAAGATTGGGGCGAGCCCGACGATAGCCATGCATGTTTGAGGTAAAGACCCGACCCGCTCATAGCTTAGTCGCCGCTAGTGTTACAAATCTAGCTATAGCTCCTGTTCCTCCACAACAATCGCAAGCATCAATGACTCAGTCCGGGAGTCCTTTGGAATTAAGTATGTTACATTATATTAAGTGTTTCGATGATAAAATGAACATGTAGTTTAGATTATAGATGATAGGTTCCTACTTTACCAGATATTATTCTTAATCATCATATCCAAGTGAGGTATTTCTGTAAATGCTGACCATGCTATCATATTTGATAGGATGGAAACTAACCTCTATTATTCCCTTGCATTCCTTACAAACATTCAAAATTTCTATGTTTGAAGGTGACCAACAACAAGGCAACGTTAGAGGCCACAATAAGGGTCTACCCGGGTGGAACACCGGAGGTAAATTTGCAGTGGAATTCAATGAGATGTTCCAGCCAGTAGGAGAAAATGCAAAACTGTTGAAGTCTCAGCTAGGGATTATAGTGCGCGATGGTCATAAGCTTCCGTTGACTAATCTTGAGTGGTCATTTGTTGATAAGTCTATCAAAGAACGCATATGGGAAGAATTTCAGGCGACACCTTAATTTATAGAATTCTCTTACGTGATTCCTCTTAAAAGGGTTTGTTATTCCTAAAGGATTTTTTATATTTGTTTTCGTTTATTTTTCTTACAAACCCTTGATTTGTACAATAGCTTAAATTTCTGCATCTGAAGATATTTTTACAGTAGCTTTTATGCATAATTTTTGAAGGATCGATAACGTAAAACAAAGTAATATAGAAATACTCTAGAAGGGGGGTTGAATAGAGTATGCCAGATTTTCGCAGATAATCTCAAGACTTTTGAAGCACTTGCAAAACCCTTTGAGATTAGACTTAATTCTTTCTTCTGGCAAACCGGAATCACAACAGAGTTATACAATTCGAAACAAGTGCGGAAATATGGTAAAGCAATAAGTAAAGGACGCAACGGATTGTTAACGAGGTTCGGCACGAACTTGGCCTACGTCCCCGCCTAGGGTTCTTCCACAACCCTAGGATTCAACCGGCTTTTATTGATTCACAAGACTTGGGATCCTAATAGCTCACCGAGAAGCCTCTCTCCTATACAATTACAATCTAGTCAACTCACGTTCCCTTGGAGTCCTAGACCAATCTAGAAGAGCCCCACCTTTCTCAGCTATCTAGTACAATCCTCTTACACTTAGTGAATCAATCGCCTAGTGTCCACTTCCTGAGTTATAAACTCTCGAGTATAACACTCTCTCAGAAATATATCCTATAAGCTCACTGTGTAACTCTCAAATGCTTTGAAACAAAATATAAGACTCTTAAGAACAAGCAGAGAGAGAACACGAAGAAGAGAGAAGTATGCTTGAAGACTGAGTGCGAAGTAGAGCGTTGATGTGTAAGAATTCGTCCGTCTTTCTTCTCTTCTTCATCTCTTTTATATAGTGAAGATCATCGACACCACTTGAGGAAGTAATCTTCTCCAACGGCTAACTTGGATTATGGCTTGCAGGTGGATCTTTGAGATCTTCTAAACTGGGAAACTCTGAAGCCACAATCTTTTCGATTTTATTCTCCGTGTTATTCAGCCTAAGGAAGAGGATGTTATTCGAAAAGCTTCCTAAAATGTTAGTGCATATGTAATAATATCTGGAAGCATATAATAACATATAATAATATTCGGACATAATATAATAAAGTACAGGTTTTGTGTTTCATCAACACAGTTGTAGCTTCAAGACCTTTGACACAAACTGTCTGTCAAAGCCTTTGAAACTAATTCTGATTTTCATCAAGGGAGTGGAGTTATCAATCTCCCCCTTGATGAAACACAAAACCTGTGCATCCCTGTAACTTAGTCAAGCAAATATATCATAAGCAAAATCGGACTAAGTACCTGCATGGGTTAGACGAATGTTGGATCATAAGTTTTCAAAGACAACGAGAAACATCCAACAAGGTAAAACAAAACAAGGTCTTCCAAGACCATTGGCTCACAGCAGTTTTAAAGCCTAAACCATCAATCAAACCATCTCCCCCTTTTTGTCTTTCAACAAAGGGAGGAGCGTGAAGATAGTCATCAAAAAATCAAATTTTAAAAAGATACTTTCAATTCTTAAAGGCAAGAAAAGATTTATCCGATTTTAAAATAATTTCCACAAATAAACTATACTCGGATAAAATAAAAAGATTTTTCCGAAAATAAAATAGGTAACATATAAAGAAGGTTAAAATTCATTAAAATCATATTTATCTAATAAGATATCAACCAAATATCTGATCCGTTATATGTACTCTACTGTTCAGTTCACAACCTTTGAAATGAGGTTAAATGATCTTGACACCGAGTAGAATTTTTCTTTCGTAAAAGGGAAAGCTACCCCTACGAAAGTGCATCCCTATTAAGCATTCCAATCTCACGTCTAATGAAGGTGAACCTGTCCTCTGCCAAAGGCTTAGTAAAAATGTCAGCCCATTGATAATCAGTTGAAATAAAAGATATGGACACATCACCTTTTTCGACATGGTCTCTAATGAAATGATGCCTTACATCAATATGTTTGGTCCTTGAATGCTGAACAGGATTCTTTGTGATTGATATGGCACTTGTGTTGTCACACTTAATGGGAATACCTTTGAGGTTGAGCTATCCAAAGGATTTGGGAGCAACATGCTCCAGCTGCTATGTATTCGGCTTCAGCAGTGGATAGAGCAACTGAGTTTTGTTTCTTTGAATGCCAACTGATCAAGGATGCTCCTAAGAATTGGCAACATCCTGATGTGCTCTTCCTATCAACCTTATAGCCTGCAAAATCTGCATCAGAATACTCGATTAATGTAAAATCTTTTTGCTTTGGGTACCATAAGCCAAGCTCCTTAGTGCCATTGAGAGATCGAAAGATCCTCTTCACAGCTACGAGGTGAGATTCTTTAGGATCAGCTTGAAACCTAGCACACATGCAAACACTAAACATGATGTCAGGTCTACTAGCCGTAAGATATAATAAAGATCCAATCATTCCTCGATACTCCTTTTGATTGAAACTCTTCCCAGTCTTGTCTTGATCTAGAGATAATGTTGAGCTCATGGGTGTCTTGGCTGCATTGGATTGATCCATCTTGAACTTCTTCAAGAGATCCTTAGTGTACTTGCTTTGGTTGAAAAAGATCCCTTTCTTGGATTGATAAACTTGTAATCCCAAAAAGAAGTTGAGTTCACCCATCAAGCTCATCTCAAATTCACTCTTGATTATAGCCTGTTGTGAGCCTAATTTGCCATGTTTTACACTTACTTTTATATCGATTTCTGCATACATTGCATGCATTTGGGTTAGAATAATACAAAATCTGTGTAGTTTACACTTATTTGCAATATATGGAGGTCTACATAAGTTTTGGTTATATTTCGCAGAAATCGGACGCACTTTGGAGCTTAAAGGAAACTCATGGAGAGACTAAGAATGGTGCAGCTGGAGAAAAGGCCATTTTTCACCATGAGAGTTGTAGCCCTCGGAAAGAGCTTTCCAACGCATGGTCATATGCGTCAATCCGACGAACGAGGACTCAGGAAAGTGAGTTTCAAGAACAGAGCAGAAAGCTGAGAGAACTTTACTCGATCTCGAGTACACTTACTCGATCTCGAAAAAGGCTGTCCGAGAACACCTGGTCGAGCAGAGCTGATCGAGGACACTGAGTCAGAGACAACCCGATCCCGGAACCCAACTCGATCTCGAGTAACTCTTGTCGAGATCGACCACACTTCGACGCCATGTCCGGAGTCGACGAGCTGTGCCAAGTCGAGAAGCCGAGCCAACTCTACTCGATCTCAAGGAGGTCTTGTCGAGATCGAGGACCAGTACCGCGCCAGTCCGAGTCCATGCCGAGGAGGAGTCCTCGACCACACCAGGCCACACCTCCTCGACTACACCCAACTCGATCTCGAAGAGAGTTAGTTGAGATCGAGGAGCCCGGATCCAAGATCCGAGCCTGTCGAGCAGAGCCGCCCGAGAAGCCCAGCCAGCCCCAGTCGACGACCAATCCTACTCGATGTCGAAGAGCCCTACTCGAGATCGACGAGCGCCGTGTCCGAAACCGCGTTACGCGCTTTGGCTGTCCGTGTCGAGCTGGGAGTCCTTGGGGCCGAAGGAATCCGAGATTGCCGAGATACATCAAGTTCTATCCATGGAAGACAGGATCTATCAACAAGAAGACATCTTACCTATTTTAGATTTATCTTTCCCTTTTAGATTTAATTCCTAAATTGCTTTTATTTATCTTTTAAAGCTTTAGATATAGATTTAGATAAAGATAGATATTTCTACCCTTGATTAGCAAGGAATAGAAGGCTATAAATAAAGCCTTAGGGGCTAGTTTTTAATTCATTCAATTTCACACACAATTCCATTCAAGTAAGTAGGAGTATAGAGAGAGAGAGTTTGTGCAAGCAAGGTGGAAAGGCGAAAGCGGATTTATCTTGTTGGTTGTAAGCTTTCTTTATTTAATTCAATGCAAGTTAGTTTCTTTTGTTATTTGATGTCTTTCTTGATGATGAAGAGCGAGTAGTCCACCCACTTCTGGGGCTGGGGTGAGCCCGACGGTGGCCATGTGAGGTGATGCGGTAAAGGTACAATCTTTTGATGCAATTCGTCTTCTATCCCTAAGAGCATGATTCTTTTGCGAGAGTTGAAGGTGATCCTTGTTTTTATTACTGAAGCGAAAGTGATCTTAATGCAACTTGTGTTAATTATGTGAAAAGGGTTAGTAACAATTAGGGTTTATGCGAAAGCCTCTATATGCCTATTTGTTAGCAACGAAAGTTATTTTGATGGAAAGCATGATCTTTTATGCCTTTAAGTGTTACTTTGCATGGTTATCGTTGTGGTGTTGATACCCTGGCTTTGGAAGTTCTTTATTATATTGAGTTTATTTCTGTCGAAATTCTGAAATCTGTGTTCGAATCTGGAATTTATATTTTCTGTGTTTTTGGTCGATACAGAGGAGGGGCTTGTCGAGATCGAGTAGGCCTTAGTCCATCTCGAGTTGGTTTTGGTCTATATCGAGTTGAGTTCCTGCTTTTTTGTCATCGATTTTCAGTTTCTGTTTTTACTATTTCTTGTCGATCTCGAGTTATGCTTGTCGAGATCGAGTTGCCCTTGCCGGGTTTGCTGTCTGCTGTGATTTCTGAGTTTCTATTGTCCAGTTCTGTTGTCGATCTCGAGTTACTACTGGTCGAGATCGAGTTAGCTTCTGTCTTTGCTTTGTTCTTTGCTTTCGTTTGTTATTTCTGTCTTTCTTTCTTTGTTCCTTTGTTTCTGTCTTCTGTTTGCTTTTCTGTGAGATTTACGGCTGCCTAGGATCCGCTGACACGCTTCCTCGTGGATTCGATCCTGACTTTCTCTTACTGCATTGGAGGAGTCTTGTAATTATTTGCGTGGGCCTAAATCTGGTTTGAATTTATTTTGTTACATTTCATACTCGATTTCCTCCTCACAACAAATTGGCGTCGTTGCCGGGGAAGCTACCATTCGCGCCTTAGGTAGTCAGTTCTCACTTTTTCTTTGAGTTACTTTACAGGTGTATGCGCCGTTCTGGTCAACCACCTGAGTTTGACGGCTTAGACGAACCGGAACGCCTCCTGCACATCAGAAATAAACTACAAAGAGCCATGGCAGCCGCTGAAACACAGGAGTAGCTGATTGCAAGACTCACGAGGGATCTAGCCGCCAGGGATGCTGCTCTCGCCACTGAGAGAGCAGGAAGGGAACAAGAAGCTGAACGTGCAAGGCAGCTGGCAACTGAGCTTGCCCAATACCCAACCACGGCAGAGGATTATATGCACCCAACTCTCGTCGTGCCTGAATCGGCGATTCTTATCCCTGAAAACTCTTTTGAAATTCGCACTCAATTTCTTATAAAGCTTAAAAATAATGCCTTTTATGGTAGATTTAATGAGTGTCCTCTTGAACATATTACAAATTTTTCTGACATGTGCCATACTCTTGTTGAAGGTACCACTCTGGAATATGTCAAGATGAAGGCTTTTCGCTGGTCTCTCGCTGGACCTGCACTGAAGTGGCTTGAAGGGATGAAACCAAGGTCCCTCACGACATGGACCCAAGTAGAGCAAGAGTTTCTGAATAAATTCTTGCCCTACTCATGGACAGCCTACGTCATTCAGGAGATCTTCTTCAACTCTCTTGATCAAGTCACTAAGGACATAATCAACCAGTATACTCGCTATGAGTATCTGACGATGCCACCAATTGACGCATGAGGAGTGCTCGACAAGCTCATTAACTATGACAACAAGTATGGGTCTACTGTAAACTATGAAGAGAACCCCTACGCCAGGCCAGCACCATCTATGCCACTCTATGAGCCAGCAAAGGAGATTGACCCAGATGTCAGGGAGCAGTTCTACAGAGACCAGAATCGCACGCTCCTCAAACAAGTCAAATACTTATCTGTCAACCAGCCTTGCATAGAATGCGGATCACAGCGGCACACCACTACTGAGTGCCCACACACAGAGCAAGTCAAGCTGGCAGAACACCACGAAGAGGTAGCTTATGCAGGGGGTCCTAATCGCTACATGGGGGACAAAAGGTTTCAGCAACCACAATGGAACCAAGGTGCCCCTAGGAACCCCCCGCCCTACAGAGCTCCAGGACATCCGGAAAGGGACCAGAAAAGAGATGATATAAAGACAGTCTTGGAGGAAATACGGAGGAATCACTCAGAAACCAAACAGTCCTTCAACTCCGTCTACACTCAGATGCAAGGTGTCAACTCTAGGCTTGGGGAAATTGATATATGGCGGAAATCAGTTGGTACACAGATAGGCTAGCTAGAAGCAGGAATCCCCAAACAGTCAAGTGCGCTGCCTAGATCTTCAGAACCAAATCCTAAGGGAAAGACTGGACACATCACTGCCGTAAAACTCAGAAGCGGCCATCAACTGCAAGAGCCAGAAGTTGGAAAGCAGCAGAATGAAGAAGACCAGCAAGTCGACCAGAGCTTGGTCGATCTCGAGGAGGGCCTGCTCGATCTCGAGGAGAAAATACAGAAAACATCGTCTGTACTACACAGCAACCCAAAGTCGACTACAGTGGTCGAAAGAGACGTGGTCGATATCGAGGACACCCAACCCGAGGTCGAGAAAACTGCAGCACCTCCGACATCTGTTCTGGCTCCGAATCAGAAAAAGAAGCTGCCTTTCCCCGTAAAATCTCCAAAGGACCCGGCAGAAAAGAAATTTCAGCGCTTCATCAAGATGCTTAAGAAGCTCAACGTCACCATCCCCTTCACAGAAGCTCTTAATGAAATGCCATCCTATGTCAAGTTCCTGAAGGAGATTCTGAGCAAAAAGTGATCAATGGCTGAGATTACAGAGGAATGCAGCCATTTGGACATACTGAAGAAGAGGCCAGATCCAGGTAAGTTTGCTATAACCATTGGATTCGGTCCATATAAAATTAATGCCTTATGTGATCTTGGAGCTAGTGTGAGTATAATGCCTTTAACAATTTGGTCCAAGATTAAGATAGGTGCCCTAGAGCCTGTGGATGCTAGACTTTATATGGCCAACAACACAGTGGTCATTCCAACATGCTTGGTGGATAATGTGCCAGTACAAGTAGGTAAATTCTTTGTCCCTGCTGATTTCCTAGTTGTTGATATGCAAGAAGATCCTGCTTGTCCAATTATTCTAGGAAGACCCTTCTTGGCGACGGTTGATGCCAACATAAGCGTAAGGAAAGGAGTGCTAACCTTCAACATCAGCGATGAGGTAATTGAGTATTCCTTTAATAAAACTGAAAGGCATATAGGTCCAATGGAAGAGGTAAAATCTATCTCAGCTGGCTACATCACCTGCGGGGAACCCAAGGTAAGAAATATGACCCCTGAGGAACTGGAAAAGAGGGATATGGAGGCCCAGGTGGAGGAGATCATGCCAATCCTAAAGGAGGACACGGAGAACCCAATTGACACAAACCAAGGTACGTCGTTATGGACTAACTATTTTTCGGATGCCTTGACAGGAACCAAGTATGGGGTCAAGATCGACCAAGACTCCTCGACACCAAGGACCCTAGTCGATCTCGACCAAAAACAGAAACCTCCACCAGCACCAGCGTCGTCGAGCAGCCAGACAGAAGTCGAGCCTTCCTCAAGATCGAGTACAGTACTCGAGATCGACCACCACTGTGCTGCATCAACTTCACCGTCCTCGACGCTGATTCCACCAGACAGGCCAGGCTACTCGAGATCGACTACGCTAGTCGAGATCGACCAAGCTTCTCCGGCACCTGCTTCCTCGACGCTGAAGCCACCAGAAGCCAAATCCTACTCGAGATTGAGTAGCCCACTCGAGATTGACCAACCACCAGCTCCTGCATCCTTGAGCAGCTCACCACCAGAAGCTGAAACCTCGTCGAGATCGAGTAGCCCTACTCGAGATCGACCAAACACCGTGGTCCCCGATTCCGTCTCTGCGAAGGTAAGCCAATGTATGGATCTTTCTTCTCCTATTTCCATTAAAGATCTATCTATACATGGGAGAGGTTTGCCTTGGTATGTGCGCTTATGTAGGATTTCCAATGATGAGCCCAAAGAGTATGAAATTGGAGACAAACTTTATGTCTCTAAATCAAAGGATCATTGGTTTCCTAACAAATTCAACAAGAGACGGATGGGACCTTTCGTGGTGAACAAAATCCATTCTGGAGGATTACAGCTGATGGACAAGAATGGAGTCCTATTTGAAGCCCAGGCTACATGGGCCCTGCAAATGCCACCTTGAGCATAAATGGAAAGTCGGCCTAGCGACTATAAAATCTAGAGCTTGTACATAGACATTTAGTTTCGGACATTGTTTTGCTTGTTTTTGGTTTTGAACACTTTTAGTTTTTCTATTTTTGGTATATGTCTTCTACACTTTTCAGGTCCATGGATAGAAGCAAGCTATATTCAGACTCGGCCCAGGCGGTTCTTTCATTCGAAATTAAGAGGCCCTGCACATCTGTCTAGTGAGTTTCTTTCTTTACCCTTGTTTTTATACATTGAGGACACTGTAATGTTTAAGTATGGGGTGGGGAAAGGGCTTACTTTATGCATATTTGACCATATTTGACATTATGTGTGCATTTTTAAAGTTTATTTCTTGAATTGCTTATACATGGCTATTTTGGAATTCATTATTGAATTATATGCCTATATGCATGTTTTCCAAAGTTTGAAAAAATGACCCCCATTGAAAATTTGAAATTTTTTCAAAATTTCTAACCCAAATGCATGCAATATATGCCTATATGCATGTTTTCCAAAGTTTGAAAAAATGACCTCCATTGAAAATTTGAAATTTTTTTATGAATGTCATGGAAGCTATATTGAACTCGACGATGCAAAATTTGGATTCATTAGAGATATATCATGAAATTGCCTAGTAAAGGGAAGTCACAATGAAGTGCATTATTTGATGAAAACCATGAAAGGAGGTAAATTTGAAGTTGCTTTTGACATGTTGCATGATAAGATGATGGAGGACTTTATATTTCCATATAATGCTCGTTGTTTACATTCCTAGCCTTACCTATGCTTATGCATTACACAAAAGCCATAATATGCCTTATTTCATATATTGCTCCACATGTTCTAAATATTGTCATTCTTTACCTTATCCGGGGATTATGTTAAGAATGATGTTACATTATGGAAATTATTATATGGTGTTTGTGTTATCATATATGGAGTTTGGAAGGAAATTTGTTTGAAATATATGGAAAATTTAATGAGGGAAAGAAAATCCAATCACCTTAGGAGATAAAGGTAGATTGACCCTGCTCTCTAAGATAATAGTTTGGAGAGATGGGACACATATTGTGAGGAGTCCAAAGCACTAAGTATCCGGGGCCATTCATGACACCCATGTTTGTGACTCGCGACAAGGCAGTGCTGAGGTTAGAGAGGTAAAAGCATTATTATTGAGAAAAAGCATTATGAAAGGTGATGAAACTTATGAGAAAAAATGTGGTATGAAATTCAGTTTGGAAATACTCCATTTCCCCGGATCATTAGCACCACATTGCCAAAAATTGCCCACCTTTAGCCTTTTACCAATCTACTCCTTATTTGAGCTTAAATTAAAGTCCTCTTGATTATCAATGCTTTGTCACGAATGAATGTTTTGCACAGCCCTTCTTTTGTGAGTAGATTTTGCTTTTGTATATTTGCACATGCATGGATCTGTGACACTAGTACCTTTTCAAGGATGGTAATTGACTGCAGGGTTATATGAGAATGAATCTAAGATGTTGAGAGTTTGAATTCTTCCCCGGAATGACAATTAAAAGTATTGCTTGAGGACAAGCAAGCTTAAGTATGGGGTGTTTGTTGTGAGCCTAATTTGCCATGTTTTACACTTACTTTTATATCGATTTCTGCATACATTGCATGCATTTGGGTTAGAATAATAGAAAATCTATGTAGTTTACACTTATTTGCAATATATGGAGGTCTACATAAGTTTTTGTAATATTTCGCAGAAATCGGACGTACTTTGGAGCTTAAAGGAAACTCATGGAGAGACTAAGAATGGTGCAGCTGGAGAAAAGGCCATTTTTCACCATTCTTCGTTCTGAATCAAGCTTTGATGTCTTCATGAGAGTTGTAGCCCTCGGAAAGAGCTTTTCAATGCATGGTCATATGCGTCAATCCAACAAACGAGGACTCGGGAAAGTGCGTTTCAAGAACAGAGCAGAAAGCTGAGAGAACTTTACTCGATCTCGAGTACACTTACTCGATCTCGACAAAGGCTGTCCGAGCACACCTGGTCGAGCAGAGCTGATCGAGGACACTGAGTCAGAGACAACCCGATCCCGGAACACAACTCGATCTCGAGTAACTCTTGTCGAGATCGACCACACTTCGACGCCATGTCCGGAGTCGACGAGCTATGCCAAGTCGAGAAGCCGAAAACGGAGAAGTCGAGCCAACTCTACTCGATCTCGAGGAGGTCTTATCGAGATCGAGGACCAGTACCGCGCCAGTCCGAGTCCATGCCGAGGAGGAGTCCTCGACCACACCAGGCCACACCTCCTCGACTACACCCAACTCGATCTCGAGGAGAGTTAGTCGAGATCGAGGAGCCTGGAGCCAAGATCCGAGCCTGTCGAGCAGAGCTGCCCGAGAAGCCCAGCCAGCCCCAGTCGACGACCAATCCTACTCGATGTCGAAGAGCCCTACTCGAGATCGACGAGCGCCGTGTCCGAAACCGCGTTACGCGCTTTGGTTGTCCGTGTCGAGCTGGGAGTCCTTGGGGCCGAAGGAATCCGAGATTGCTGAGATACATCAAGTTCTATCCATGGAAGACAAGATCTATCAACAAGAAGACATCTTACCTATTTTAGATTTATCTTTCCCTTTTAGATTTAATTCCTAAATTGCTTTTATTTATCTTTTAAAGATTTAGATATAGATTTAGATAAAGATAGATATTTCTATCCTTGATTAGCAAGGAATAGAAGGCTATAAATAAAGCCTTAGGGGCTAGTTTTTCATTCATTCAATTTCACACACAATTCCATTCAAGTAAGTAGGAGTAGAGAGAGAGAGTTTGTGGCAAGCAAGGTGGAAAGGCAAAAGCGGATTTGTCTTGTTGGTTGTAAGCTTTCTTTATTTAATTCAATGCAAGTTAGTTTCTTTTGTTATTTGATGTCTTTCTTGATGATGAAGAGCGAGTAGTCCACCCACTTCTGGGGCTGGGGTGAGCCCGACGGTGGCCATGTGAGGTGATGCGGTAAAGGTACAATCTTTTGATGCAATTCGTCTTCTATCCCTATGAGCATGATTCTTTTGCGAGAGTTGAAGGTGATCCTTGTTTGTATTATTGATGCGAAAGTGATCTTAATGCAACTTGGGTTAATTATGTGAAAAGGGTTAGTAACAATTAGGGTTTATGCGAAAGCCTCTATATGCCTATTTGTTAGTAACGAAAGTTATTTTGATGGAAAGCATGATCTTTTATGCCTTTACGTGTTACTTTGCATGGTTATTGTTGTGGTGTTGATACCCTGGCTTTGGAAGTTCTTTATTATATTGAGTTTATTTCTGTCGAAATTCTAAAATCTGTGTTCGAATCTGGAATTTATATTTTCTGTGTTTTTGGTTGATACAGAGGAGGGGCTTGTCGAGATCGAGTAGGCCTTAGTCGATCTCGAGTTGGTTTTGGTCTATATCCAGTTGAGTTCCTGCTTTTTTGTCGTCGATTTTCAGTTTCTATTTTTACTATTTCTTGTCGATCTCGAGTTATGCTTGTCGAGATCGAGTTGCCCTTGCTGGGTTTGCTGTCTACTGTGATTTCTGGGTTTCTGTTGTCTAGTTCTGTTGTCGATCTCGAGTTACTATTGGTCGAGATCGAGTTAGCTTCTGTCTTTGCTTTGTTCTTTGCTTTTGTTTGTTATTTCTGTCTTTCTTTCTTTGTTCCTTTGTTTCTGTCTTCTGTTTGCTTTTCTGTGAGATTTACGGCTGCCTAGGATCCGCTGACACGCTTCCTCGTGGATTCGATCCTGACTTTCTCTTACTGCATTGGAGGAGTCTTGTAATTATTTGTGTGGTTCTAAATCTGGTTTGAATTTATTTTGTTATATTTCATACTCGATTTCCTCCTCACAACATAGCCTTGAGCAACAAGCCTTCCTTTGTTCCTCACGATCTTACCATTCTCATCTAGCTTGTTTCGAAATACCCATCGCGTACCAATGACTGATTGATGGTTTGGCCTAGGCTTCAAGGTCCAGACTTTGTTCCTTTAAAATTCGTTAAGCTCACTTTGCATAGCAATGATCCAGTCTGGCTCTTGAAGAGCCTCATCTACCTTCTTTGGTTCTATAAGAGAAACAAACGCGTGAAAAGCACAAAGATCTTTAAATTTAGAATGAGTTTGAACACTAGATGTAGGGTCAGAGATGATATCCTTTAATGAGTGTGATGAAGAGTATTTGAATTTTCTTTTGCTAGTCTCAACTCCTTGATTCGTCACACCGGCAGGATTGATTTGTGATACATCTGACTCCATGGATATGTTAGGTTCAGTTACAGCAGTTTCTGATGTTTCAACACTGTTGGATTGGACACCAAGGGCTTTGGACGAATCTTCAACACCTTGGGCCAATTCTTCAGTGTTGAGAATATGTTCTTGCATGTTCCTTTTCTCTGTGTTCTTGGTGGTAGCATCATCACCTTCCTCGTTCTCTTTGATGTCCATCTCAGGTAGTCCTCTTACAAGCCCTTTGGACACAAGCTTCTGTAGTGTATGTGGGCTCACATGACCGAGTCTCCTGTGCCAGAGCTTTGGATCGTCCGTCAAAGACTTTAGACAGGTTAATCTTCCTTGTGCCACTTGCTCAGCATTCACAGCATAGATGTTATAACGATATGCAGTTAGAACTACTTCACATGTATCTTCTATGTGAACTAGACATCTTTTCTTGTTAAATCCAACATCATTACCACTATCACATAATTGAGAAACACTAAGCAAATTATACTTCAAACCATTAACAAGATAAACATTTTTAATACTATGGTTGTGATCACTCCCAACACTACCAATACCAACGATGTCACACTTTCCTTTGTCACCAAGAGTGATTGTTCCAGTGGATTGCTTCTTTAGATCATGAAAGAGAGAACTCTTCCCGCTCATATGCCTCGAGCATCCACTATCAATAATCCATTTTTGCTCTTTCACCTTGGTGATCTCCTGCAAAACAAAAATCAACCTTTGGGTCTAGACCAGTAAGAAAATTTAGATCCTTTATTGGGATAAACCATATTTGGTAAAATAGTGCCTTTGGGGACCCAAACTTGCATTATCCGTTCTTTTCTCAAGTGAACAGGAAACGTATTGCGAATAATATGAGGATCATTTCTTCTATAGGGGTAGGTCTCTCTTACATGTCCCTTTCTCGCACAGTGGTGACATATAGGAGAGGTTCTGCTTCCTTTTGCCTTCACAAAAGTGGTAATGTGTTGCTTCTTTAAAAACCTCGGGTTGTAACCAATACCACTTATGTTTAGAGATCTTTGTTGCTCACCCAACATCCTATCAAGAGTGCCCTTGGACTTGGTAAAACTTATGAGGGTTGTCTGTTGGTCTTGAATCGTATTATTCAGGGAGATCTTCTCGTTCTCTAAGTCATGATGTTCACTTCTCAGAGACGAGAGATCTTGCTCAAGTTCAGATTTCTCTGAGTCAAGACTATTGACTTTAATGTCAAGACCTGAATAAGAAGTTTCAAGACTTTTGACCCGCCTAGACAGTTCCTCAATAGTTCTTTCCTGGTCCACGGTTTTCTTGATAAGAGTGTCAGTTTGGGCAATAAGTTTCTCTTCATTGGCAATCATATTAGAAAGGAATTCCGATAGTACCTCTTTTGGACTTGCCATGAGCTCTCTTACAGTTACCTCGAGTTGCTCATCATGGGATTCATCTCATGTGGCCATGAGACAAAGGTTGGCCTTTTCATCATCAGAATTTGAGTCACCCGAGTCAGAATCACTCCAAGCTTCCACCATGGCTTTCTTTTTCCATCTATCACCTTTCTTGAACTGGCTCTTCGTCTTTTGAGGGAAATCTTTCACTAGATGGTCTGTTTCACCACATTCAAAACAAGACAAAAGTTTAGTTTTCTTGTCATATTTGTTGTATTGAGACTTACCTCGAAATTTAGAAGACTCTAATCCATCTTTGTTGTTGAATTGCTTCTTCATCTTGAGGATTCAAGAAAGACCCCTTGTAATGAGATCAAAGGGATCATCCTCATCATCATCCTCATCTTCAGAATCAGACACATCTTTGGGCTTATCCTTCTTAGACTTGAGCGCCAAGTTCTTAGTGCTTGCATGGAGTTCTCCATCGTCTTCATTGAGAATCATCTCATGTGTGATCAGCTTCCCAAGCAAGTCATCAAGGGGCAGAGTGGTGAGATCTTGGGCTTCCTCTATGGCTGTCACTTTAGGGCCCCATTTGTCTTTCGGGAGACACCTCAATATCTTCCTCACTTTTTCAACGTTCTTAAAGCTCTTGCCGAGAGAGTCAAGGTTGTTGGTGATTTCTTTGAACCGTGTGAACATTGCCTTAATAGACTCACTAGGCTTCATTTTGAAAAGTTCATACTTTCGAAGGAAGATGCTGATCTTGGTGTCCTTCACTTGGCTAGTTCCTTCGTAGGTGACAACCAACTTTTCCCAAATCTCTTTAGCTGACCTACAAGATGAAATACGGTTAAACTCATCAGTGGTAAGACCATAATAAAGTAAGTTAATAGCCCTGTAGTTTTTGGAGACGAGTTCAAGATCCGCTTGGATGAATTCAGCCTCGGTCTTCGCGACTTTGGTTCCATTTGGTCTGTCTTTCACTGGAATCTTCAGACCATTCTCTATAATGTTTCAAAGTTTCAGATCTTGATCTATAATGAACATTTTCATCAAGGACCTCCAGTGGACGAAGTTATTTCCTACAAAGAGTGGTGGTCTAATGGTATACCTCCCTTGTGCAAATCATCCGCTTGCTTCACCAGACATGATAAAAAACTCACAAGATTGTTAGATCAAAAGCAGTGAGTAAACATCTGATACCAATTGAAGGTTCGATAACGTAAAACAAAGTAATATAGAAATACTCTAGAAGGGGGGTTGAATAGAGTATGCCGGATTTTCGCAGATAATCTCAAGACTTTTGATGCACTTGCAAAACCCTTTGAGATTAGACGTAATTCTTTCTTCTGGCAAACCTGAATCACAACAGAGTTATACAATTCGAAACAAGTGCGGAAATATGGTAAAACAATAAATAAAGGACGCAACGAATTGTTAACGAGGTTCGGCACGAACTTGGCCTACGTCCCCGCCTAGGGTTCTTCCACAACCCTACAATAAGTAAAGGACGCAACGAATTGTTAACGAGGTTCGGCACGAACTTGGCCTACGTCTCCGCCTAGGGTTCTTCCACAAACCTAGGATTCAATCGGCTTTTATTGATTCACAAGACTTAGGATCCTAATAGCTCACCGAGAAGCCTCTCTCCTATACAATTGCAATCTAGTCAACTCACATTCCCTTGGAGTCCTAGACCAATCTAGAAGAGCCCCACCTTTCTCATCTATCTAGTACAATCCTCTTACACTTAGTGAATCAATCGCCTAGTGTCCACTTCCTGAGTTATAAACTCTCGAGTATAACACTCTCTCAGAAATATATCCTATAAGCTCACTGTGTAACTCTCAAATGCTTTGAAATGAAATATAAGACTCTTAAGAACAAGCAGAGAGAGAACACGAAGAAGAGAGAAGTATGCTTGAAGACTGAGTGCGAAGTAGAGCGTTGATGTGTAAGAATTTGTCCGTCTTCCTTCTCTTCTTCATCTCCTTTATATAGTGAAGATCATCGGCGCCACTTGAGGAAGGAATCTTCTCCAATGGCTAACTTTGATTATGGCTTGCGGGTGGATCTTTGAGATCTTCTAAACTGGAAAATTCTAAAGCCACAATCTTTCCGATTTTATTCTCCACGTTATTCAGCCCAAGGAAGGAGATGTTATGCGAAAAGCTTCCTGGAATGTTAGTGCATATATAATAATATCTGGAAGCATATAATAACATATAATAATATTCGGATATAATATAATAAAGTACAGGTTTTGTGTTTTCATCAACACAGCTGTAGCTTCAAGACCTTTGACACAAACTGTCTGTCAAAGCCTTTGAAACTAATTCCGATTTTCATCAAGGGAGTGGAGTTATCAATTTTGTTATAATCTTGTAGCAAATTGTATTGAATGTCCCGGAAGGCTACAAAGAGGTTTGCTTGAGAACTTGCAACAACATGTGGAAGGATTTCAAGTCAAAAACGAAGAAAAACTTCTTCACCCCATTTAAAGATGATCCAAACCTCGCCTCGAAGCACCCTCCGAATGTTCTACTAGAGCAGTGGGTTTCGCTTATTGGATATTGGCGTACTGATGAGGCTATGGTTTGCTTTTCTTACCAAAATGTATTTCGATCAGTTACATTATGTTATCGCCCTTTTTATTGTCTGGTGTTCTAACCTCTATTATTACCATCGCCTTTTTGTGTGCTGGTGTTCTAATCTCTATTATTACCCTTTATATATATAGGCACAAGCAAAGCAAAACTCCAAGAATCGAGATAGGCATGGACCATCACAAGTGACTGGACGAAAGTCGTTTGCCGAAGTAAAATATGAGGTACGTATGTATTTGTCCCTTGGTTGTTGTTTCCCTCTTCATAATTGACTTGCACTTGTAACTTGTTGTTGTTTTCCTGAGTAGCTTCAAAAAAGTGGCCAACCCGTTGATAAAATGAGTGTGTGGATCAAACCGCGCAAAACAGATGACCCAGATGTTATTGTAGCCATCGTAAGTTCAACCTATCTAGCTGTACACATCCCTCCCTTCCTTTTTTTTGTCTCAATTTCTCTTCTTTTTCCTTTTTCGATCTCTTTTAAAGTATGATGTCTTTCTTGCTTTCCAATTATCCTGCATTTGTATGCATTTGTCCTTTCTTTCTAGTTTCTATATATGCTTTTGTGAATGTATATATAGAGATGTTGTTTTTTTCAACAATGAAGTAGACTGAAGTGAATGCAAATTTAAAATACAAGGGTGGGGTTTGGGAAGTGATGCAAATGCAGGATAGTACAGACAAACCAACCAAATTCCGAGGAAGCTTTTATCCTTTTATTACGCTAAAATTCTCCCTCAACAGCTATATAATAAATGAACAAATGGGATATGAATGCCCAATATGACCTAATGCAGTACCCATCAAGAGCTCTATAATTTCATGTGTGTGTTTTGTTATTGTAAAAAGACTACAACGACCTCTTGAGTAAGGAACCCGAGGATCAGCAAGAACTTGTAGCAGTCAAGGACTAGATATTCCATGAAATTATTGGAGATGATGGTCATGGGTATTGTCGGACTTATGGCTGCAGTGTCCCTCCTCGGCTGGTTCATACTAGATCATCAAGCACCCCTGCTAGCAATGACAACATGATCCAAAATCTCGTCGATAAGTTAGCTGAGACTGCAGAAACTTTTGACAAGAAACTCGATGCTCTTATAGATGAAATGATGCTGGATATGGGGACCACTGATAGGGTCACTGCACAATCAGAAGTGCCGGTTAGTTCTTATCATCCTCATTTCTATCATTATATATATATATATATATATATATATATTGCAGCCATGCTTGAACAAATAACTTTGCTAGATGCTGCTAGATCATGTAGGCTTATACCATGTTGAATCAAATATAGGTTTGTTAGCATTTTAGTGGAATTAAGTATCTTGGAACTGAATATAATCAATTTTTTTTAGGGATTTTCCTCACTCTCACTCAGAATAATAAGAACAAAGACTTATCAGCTCCTACTCTATTATAGACAATAAGTTTTCATCTACGTACTAATATTATGTGTTACTATTTTGAAGTCTTGAACCATTCCTTTCGAAACTTATCCCAGTTATGTGTTTTTGGATTGTAGACAACAAGTGTTCATCTAAAGGAGTCCATATGAGATGAAGAACTTGACTTATCTCCTACTGGTGATGATCATCATAACGGGTCAACCACATTCAAGGATGGAGATGAAGAACTTGACTTATCTCCTACTGGTGATGATCATCAGAACGGGTCACCCACATTCATAGATGGAGATGAAGAACACTCTACTGAATGATATGGTCAGGTGCTCTACTAGCTATCGAAATCAAACTATGAAAAACAACTTGTTATGCTTTGTTTTGCTACATGTGTCATTACCGGAAACTGGAACTTGGCATTGGCAATGTTAAAGTTGTTATGCTTTGTTTTGGAAATGGGGTTTAGACTTTTGTTTTGCTACTGAATGACATGGTCAGCTGCTCTACTAGCTTTGGATTGCTACATGTAACAACTTGTTATGCTTTGTTATGGAAATGGGGTTTAGACTTTTGTTTGGCGTATGCGTATGGTATGTATTTTTGCTTGACGTTGATCTGTTTGGGAAATGATTCTAGCCCATGTATTGCTTTCCTTACAGCTGCGTGGGATGAATATAGAAATAGGAAAACAGGGATAAAAAGCCAGAACCCATGGCAACGACATCTAGCCGTCGCAATTGGGGGGATGCATATAGATTTAGGAAGATCGTCCAGCCAAATAGGTTAGCCACAGCACCTAGTCGTGGAAAATGTTGAAATAAATGCGCCAAAAAATGGTGGAATATTTTGGCTCTGAATATCTTTTACCCACGGCATTGACCGTCGCAATATATGACGCCAAATTTTGGTGGGAAATTTCGTTCCCTGGCGGCTTCAACTTTTTTTCCACGGCAGCTACCGTCGTAAAATTGGCGCCAAATTATGGTGGGAACTCTAGCTCTATTGGCGCCATTTAAATGTTTGCCACGGCCATCCACCGTCGCTCGCATCAGGGCTATAGTTGAGCTACAAACACCCGTCGCTTAACCGTGGTTAGGACGTTCGCCACGGTTGTTGCCGTTGCCCCTAACTTTTTGCCACCGCGGGTTTGGTTACGCCTTAGTTGTCGTGGCTACAGCCGTTGCTAGCCCCTTTTGGCCACAGCAAATTCACTTTGTGCCACAGGATCAAGTCGTTGCTAATATGTTTTTTTTTGTAGTGCTAACAACCACATGTCTACAAATATCTCCTTGTTCACCAATTGTGTGCCCATCAAGAGACCTTTCTCAGTCACTTTGCCTACTGGTTCTTCTTTGCTAGTTGACACCATGGGCAGTGTTTGATTGGGGCATAGTTTGCACTTGAAGGAGGTTTTGTATGTCCTCTACTTCAAGTGCAACTTGCTCTCGATTGGCAAACTTATAAGGGAAACTGGGAGACTAGTTTTGTTCATACCACATTTGTGTATATTGCAGAATGTGCAGGGCAAGAAACCTCTCAAGCTTGGAAGATGTGAAAGAGGCCTATATTTTCTAGAGAGAAAAGTTGTAGAAGTGGTGGTTTCCTCTGGTGCTTCTCACTCTGTTGATGATACTGTAATAAATGCTTAGACATGGCATACTCGTCTTGGCCACTTAACTGGTCCCAAGTTAGCTCATGTATTTCCTCAGTTACCTGCTATAGATATTGTAGCTCCTTGTGACATTTGTGCAAGGGCTAGGCATCATCGTTTGTCTTTTCCTAAGAGCAATGCAACTACCAAACCTTTTCAGCTTTTGCACATTGATGCGTGGGGACCGTTCCAAGTTCACACCTACAATGTCAATAGATATTTTGTCACCATTGTTGATGATTTTAGCAAATGCACATGGGTTGATCTGATAGGCTGCAAGGGTAATGCTTTGGTTGTGATTAAGGTGTTTGTTGCTATGATTGAGACACAGTTTGAGAGAAAAGTCCTTTCTATCAGAACTGACAATGATCAAGAGCTAGGATTGAGTAAGGCTTCTTCTGAGTTTTTCCAGAGCAAAGGAAGTGCTCATCGCACATCATGTGTGGCCGCTCCTCAACAAAATGGTGTTGTGGAAAGGAAGCACAAACACATTTTGAAGGTGGCTAGGGCCTTACTC
Source organism: Persicaria tinctoria (assembly GCA_037127255.1). NCBI lineage: Eukaryota > Viridiplantae > Streptophyta > Magnoliopsida > Caryophyllales > Polygonaceae > Persicaria > Persicaria tinctoria. The sequence goes on along the minus strand of JBANSL010000019.1, from coordinate 36,743,306 downwards.
TTCCAATCCAAGCTACCCCTAAAGTATTGGGAGAAGCTGCCTTGACAGCTGTTCATATTATCAACCAGCTTCCGAGTAAAGTGTTGCAAGGTAAAAGTCCTTTTGAGACTCTGTGCAACAGAAAGCCAGGTTATGCAGAGCATCAAAGCTTTGGTTGCTTGTGTTACTGCTCAACACTCAAGCAAGGACGCCACAAATTTATGCCTTGTGCCTCTCCATGTGTGTTTCTTGGGTTCCCTACATGCACTAAGGGCTACAGAGTTTTGAATCTGGACACTCACATGGTTGAAGTTTCAAGGGATGCAATGTTTTTTGAGGATCGATTTCCTTACAAAGATGCATCTCCCTCTAAATCCATGTGGCCTACCAATCCTATGGTCATTCATGATGATGATGATCCACCAAGCCATCCCAATCTTATGCCCTCACCTTTTTCAGTTCCCATTCCTTTTGTAGCACCACTTTCAAATACTCTTGCACCTCATCGTTCGACCAGAATATCTCACCCTCCTTCCCATCTTCATGAATATGTTTGTAATCATGTTGATGAGCATCCCACAGTTTGCTGTCATACCATCACTACTACATTACAACTGGGCACTGATAATCTCTCCCCAGTTTTATCTTTTCATGAACCACAAACATATCAAGATGCTCGTCGTTTTTCAGTATGGGACGCTTCCATGAGGGATGAATTCAAAGCCTCGGAGATGAACAATACATGGCAGATTGTTCCCTTACCCAGAGGTTCTCGCCTAATAGGTTGTCGTTGGGTCTACAAAATCAAACATAAGGCAGATGGGTCTATAGAGCGATACAAATCTCGGCTAGTGGTGAGAGGCTTCACCTAGACGGAGGGAATCGACTACACTAAGATGTTCTCACCAGTTGTTCAGATGACAACAGTTCGAGCATTGGTAACTGTAACAGCTAAGAACAGATGGTCATTGTTGCAATTGGACGTCAACAACGCCTTCTTGCACGGTGATCTTCATGAGACAGTGTACATGATAATCCCTCAAGGCATGTTTGCAGCTCCAGGTCATGTGTGTATCCTTAAGAAATCGTTATACGGGCTCAAGCAAGCATCACGACAGTGGTATGCAAAGCTCTCTCATGAGCCATGTTCAATCCTTGAACGATTATTCATTGTTCATAAAACATGACATGTACAAGGTTACATATGTATCCGTGTATGTGGATGACATTCTCATGACATGGACTGATTTGGAAGAAATGAATCACATCAAAGGCTTCCTGAATGATGAGTTTAGAATCAAAGATCTTGGGCAACTGAGTTTGTTTCTGGGGATGGAGTTTGTTCATAGTGAAGAGGGGATCTTCATTAGCCAGAAGCGATTCATCCCAGACACCTTGGTTGAGTTTAATTGTACAGAAGCAGCCCCAGCTAGTAGTCCTCTATTGACAGATACCAAGTTGATAGTTTATGGAGGGGAACTACTGAGTAATCCTACTGAATATAGGAAGATTATGGGAAAGTTGAATATCATCACTCACACTCGCCCTGACATCTGCTTCGCAGTGCTATTTCTCAAGCAATTCATGAAGAGTCCTTGTGAGAAGCATTTTGAAGCAGCATTGAGGACATTGAGATATCTCAGAAGTACACAACACATGTCCTTGTTCTTATCACGCAATGATGGTTTTGAACTCCAAGCCTATTGTGATGCCGATTGGGCATCATGCCCACTTACTCGACGCTCAGTGAGTGGATATGTTATTCTCCTGGGAGGAAGCCTCATTTCGTGGAAATCAAATAAGCAAAACACGGTTTCATTGTCTTCAACAGAAGCAGAGTACCGATCAATACGAAGAGTATGCACTGAATTGGTGTGGTTGATAAGGCTTTTGTCCGAATTGGGAGTTTCTGCAATCACACCAATACTAGTGAAGTGTGACAATTAAGTTGCCATACATATTGCCAGGAATCCCGTGTTTCATGAGCGAACAAAACATGTTGAGCTTGATTGTCATTATGTGCGAGAGAAGGTCCTTGAAGGCCTGATTGGTCTTCGTCATGTCGCCACAAAAGATCAGATTTCTGATGTTCTTACAAAACCCTTGCCTGGTCTCTCATTTCCTCCAGTGATGAGCAATCTTGGGATTGCAGAGCTCCCACAAGCTTAAAGAGGGGTGTTGGAGATGACATAACCAGGTTTGTTAGTTTGTTACAAGTGGTTAGTGTGGGCTTAGTCCAATATATAGAATTTTTTATAGGCCTATTCATGTTAAGCCCAATATAATATGCAGTTGTGAATAATCAAGAAACAAACATTCATTTTCCCTCTCTTTCATCTCCATTGTTGAACCCAGCTAAGCTTCCAAAGCTTGGTGGTGATTTCGTTTCCTCAATTTCTTCACATAAACACTCATGCACGCGAATAGAGACCAAAACAATCTCATGTTGTAGCATATAATTCGGCGGGCTACTCTTATTGCTAGTTGGTTTTAGGATGAAATCTCACTCGACTTATGTATTAAACTACTAGCGCATATACACTCATGCACACGATTTTCGATCATGGGTTCCAATGGAAAAAAATTACTGTGTGAATATAAAATCGTTGCATGCAACACTACTACATTAAGAGGCTTTTGTGGCACCCAGAAACCGCCATATAAAGGGTCAAATCCGCCACTTAAAGTCTAAGGTAGCGGTTTTTTATCGCTACATTAGCTCGCGCTACCTTAGCTCAAATGTGGCGGTTTTTTAACCCAAATGTAGCGGAATTTAGGCAATGAAATTAACTGCCACATTAGACTAAAAAACCGCCACAATGACCTAATGTAGCGGTTTTCTCCAAGGTGTTAAATTGTTTAAGGTGGCGGTTTGTAAGGCTTTAGTGGCGGTTTTGGGGGTCATAAGTGGCAGCTTTTAAGGGTTTAAGTGGCGGTTTTGAGAGTCACAATATTGTGGCAGGTTTAGCTGGCGGTTTTGTGGTTGTTTTTGACATTAATTGCCGGTTTTGTGGTGGGACTTAAGTGGCCTGTCAATATATATATATCATGAATAATATATATTTTATAATAAAACAATTACGTACATATTAGTCACAACAAGAAAAACAGTTTTTAGTGACAAAAAGATTTGTCGCCCAAAGTACTTATTTCGGCGCCCAAAATGATGTGACAAAAATAATTTCGTCTCCTATTGGTTGCCTTAGCCGCGTCGCCCAAAGATATTGCGACGGAAAATATTTTCGTCGCACATAATATACTTTTAGCGACAATTTTTACCTTTTGTTGCCCTGTATGTTTTGTGACGAAAATTTGTTTTGTCACCCAAAGTCTTCTAGTATATAGCCCGGATATATGAAGATCCGGGCTATTATACTCGTTTCATTTTAAAAAAAAAATGGACTTTTTAGCCCGGATCTAAAACTAGATCTAGGCTAAAAGGTCTCTTTTAAAAAATATATATATATATATATAATCTGTGCTCACTGCTCTCTCAACAACCAATAAACAACAAATCTTCAAATACATAAATTGCCTTAAATTTCCAAATACAAATCAATCAACTTATAGAACAAAACCTATAATTGAATGTCTATCATTACAATAGATAATTTACAAATACTTACATGTCTATTACTTAATATCCAGATGTGTGTGACTGTGTAGGGGAAAAGGGGGTACAATACCAGTCCTTGCCAAAGTTTGGCCTATATATGATGCCCAGAGACGTAGCTCTTCCTTTAGGTGTTCAGATTCTTTAACATCTTCAATGAAGTCAATACACTGCAAAAAGGATTTCAATGAAAAGGAAGTGAGGAAAGAAAAGGGGTAAAAATAAAGCCTACACATCCTCTCATGTACAGGCTGTACAACAATGAAACTTATTTTCCAGAATTTTAATGAGCTCAACAAAGTAATCATAGAGGCTAGGAAGGGCACTCATTGTGTAGTCAGAAATAATATTACCCGCACATCAGATGGCATGTACTCATCCTCTATAAACCTTTTCTCAAGCTCATTTTCACCATCCTTAATTTCCACAACTATCTTTGGCCATATCCACAACAGTAGGAATCTATATAGAATACAAACTTAAGTGAGATGAAGGACTATAATGCAATTCAAATAGATAATAAAGGAAATCATGTCTTGAAACCTTGCTAGCAAGCAAGAATTAAACGTATACACAGGTTGCAACCAAGCAGGTAGATATACCCAACTTCTTATCACAAATGTTAAAATGACCATGATATCTAGCGGTTGAATAACATCTGACTGTATGTACGAGATCATGAGCGATAACAGCAGGTAATCGTACTACTTTTCCTAATTCTAAACGAATCTTTACTTTGTAAAGGGAATTGAGAACTCACAAGTATGTCATATTTGTCGTGCTTCCTACTTATGGGAAATCAGACTCCTCTCCGTACATATTAGAAATTCGTTTGTGAAACAATAATGTCACAAGAAGCATGTAAAATTTCTAGGTTAGTGTAGCAACAACACAATTTAAATCGAGCGCATAAAACATGACTTACACCTCAATTAAATGAGTCAAATTTGATATGCTGGATGGTATGGGGCCCTTGAAGCCACTGCACTGGACCTCTCTGCAAATATTAATCTTTAGTAACATGTAAGAGATGGATGGATATTTTCATAATTTAACTCAATAAATCACACCCCAAAAAAAGTGGAAACTCAATCAAGAGCACTTATGGCCTCTGAAGTGCTGTCCAACTCTAAAAATAAGGGAGAAGCTGACATAAGGGTTCCTTGAAGCTGTTGTTCTTGTCTTGCCAGGTCTTTGAAATCAAAGATAAGGAATTGAAATCAGTTTGACTATCACATACAAACTAGGCAGATATATGAATCAACATGTTATTATATATGACAGAGATAAGCTTTGAGGTCAATTGCATTACAAACAAAGAGGAGAATGGAAATAATATAACATGTGAGGGCTCAACAACTATTGACCAGCAAGTAGATCAACAGAAAACAACAAAGCAGTTCCAATTCTAATTAATTCAAACAATGAATGTTCTGCAAATTATGCTTAGACTCATAAAATAAAGGGAACTCAAACTCAATGTGTTGATTTCAACTTGAATCCAGTTTAATCAGACAGTAACGATCCAAATTATAATAGAATTCACGAGACCAGAGTAAAACAATCATTCAACCTAAATCCCTAAACAACGAGGCATAAATTAGAATAAAAAAAGAATCATTGAGAACAAAATTGGATCAACGACAACTAAAAGAAGAACAGGAACAAGAGAGAAATAAAGAGTAGAGATGAGAGAGATTACGATTCGCGGACAGTACTCGGTCTTGTTGTCGGTGATGAGGATGTCAATGCCGAAGAAGCCGACAAAGGTAAGTTTACTACGGCTCCCCCACAATGCAGAGAAGCGGCATAAGGATCACCGCAAAGAAAACCAGAAACTGGAAAACGAAGCAGCCAAGGGAAGCAACGAGTTTAGGGTTTTAGAAAGGGGCGCAAAAAAAGCTTCCATTAATTGCGATGACTCCGATGAGCATAGAGAGGGAGGATGGAGAGGGGGGAGAGGAAGGTGCGAGAGCAGGCCTAAGAAATGGAGATCGATCGAGGATGGAGAGGGGAGAGAGAAGTGCCATGGAAATGGAGATCGAGGATGGAGTTTTGGATTATCGAAGGGTATGGGGAGATTTCGAGTCACTGACACAATACGGGAAGAGATAAAGATAAAAGATCAATAAATGGTACTCTTTGGTAAAAATGGGCTACATGAATTATTATTTTTGTCGCACAAACTACTGAATTTTGGGCCACAAATTATTACTGTGTGGCCCATGTATATTTTGGGCGATAAATTTACATTTTTGTCACTAAAGTATATTTTGGGCGACAAAACTAAGCTTTGTCATTGAAAGTGGGAGTATAGGCAACCAGAAATTTTTTGTCGGCAAAGTTTTTTATATTTTGTCGCCCCTGCTCATTTTTCTTGTAGTGAGTATGTGTGTACATTCAGCTGAACATATATAAACTAGGAGTTACCATTCATTATTAATTAAAGACGAAAGAGTATTCATCCTTACAAAGTGTACCATCAACCTTAGATATTTCATACAAAATTTACACTTTGAATTGATTAGCTACAAGTACTTGAAGCTAGGAGAAGATCTAGCTATGCCAATTTCACCTAAAGCTAAAACCAAACATTTGGATAGCTGCATGCACTTGAATCTAGCAGAAGCAATGGCAATTTCACCTAAAGCACAAACCAACAGAGGGTATATCTGGGCAAATTTAGCTTAACAAAATGGAGCCAAGTGCTTAAAGCATAAACTAGCTAGCTATCTAACCAATTATATGTATACTTACGTACCCATGCCAATATGCAACCACCACGTCGTCTCCGCATACAAACAAAAGTACAAAATGCATTATCGATCTACAATCCTGCCATGAAAAAAAAAACAAGGATATATATTATTCAAACAATTGCCCAAAGAGAAGATTGTCTACTAATACACCTACATAGTTATCATTTTTGGATAAAAATAACCACTTTTCTATGAACATGGAGAATTTGAGATCCACTATGTTGGGATAGGTCGATCCGTTCATGTTGTTGCTACTACCAATACCTTAACCTATACGAATGTAATGGTTGTTTGTTGTTTGTCATAAAATGAGTTAATTTATTTTATGCTAAATTGGTTTTAATAAAGTTTCTAATGTAGTACAAAGTAGTATAAATACTCATGTGATGCAGCGAGTAGTGAAGGAATGAAAGACACTTCAAGCCTCAGTAAATGCTTAAGCTAAATTTTCATGCCATTTTTTTACTTCTTAATTACTTTGTAATTTTTATAAACACAAATTCCAAAGGTTTAGCCTGAAGTTGATCTAAAACGATATTGATTTTGAGTTTTGATTGAATAAGGAAAAATACAGAAAAATCCATTGGCTATTTTTTGAAATGTGCACAAATCTAAACTGAATAGACATGAGAATTTACGAGATATAAACTTCCACCGTTCAGAAGCAATTACAATTTGATTAGTTGAGGTAGACCATACCTTATCTGATAATGGCAACTATATATTAACTGGCATTGAAACTAAAAAGAAACCATATATGAAGAAACTAACATAATACATACCTTTAGGGTCAACTATAATGACCAGTTGAGTCATCACCAATTCAACCATTGGTACACTCGATCAAAGCTATTTTCTTTAACTTTGATAAAAAGATAATGCTTGATAAATATACTATGACTGCAGGTATTGTTTGTTGTGCTGACAGCTATGATGAGCCGCAAGTAGGCTCCCATTTGGTGCACACTCATCAGCAGAACAGGGACTCGAGCCAATAATGAACAGGGACTCGAGTCAATGATGAACATGGTGCTTCGTGACTTTCTGGTTCGTCTATTTCTATGCATGTTCTTCCTTTTTTTTCAATTCCTTTTTGGTGAGTTAGGGGTTGAGAATAGGGGTTTTTAGGAGGTTTTGGAGATTCGAATTAGGGACTGGAATGAAGAAAATAGAGAGAAGAAGAAGAATTTGAGAGAAGAAAGGTTTCTAGATTTTTTAATGTTTTATTAGTAGCAATATTAGAGGCATTAGATGCATATTAGCAGCAACGACATTAGACATTGCAAACAATATTAGCAGCAGCGGCATTAGAAACCAAGAGGGTCCCTTCTCCGTATTGACTATAAAAAGCTAATCAATTAATAAGTGTTGCTTTGAAACACGAATGATTCAATTCAATGAGAATATTATATAAACGGTGTTACTGATCAGCAGCCCACTACACTCTCCTTTTGACTTTAAGTTTCCATCCCACAACGTATGAAACCAAGAATGTAAAATTACACATCTAATAGATCAATTATAATACTCATCTAGTTGTTTAGATAAAATTAGACATCTAATAGGTCAATTAAACACTTGATATCTTTAGGAGTGGTTCCATTTAGACAGATTCTAGTTGTTTAGATTCACACCATATCCTTACTCAAATTAATTATTTTACTCTCTCGGCAGCAACAAATCTTATATTTCTTCCCTACGATGTGATCAATCTACTTTTCAACCTTTCTGGTTTGTTTCATTCTCTTTGTTATCTGATTTTTTGTTCAGATTAATTATTTTACTCCCTCTGATTACTCACTTGATGAGTCAGGCGTTTAAAATTGGGTTTTTATGAGGTTGCATATCTATGATTTATTAAGTAGTCATCTATTTCGAAACTTATTTTACCTATTCTTGCAAGAGATGACTTTAGAAAAGAGGAAAATGTAGAATCCTCACAATATATTTTGATATTGTTTGCTTGCATCTCTTCTGATGTAACTCAAAATTATTATTTTTTGTTGCTCTCTGCTAGACTGTGTGCACTTGTCCTTGATCATGTACGAAAATTTCAGGATGGATTGATGGTGTTTATAGAAAGCTCTAATATTATGAACTCACCAGGAGTGCTTAGGTGTGACAGTTTGATCCCGTATAGTCCTGCACCACGGTACTGGAGCTGCCCTTGGTCTGATGGCTTCATTGCCTTCATTTAAGTTGAATCGCCCTTCCTTGTTCCATATTTGTAAGAGTTGTTCGGCTTCATGTGCACTCCCATCTAAATCCACATCCTCACTTTATAAAACTAGGAATATGAAGAAAATTCCAGCAAATTGGATTTGGAAACTTAATATCCCTCCGAATATTAAAAATTTTATTTGGAAATTTTTTTTGGATATCTTGCCCACAATTGTCCGGTTAAATAGATATATAAATAGATTTTCTAGTACTTGTTCTCTTTGTAATTTTGATACAGAAGATACAAATTATTTATTGTTTAATTGTCAAATTACGAAATCCCTTATTCAAAATCTGGGTGTTAAGTTGAAAAAATATTTCATTATACCATATTTAACAAGTGATGTTCAAGAGAATATTCTAAATATTAGGGCTCTTAATCTAGATTTTATAGATTTATGTCATTTATGGCATTCAATTTGGGAGCTCAGAAATAGAATTATTTTTCGCAATACTTCTGATACAGGTATGATCTCTGTGTTAACTCGAGCTATTGATAATATCTCTTGTTGGAATAATGGTCAGGTTAAATCGAAATTACCTAAACGTGTTAGGCCTCCTGATAAAATGATGTGGAAATGTCCTCCAATAGGTGTAGTTAAGATCAATGTAGATGCTTCGGTAAAAAAGTGATACTCAACCACATGTTGGTTGTGTTGTGAGGAATAATGACGGTCAAGTTATTCGGATACATAAATGTAACGTTAGGATGAGTTCTGTCATTTTGGCAGAAGCTTTTGCTGTATATACAGGTATAAGACTAGCAGCAGAGATGGGGATCCGAAGATTGATAGTTGAGAGTAATTGTGCTATTATCATCGACGCCATCAATCATGCAAACAATATCCCTTGGGAGGTCATTCAAATAGTCCAAGAGATCTATTCATTAAGAAGAGATTTGAGAGCATCACTTTTCAGCATTGCTATAGAGAGGCCAATGGAGCAGCTAATTTTATTGTTAAATCTCAGTTCAATTGTATTTTTATTTTGAGTGCTGGTTGTTGTGAGTTCCAGAACATCATCTTGCGAGATAATCATAGATATCTGTAGTACATTCAATCTTTTGCCTATTGTAAAAAAAAACAAAAACCCTAGAACAAGACAAACAAAAATATTAAATAGAGTATACGCGTGATATAATAAAAAATCTAAGATAGTACTGTATTTGGTGAAAGAAAGGGATCGGAGGCAGAGGATGCCTGAAACAAGGCAACTGAATTGGTGGGGAGGCTGCCATATTTTTGGGTTTGGGGGTCCAAAAAATATGGACTCCACGAAAGCTCCATTTGTTCCTCGGAGATGTGCAAGGGGCATTGGGAAAAGGCTCCATTTGTTCGATTTATTATATGATTCCACAAGTTATTTTAAAGTCCAATAGTTTAAAATTTTACACAATCAATTCACACTAGCTTGCTTATCGAGCAGTGCATCTTTCAAGTTTGGCGAAAAAAATGAAAACTTTAGGGACATTTGGAAAAATATTTCAAATTCTCGTACACCACGCAAATTAGTCTTAACATCACGGTGTTTGTCAAAAATTTTGTTGAGTCGATTACTTAAATGAAAATGTAAATGAAGCCCACTACTTACTAATATTATGTTTTGAATTAATTAATTTGATGCAAAAGAAAATTAATATCTTTGTATCATTAACAAAAAATTATATTTTGAAAAAATCTTATTGATCGAAAAAAATATCTCTATAACTTTTATTAAAAATTATGTTTTGAATTATTCAAATTGGTCGGTAGAAAAAAAATATATTCTTAACTTTATTTTTAAAAAATTATATTTTAATTAAATTAAACTCATTGGATGCTAAAATAATTATTTTTTAATTCTATTTAAAAAATTATCCCAATGGTTAATGGTTAATTATATAATAAAAGAATGTTTTTTAAAAATGGAAAAGAATCAAAATTATGGATTGATTGAAATACCTAGAAATAAGCTAAGAATGAGACATAAGTAAAAACTCTTATTTTAAGAGTTTTCTAGCACAATTCCCGTGCCATGACGCGATTTTAAAAAAAAAAAATAATCATAATAATACAACATAAAACATTAATAAAAGTTAGGATAAAAACCGGCATCATAAAAGTATCTTAGAAATAATTTCATAAAATTATTATTTTTTAAATATCTTTTAAAGTAGCATGTATAGATATAGATATTTTAAATCACTCAAATTGGTTAGTAAAAATTAATAATATCACTGTAAATTTGTATAAAAAAAATAGTATCTTTATAACTTTGGTATTAGGAATATATATCTAGATCGTTAGTAAATGTGTTAAAAATAAAATACAAAAATGTGATTGATTTAAAGAGGTAAATCATAGAAAACAAAAGTAATTAAAGGAAAAAAAAATTTGATTAGTTTATAGATTAGTAGTAGACATTAGATTGAATTCATTGTTTTCAATTAAGCTCAGAGTTAGTAATGGTTTTTTTTTTAAAAAAGGAAAAAAAATATTTGATTAGTTTATAGACTAGCGCATATACAGTACTCATGCACACGATTTTCGATTGGATCGTAAGATCCCATTAGGGGATCGTAAGATTCTCGAAATATAATTAAAAAATATATATATACATATATATATAGAAAAGTGACTTAATTTAAAGTTCTAGAATGAGAAAAAAAAAGTTAGTTACACAATATATTTTTGTTTCAAGACCCCCATGAAAAGGTAAGTAGATAGATTAGGTGATAACACCAATATACAAAAGTTGAGACCAAACTCAGGGTCTCATGTAAGAAAGGGAACCGTATACCCAAAATGGCCCCTATACCCACTAGAAACACAAAATAACATAACCTCTCCAAACAAGACTAACTCTGTAAACCACCCAAGCTATCCAATCTATCCAAAGCTCCTATACCAACCAACTATTTACATATCAAGTGACTTTTCCACGTATTTTCTATGAGTGATTTGCACTTCCACTTCACAGAAATACGTGTCTGACAACTCTCAATAATAATGTTTGCATAAGCAGAAGAAATAAACACTTTATTACAAAAACCGATTTTGTTCACAGCCATCCAAGTGTAGTATATAATAGCTTCAAAAGCTAATAACTTGACCTGGAAAGGCAAGGTCTTCTGGTGCAGTTCCGGCTCCTCGGCGAACCACTGTAGCCAGGCTCCAACTGACCCAAAGCGGCATCCACAACCTGCCCAACACATCACTCGCGCAAGGACCTGCTGTATAGCATGGAAATCAAACCATAGGTGGGCAAAGTTTCCTCTTCCTGCTTACATAAAGCACATAAAGCAAACTCAACATCTTTCCAGTGCTTCACTCGATCACCAGTCTGCAGTCGCTCTCTAGCTGCTAGCCACACTATAAAAGCCCATTTGCGGCATTGCAATATTCTCCAGATAAATCTGCCCCAATCTGTGTACTCCCCCTTATCTCTAAGGAGCTCATACACATTGGAGCACGAGACACTCCCAATGTAATTTAAAATCGGTTGTAAAGACTGAAGAGAGGGTTTACTTATCTGTAGTGCAGCCTGCAACTCGCTTCTGGTGCACAGAATGCTCTTCCATACCCATGTATCGTCCACTTTCGGGTCTATCTCCCAAACTGATGCTCTCCTGAGATGATTATGTATACATCAGCTGTATCAAACATTAGGTTTCTGCATAGCTAAGTCACCCACTAACTTATAATTAAATCTTCGTTGAGAAATAATCATTGTTTATTATATTCGTATGCTTTTTAAGAATAATTTATAATTAAAAAAACTTATGAAATATCAATTTTATATAATTGTGTGCTTAATTTTTTAATTAATTTTCAACATATGATTTCAGTAATGAATTCCATACATGAAAATTATAGAAAATAAAATTTATGGATGATTTTCTAAAAGTGAAAATGCATATAGTTTAAGACTTAAAGGGTGGTTTTATGTAATGTTCCCTACAAAATGTTACATTTAATCATATATACAATCTTATTATAGAGACTACTATACACCTCAATTTTTCACCAAACGCACTAGTATTTTGCAAGGACCGAAAAATTTCAAAGTATGATTTCATTAAAATATTGACGTGATTTCTAAGATTCGGGCATTTTCAGAATTTCCGTCCTCGATAAAAATAATCTCATTCTAACTCTTTTAGAAAAGCCCCGGCAAAAGTTTATTTTAAAGATCGATAATTCCATATGTTTTGCGCGTTTTATGAATTGATCCCGTTTCTTATACCGTGTCTCCTACAATCCTTTATGAATACTATTACTACTTTGTGTTAATAGATATAGATAAAATCCTAGATTGTTATGTACATATCTTTAGTTTCCTTGGAGCCCAAGGCCCAAGTCCTTTGTATTCTATATATATTCTATCTAATGAAAGGCAAATCCCAAGGGGGAATTTTCTAAACCTAACATGGTATCGAGCCTAATTATCTTTTAAAGATAATTTCTTTCCTAACCCTAGCTTCCGCTCTCCCACCGGCCGCCACCTCCTCCCTGCCTAACCCGCCGCCCCCTGGCAGCCGAGTCATTGACCACATCGATCCTGGTGTGAGTTATTCAAAAACAATGCTCGTGCTCACCGAGTCATTGACCACATCGATCCTACTCAGAAACGCCCTGACAACATCGACGATGATCTTTGGACCCAACTTGATGCCATTATCCTTCAATGGATTTACGGCACGATCTCGTCCGATCTTCTCCTCACCATCCTCAAACCCAATACCACGGCTCAGAAAGCCTGGAGGAGACTCTTTGCCATCAATGGCCCTCGAATCAGTCTTGAGAGTTCGCTTGGATCAAGATCATTGTTGGACCCACAGAAGGTCATCTTGATCTGCATCATTCTCCCCTTCTTATCTTCGATTCGTCCTCGAATCGAGTCATTGAAGAGCAAAGGGGAAGGATCAACAATCAAAAAATAGCTTCCATGAGATTCAGCTTGAGATGGCGCCAGCAGAATTTGAGGCAAAGGAACCTCAAAAACAACACCTGTCATAGCGATCATTGAGCAACCAAAAGGAACAATATTAAAAGGCTCAATAACCCTATGAACTCCAGAATTCTCAACATAAGGGACATGCTCAAGAGGTACAATAGCTAACTCAAGAGAAGTGTCCCCAACGTCATCATCGTTGTCGTCAGAAGCAACCACAACATCTAGCGCAGCATTGCAGTCCACTTGCAGAGCAGTTTCGGGTGCTCTAACGGAGGAGTCCTGCAGCGTGTCACCCCCCGTTAGAAAGCTCATCGAGTCAGCGTCGCAATAAGACTGAGTTGACTCAATTCCGAGGTCGGAGTCAACGGGAATCTGTGAAACAAGTTTGACGCAATGTGCTGAATCTGGGCCCACGAATTTGATCTCATCATGGGCTGAGGGCGCGACTGAATCAGGGGGGATAGATGGGATGGCCGCGGGTGTAGCCTGATTGGTGTCTGTGCTGCAGTGCGCTTCCCGTCTTGCAGCAGCCTCCTTCTGGGCTTTGTATTGGCATTGTCGTACATGTTCCTTCAAAACAGCTTGAGGAGATAAGGGTAGGAGGGTGAAGCTCCTCCCAGCAAACTTAAAAGCAAAGGTATTTAAGCGACCATTCTAAATAACTTGCCGATCATTTACCCAAGGTTGGCCTAAAAGAATATGACAACAATCCATTTTAACGTCATCACACAACACTTGATCACAATAATTACCCATTTTAAACGACACCAAGCATTGTCTAGGAACAAGAGGGTCATAGTTACCGTCCGTGATACCGTTATAACTATCATGTTGCAGTGGAGGTGCAGTTGCTAGATGGAGGTACTCGACCACCTTTTCGTTGATCAAGTTACAAGAGCTCTGTTCATCGACGATGACCGAGAGTGTGGATGTCTGAACCACACACTTGGTGTGAAAGGTGTGCTCCATTTGATCAGCCGTCAGCGCTTCCTGAAATGGAAGTACACGTCGTTTGGTTTTGTTGAACAGGGCCGTGAAATCAGCACATTGTTGCGCCATTACGATGGCTCGACGATTTTCAGCATCTGCCAGCTCCTTGCGCATAGCCAGGGTAGAGGCTTGGACGACAGAGTTAATAATATACTGCATATCAGAAGCAGAAATGCCAGTAGGTGGGGTAGGGGCAGGGTTGGGGTTATTGTCGTTCGACATGTTCCTACACTATCAGAAGAGAAACAAGTAAACGGAGCAAAGACCAGAAACCAAGTAATGCAAGCCCTATTGATTCCTAAGAGTGATTCAGTTTGAGAAATCAAAGAGGCGAGAAAAACAAGGCACTATATTCAAGCAATTCCCCTGGACACAGAATTTTGCAATATTGAAGACAGCAAGTAAGAATCAAAGTTGCAAATAGAATCAGCCACAAGTCGGATATCAAGGATAGCAAGTATAAACAAGCGGCTAATGTGTCTAGAATAAGATATACAATGTGATGCTCGAAAAGTATGAATATGTAGCAATCGATAATAGCAATCACAAGGGCAATCAAGTGCACACACTCCGTCAACTATTATCTGACGGTTGCAACACGGTTCAGAAAAAGAGGGGTGTGACCAAGGCTCCTGTGTCGGCACAACACAAAATCACACAAAGCAGGGTTCTTTTGTAATGCTTAAAACCGATCAGATCATCTAACATGTAGCAAGAAAGAAATAACAAGGAAGAGTTACTAACTCAACAATGTAAGATGAAAGAATGCTCTTGTTTTTTTTTTGTTTTTTTTTAAGCTCTCGACTTTTCTGTTTTTTTTTATAACTAATAAATGGCTGCTGTAATATGTGCAGTAACCGAAAAGAAGAGCAAGAGAAAAAAAATAAATAAAATAAAAATAACAAGCTACGATGATCTAAAAGTAAGCAAAAATAAGGAAAATAAGGGAAATAGGCTAGAAACTGGAGAAATTAGGGTTCTTTAGTGGTGCAAGTGTATATAATGCTTTTAATCCAAGAATCACAGTTATATGCATGATATGTAGCAACTAGGAATAAAAGATCAAAACTTGCAGTCAAGAACTCAATATCTTCCAAATTAAAGATCCAAACAAAGAATAACAAAAATAAAGTGCCAATTTTGATGGTGAATAATAAAGATTTAACTTTTATGCAGCGGCTATGGTGAAAAATAGGCACGAAAAATAAATCACTCAAATAAGAAATCAAGAGAGTAAAGAACTTGCATTAACCTGAAATCCGATACCACTTGATACGTTTGGGATACTCGATCCTTCGCCTGTGGGTTCAGGATCAAGAACCATGCCGTATATTTGCCCGATCTTGCAATGCTCTTTCGATATCTCCTGATTGACAATTGAATTAAACTAATTAAACAACAAATCTTAACTTAATAAATTGCAACTAATTAAACTAACTAAACTTAACGTAAACAACATTAAATGAACTAAGTAATACTAACTAAAAGCAACATGTTTTATAACCTAAGAAAATTAAGAAACTAAAAGCTATGGAAATTAGCTAACTAGAACTAAATTAACAAAGTAACAAAGAGGAAAGCAAAGTAAGCGAAGGTCTGCGCAGGCTCGCGGAACAGGCTCCGGGCGCGCCGGTGCGGACGCGGCTTGCTGGTTGCGATCGCTGGTGGCGAGGCGCGACTTCGCAGGAGTGAGCGAAGCTGAAGCGTAGGAGCAGCGCTCCTCAGGGCGCGACGTCGAGAGACTGCGAGGACGAGAGCGGGTGAGAGCACGAGAGAGCGATCGAGGCGCGAGCAAGCGTGTGCGAGAGCGAGATAGCGAGAGGGCGAGAGAGCGAGCAATGGGAGCGCGGAGCCGACGAGGCTGCGCTCGCTGGGAGGGAGGGACGCCGCGGGCGTCACCAAGGCCCGACTTCTCTTCGATGCGCTAGGTTCGGTGAAGAAGGTAACGGCTGGCTTTGGTTTTGATCAGGGATCAAAGTGACGGTGATGATGATGGTTGCCAAAGGTATTAGACACACGAACCGGATAGCCTTTGGATTGATAATCGAGAACCCTTTAATCCATAAAGGGTTTCTCAATTCTAATTCAATCTAATTTAGTTCAATAGAACTACAATGTTTAAATAGAAAACCTAAGAACAAATTCTACCGTGCAAGATAGAATTTAGTTTGATAAAGATAGATTAAAATAACTTAAAGATAAAAATAAACCTAAGAAGATATAATTCTAAAACTTAGGGAACAAGATATATCTAGAGGAGATATAATCTTGTACATTATTAATCTAATTGCCTTGTCTTATTAGATGATTTCACACATTTCTTGTGGGTCTTTCCTGTGGTGTCTAAGGATGGTTTTCGTTATTACCTTGTCTTATTAGATGATTTCACACATTTCTTGTGGGTCTTTCCAATTAATTACAAATCACAAGTCTTTCCTATATTTGTCCGATTTCATGCTTACGTTGTTACCCAATTTCAACGGCGCATCAAAAATTTTCAATGTGACATGGGCGGTGAATTCAACAACCACCAATTTCATAACTTTTTCTCAACACAAGGCATTACCTTTCGCTTCTCTTGCCCTCATACATCTCCCCAAAATGGCAAAGCCGAACGCTTTATACGCACAATCAATAATATGATGCGCACCCTTCTCCTACACGCCAGCATGCCGCCATCCTATTGGCCCCATGCCCTCACCACCGCCGTGTACCTCATCAACATTCTCCCATCCACTACTATCTACAATCAAACTCCCACCTTCCATCTATTTCATCGGACTCCGTCCTATCTAGACCTTCGCGTGTTCGGTTGCCTATGCTACCCTAACCTCTCCGCTACCATGCCTCACAAACTCTCCCCTAGATCCACACCTTGTTTCTTTCTAGGCTACCCCAACAACCATCGTGGGTACAAATGCCTTGACCTCACGTCACAAAAACTCATCATATCCCGGCATGTCACCTTTGATGAGCATACATTCCCCTTTTCCTAGGGGTGGGCATGGGACGGGACGGGACGGGATTGGGGTAATCCCGCGTCCCGTCCCTCGTATTTTTTGCGGGACGGGATCGGGACGGGATTAAAAAAAAATTTCTTAAATCCCGCCGGGTCTTATCCCTCACGGGACAGGACGGGATCGGGACGGGACGGGATTTGTCCCTCATAAAAAAAAGATTAAAATACAATATAAAAAAAACAGTAAGTCTTTAAAAAAAAATAAATTCATACATAATTCTTAAATTCATGCATAGTTAATTCATGCAGATTAAAATGCAATCCGAGAGGTGCAAGCCTAAGTGCAGTAAGTCCTTCTTTTTTTCAAAAGGCCATTAGGCCAACAGTATGTAAGTCACTAAAACCAAACGGTGTATTTTATACGTACGGAGTATATTTTTAACGTTTTTATTATTATTTTAAAATTTGGATTTAAATAAATGTTAAGGTATAATGTAAATATATTCTTATATATTTTAATTAATTATATAAAAATATATTTAATTTTATATATATGCGGGACGGGACGGGATTTGCGGGATTCGAACACTTTGTCCTGCGTCCCGTCCCGCGTGATTTTTACGGGACGGGATCGGGACGGGATCGAATTTTTTTTTCTAAATCCCACCGGGATCGGGACGGGATCGGGACGGGATGCGGGACGGGACGGGATTTGCGGGATTTGTGCCCACCCCTACCTTTTCCCATCAATCGCCTCCTCCCTCTCATACTTCCATTGATTCTTCATTATCCCCCATGGTTCTACAACGATTCTTCGGTACTTTGCCATCTCAAGTCCCCGGCACACCCCCCGCTGCAGCCCCTCTGGCGGCGCCCGCAGCACCTCTGGCGGCGCTCGCAGCACCCGTAGCCCCGCCCGCAACGGTATTTTCAGGCCGAAACAAATATTTAACCTCTCTGCCTCACCTTCACATATATCCCCCCTCCCCAAATCCCATAAGCTCGCCCTCCTTGATCCCAATTGGAAGGCCGCCATGACCGACGAATATCAGGCTCTTATTCGAAATGGTACTTGGGAGCTCGTTGACCGACCTGTAGGCGTCAATATTATCCGTTGTATGTGGCTATTTCGTCATAAGTTCAGGTCTGATGGTTCCCTTGAGCGCTACAAGGCGCGACTACTGGTCAACGGCAAGTCTCAGGAGGTCGTTGTCGGCTGCGACGAAACCTTCAGTCCAGTGGTCAAGCCGGCCACCATCCGTACAGTTCTCACGCCTGCCCTCTCCAAATCTTGGGCAATACATCAGTTGGATGTCAAGAATGCCTTCCTCCATGGTCACTTACATGAGACGTTTTACATGTTTCAGCCGCCTGGTTTTGTTGAGCCTGGAACTCCAAAGAAGGTATGTTGGCTTCGCAAGTCCCTCTACGGCCTGAAGCAGGCACCGCGCGCTTGGTACCAGCGCTTTGCTGCTTATCTTCTTTGCATTGGGTTCGTCAGCTCTCGCAGTGATTCCTCACTCTTTGTCTATCAACGGGGGCAAGATATGGCCTACTTGTTATTGTATGTCGATGACATTGTTCTCACAGCCTCAACTGATGCTCTGCGTCGCCAGCTGATTGCCTCTCTTTCGTCTGAGTTTGCTATGTCAGATTTGGGGCCCCTCCACTACTTTCTCGGCATTTCAGTTCGCAAAACTTCCTCTGGACTTTTCCTCTCCCAATTGAAGTATGTTGCTGAGATCATTGCCCGTGCGCATATGTCTGAGTGTAAACCAGTGGTCACACCCGTGGATATCAGCTCCAAGCTAAGCGCTTCTGCAGGTCCGCCAGTTGCTGACCCTACCATGTATCGCAGTCTTGCTGGAGCCTTACAGTATCTCACTTTCACTCGCCCGGACATCAGTTATGCAGTTCAGCAGATTTGCCTTTTCATGCACGACCCACGTGAGCCTCACTACAACGCTCTCAAGCGTATTCTGAGGTATCTTCAGGGCACTCTTCATCTTGGTATGCAGTTGACAGCAACGCCTATTTCAGGTCTTGTGGCTTATACAGACACTGATTGTGGTGGGTGCCCTGACATCCTCCATTCAACGTCCGGGTATTGTGTGTTCTTCAATGACTCTCTCGTCGCTTGGTCTTCCAAACGTCAGCCTACGTTGTCTCGCTCCAGTGCGGAGGCAGAGTATCGGGGAGTCGCTAACGCTGTTTCTGAGTGTTGCTTCTTGCGCAATCTCCTCCTGAAATTGCATTGTCCTTTGCCGCGTGCCTCTATTGTCTACACCGACAATGTCAGCGCCATGTATTTAGCCATCAATCCGGTGCAACATCAACGAACCAAGCACATCGAGATGGATATCCACTTTGTCCGAGAAAAGGTGGCCATTGGTGCTATTCGGGTCCTTCATGTTCCCTCCGCCTATCAGTACGCTGATATCTTCACAAAGGGTTTGCCACGTCAGTTGTTTCTTGACTTTCGGGACAGTCTGACCGTACGTTCTCCTCCCGCTCCGACTACGGTGGTCTGTTAATAGATATAGATAGAATCCTAGATTGTTATGTACATATCTTTAGTTTCCTTGGAGCCCAAGGCCCAAGTCCTTTGTATTCTATATATATTCTATCTAATGAAAGGCAAACCCCAAGGGGGAATTTTCTAAACCTAACACTTTGGCATTCAAAAGTTATTATTTCAACAAAAAAAAAATTAGTTATTTTGGGAGGGTTTTAGATAAGGGATGGAACGATGTTGGGGTAATTTTGGGTAAAATTTTATCTGATCCACCTTTTTTCTTTTTCCTTTCTTTCGACTTTCCTCTATCCTCTTCAAGAAGCCATCTTTGGCTCTGTGTGCACCACGCCCTCACAACCAAACAAAACCCCTCTGATCCCTGCTTCCACCCCCTGTTCTCCCTCTAATTGGTTTGATCAATTCCAATGGAGCCACCCAAAACCTCCTCCCCTCCCCCCTCATCCTTTGATTTCAATTCCAAACAAACACTCTCGTCCTCATCTGTTCACTCTCTTCTTCTTTTTCAAACCGAGCACCACCGAGCCCTTGTCCTCTGTTCCGAGGAGAACGATACGAGCACTTGAGCACAAGCCCCATAGTATTCTTCTCCTGAGAATCCCCGTCGAGCGCCTTCCCTGCTCTTTCGAGCGCCCGAGCAGCTCTCGCCTCCCTCTTTGTTTTCCGCTGTCCAAAGGGCCGAGACAACTGAGCATCTACAGCTCCATCTTCCACCATTTCCCACCTCAAAAAAAAGCACCAGTACCGTCATCTACCCTCGACGTCAACCTGCTCTAGAACTGCTAGGAGCGCAGCCCCGAGCCACCCTCTTCTTTCCCCCGCATCCTTTGATCTCCCTTGAAACCGAGCGGTAAGGTTCCTCCCTACTTCCTTTAGCTGTAAATCCGAGTAAAGGCAGAGCTTTAACCCCTTTACATACTCCCTAGGGCATCCCCGTCAGAAATCCGACTCCGACAAGCCAAATGGAGCCCAACGAGCGTCTTCCGGCGAAGCTCTTCGATTATCGGTGAGCTCTGCTTCTTTCCCCTCTTCCTGTGTTATTTTACGGGTTTTGTGTTTCTCGGTATCGGGGATAGGTCATGAGAGTGAACCGGGAAAGGAGCCATCAACGAGGGCCCTCCGCTTTTCTTTCCGCTTCCGTTTCATCCGGCGTCGTTGCAGGGGCTGTTTTGAGGAAGAGGGCAGGATGAGTCCGATTCGTTTCCTTCTTTTCCTTTTGTTGGGAGTGGTTGGGGCCGGAAAGGGGTCGTCGGAGAGAGCCTAGGTGTTTCTTCTTCTCTCGTTTCCGCCGCCTCACTAAGCTCTGTTCTGAGCCTGAGTGTTGGGAGTGATTGTTTCTTGTTGGACTCCGCTTGCGTTATCTTTTGTTATTCGGCATTTCCATGTAAGTATCTTATGGGACTTACTCAGCAACCTGGACCTCCTTCCTGATGTGTCATATAGTGTGTAGGTGTTGCATATGCATAAAGCATGCCATGTAGTATCATGTTTAGGGCTTGCACTTATGAATGAGCATCCCTATTCTTTATGTATTTGAAAAGACAACGACCGTTATCTGTGAGTCTTAAAGTCTTTTGCTAGGGTCATAGGGTAGCCAGCCCTATCGGGCTTGCCCTGATTCAGTATTGTCGTTACATGAGCATGATAGCCCATCACCATCGGGCATGAGTATGATATGATGATATGATATGATATGATATAATATGATGATGTCGTGGTTTGTGCACCACCATGAGGAAATGGGTACCGTACCGGCCAGGTTTGCTCATGAAAAAGGGGGCGGAGTAGGAGAGGGATATGCCACTTGACATTCTTTGGGCGCCTTTACAGTCTTTCTGCACTTATATTTATATATCCTGATAAGGATGACTTGCGTGTTTAAATCCTACATTAGACCATCCTTTATTTAGGTATAGGCATGTTATATGGCCTCAACGCGGTCTTTACGGCTAGCAGACGAATACTGGGCCTGACTTCGTGGATAGTGTTAGGTACTTGCTTTTTGCTTGCTCCATGCTTCTATGACGGGAAATCTCTGTGGGAGAAATCGAAGAATCGGTCTAACCCGCTAACTTGGCTAAGTGGTAATCAATTATACTTATGGTTTTGGTTTTGACCCGGCTCTGACGTGGCAAGTTGTACTTTAAATTCGTTTTCGTTACGGTTTCCTTTAACGAATTTCCGCGACTTAGAGCTTACGACAAGGGTACCCAACGACTCTACGCTTGTTTTGGGGTTTGAAATTCCTGCTTTAAATACTAATGTTTAAGAGGTTTGAAACCTCGACCCGTACCTGGATTGCAAGATTCGGACGAAGGTATCCAACCTTCGAAACGTAACTCGGGTATTTATATCCGGGTCGTTACAAAGTTGGTATTAAAGCTTAAGTTGTGCAATTCGGGTACACAAGGGTCAAGTGTATGTGATGGACGATTTTTAGTCGCGTAAACCATATCAAAATAATTTTGAACCTACCTAACTAATGTAGTGTGGTAAGTACGAGTCGATCCCACAAAGAATCAAGTTATTCCCAAGTTAAGTTTATTTACCAATTAGTATGAAACGGGGGGTTTTTGAGTGATTGAAATAAGAAGGAAAACAAAATAAACTATAAACAAATTAATGGAGATAACGATTAATAAAATAGTTTCATCTACAAATATCCACTTTAGTTGGTTGAATTGATATTGTAACTTCCTGTTGTCCTTTTAGGTTTCCTATGAATGCCCTTGTCCCGACCTAATATAGTTACTAGTCCAACCAGTCCTAGAAACCCTTATCAATCGAACAGTCCCTAAAGAAGGATTTAACCCAATTGATAGCTTTAAGTTCAGAGATTAACCAAGGTATTTGCAGTCCCTAAAGAGGGATTTAACAACACATCCAACTTCCTACTTATTCAATTAGTTCAACCAGCCTTAAAGGAACAAGTTTGCCACTTAGGTTAAGGTTCACAACCAGGAGTCTACAAAACCTTAGCAATTGAATTGATTCTACCAAGTTGATCAGACAAGATAGAATAAAACAATAAAACATTCAAGCACCAAGAAATCGAAACATTCAATATAGGAAATAAGGAACAAGATTCAGAAACTCACAATTAATCCAAACAAAGCTTCAAATCGTAGACAAAACGGGAGAGTTTAGGTCTCCATAAAAATAAAGCAAAAGACAATTAGGGTTAAGAGTAGGAAACGGTAATCGGCCTCCACATTCATTCGGCCTCCACATTCATTCTTCCGTATGAATGTATATATATAAAAATAAAACCTACGCTATTCTATCTATCCTAGTATAGATCTATAGATATAATATTAATGAGGTGAGAAAACCCTATGGCTCAAAATATACGCGCCTCACGCGCAAGGAAAAAAAATCGTCCATTCTCCCATTGGAAAAATTCTAAAAGAAATTCCTTCACATCCCTTCTCTTGCGTTTTCTACTTCGTACAATCCTCGATGATGATCGATCGCTCTTGCGTCTGAAATTGGTGGATAATCCTACTCTAATCTTATTAGGGTTAGCTATTTCCAATCATTACCCTGGTGCTAGCTCCGTTCGTGAGGCGATTTCTGAGTTCGCCAAATCTCTGATAGCATATACAAGGGGCTTCAAATCCCTAAATCTTTTCGTTTATCTCTTCGATGGTACAAATTATGGATCGAAAAGTGTAAATTAGTTGGGGTTTGGTCTAATCGACCCCCTCCATGGGCGATCTGGTGGTATACGATACTTTCATTTGCTATCCTTTGTCCGAATTTCATTGGATCTGGAATCCGGTGAAGGGATGTGGAGGAGTTTGGCTACTGTTGCACGATATTGGGGATGGGGGTGCGTGGGTTGCTCAATGGGAGGGTGTGGCTCTTCTTGGCCTTCCTTCGCTCCAGATCTGCCTGTTTCTTTTATTTAAATGGTGGATATTGGGGGTTTTTTCACACCTCTTCTCCTCTCTTCTTTCTATCTTTCCTCTCTTACACTTCTCATCTGCTAACTATTTTCTTGTGTGTATTATGAGCATGGCTTCTTCTGAAGCAAACAAGGGCAAAAGCCCTCTGGTGGTAGACGATCCTACCCCAGATATTGAGAAAACCAAACAGCCGGAAGGCTATAATCTCAAGGAGCAAGCTCCTCAGGGCAAAGACGTTGGTGAGTCCAGCAGAAAGGCACGTATGGAGAAGAAGTTCAAAAGGAGGACTATCAATAGGGAGAGGCTTATGGCCTTGCAAGGGAGGGTGCAAGAAAACATCTCGGCTCTCAATCAATCGTCGCTCTTTGCTACAATCATAGGGGATTCTCTCGAAAACGGGTCAGGTATGTCTGGAAGTTTTTGACTGGTGGCTATCAACTCATCCCAATTGCTAACAATTGGTTTGAGTTGAGATTTGATGTAGCAACTGACTGTGACTTAGTTTGGGAGAATCGCCCCTATCGAGTTTATGGCCAACTTATTCTTCTCAGACCTTGTTGCCTTGAATTTGATCCATGGAAGGAGTCGGTGACTAAGCTCGATATTTGGATTCGATTCCTGGGCCTACCATCCAAGTATGTGCACGATGGTATCCTTCGGGATATCATCCAGGAGAACAGGCTGGGTCAAGTGATCCGTATTGCTGCGTTTAATGCTAAGGGGGCTCGGCTCAGGTATCCACGTGTGTGTGTGTCGGTTGATGTTACCATGATTGAGGGGCGTTCTGTCTGTGTTGTTGATGAGAAGGGGGATGTGGAAACTTTTCCTATTTGGTTTGAGGACTTTCCTCAAGGGTGTGGAAGCTGCGGCGCTGATGATCACCTGTTTGAAGCCCGTCCCTTAAGGCTCCTTTGCAATGCCAATGCTAACCCTGCTGAGCCACCTGTGGAGATTGGAGTGCTTGTTGGTGAAGTTCATGGCGATGATGGTTAGGGTGCTTGGTCCATAGTGGGTGGAAAGAGGGTTGTGGCGATCCCTCCTCCTTCCTTTGGCCACCCAAAGTCAGACATACTCTCTTGTTTCGGTAAGAATGTATCTCTATCTTCTGATTCATCTACTTCCAAATCCCTTGCTATCTCTTCTGGTGGGTCTAAGACCAACTCGGTGGCTCTGGTGTTGGTGGAAAGTGGTGCTCCTGTTGGCTCTTCGTCACTGGCTATCATTGCTTCCCCTCTTCGTGTTGCCATGATTCCAAATGATGAGTGTATTATTCCAAAAGCAGAGGCGCAACCAGATCCTTATTTTTGGGTGGCTGATGATGAAGACCTGGAATTTAATGAAGACGAATTCATGAAAGAGATGTTGTTGGAGGATGGGCTTGCTGATCCCGGGTTCTCTCAGGCGGACTTTGATGCTATGCTTGCTAATGTTCCACCTTCGGTGGAATTCATATTGCCTGATTTGAGTACCCCGGGTAAGCTGCCTGAGTCCCTGCAGGAACATTTTGTCACTCCTAATGCATCTCCTTCTATGGCTCGTGAATTTGAACAGTTGGAGATGTTTGTAAGCTCGCTGTCTAAATCAGCTAAACGCAAAATTAAGATCGAGGAAGGCGACTCTGCTTGCTCTACCGTGACTCTGATGGGTAGCAGCAAGAAGAAGGGGAAACATGTGTAGTAAGCCCAGCTGCAGGTTGTTGATGGTACTCATTGGTGGTTGTGAAGTACCTCAAGTCATGATAACTGTGATACCATCCCTTATCAGTATCTGCTCGAAGTATGTAAGTCTCTATGGTGGTTATATTTTGATCATGTCTGGCCAAGCTTATTGTGATAGTTTTTGTATATGCATTCCAGACCTATGCTCTCGTTTCTAGTATTACTTGTGGGTTGTTTAGTTATGTTTCGATTGGTATTGGTAGTGTATGGCACAATGGGTAGTCTTTCCTTGTAAATTTCAGACTACTTGTTATCAATGGCAATGGATGTTCATGTATTACTCTCAGTTTCATAAGAATCACTTAATTAAGATCAACTTATATGCATCCACTAGTGTATATCTATCAGAAGATAATTATGTCATAACATCTATGTATGCAATTCAGCGTCAGATGACTAAGATTAAACAGCGTCTGGCTGTCGTTGGCTTATCGATGCTTAACATATGTGGGAGACTCATAATAATATTGTTAATTGTAAGTTCCCACATAGGCTCATTTCCAGTTGATTACCACCACACAAGAGGCAACCAAAGGAAGTTTTCTTTAGAAAACAATATAAAGATCTCACTACTCATCGCTTGTACTCATAAGAACATCCATGGTACTTGTATTGTGAGTGCTATTATCCCTTACAAAAGTAGTCTTGAATCCTTATTTTGGCCTAGGAATTTCTTTGTATGTAAATGGCAATGGGAAGTATATTGTAAGGCTAAGCTTATCTTCAAGACATCATGTATGCTAGCATATTCCAACTTAAATGAGGATTTCTTCTCTACTATATATCACTTGACAATCTGCTTGCTTAACCATGTTTTTAAGTGGACTGCACTGAGTGATCATGTCTATCCAAGATTTAAATAATTTGAGTACTTAAATATTAGTCACTTTCTTATTAATATATCAATCAATACTTGGAGTTCAATCCCCCTAAAAGCTGACTGTTCGCTTTACTTGGTGTATGGTTTAGAGTCACTTGTCAACCAAATCATGCGCCTCTTGGTTTCTTGGCGTAATCACCTACTAATAGGTGCTTGCATTTATGACAATGATCTAAAAATTTTCCCTTGGTATGGTTAGGCCATCCTAGGTTACTGGTGTGCGTGCCTTAGAACGTCTAGTTTCCGAATTTTGAGTACCAAGTGCCTATATGAAGACGGAATACTGGGTCTTCATATACCGGAAATTGGTTATATATGAATATCAGATATTGGAACTATCGTGGTATTGGCAAGAAAACCTTCTGGGCAGGGCTGAATGCAATGCGTATAAATGATCGTATTAAGATACTAGCTGTAGCAGAAACAAAAGCGGAAGTGGTTCCGACAGAAACAGTTTGGAGGGGTAGTGGTTTTTCAAATGCAATTTGGTCTTCGGGTAATGGCAGAGCAGGTGGTCTTGGTGTTTTATAGAACAAGAACTCTCTGGTAAATGAAACGATCTCTGCTAGAATACCATAATTTTGATAAACATTTTAAGGGTATTATTCTCTTTATCTATGAACCTCCTCAAGCTAAAGACAAGGATCAGTTCTGGAACTGCTGACAAATTTAATTCATGACGAAAGCTTCCCATGTATGATTATTGGGGATTTTAATGAAATCGCACATAGTAGCGAGAACTGTGGGGGTGCGCCGTTTCATCCCTCTCGTGGATACAGATTAAGCCAACTCATGAACATGTGTGCACTCATGGACATCCCAAGCACTGGAAACCAATTCACATGGAGGAAAAAGGAGGATGGTGAAGACAACATTTTAGAGAAGCTAGAAAGAATTCTTTTCCAAGGAAAATTTCTTGATACTTTTCCCGAGCTTAGCACTCATAATGGTGCGTTTTCAACATCAGATCACTGCCCGATTACTATTGAATTAAAATCAATAGCAGTCATAAAGCCTTCACCATTCAAAATGGAAAACATGTGGTTCCATCGATAGGATTTCAAAAATATAGTGGTTCAGGCATGGTGTGCCCAATGCCCTTGTTCTGTAATGTATAAAATCATGTTTAAGACAAAACTTGTTAAACAAAAAGCTAAAAAATGGAATAAAAAAACATTTGGAAACATCTTTAGACAATTAACATCTATAGAAAATGATCTTTTGGAGATCCAAACAAAGGATCAAGGAACGAACGATGCTAGCAAACAAAAAAGGCTAATACTGAAAAAGGACCGACTTTTGTCTTTCCAAAAAGAATACCGGAGTCAGCGTGTGAAATCTAAACATTTAAAACTTGCAGACTCGAACACCGCTTACTTCCATAGGGTGGCATCGGGCAGGAGAAACCAGAAATTTTTTAAAAACATTACCTCCGCGGAAGGAACGCCCATTGTAGGTGAAGAGAATGTTAGGATGGAAATTAAAAATGACTTTGTCAAGCGTTTAACTAAAGCATCAACCAATAACAACTATCTGGATGAATATATGCAGTTTATTACTCCTGCTATCACAGAAGAGGAAAATATCAGATTAATTGCTCCACCAACGAATTGTGAGGTTAGAACAGCAGTTTTCAAAATGGGGTTAAATAAATCCCCTGGCCCGGATGGCATCACATCTGAATTTTGTAAAGAATTCTGGGATATTGTTGGAACTGATGTGACTCGATCCATCAAGGCATTCTTTCACTCGGGGAAAATTTTAAGGCAAATTAACCATACTTTTATCTCACTCTTGCCAAAAAATAATAACCCAACAAAAACGACCGACTATAGACCCATAAGTCTCCGTTCTACCATTTATAAAATTATTTCAAAAATATTAACAGATAGATTAAAATCGGTAAGGGGCAAACTGATTCACCCCTTACAAGGGGCGTTTGTGTCTGATAGGGCAATCCAGGACAACGTCTTAATTGCCCATGAAATTTTCCATTCATTTAAAAATAGAAAGGGCAACGGCGGTTGGCTAGCAATCAAATTGGATATGGAAAAGGCATATGATCGAGTTGATTGGGCATTCACCGAGTTAGTACTCAGAAAATTTGGTTTCGATGATAAATTCAATAATCTAATTATGGAATGTGTAACGACTGTTTCTTTCTCGGTGTTAGTCAACAATGGCCCTACGGAAGTGTTCTTACCTTCCCGTGGCCTTAGACAAGGTGATCCGTTATCACCTTTTCTGTTTATACTTGGAGCCGAGGTGCTCGCAAGGAAATTGACCTCTAAATCCCTCCTGCCTAGTAGTGGAATTGGCTTTCCATTTGGTCGTAATGGGCCTAAAATTCCTTTTTTGGCATTTGCAGACGACATTATTATCTTTTCTAAAGGGAATATGTCTGCATGTGAAAAAGTTAAGAATATAGTAGATCATTATTGTCAAATATGAGGACAGAAAGTAAACTATCACAAATCGGCATTCCAGTGTACCTCAGGTATCCCTAGGCCCCGTATCTCGGATATTGAAGATTGTCTTAGCATTTCAAGCCAAATAAAACTTGAAAGATATTTAGGATGTCCAATCACTAATGGTAAAGTAAACGAGGCTACATTCGAGGATATAATGTGAAACACTAGAAACCAATTGTCCAAATGGAGAGTGGATTCTCTGTCACAGCTAGGGAGGACAACATTGATTAACACGAATTTAGCATCCAAACCCCTATACATAATGCAGAGCTTCATGCTGCCACCTAAAGTGCATCAAAATTTGGATAAAATAAATAGATCGTTCTTTTGGAACAAAGATCCAACCCATAAGCCTCTCATTAGTTGGGATAGAATTTGCAAGGCAAGGCATGCAGGGGGAGTAGGCTTGAGAAAATCGAAACATATGAATGAAGCTCTACAATTAAAATTATTATGGAAAATATTGGCCGAACCAAACAATATCTGGGTAAGGATTATCCAATATAAATACATTAAGACAAATCACATACTAAACCATGAAGCGAAAGGAAGTGCATCTTGGCAATGGACACAACTGAGAAAGCTAATTCCTATATTAAAAAAATGGGTTGGTCTGGGTAGTGGGAAATGGCAGAACTATCAAATTTTGGAAGGATAGACGGGGACCAGTACAGAACATGGCACAACACTGTGTATACCCTCAAAATGTTGATATGGAAGAAACAGTGGATTCATATATAGTAAATGGTAAATGACATGTGGATAGATTAACTAGTGTCCTACCAGTCGAGATTGTAAATAAAATTCTGAATATTCCTCTTCCGATTTCGACTATTGAGGACAGACTATACTGGGAGCCAACTAAGAATGGGTGGTTTACAATGTCAAGTGCATATAATTATGTTACAAAATCATCGACAAACAAAATAGATGATAATTCTTGTATATGGAAACAAGATGTCCCCCCTAAGGTCAATAATTTCCTATGGAAAATCTTTCAAAATGGCCTTCCAACTGCATCAAGACTATCTAGGAGGGGGGTTGCGGTCCCTGCTTTATGCCCTATCTGTAATCACCACGAGGAAGACGAAGTGCACATATTCTGTGAATGCAAATATAGTTTCTTTTACAAAAATCTAAGCAATAAAGTTAAATTGTTGGTCCAAGACGCTATCAATAAAAACCGTGATATCAAACCAATTATGACAATCCTATCGAACAATCTGACGAAGAAAGAAAAACAAAGCTTGTCTCTAAACTGGTGGACAATCTGGCTAGTTCGAAACCAACTTGTGTTCAGAAATGAAAAAGCGCCCCTAGTTGATGAAGTGAAATTTAGGGCAGATCATTTTCTGAAAAATTGGAATACAACCAATTCTCACTGGCTGGAATCAAATGATGGCAAAAACTCATACAAAACACGAAAGAGTATCTTTGATGGAAAGAGCAAAGGAAAGAATAATAAATGGAAAAAACCGCCTCCGGGATGGCACAAATTAAACTTCGACGGGTCTTCATGCTTGTAGGGTGACAGCACAAGTGGCTTTGTGATCATAAACTGTGAGGGGCGGCCGGTTTCTGCTGATGTCAAAAGGCTCGGGCAACAATCTCCCATAGTTGCAGAAGCTAGCGCACTACGTCTAGGCATTATCAAAGCTAGAGAACTAAACCTGGACAAAATTCTTATTGAAGGAGATTCTCTTATAATTATCAATTATCTTAAAAACATAAAGTGTTGTCCTTGGGAAATTGAGATTCTCATGTCGGATATCACTTCATTGCTGAAGAGGTTTAAGGAAGTATTCTACTCTCATATACTTCGCACTGGCAACTGTGTCGCTGATAAGATTTCTTTCCTAGGACGCAGTACCAATAACCCTAACTTACTAAGTGATCAAGGTCTGCTGGATCTCATCAGAAAGGATGCTCTCGGATAGCGCCTGGTGCGCATCCGAATTTTTACCTCATAAAAAAAAGATATAATATTAATATATAACTAATTTAATTAATATTAATATAATAATAGCTTAACAACAGCTGTTTTCTTGGAGCATTCCAATCACGTGGGTTGTTGTCTCCTTGGATGAACCGGCCCAAAGGGGAAGAATCATGCCTAATGATCAGCTCCACATATAACATCCGACCATCTTAAGTTTAGCTCACCCATCAATCTTATCGTTTGCAAAATAATCCCATAAATTATTATCGAACCTCCAATTTTATACGATCCAGCCCAAAATACATAAAATATATAAAAAATACTTGTGTAGACTCCGAAAACCAAATAATATAAATTAAGCTATAAAATATGTAAAAATGCTCTAAACTAATATGCAATTCTACACTAAAAACATGAGTAAAATATACTCTATCAAACTACTCCATGCTTAGACTTTTGCTTGTCCTCAAGCTAACTATCACAAGTAAACCGTGCATGATATGCATCATAACTAAGCTAAATGCAACCTATTTTTCCTACCTAAATGCATGCTATAAGTATGTTTTGAAAACAGCCCAAGAATTTCAAGGATTTTTCAAAGAGTTTAAAAAGGGCAAAATGAACTTAATGTAGCTAACCCAATTGGACTAAGTATGAACTCGACTTAATAAGTAAGTGGACCCAACCAAGGGGTAAACGAGTGGGTAGAAAGGCGCTAGACAATCCTTATTGGATATAGTTGGGAACAAGTAGGCAAAATTAGCTTGTACTTTACCGATGGGCCTGGAAGACTCCAAGAGTTGTACCGTGGTGGGTTGAGTAGCAGGGGCCTTAGGATAGCTTGATTGTTGATTGTTCTGTGTTTTGTGCTGTTATGCTTAAATCGGAGACCCTCGACAAGCTTACCAACTATGACAATAAGTATGGAACTCCGGCAAACTATAATGAGAATGCCTATGCCAGGCCAGCCTCATCCATGCCCCTCTATGAGCCTTCTAAGGAGATTGACCTAGATGTCAAGGAGCAGTACTACAGA
This sequence comes from Persicaria tinctoria, assembly GCA_037127255.1. NCBI lineage: Eukaryota > Viridiplantae > Streptophyta > Magnoliopsida > Caryophyllales > Polygonaceae > Persicaria > Persicaria tinctoria. The sequence goes on along the minus strand of JBANSL010000019.1, from coordinate 36,711,366 downwards.
GATAAGAATCGCAAGCTCCTCAAGCAAGTCAAGTATCTTTCTGTCAACCAGCCCTGCATCGAATGCGGCTCACAACGGCACACCACTACCGAGTGCCCACACACAGAGCAAGTCAGTATGGTAGAAACCCACGTAGAGGTAGCTTACACTGGGGTTCCAAATCGCTATACGGGGGACCAAAGGTTTCAGCAACCACAATGAAACGAAGGTGCCCCTAGGAACCCCCCGCCATACCGAGCTCCAGGACATCTGGAAAGGGACCAGAGGAAGGATGATCTACAACTCATCCTTGACGAGATGCGCCGGAATCAAGGGATCATCAACAATCAGCTCCAGAACATCAATACAAGATTTGGAGAGCTGGATATCAAGAAGAGGAACATAGAGATCCAGATGGGTCAATTCGCGGCACAAATTCCACGACTGACCGGGCAACTCCCTGGGCAAACAGAACCAAATCCCAAGGGGAAGACCGGACATGTCGCAGCCGTAAAGCTCATGAGCGGGTACGAACTACCTGAGCCAGAGGTCGGAAAGCAGCAGGACGAAGCTTAGAAGTAACTCGACAATGAACAGCAGCAAGTCGATGTCGACCAAAATTTGGTCGATGTGGAGCAAAATCAACTCGAAATCGAGAAACTGCTTGGCCAAGATTCTTCTGCACATCACTCCAACTCGAAATCGACTACAATGGTCGATGTCGAGAAACATCAAATCAACGTCGAGGAGAATCAAGTCAACATCGAGGGCACTGCAACACCTCCGACATCTGTTCTGGCTCCGGAACAGAAAAAGAAGCTGCCTTTCGCGATAAAATCTCCAAAGGATCCAGCAGAGAAGAAGTTTCAGCGCTTTATCAAGATGCTTTAGAGGCTCAATGTCACCATACCATTCACAATAGCTCTTAATGAAATGCCATCCTATGTCAAATTCCTTAAGGAGATCCTAAGCAAAAAGCGGTCAATGGCTGAGATCGCAGAGGAGTGCAGCCAAATGGACATACTTGAGAAAAGACCAGATCCAGGTAAGTTTTCTATAACCATTGGATTTGGTCAATATAAATTTAATGCATTATGTGATCTTGGAGCCAGTGTGAGTATAATGCCTCTATCAATATGGTCCAAGATTAAGATAGGTGCCCTAGAGCCTCTGGATGCTAAGCTTTATATGGCAAACAATATAGTGGTCATCCCAACAGGCATGGTGGACAATGTGCTAGTGCAAGTAGGTAAGTTCTTCGTCCCTGCTGATTTCTCAGTTATTGATATGGCGGAGGACCCTGCTTGTCCAATTATTCTAGGAAGACCCTTCTTGGAAATGGTGGATGCCAATATAAGCGTAAGGAAGGGAGTGCTCACTTTCAACATCAGCGATGAGGTAATTGAGTATTCCTTTAATAAAATTGAAAGGCATACAGGTCCCATGGAAGAGGTAAAGTCTATATCAGCTGGTTACATTACTTGCGGGGAGCCTAAGGTAATAAATATGACTCCTAAAGAGCTAGAAAAGAGGGATATGGAAGCCCAGGTGGAAGAGATCATGACCATCCTGAACGAAGAAGCAGAAAATCCAATCAACATAGACCCAGGTAAGTCGATTTGGACTAACTATTTTTCGGATGCTTTGCCAGGTATTAAGTATGGGGTCAATATCGACCAGGAGAAATCGACAGAGCCACTGAACCACTCGATATCGAGTGCACCAGGTCGATATCGACCAGTCTATACCAAGCTGAGTCAACCAGAAATTGAGCTAGTGGGAATTGACAGAGACAACTCGATATCGACCAAAATTGGTCGATATCGACCAACTGAAGCCGACTCGATTTCTTCCCCGGAGCAGAAGCCAGCCGATATTGAGCCAGGTAACTCGACATCGACCAACCCTGGTCGATATCAACTTCCCAAAATAAAAAAATCTTCCTCGGTTTTGACTGAGATTCCACTAGAAGCACAACAGAACTCGATATCGAGTGACCCTACTCGATATCGACCAGACCCTCAGGAGCTTCCGATATCCGATTCTGCGAAGGTAAGCCAAGGTATGGATCCTTCTTCTCCTATTTCCATTAATGATTTATCTATACATGGGAGAGGTTTGCCTTGGTATGTGCACTTATGTAGGATTTCCAATGATGAGCCCAAAGAGTATGAAGATTGTGGCAAAGTCTATGTTGCCAAATCGAAGGATCATTGGTTTCCCAACAAATTCAACAAGAAGAAGATGGGGCCCTTCACGGTGAACAAGATCCATTCAGGAGGATTACAGCTGATGGACAAGAATGGAGTCATATTTGAAGCCCAAGCTACATGGGCTCTGCAAATGCCACCTTGAGCTTAATGGAGATAGTCGGCCTAGCGACTATAAAATCTAGAACTTGTAAATAGACATTTATTTTTGGGATTTTTGGACATTGTTACTTTTGTTTTTGGTTTTGGACATTGTTTTTAAGTTTTTCTATTGTGGGTATTTCTTTTCTAATGAATCTTGCAGGGAAGAAAAAGCTGCAGACTTACTCGACGTCGAGTAAGTTACTCGACATCAACCAAACACATTGAGCAAAAAAGAGCATGTGGTTGAGGAAAACCACCCTGGAGGCATCACCTTACTCGATCTCGAGTAGCCTTTGTCGACATCGACCAGCTTCCTCGAAATCAACCAGCCCTTGTCGATGTTGACCATCTCTGCAGCAACATTACACTCGATTTCCGACATCCTGCAGACCTGTCTAGTGAGTTTCTTTCTTTACCCTTATTTTTTATACAGTGAGGACACTGTAATGTTTATGTATGGGGTGGGGGAAGGGCTTCCTTTATGCATATTTGGCTTTATTTGAGATAATGTGTGCATATTTAAGGTTTATCTCTTGAATTGCTTATACATGGCTACTTTGGATTTCATATTTATCTATGTGCTTATATGCATGTTTTCCAAAGTTTGATAAAAATGACCCCCATTGAAATTTTTTGATTAGTGTCATGGAAGTTAATAATGAACTCGACGATGCAAAACTGGATTCATTACAGATATAGCATTAAATTGCCTAGTAAAGGGAAGTCACAATGAAGTGCATATTTTCTTGAAAACCACGAAAGGAGGTAAAATTTAATGTTGCTTTTGACATGTTGCATGATAAGAGGATGGAGGATTTTATATTTCCATATAATGCTCTATGTTTATATTCCAAGCCTTACCTATGCTTATGCATTACACAAAAGCCATATTATATGCCTTATTTTCATATTTTTTCCACATGATCCAAATATTTCCATTCTTTACCTTATTTCCTATCCGAGGATTATGTTGAGAATGATGTTACATTATGGAGATTATCATATGGTATTTGTGTTGTTGTTATCATTATTGGAGTTTGGTAGGAAATTGTTTGAAATATATGGAAAATTTAATGAGTGAGAAAAAATCTGATCACATCAGGAGATAAAGGTAGATCGACCCTGCTCGCTGAGATAATAGTTTGGCGAGATGGGACACACATGTGAGGAGTCCGAAGCACTAAGTATCCGGGGCCATTCATGACACCCATGTTTGCGACTCGCGAGAAGGCAGTGTTGAGGTTAGAGAAGTAAAAGCATTATTGTTGATAAAAGCATTATGAAAGGTGAGAAATCAAAGGAAGAAGGAATGTTGAAATTCAATTTGGAAATACTTCATTTCCCCGGATTATTAGCACCACATTGCCAAAAAAAAAAAAATCCCACCTTTAGCCTTTTACCAATCTACTCCTTATTGATCTTAATTAAAGTCATCTTGATTATTAATGCTTTGTCACTTATGAATCATTTTGCATAACCCTCCTTTTGTGAGTAGATGTTGATTTTTAATTGCACATGCATGTATTTGTGACACTAGTACCTTTTCGAGGATGGTAATTGATTGCAGGGTTATATGAGAATTAATCTAATATGTTGAGAGTTTTGATTTCTTCCCCTGAATGACGATTAAAATTATTGCTTGAGGATAAGCAAGCTTAAGTATGGGGTGTTTGTTGTGAGCCTAAATTGTCATGTTTTACACTTACTTTTATATCGTTTTCTACATGCATTTCATACATTTGGGCTAGAATAGTAAATAATCTATGTAGTTTATGCTTATTTGCCAAATTATGGAATCTACACCAGCTTTTGTTTAATTTTGCAAAAATCGAAGCAATTTACAGTAGTTTTGAGAAAGGAGGAAAAGCTCGAAGTCAACTACAGAAGTCCGAGGTCAAGGAGCAGTGGAACCAGGAGAAATCAAGCTGGAAAGAAGGAAATCTACTCGACAACACATTGGTCGATATCGACTAAGCCTTGTCGATATCGAGTACATCAGTCGATTTCCACCCAGAAAGAGCCAGAATCGACTAAGTCTAGAAAATTGATCGATATCGAGTTGCCCCAGATGGAGCTGAAGACCCCGGAATCGACGAAGAAGTTGGAGGTGAAAGCTGCAAGTCGATATCGAGTACCTCAACTCGATATCGAGTAAACATAAGTCGATTTTCGCCTCTGGAGCCAATATCGAGCAACTGAAGTGAAGTCGGAAAAACCCAGGTCGATATTGAGTAACAATACTCGATATCAAGTTGATCCCAGGCGGCCGAAATTGAGCAATCCGAATCTTGTTAAGTTTCTATCCCGAATCCAATGGAGATATCTGCAAGGGCAAATTTTATCAAGATCTATGAAGTTGGAGAAGGATTTATCCACAATTAGATATACTTCCTTTTAGATTTATTTATTTATTTCCATGTTTTAATCTTTAGATAAAAGATACATAGATATAGACTTAGATATAGTCTTCTTTCCTAATTAGAGAGAGAATGAAGCTTATAAATAAAGCCTTAAGGGCTGGATTTTATTCATTCAATTCAAGTTACAATTAGTTACATAGAGAGTAGAGGGATAGCTTGTGGCAAGAGCAAGGTGGAAAGGCGAGAGCGGATTTGGCTTGTTCGGTTGTAAGCTTTCTTTAGTTTTATTTTTAATGCAAAGTTATTTCCTTTTATTATTGATGTCTTTATTCATGATGAAGAGCGAGTAGTCCACCCACTTCTAGGGTCGGGGTGAGCCCGACGGTTGCCATGTGAGGTGATGCGGTAAAGGTACAAGCTTTTTATGCAATTCGTCTTCTATCCATGCAAGCATGATTCTTTTGCGAAAGTTGAAGGTGATCCTTGTTTGTGTTATTGAAGTGAAAGTGATCTTAATACAACTTGGGTTAATTATGTGAAAAGGTTTAGTAACAATTAGGGTTTATGCAAAAGCCTCTATATTCCTATTTGTTAATAACGAAAGTTATTTGATGAAAAGCATGATGTTTTATGCCTTTATGTGTTATTTTACATGGTTACCGTTGTGATGTTGAAACCCTGATCTTGGAAGTATTTAGTTTGTTGAGTTAATTTCGTGTTTATATTCGTTTTCGTTCAAAAAGTTGCAAATTTCTGTTTATGAGTTACTCAAAATCGAGAAGATTTGGTCGACGTCGAGGAATCTGGTCAATGTCGAGTTGAGTTTTGTCGAAGTCGAGTTATTTTGCTGAGTTTTGCTTTCTGTCAGTCAATTTTGAGTTTTTGTGGTCGATATTCTTACTCGATATCGAGTTACAGTAGTCGATATTGACCAAAGTTGCTGTCTTTGCTTTCTTTTATGCTTTTCTCTGTTATTTCTGTCTATCTGGTTGATTTTCTTCTTGAGAGATTCCTCCGCTACCTGAGATCCGCTGACACGCTTCCTTGAGGATAGATCCCGATTTCCTGTTGCTACATCGGGAGGAAGTCTTGTAATTATTTGTGTGGGCACGAATCTGGTTTGATCTATTTTATTATATTTTAAACTCGATTTCCTCCTACAACATCTAACAATAAAAAGGATAAAGGCTCAAATTGGCTTCAAAGCAAGATATAACATAAGGTAGATATGGATAAATATGTGGCTAAAAGGCTGCCTCTATCACTTGAACTTATCAAGCATTGAACATGTATATAATCGGCATTGAAAATAGATAACCATGGCAATACTTAATGATAAATGCATAGGAAGAGTATATCACACAAGAAAATAAAAGGAATAAAGATGTATCCATTATAAGGCCAAAAATATCTCACTAGGACAAATTTTTGTTGAATTTCAAGCATACTCCCAAACTAAGATCATACATGCTCAATTATATATGCTCAAATCATATTTCACATAAAAACCAATTTTCAGGATAAGATCAAATCATTCCAGAATTTCATGGGATTTATGAGATCATTCCGGGAGAAACTCAAATTAGATGGATATCTTTGATAACACAATATGCAAAACAATAAACAAAACAAGACTCACTTTTTTTTTCATATTTTTTTGACATTTTCAATTTTTTTTTTCATTTTTGATATTTTCTACAATATAAAAGAAATAACATAAAAGAAATAACAAAGACTCAAAAACAAAAATTCAAAAACAACAGAAATTCAAACATGCACTAACCTAGCTAATTCACTTCAATCTCCTCCCCCCCCCCCCCCCCCCCCCCCACTTACATGTTGCATTGTCCTCAATGCATAGAAATACAAAAAGGAACAATGAAAATATAGAACTAAAGGGTTTGAAAGAAGCAAATGACTGACCAATTACTGTGAAGGCGGGGTTTGGGGTCCAGACCTCTGGTTGATCAAATCCATCAACAAGAGATAGGTCTCATGTAACTGATCGATCTTCCCAACCAGAATCGCATGGGACTTTGTCAGCTTCATCAACTCATCTGCCTACCGCTTCTCAAACTCAGTAAATTTCTTCTCCAGACAGGCAATGCGCGAGGCTTCTTGAACCGTAGGTGGTGTCATCTCGATCTGCATATCTTCAACATCGCTCGCAGGGGTCACAGGGTCATCAGGCTTTCGCAAATGAGTATCAACAGGAACATGGCTTCGATGGAAATCAACTAACTTCAACCCCACATGTAAAATAGTAGGCATATACTGATGATGAGACTACAGAGGTCCAGATAACCACTGAAATCTCTCAATAGCATACGGAAACTGCAGTTTTTCCAATATTCGTGCAGACATAAGAGCATCTATGTCCCACGTATAAGAGTGACTCACAAGCTGCAGTGAACTAACATCAACACTATAAAATATTGCTAGAAGTGTGATCATGCCTCCAAAAGGGGTGACAAGAGGATAATTCTCTCTACGCTAACCACGAACCCTCTCACACATCTTCAAAAATAGGAATACCCAGTCCAGTACTATGGTAGACTCAGGAATCAGGCAATATAAGAAATCAATGATACCAGGATCAACAATGGTAGTGATCTCAGAATCATAGAAAGCAAAACCAACAACTCACAGACAGAGACGAAGAGCAGGATGGGTAACTATGTCATCAAGTCTGAAATCCTTGAAGCTCTCAAGCGTCCTCGTCAGATTTCTCCAGATATCAGCTGAATCAAGAACACGCATGTCGTTATTCCACTTTTTAGAGCATTTCTTTGAGACACCAAAGGCAACTCCCATCGCCACATATGAAGAATTATAGGATCTTCCCTGCAATCGAAATCGAACATCCTTGGGCGATATCACTTCCAAAGTCGTTAGGAACTCCTTTACCAAGCAAGGGTAGGTAGGAGCTCATCTTCCAATAAAATAACGCATCCCTCCGTGTGCCATCAAAGCGAGAACCGAGTCAAACAGACCCAACCATCTCAATTTGATTTCGTTAAAGAACATGGTGGAGGGGTAGGTGCGCTTTCCAAGTGCATCCCAACATAGCACATCCATACTATCGAAATAAGATGGCACATCTTTCCTGATAAGAGCAGAAGTCATGATGTAACTCGAGGAAAAACCGAAGACAATCAATAAAAACGACCAAAAGACGGGCTTGTTGTAGCAGCGGCGGGCGTCGTGGCAGGGGCGGGGGGCGTTGTGTACGCAAAACCACGAATACGAGTGAAAATGTTGGAAACCGACGGCCAATCCTCCAACCTTCAAACTTTCTCGAACTAATTGGTTTCAAAGGGTTCTTTTTGTGATAGGTAAGGGAATGTAATGGAAAAAGATTGAATTTTGTGGATGTAGGGTAATGGCGGAAAGTGTTTTGGTGGATAGAATCGATTGAAACGCAAGACTTTAGGCAGTTGGATTGGATTTCAGTAGGCTTTTGGTATTTTTTTGAGATTCCTCTTGAGAAAGCATGATTGATCCAAAAATAGGGAGATAATATATGGTCAGTCGGAGGGGAAAATCTACCAAAAAGAAAAAGGAAAAAATTAGATCTAGATAGAATAGAAATAGAAAAGATAAAAATATAATCCTAGGGAATAAGGAAACTAATCCTAGGGAATAAGGACTCGACTTCATCTTTCACTCGACGCAGCAGATCTGTACTCGACGTCGACCACGCCTACTCGACGTCGACCAGCACATTTACTCGACTGCCCTGTTTTGACTCTACAATGCGTTATTCGGTGAGTTCCTTCCTTTACCTCTGTTTTTTTATTGATTTTATACAGTGGGGACACTATATATTTTAAGAATGGGGTGGGGGAAGAGCTCATTATTATTTATTTATGTTTTATTCTTGTTTTTGGTTTTACTTGGTGAATTTTGAGTAAAATTTTAAAATTTTGTACTTAATTGCTAAACTCAAAGTTTTATAAGACATCTCCCATAGCACGTAAGTTGTTCAAAGAATAGTGTCATGGAAGCTATATTAAATTCGACGATGCAAAAGTAGATTCATTAGAGATATAGCATGAAATTTCCTAGTAAAGGAAAGTCACAATGAAGTGCATTATTTTCGTGAAAACCATGAAAGGAGGTAAAATTTTATGTTGCCTTTGACATGTTGCATGATAAAAGGATGGAGGACTTTATATTTCCATATAATGCTCATTGTTATATTCCTAGCCTTACCTATGCTTATGCATATCACAAAAGCCATATTATGCCTTATTTTCATATATTGCTCCACATGCTCTAAATATTGCCATTCTTTACCTTATTTCTATCCGGGGATTATGTTAAGAATGAAGTTACATTATGGAGATGTTATATGGTGTTTGTGTTGTTGTTATCATATTTGGAGTTTGGAAGGAATGTTTGAAATTTATGGAAAATTTAATGAGTGAGAAAAAAATCCGATCACCTCAGGAGATAAAGGTAGATCGACCCTGCTTACTGAAATAATAGTTCAATGAGATGGGACACACATGTGAGGAGTCCAAAGCACTAAGTAACCGGGGCCATTCATGACACCCATGTTTGCTACTCGCGGGAAGGAAATGCTAAGGTTAGAGAGGTAAAATCATTATTATTGATAAAAGCATTATCAAAGGTGAGAAATCTTATGAAGAAGGGATGTGGTAAAGAGAGTGTGGAAATCATGCATTTCCCCGGATTTAACACCACATGGCCAAAAATTGCCCACCTTTAGCCTTTTACCAATCTACTAATTGTTTTAGCTTAATTGAAGTCCTCTTGATTATTAATGCTTTGTCACACGAATTGTTTTTGCATAACCCTCCTTTTGTGAGTAGATGTTGCTTTTTATTGCACATGTATGAATTTTTGGCATAAGTACCTTTTCGATGATGGTAATTGCTTGCATGATTATATGAGAATGAATCTATGATGTTGAGAGTTTTGAATTCTTCCCCTGAATGACCATCCAAGTTATTGCTTGGGGACAAGCAAGCTTAAGTATGGGGTGATTTGATGTCCATGTTTTGTGCCATGTTTTATATTAACTTTTATATCGATTTATATATGCATTGCATGCATCTGGGTTAAAATGATACATAATCTATGTAGTTTATACTTATTTGCCAAATTATGGAGTCTACACTAGTTTCTGTTTAATTTCGCAGAAATCGGATGCACTTTGGAGCTTAAAAGAAACTCATGAAGAAGCTAAGGATGGTGCAGCTGGAGAAAATGCCATTTTTTGGCATTCATCATTCTGAGTCAAGTTCTAATGTCTTCATGAGAGTTGTAGCCCTCGAAAAGAGCTTTCCAACGCATGCTAATATGCGTCAATCCGAAGAACGAGGACTCGGGAAAGTGTGTTTCAAGAACAAAGCAGAAAGCTGAGAGCTGTCACGTTAACTCGACGTCGACCAAAACAAAAATCGAGTTGGAGTCCCAGAAATCGACAAGGATGTTGAGCCAAGAAGAATTCAAGTCGATATCGACCAGTTCAAGTTGATATTGAGTAAAAGTTGGTCGATTTTCACTCTGGAGGCCAAAATCGAGTAGCTGAGCTGAAGATGCGAGAAAGGTTGGTCGATATCGAGGAAGCTACTCGATATCGAGTTGACCAACAGAAGCCCGAATCGAGCTAGTCCGAATCTTGTTAAGGTTCTATCCCGAATCCGATTGAGATATTTTCGAGAAGAGATTCCTTACCCTTGAATATTTAGATATTTTATCTTTTTATTTATCCTAAGGGTGGAACAATTAATTACCCTAGGATTTATCTAGTTTTACTTATTTAGATTTATTTCCTTTTATCTAGAGTTTTATCTTCAGTAGATTAGATAGATATTCCTTCCTTAATTAGCAAGGATTGGAAGTCTATAAATAAAACTCTTGGGGCTGATTTTCATTCATTCAGTTTCAGAAGGAGAAGGAAGTAGTAAGAGAGTAGAGAGAGAGAGAGAGAGGTCGAGTGGAGGAAGGGAGCGAGAGTGATCTGGCTTTGTTCGGTTTGTATTTTCTTCAGTTTGGTTTAATGCAAGTTGTTTCTTTTCAATCAATGATGTCTGTGGTTGTGATAAAGAGCGAGTAGTCAACCCACTTCTAGGGTTGGGATGAGCATAACGATAGCCCTGCGTGTTTGAGGTAAAGATCCGACCTTTATTATGTTTTGAACACCCACTACCTGTTCTGTGTTTATTACCCATTCAATGGAGATCCATGCTAACAACTTGGATTGTAAACATAAAATTGGTAGATACAATTAGGGTTTCTTGTAAGAGTTGCTTAATTGTTGGAAAAGGTGAAAGCTTGATCCTTCGATGCGATTTTCATGATTATCGTTATTTATCTTTCCTTATGCATGTTTGGTTACCGTTGTTGCAAACCCCGATCTTGGAAGTCTTTTTAATATATTGTTTAAAGTTTGAAGTTTTGCATTCGTTAGTTTCTGTTCTCCTCGATTTCGACCAAAGCTTGGTCGACGTCGACTTCTCACTTTCGATCAAGCACGATCGTCGTCGCTTCTGTCTCTGCAGCCAACTCGATCTCGACCACAGTTCCTTGACTTCGACCAATTTGCTCGACATCGAGCAAACAACTCAAGATCGACCAACATCAGTAGCTGCCGCTTGCTCAGTTTCGACTTGCCTGGCCCCTGACGACTAACCCTAGTCAAGGTTGAGCACCCTAAAGTCGATAACCATCGTGAGAATTATCCACTGCCTAGGATCCGCTGCCGGTTCCTCGTGGATCGATCCTGACTTTCCGCTGCTACATCAGGAGGAGGTCTTGTAATCATTTGCGTGGTCATAATCCGATTTGATTTATTTTATTATATTTTGAACTCGATTTCCTCCTACAAAAAATTGACGCCGTTGCCGGGGAAGCAATCATTCGCACCTTAGGTAGTTAGATCTCACGTTTTCTTTGAGTTTTTCTTCTACAGGTATATGCAGGACACCTTCGCTTAATTCAACGAAACATGAGCCAAAGGGGAAAGAGAGAGACGTTATGCAAAAGAATTTGAATATTTGCGATGGCTATACATGGTTGATGAGGAGGCATGGCTTGAAGGTGTACGCGCATCCAGGAAGCTACAAGAATCGTCAGAATCACCGCTAGAAGCCCCAATCCCGCTAGAAGGAGGATCTAAACCTGAGGTCGACCTCGACCATCGCCTAGTCAATGTCGACCCATCTCCAGTCGATATCGACCTATCTATAGTCAATACCCAGGTATGTCATTCCGCTATCTAAAATCCAACTTTCCTATCTGTCTTTGAAAAACCATTTGAAGAACCTCAAGAAGAAGAAGAGCCAGAAAAGAAGAAGTTGGACGTCGTTGCCCATGTTGTTTCAAAATCACTTTGGCTTTTTAAGGTGAAGGCTATCCCCAATGATTTTGAGAAACCGATGTTCATATTCAAGTATGGGGTCCTAGCAAAGTGGCATGAAGCCCCGCATGATGAGGTGGAAATATCTCTTCCCACTCCACCGTTTTGTTGTGGTGGAGACGAGCAAACAAATCAACCAATGAAGCGGAAGAGGTATGATGATGAGGTTTGTATATTTTCTTTATATCTCCCTTTATGCATGCCAGCTGGAGCCCATGAAGATGAATGGGTGAAGCCATGGAACGTTCACTTGGGGAGGTTTAAGCTTCTTCGTACGATGCCCCCAGATGACATCCCACGCTTCCCACCACCGGAGAAACCACCAGATCCACCTATACCTCTGGAAAAAGATGAGCCAGGTTGATGCACAAGCGGAAAAGTCGGCCTAGCGACTTTAAAATCTAGAGCATGTACATAAAACTTTTGAATTTTGGGACTTTGAAACTTTTGGTTTTGTTTGTTTTTGTTTTTTTGAATACTTCATGTGGAAGGTCTTTTATTTGTGCAACAACTAACATTTTTATGGTCGAGAAGCATAAAAGGATCGCAAAGAGCGGAAGGAGAAGTCATTGACAGTCAGTCGAAATCGACAAGGCCAGTCGAGATCTACCAAGAGAAGCAACCCAGAACTACTCGACGTCGAGTAGGCCAACTCGATATCGACCAGGCAGAAGCATCATTGACTTCATCTTTCACTCGACGCAGCAGATCTGTACTCGACGTCGACCACGCCTACTCGACTGCCCTGTTTTGACTCTATAGCGCGTTATTCGATGAGTTCCTTCCTTTACCTCTATTTTTTATTGATTTTATACAGTGGAGACACTATATATTTTAAGTATGGGGTGGGGGAAGAGCTCATTATTATTTATTTATGTTTTATTCTTGTTTTTGGTTTTACATGATGAATTTTGAGTAAAATTTTAAATTTTTGTGCTTAATTGCTAAACTCAAAGTTTTATAAGACATCTCCCATTGCTTGTAAATTTTTCAAAGAATAGTGTCATGAAAGCTATATTAAATTCGACGAAGCAAAAGTAGATTCATTAGAGATATAGCATGAAATTTCCTAGTACAGGTAAGTCACAATGAAGTACATTATTTTCTTGAAAACCAAGAAAGGAGGTAAAATTTGATGTTGCTTTTGACATTTTGCACGATAAAAGGATGGAGGACTTTATATTTCCATATAATGCTCATTGTTATATTCGTAGCCTTACCTATGCTTATGCATATCACAAAAGCCATATTATGCCTTATTTTCATATATTGTTCCACATGTTCTAAATATTGCCATTCTTTACCTTATTTCTACTCGGGGATTATGTTGAAAATGAAGTTACATTATGGAGATGTTATATGGTGTTTTTGTTGTTGTTATCATATTTGGAGTTTGGAAGGAATGTTTGAAATTTATGGAAAATTTAATGAGTGAGAAAAAAATCCGATCACCTCAGGAGATAAAGGTAGATCGACCCTGCTTACTGAGATAATAGTTCAGTGAGATGGGACACACATGTGAGGAGTCCAAAGCACTAAGTATCCGGGGCCATTTATGACACCGATGTTTGCGACTTGCGAGAAGGCAATGCTAAGGTTAGAGAGGTAAAATCATTATTATTGATAAAAGCATTATGAAAGGTGAGAAATCTTATGAAGAAGGGATGTGATAAAGAAAGTTTGGAAATAATGCATTTTCCCGGATTTAACACCACATGGCCAAAAACTACCCACCTTTAGCCTTTTACCAATCTACTCATTTTTTTAGCTTAATTGAAGTCCTCTTGATTATTAATGCTTTGTCACACGAATTGTTTTTGCATAACCCTCCTTTTTTGAGTAGATTTTGCTTTTTATTGCACATGTATGAATTTGTGGCATAAGTACCTTTTCGATGATGGTAAATGATTACAGGGTTATATGAGAATGAATCTAAGATCTTGAGAGTTTTGAATTCTTCCCCTGAATGACCATCCAAGTTATTGCTTGGGGAAAAAAAAGCTTAAGTATGGGGTGATTTGATGTCCATGTTTTGTGCAATGATTTATATTAACTTTTATATCGATTTCTGTATGCATTGTATGCATCTGGTTGAAAACGGTACAAAATATATGTAGTTTATGCTTATTTTCCAAATTATGGACTCTACACTAGTTTCTGTTTAATTTTGCAGAAATCGGATGCACTTTGAAGCTTAAAAGAAACTCATGAAGAAGCTACGGATGGTACAGCTGAAAAAAAGGCCATTTTTCGGCATTCCTTATTCTGATTCAAGTTCTGATGTCTTCATTAGAGTTGTAGCCCTCAAAAAGAGCTTTCCAACGCATGCTCACAGCATCAATCCGACGAACGAGGACTCGGGAAAGTGCGTTTCAAGAACAAAGCAGAAAGCTGAGAGCTGTCACGTTTACTCGACGTCGACCAAACCAAAAATCGAGCTGGTGTCCCAGAAATCGACAAGGATGCTGAGCCAAGAAGAATTCAAGTCGATATCGACCATTTCAAGTCGATATCGAGTAAAAGTTGGTAGATTTTCACTCTGGAGGCTGGAATCGAGTAGCTGAGCTGAAGACGCGAGAAAAGTTGGTCGATATCGAGGAAGCTACTCGATATCGAGTGGACCAACAGAAGCCGGAATCGAGCTAGTCCGGGTCTTGTTAAGGTTCTATCTTGAATCCGATGGAGATATTTTCCAGAAGAGATTCCTTACCCATGAAGATTTAGATATTTTATCTTTTTATTTATCCTAAGGGTGGACAATTAATTACCCTAGGATTTATCTAGTTTTACTTATTTAGATTTATTTCCTTTTATCTAGAGTTTTAGCTTTAGTAAATTAGATAGATATTCCTTCCTTGATTAGCTAGGATTAGAAGCCGATAAATAAAGCCCTTGGGGCTGATTTTCATTCATTCAATTTCAGAAGGAAGTAGAGAGAGAGAGAGAGACCGAGTGGAGCAAGGGAGCGAGAGTGATCTGGCTTTGTTCGGTTTGTACTTTCTTCAGTTTGGTTTAATGCAAGTTGTTTCGTTTCAATCAATGATGTCTGCAGTTGCGATGAAGAGCGAGTAGTCAACCCACTTCTAGGGTTGGGGTGAGCCCAACGATAGCCCTGCGTGTTTGAGGTAAAGATCCGATCTTTATTATGTTTTGAGAATCTACTACCGGTTATGTGTTTATTACCCATTCAATGGAGATCCATGTTAACAACTTGGATTGTAAACATAAAATCGGTAGATACAATTAGGGTTTCTTGAAAGAGTTGCTTAATTGTTGGAAAAGGCGAAAGCTTGATCCTTCGATGCGATTTGCATGATTATCGTTATTTATCTTGCCTTATGCATGTTTGGTTATAGTTGTTGCAAACCCCGATCTTGGAAGTCTTTTTCATATATTGTTTAAAGTTCGAAGTTTTGCATTCGTTAGTTTCTGTTCTCTTCGATTTCGACCAAAGCTTGGTCGACGTCGAATTCTCACTTTCGATCAAGCAAGATCACCGTCGCTTCTGTCTCTGCAGCCAACTCGATCTCGACCACAGTTCCTCGACTTCGACCAATTTGCTCGACATCGAGCAAACAACTCGAGATCGACCAACATCAGTAGCTGCCGCTTGCTCAGTTTCGACTTGCTTGACCCCTTTCGACTAACCCTAATCGAGGTCGAGCACCCTGAAGTCAATAACCACCGTGAGATTTATACACTGCCTATGATCCACTAACACGCTTCCTCGTGGATCGATCCTGACTTCCCGCTACTACATGAGGAGGAGGTCTTGTAATCATTTGCGTGGGCATAATCCGGTTTGATTTATTTTATTATATTTTGAGCTCGATTTCCTCCTACAACAGGTTGATTAATTTATATAGCCATCTTGTTCACTATCTCCATAAGCCTATCGATATCATCCTTGTGTCCATCTCTCGAACTATCTAAGTTATGAACTCCTCTAACTCATTGGTGTCTCCCATATTGTTGCGATGCATTAGCCAACCCTTAAAAATCTGCATTGCTTCATGAGATGTTTTATCCAAAATATCTCATCCGCTAGTAGCATTTATGAAACTCCTGTCGGTGTCAAGCAACCCTTCATAAAGTTATAGCACTAGATCATCCTCTGGTATACCGTGTTGTGGACAACTACCCTTAAGCTTCTTGAACCGCTCAACATACTGATAAAGACTCTCCGTAGGTGATTGCTCAATACTGGATAGCTCCTTCTTAAGTTTGTTGAGGCGAGTCGCAGGAAAGTACTTTTGCAGGAAAGCTTTCTTCAATTGCACCCAAGTAGTAATGCTTTCTGGGGTAGGTAGTAAAGCCAATCGCTTGCAACATCTTTCAAAATAAAGGGGAACACTCTCAACATCAATTGGTCGTCTGATAGGCCTTGGGGTCTCAGTGTATCACGCACACTCACAAAAGTAGCAAGGTGATTGTTTGGTTCCTCCCCAAGCAATCCATGAAAGTAAGGCAAAATAGATGACCAATTCGACTTGTACTCAAATCTTGAACCCTGAGGGAGATCCGGAAGACTAATTGCAAGTGGTTGAGCACTCAAATCAGGTTCCTTCAGGTTTCTCAGGGTCCTTCTTGGCGAATTCACAACAAAGTTTGACATCTCTTTGTCTGCCTCAAACACAAGCTTCCTCTTCAACCTAAGAGATCTTTCATTCTCGGGATCAAAAGACAACAGCGATGAATTAGAAGATCTAGTTTGAACCATACAAAGACACAACAGACTCAAAGTAAAAAGTAATTGAAAAAGTTAAAGAAAAGCAAACTTCTTTCTTCTCCCCAGCAACGGCGCCAAGAATTTGGCGGGGGACGAACGTCGTTGGCACTTTCGCCCTTTACCAAATAGTAATAATATCCAGACTTATACACACAACCAATAGGTTAGGCAATCAATCACTTGATAAACCAAATCACTACTAGTATAGAGATGAAATCCGGTGTTGAACCCACAGGGAGAATCGATATCCTATTCAATAACTCTAAACAATCACTCTTATAGAAAAGCAATGATTCTTGACAAATAGCAAATATGTAAAAGTAACTAGGTTGCAAATCACAAAGAATATTGATATCAATGTAGAAAAAACATTTCACCTGTAATTCTCTGACAATGGTTGGAATTCATGGTCCTCGGATTGATCTATCAATCATTCAAATTCCTAGGTCTACTTGACTAAAGTTGAAAGATCCACAGAGATTCACTCATCTTATTCAATATCACTAAAGAATAGCATTAAGAACTCAAGTAATCAAGACCAATTTGCACATTGACTCTACATAATTAAGACAGATAGGCGCATACCGAACTCAACCCTAATTGCATATCCTCAACATAGATCAATTGAAATCATCCACTACAAAGACAAAGAGACATCACTATCATCAATACCTTTGTTTGCTATCGAGAAAACAACAACGAATTCATAGCTAATGATGCAATCCCTAACATGTTGATCATACATAGAAAGGAACACAACTATAAATTAAGCACAAGATGATAACTAAGAACATGAATAATCAAAGGCGAAATAAACTGAAACCAACCTAAATAAGTCGCATAAGGGTCGGCAAAACCCTAGTAGGAAATACTAGAAAATAATATAAAATAATAGTTTTCGGATCCAAAACCGCATTTCCGGGATCTGGGCCAACGGCGGGCGCCGTGCAAGGGGCGGCAGGTGCCGTCTCTGCAGTGCTCGACGTTCCTCCATTTCCTTCAACGGATTCCAATGTCGTGCCTCATTGCTCTTCCTTAGCTCCTTCTTAGCCTCCATATGCTCCAAAATATGCTTCTTAAGCTCTTCCCAAAGTCCTTTCAAGATCGGAATGTAAATCTTCAAAATAAACACTAAAAACGCATAGATTCCGAACTCGAATACTTCACAAGTAATATACGGAACTAGAATCAAAACATAACAAAACTCTTACCTAATAGCAATAAGAAACATCTATAATGCATGCCTTTATGAAATGTGCAATATCAATGCGCATGACTCCATCACAACTGCTTATATTCCTTTTATATGTGCTAATGATTGGGTGCAATAGTGGTCCTGCTTAAACTTCTATGAGATGTCCCACTATTATGTGTAGTTGCTCAATGCATCTTATTCTTATACATCCGTGACTGTCCTGTAGTACCTTGTAAAATCTATGCCTTTAGAGATATTATTTGTACGATCGCATGCTTAAATTGCATCTCATGCTGCCGCTCTTGTCATAGGTTGTGATAGCCTTACTATACCCTCTCTATATGGTCTTATGACTATCTAAGCATATTAAATATTGCTAGACAGTTAGAATGCTATGCCTCCACATGGTTGTATCATGCTAAGTATGATTAGTGGTATGCTTATGTGTGTTATCATCCAAGTTGTTCTTATCACATGATGCCCTTCCAATGCTTATCTGGATGAACTCATACTTTTATGAAAGGGTCAATTTGCCGACTATACAAATACAAAGGCCAAATTAGCCAAATATACAAGATTTTGAGAATTTTGCAAAACTATACACAACCCTTGCCCCTCCTATGTGCCCCCCCCTCCAGCGTGCCCCCCTGTGCCCCCCCTCCACGTTAGCAAATTTTTTTTTTTTTTCGCGCGTAAATGCTGACGCCGAAGTCGGGAATGTTGACGTCAGCAATGTTGACGTCAGCAATGCTGACACCGTTTTACAAGGAAGTTTTTTTTTCCGCGCGCCAATGCTGACGCCGAAGTCGGGAATGTTGACGTCAGCAATGCTGACACCGTTTACAAGGAAGGTTTTTTTGTTTTTTTTTTCGCGCGTCAATGCTGACACGTTTACAAGGAAGTTTTTTTATTCCACGCGTCAATGCTGACGCCGACGACGGGAATGTTGACATAAGCAATGCTGACGCCGTCTACGGGAATGCTGACGCCGACAATGATGACATCGAAGATCAATATATTTGACGTATTAAGTCATTAAAAATATAAAAGGGGGAGAATAAAGAGACAAAAGGAGTGTTCTACTAAAAAAAATGAAACGAATATTTTATTTTATTTTTGGTAGTGAGAAATAAAGAATAACGGTAAACAATTAAAACAAAGAATTTTTCAACACCGACAATACTGACCTCTTTCCTCATCCATCTCTTATATTGCAAAAACGATGTCAGCAAATATATACCTACACAAAAATATGCATGAAAACGATGTCAGCACTAAAAAATACGTATGAAAACGATGTCAGCACTAAGAAATAAACCAATTTTTAAGGAGTCAAGCATACATATATACTTACATATATAATATCAAATTAAAAACGATGCCAGCACTAAAAAATACGCATAAAAACTACGTCAGCACTAAAAAATAAACCAATTTCTAAGGAGTCAAGCATACATATATACCTACATGTATAATATCAAACTAAAAACGATGTCAGCACTAAAAAATAAGCAGAAAAACGATGTCAGAACTAAAAAAATATGTATAAAAACGAGGTCAGCACTAAAAAATACGTATAAAAACGATGTCAGCATTAAAAAAACAAACCAATTTTTAAGGACACAAACATATAAATATACCTGCACATATAATATCTAACCAAAAACGATTAAAAAACAAGCATAAGAATATAGCATCGGTAGATGAGTTAACAGCACCCATTAGCTATTTTGCGGATTTAAAACATCAGCACTCTACAAGTAAACCAAAGAGTAACAAATGGAAAGTGAAAGTTTTAAACTGATTTCAGTGCCTTCGTAAATATAATACCATGTAATGATATTCAGTGGGTGACCATCGAATAA
Organism: Persicaria tinctoria; assembly: GCA_037127255.1. NCBI lineage: Eukaryota > Viridiplantae > Streptophyta > Magnoliopsida > Caryophyllales > Polygonaceae > Persicaria > Persicaria tinctoria. The sequence continues at coordinate 36,691,494 of JBANSL010000019.1, read as the reverse complement.
GAGAAACACATTTAAACTAATCTCAGTACCTTCCATCCTTGAAGTCAAATCTGAAGATGATGTATCCAAAGTAGCCATGTCTTTATGCATATTTTAGTTCCATATTTTTTACATTTTGCATATTTCGGGTTGGGAATATGTCGGATTTATGTACTACATGCTTATTTATCAGAAATGGAGATCTACATAAGTTTCTGTTTAATATTGCAGAATATGGAACCATTTTGGGAGAAAACCAAGAAGCGAGAACCGAAGCACAAAGCTACTCGACATCGACTAACCCTAGTCGATCTCGACAAGACATGCCTAGGTGCCAGCATCGAGGAGCCTATGTCGAGAAACTAAAGACGAAGAACCCGACTCCACACCCAACTCGATATCGAGTACGGGTACTCGAGGTCGACAAACACGTGGAGGCAGGACCGAGCACATCGAGAAGACTTGCCCAACCAGCCAAGCCAAACCTAGTCGACGAACCTCTCTACTCGATGTCGATGAGGGGTCCTCGAGATCGACGAAGCAGCTGAAGACCACACCCGAGCATATAGAGGACCAGCTAGCCGAGCCACACCAGTCGACCGATAATTCTACTCGAGATCGAGTAGACCTTTGTCGAGATCGAGGAGACTTCTAGAGACACGTCATGCGGTTTGACGAATTCTACTCGGTTTGGGATTGCTTGGGCCCGAAGATTGCCGATTCTATCCGAAATTATCAAGATACATCATGAAGGAGAAGATCTATCCACTTTAAGACTTTTAGATATATTTCCTTATTTTGGATTTAATTCCTTTGTTGCTTTTATTTATCATTAAGCCTCTTAGATATAATTTTAGATATAGATAGATGTTTTTATCCTTAAGTAGCAAGGTTTAGAAGCCTATAAATAAAGCCCATGGGATGAGTTTTATTCATTCAATTTCAATTTAGGAGAGAAATAAGTAGGAGAAGTAGAGAGAGAGAGTGAGCGGCCGATTGGAGTTGTGAAGCGAGAGCGGAATTAGCTTCAAGCGGTTGTAAACTTTGGTTTATTTTAATGCAATTAGTTTTCTTTCAATCAATGATGTCTGAGTTTGTGATGAAGCGCGAGTAGTCCACCCACTTCTAGGGTTTGGGCGAGCCCGACGATAGCAATGCGTGTTTGAGGTAAAGATCCGACTTTTATCGTGTTTTGAGCATCTACTACTTGTTTATGTGTTTATTACTCGTCTAATGGAGATCCATGCTAACAACTTGGATTGTAAACATAAAATTAGTAGAGACAATTAGGGTTTCTTGAAAGAGTTGTCTAATTGTTGGAAAAGGCGAAAGCTTGTCCTTTGATGCAATTTACATGATTATCTGTTTATCTCTGCCTTATGCATGCCTGGTTATCGTTGTTGCAAACCCCAATCTTGGAAGTCTTTTACATTAAGTTTAGTTCGAAATCCCAAAGCAATTGTTTTTTTTTATTTTCTTTCGTTTCGTTTTAAGTTTTCTGCCCTTACTCGATCTCGACCAAGCCTGGTCGACCTCGAGTTACTGATCTTCGATCTAGCATCGCTGTAGCTTCTGTGTGCAGGTACTCGACAAAGCCCAACTCGACGTCGACGAAGCCTACTCGATATCGAGTACCCTCTGGTCGATACCGACGAGCCCCTGTACTTGCTGTTGCGCTGTGTTCGATTGTCCGATCTTTTGTCGACTAACCTAGTCGAGATCGAGGACCCTGTTGTCGACTTCTGTGAGATTTTTCCGCTGCCTAGGATCCGCTGACACTTTTCCTCGTGGATCAATCCTGACTTCCCGCTGCTGCATCAGGAGGAGGTCTTGTAATTATTTGCAAGGGACGGAATCTGGTTTGCTGTGATTTATTTCTATTTTATTATTGCAAGTCTCGATTTCCTCCTATCAACAAATTGGCGCCGCTGCCGGGGAAGCTATCATTCGCGCCTTAGGTAGTTAAATCTCACATCTGCTTTGAGTTACTATACAGGTGTATGTGCCGTTCTGGTCTACCACCTGAGTTTGACAGCTTAGACGAACCAGAGCGTTACCTACACATCCACTCTAAACTCAAAAGGATCATGGCGGCCGCTGAAACACAAGAACAGCTGATTGCAAGGCTTACAAGAGAGCTAGCTGCAAAAGATACCACTATCGCCAATGAAAGGGCGGCGAGGGAACAAGAAGCTGAGCGCGCAAGGCAAGCAGAAGCTGAGCTTGCCCAATATCCAACTACTGTTGAGGATTATATGCATCCAACTCTCGTCGTGCCTAAATCGGCGATTCTAATCCCTGATAACTCTTTTGAAATTCGCACTCAATTTCTTATAGAGCTTAAAAATAATGCTTTTTATGGAAAATTTAATGAGTATCCTCTTGAACATATTACCAATTTTTCTGACATGTGCCGTACTCTTGCTGAAGGTACAACGCTGGAATATGTCAAAATGAAAGCTTTTCGCTGGTCTCTCACTGGATCTGCACTGAAGTGGCTTGAAGGGCTGAAACCAAGATCACTCACAACATGGGCCCAAGTAGAGCAAGAATTTCTGAACAAAATCTTCCCACCCGCCAAAACAGCACTTCTCCGCCAGAAAATCACCGCCTTCAAAAAGAAGCAAGGGGAACTGCTGGCAAAGGCATGGGAACGCTACAAAGAACTGCTGCGATCTTGCCCTACTCATGGACAGCCACCCTACGTCATTTAGGAGATCTTCTTCAACTCTCTTGATCAAGTCACTAAGGACAGAATTAACCATTATACTCGCTATGAGTATCTGACGATGCCGCCAATTGACGCATGGGGTGTGCTAGACAAGCTCACCAATTATGACAACAAATATGGGTCTACTGCAAACTATGAGGAGAACTCCTACGCCAGGCCAGCACCATCTATGCCACTCTATGAGCCAGCAAAAGAGATTGACCCAGATGTGAGAGAGAGCAGTTCTAGAGAGACCAGAATCGCAAGCTCCTCAAGCAAGTCAAATATTTATCTGTCAATCAGCCTTGCATCGAATGCGGATCACAGAGGCACACCACTACTGGGTGCCCACACACAGAGCAAGTCAGAATGGCAAAGACACATGAGGAGGCAGCTTACGCAGGGGGTCCCAATCGCTATATGGGAGATCAAAAGTTCTATCAACTACAGTGGAACCAAGGCCCTCCTAGGAATCCCCCACCCTATAGAGCTCCAGGACATCCAGAAAGGGATCAAAAGAAGGATGATCTGCAGCTGATCCTTGAGGAGATGCGTCGGAATCAAGGCACCATCAACAACCAGTTCCAGAACATCACTACAAAATTTGGAGAACTGGACATCTGGAAAAGAGGAATAGAGACGCAGATGGGTCAAATCGCTGCACAGATCCCACGACCGTCCGGACAGCTCCCTGGGCAAACAGAACCAAATCCTAAAGGGAAGACCGGACACGTCGCAGCTATCAAACTCAGGAGTGGGCATCAATTACACGAGCCAGAGGTCGGGAAACAGCAAAGCAAGGCTGAGCAGCAACTCTAGACTGAGCAAAACCATCTCGATCTCGAGGAGGGTGTACTCAATATCGACAAGCCGCTACTCGACACAGACCAGAAGCTGAGCTCGGACTCCGCTGCGCAGACCAGCAACTCCAGGTCGACCACCCTACTCGATGTCGAGGAGCCCGTGTTCGAGATCGAGGAGCAGCATCTGGCCGACGTCGACGACTCTGCAACACCTCCGATAACTGATCTGGCTCCGAAACAGAAAAAGCCACTGACTTTCCCTTCAAAAGCACAGAAAGATCCCACAGCAGGTAGGTTTACCAGATTTGTTAATATGCTGCAAGAACTGAATGTTTCTATTCCTTTTACAGAAGCCCTGCAAGAGATGCCAGGATATGTCAAATTTCTGAAGGAAATTCTGAGCAAGAAGCGATCCATTTCAAAGATCGCAGGCGAATGCAAAGTACTCCACTTCCTTGAAAAGAGACCTGACCCTGGTAAGTTCTCTGTTACTGTGGGTTTTGGACAATATAAATATGATTCTCTGTGCGATTTAGGAGCAAGTGTGAGCATCATGCCTTTATCAATCTGGCGGAAGGTAAAGATAGGATGCATAGAACCCGTGGATGCCAAACTATACATGGCGAACAATACAATAGTCATCCCTACAGGTATAGTTGAGAACGTCCCTGTCCAGGTTGGTAAATTCTTTATTCCAGTAGATTTCCTTATCATTGACTGTGCTGAAGATCCTACTAGCCCTATTATTCTTGGTAGACCATTCTTAGCTACTGCAGATGCCAGAATAAGTGTCAAGAATAGATCGCTCACCTTCACCATAGGCGGTAAGGTTTTGGATTTCTCTTTTGGCCCTGTAAAAGAGGAAATTTCATGGCTGGAGGTGAAAAGTATCAGCAACCGCGGGACCAAGTAAACAACGGAGAGAAGCGTCAGCACTGTCCTCGAGGTCGACAAGAGCTCCTCGATCTCGACAAAGGTGCTACTCGATCTCGACCACGACTTGTCGATGTCGACTACCTCTGCTAAGCCACTGACTTGCCAAGAGCCTATGTATGGGGTCCCTGTACTCGAGGTCAACCAGCAGTACTCGATCTCGACTAGCCCCAAGCGCAAAGATTTCTGTTTTGGGTCCGAAAAGGTAAGTTCAGGTATGAATTCTACTCCCCCTTAGTCCATAAAGAAAATTATCAATGATTTAAGGGGAGATAAGACACCATGGCGAGAGAATCTGCGAAAACTAAGAGCTGGAAGGAAGAAGAAGAAAGAGAAAGGAGATGATGCAAGCAACCACTTGTCAGCTGAGCTTGCATACTACCATCAGGACCTAGATGATCCAGGAGAAGGGCCAAGGATGAGCGGGCCCCACAATAATGGTCCTTGAGCGCAAACGGAGAAGTCGGCCTAGCGACTCTAAAATCTAGAGCATGTATATAAAACTTTATGAATTTTGGGACTTTTTGAACTTTGTGGTTTTTGTTTTTGGTTTTGGTTTTATGTATTTTAGAATATTTCATGTGGATAGTCTTGTTTCTTGTGCAATCTAACACTTTTAGGTCGGCAAAGCATATAAGGATCGCGAAAAGTGGAATAAAGAAGTCCCTGAAAACAGTCAGAATCGACGAAGGCCAAGTCGGCAACGACAAGGAGGAGCAGCCCAGACACTACTCGATATCGAGTAGGCCAACTCGACATCGACAAGACAAAATGCTCCTCGACTTCAGAAACCACTAGACGCAGAAAAGCTCCTCGAGATCGAGTAACCTATACTCGAGATCGACCAGCTAGTTACTCGACCTGCACTGATTCGCCTTCCTCGATGTGTTATCCTGTGAGTTCCTTCCTTTACTCTTGTTTTTATTTGATTTTATACAGTGAGGACACTGTATATTTTAAGTATGGGGTGGGGGAAGGGCTCATCATCACTATCATATGTGTTAGTCTTGCCTTTTGCTCTACATGGTGAAATTTAAATTTTTATGCATTCATGTTTAAATTTTATGCATTGGAGTCTTTTGCCATACTTTATTCTTATTTTTAGTTGCATAGAAAAAAAAATAGAAAAAAAAAATAGAAAAAAAAAATTAGAAAAAAAAAAAAAAGAAAATGTCGAAAGAATAAAAAATATGCGTGTTTAAAATTTTGCATTGCTTTAGTTTTTATACCCTAACTTAGATGTCCTATGATGATAAATAATAATTGACTTGATCATGTAAATCCTATGGCATGTTTGGAAGGTTTAGCCTAAGTCCTCGAAAATGATTTTTATGTGGATTGTGAACTTGTGATGAAATTGAGCACATATGATCCTAAGCTAAAGGTTAAAATCCAACAAAAAATTGTCCCAGTGAGAATTTTGGCCTTATAGGGAGAACATTAAAAATCCCTCTGCTTTCTTGAGCGTATTTACTCTTCCTATGCATCTCTAAATGTTGTGATAGTTATTCAAAGCCAATGCATTTATATGTTTATATTGATGAGAATTAAATGATGGAGGCACCTTTTAAAGCCAATTTTATCCTCTCTTTACCTACCCTGCATTATCCTTGCTTGAAGCCAGAACATTATCCTGAGACTTTTTATTGTAAACTCCACAAAATATCCTTAGCCAAATTGAGCCTGACCCCCATTTGGGAATTAAGACTTAGAGTTGGTAGGAATGATGATTTGTGGAAAGAATGAGCTTATGTTGCATTTCAAGACGGAAGGATTGTTGAAATTGTTTAGATATGGGATGGTTTTAAATTTTTATCTTGCTATGCATATATGTAAAAGGATTTTTGGCTCACATTATGCACTAGTATTATTTTATTTAGTTTTCTTTTGGAAAAAAAAAATAAATAAAAAATCCGAAAAAGAAAAAAAAAAGAAGAAGAAAAAGTATATATATTTGTGAATAAAATGCATGAGCCAAATTTACCTTATTTCTTTCATTATTTATAAGATACACACTTTGGAGAGGTTGAGAAAGTTTGAAAGGTTACATACTTCATTGGACAGTTTGGTTGATGCATATGATTGAGAAGTTATGGTCTGGTTGTGTTGGAGATTTAGGAGTCTTGATTCCCGAATTTTATTAAGCACCACATGGCCAAATAATTCCATTCCTTATTATTTCTTACCAAGCCCCATTACAACCCCGCCGAATGGAATCTTCTTTGAAGACTTCTATTGAGCGAAGTCCTCCTGATATTTCTTGTTGCATTTTCATAATTGGTTGCGAAGTGGATACATATTTAAATTGCAATGTTTATGAGATTGTGTATGGAATTGAGTTGAGAGTTGATCTACATAGCTTAAACACATTGAGAGTTGAGTGTAAACACATTATCCCTGTGAGGTTGGATTTATACTGCCTATGCCTATGGATCGCTCATATATGTGTGATGATGTTAAATTCACTTGTCTTACATCGCTACTATTTGAGATGTTGCTTTTGACAAAGGCGAAGACTTGAAGGATGTGATGTAGGTCTTGGTTAGTGTTTGGTTATTGCTTGAGGACAAGCAAGTCTAAGTATGGGGTGATTTGATGTATCCAAAGTAGCCATGTCTTTATGCATATTAGTTCCATATTTTTTACATTTTGCATATTTCGGGTTGGGAATATGTCGGATTTATGTAGTATATGCTTATTTGTTAGAAATGGAGATCTACATAAGTTTCTGTTTAATATTGCAGAATATGGAACCATTTTGGGAGAAAACCAAGAAGCGAGAACCGGACCACAAAGCTACTCGACATCGACTAACCCTAGTCGATCTCGACAAGACATGCCTAGGTGCCAGCATCAAGGAGCCTATGTCGAGAAACTGAAGACGAAGAACCCGACTCCACACCCAACTCGATATCGAGTACGGGTACTCGAGGTCGACAAAGACGTGGAGCCAGGACCGAGCACATCGAGAAGACTTGCCCGACCAGCCAAGCCAAACCTAGTCGACGAACCTCTCTACTCGATGTCGACGAGGGGTCCTCGAGATCGACGAAGCAGCTGAAGACCACACTCGAGCATGTCGAGGACCAGTTAGCCGAGCCACATCAGTCGACCGATAATTCTACTCGAGATCGAGTAGACCTTTGTCGAGATCGAGGAGACTTCCAGAGACACGTCACGCGGTTTGATGAATTCTACTCGGTTTGGGATTGCTTGGGCCCAAAGATTGCCGATTCTATCCGAAATTATCAAGATACATCATGAAGGAGAACATCTATCCACTTTAAGACTTTTAGATATATTTCCCTATTTTGGATTTAATTCCTTTGTTGCTTTTATTTATCATTAAGCCTTTTAGATATAATTTTAGATATAGATAGATGTTTCTATCCTTAAGTAGCAAGGTTTTGAAGCCTATAAATAATGCCCATGGGGCTGAGTTTTATTCATTCAATTTCAATTTGGGAGAGAAGTAAGTAGGAGAAGTAGAGAGAGAGAGTGAGCGGCCGATTGGAGTTGTGAAGCGAGAGCGGAATTGGCTTTAAGCGGTTGTAAACTTTGGTTTATTTTAATGCAATTAGTTTTCTTTCAATAGATGATGTCTGAGTTTGCGATGAAGCGCGAGTAGTCCAGCCACTTCTAGGGTTGGGGCGAGCCCGACGATAGCCATGCGTGTTTGAGGTAAAGATCCGACTTTTATCGTGTTTTGAGCATCTACTACTTGTTTATGTGTTTATTACCCGTCTAATGGAGATCCATGCTAACAACTTGGATTGTAAACATAAAATTAGCAGAGACAATAAAGGTTTCTTTAAAGAGTTGTCTAATTGTTGGAAAAGGCAAAAGCTTGTCCTTTGATGCAATTTACATGATTATCTGTTTATGTCTGCCTTATGCATGCCTGGTTATCGTTGTTGCAAACCCCAATCTTGGAAGTCTTTTACATTAAGTTTAGTTCGAAATCCCAAAGCAATTGTTTTTTTTTTATTTTCTTTCGTTTCCTTTTAAGTTTTCTGCCCTTACTCGATCTCGACCAAGCCTGGTCGACCTTGAGATACTGATCTTCGATCTAGCATCGTTGTAGCTTCTGTGTGCAGGTACTCGACAAAGCCCAACTCGACGTCGACGAAGCCTACTCGATATCGAGTACCCTCTGGTCGATATCGACGAGCCCATGTACTTGCTGCTGCGCTGTGTTCGACTGTCCGATCTTCTGTCGACTAACCTAGTCGAGATCGAGGACCCTGTTGTCGACTTCTGTGAGATTTTTCCGCTGCCTAGGATCCGCTGACACGCTTCCTCGTGGATCGATCCTGACTTCCCACTGCTGCATCAGGAGGAGGTCTTGTAATTATTTGCAAGGGATGGAATCTGGTTTGCTGTGATTTATTTCTATTTTATTATTGCAAGTCTCGATTTCCTCCTATCAACAGAAGACAAAATGACTGTAGGAAACCTCTCCAGAAACTATAGCATTAGCAGTCGGTGCGTTCTTTGGAACTGTTGAACAAAGCATATGAATGTAAACTACAGGGATAATCTCACAAGTAGTGAAAACAGAAACTTTTATCTAAATAAAAATAAATCAGCAAATTGGGACCTTACCAAAAAAATGGCATCCATCCTCATCCACTGCGATTTCAGCCCTTCCATCTTTAGCCAGAAATGATAGAGCAAACAAGTTTTCCACTGTTTGGGCAAAGAAACCCTGTTCAGAATCAGCGCCTCCAACTGGACCTTCCTATTTTTCTTCAAAATATTGAACATTGTTAACATATTCTTATCAGTATCAGTCATTTCTTCCTTCTTGTGACTCAGCTGCAAAACAAATAAAAAGCCTGTGTCAAAATGCATGGTTATCCACTTACCAAATACCATACATATAAACAAGGAAAGACACAAGGAGACAACATAGTTGCGCAACACAAATGGATATGACACCTCTTCAGGATGATCCTTCTCTGCGCCTAATTTAGGAGATCTCAAAAGAAACAGTCAAATGAAACCTAATCACAATGCTCTTAAATCTGCAATTGGAAGGAACACAGTCCAAATCGCACACAGATCGGGCACTGCCTTCAATTTCCGTTGCTGACATGAAATTAGAAAATATGAATAGAAGGTTGCTGACATGAAATTAGCAAATCACATTCAGATCTGGAAGCAACGTAGTTCGAGCATAAAAGAGATTGGGAGAGGAGAGAGTACCTGAATCCCGTGCTCGAGACATCACCGTGGATCCCGTGATCGAGACATCACCGCCGACTGCGACTTCAGTACACAGATCGTGAAGCCGATGAGGACGTTGAAGTAGCAGAAACCTTCAGCAGCAGCGGCGCCGACATGAGGGATCGGAGGCAGGGCAAGAAGATTGAAAAGAGAAAGGATGAAATCCTCTGGAGATGGGGAACACAACAACATACCTCGTCTTCACCGCCTCGCCACAAATCTGGAAATTCCGTCTGCAACAGCAAGCCATCAACATCTCCGGCGACTGCGACTGGAAGTAGCGAAGAGCTCTCAGAGGCAAGGACGAACGTGAGAGGGAGGACGATTTGTATCCCAAATCGGGAGCGTTGATCCAAAACGATGAGCGAGAGAAGGAGAAATAGGGTAGGGAGTTTGATGTACAGTTTTGCAAATTTTACCAAAACGTGTATAGTTCACTAATTTGGCCGAAAATTTGCGCCTTCGGCGCAAATTTTCTCTTTATGAAATGTGTGGTAATTAGCGGTTGAAAACCACGTTGGATGTTATACCCTTGAACATGGTAGATGCATGTATACATGAAATTTGATTTTGGTGACAAATTGTTCCTCAATGACTACCTTTGATTGCACTTTTTCCATAAATATATATTAATTGTATCATGAAGGACTTACTTTCCCCGTAGCTCATTGTGTGATGATATCCCACACTTACCCTATCATTATAAGAAGTGATTGATATAAGATGTGATTACTGTACCGCTTTTATATGACCTGCCCATGTGTACTTGTTACGAGTAATTTACCCTACCTGTAATGCTCTGTAATGTTTACTAGATTCTGCATAAGCTAGGTACAGCGCCAATCTATTATTGCATTTGTATATACATGTTTCTTATACCTACCAAGCTTGTCTGTTGGGTGAAATGAAAAGTTGCCAACTAGTCCCTTATGCCCCACACAAGACTCGATCATGCTTATGGTTGCTCCTATCTGTTAATATCTTTCATTAAGGTAGGTACATGTTAGTGTTCAGTGATGCAACTGGTTTACTCCATGATTAATATGTGTTTTGCTTGCTGCACTTGTAACCTCATAGATTCCATAAGGGTACCTTCCTCCTTCTAAGGTTGGGACCTTGTTTTTTTTTTTTTCCATCGTGTCATTATCTGTTCGTCTGTGTTCGGTTCCGTGGGGAGTCCGGGTTGTCCTCCTTGTCTCTCTCCTATCTCCTCTAACTAAAAATTTACTTGCAATACTTTGACGAACGATGGCGTAGAAAAGAGCATGTTTAGCCAAATAGCACGGGAGCGACACAGCGGAAGCACAGTGGGCCCATAAACCCCAGGTCCCAAAACTGACATATTGATTATTTGAATGATGAAGTGGTGGTGGACGTTACCTAGTTAACTTCTACTTATGAGGATGGATTTCAGTTCTATGGTTTTCCTATGTGACTGACCTTGTGATATGTGCCCTATACTTGCTTCTTTCAGTCGTGGAACGTGAACTATACCTCCTGAGATCCTGACCTTGTGTTTAGTAATCATGATATTATGTGCCCGTTAATATGTGACAGTATGTTACTGTGATGATGGCTTGATATTACCTTTGCTCAAATTCCTAATAGCATGTTGTAATGTGATAACTTCACTTGCTATGTTAATACCTGATATTCTGCAATACTTGTTGAACATAATAGTATATTGAGACTTATGACATGTGACTGTTTGAGGCAATGAGAGATAATGATGTATAAAACTAGTGTGAAATCATGTTATATGCTAATATGAAATACTTGGAAATTAACTGAGAGTAGAGTGTAGAGTCCATAGTATAAGGATGCATGTTCTCCTAGTATATTGGTATGCGATGACTTGTTAAGTTAAATGTTGCCGTGATAATATTTTGTTGCTTGCTATGGTGTTAGACCTTGTAATGACGGAACCGTGGGAGCATGACAGATTCTATGATTGACAACTTGAACTTAAATTGCTTAAACATGTTGGTGTTAATATCCCTATGCACTGATATTTCAAAATTGATTTTCAGCTAGATCATTGGCTATGAAAATGGTGAATATCTTGGCTTGCTGAATCTTGTTGAAATTGATTTTGTTGTGCTGACTTATTGCCTTCTATTAGATTGACACCCCTATTGTGACAAAATTCTGCTATGTTAGTAGTGGTGAGTAGGAAACCATGCTGATGTGATTTGTTAAGGTTGAGGCTTGATATGGTTCTGTGTTTCCCTTCAAAAAAATGACATTTCTGCTTGATGAATTCTTATGTTTTGACACCTAGAACATGAAATGCTAATGTTGAGTGTTGACGTTCCAATATACTGGTGTGCGACGATGTTGGTAATGGCTATTCATGTTATGATTTTGGCGTGGCCAATCTCGGTGGTTGGTTGTTTATGAGGTGGCATGTCTTGGTTATATCGATTCTGGTAATGGATGGAGATTCGTAGCTTGGAATTCTTTTTTAGACTGGAACCTAGGAAGAGAATTTAGGATTAGCCCTTAGAGGTGGATGAGTCCACCTCTCGAGTTTGAGCTTGGTTGACTAACTTGGGGTTTGAAGGATTTTGAAAGAGTTTGGAAACGATGAACTCGAATTTTGAAAAGCTTTGAATGGTTTTGAAGTTGAGAAGGTTTTGGTTGATTTCGAGAGGTTGTGAATGGTTTTATAAAGGGCTAACTTGGATTTTGAAAATACCGAACGCGATCGAGAATTTCAACGATTTTGAGGCCAATCTTTTTCAATTGCATAATTGTTGTTGCAGGAGGATAGTCAAGTATGAAATAAATATAAAGTAAAGATCAGACCGACTTCCCTGTCTCAACAAATAAATACAAGACTTCCTCCCGTTGTAGTAGAAGGTTGTCAGGATCGAATCCACGAGGAAGCACGTCAGCAGTTCTTAGGTAGCAACAGATCTCACAGACAAGCAACAGAAAGACAGAAATAAAAGCAAAGACAGAAAATAGCGAAAGAAAGTGAAGAATAAAGTAAAGACAGAGGCACTCGATCTCGACAACTACCTACTCGAGATCAACAACAGCAAGTCTACAGAAACTGAAAAATCGACAACAAAAGCAGAAACTCTACTCGACTTAGACAAGACCGTACTCGAGATCGACTAAGGCCTACTCGATCTCGACGAGCTCCTCCTCTGTATCGACTGGAAAGACAGAAAACTGAAATTGCAAATTTCGAACCCAAAACTCAGAATTTTGACGAAATAAATCAATATAATAAACGACTTCCAAGGCCAGGGTATCAGCACCACAACGATAACCATGCAAAGTAACACATAAAGGCATAAAAGATCATGCTTTCCATCAAAATCACTTTCGTTACTAACAAATAGGCATATAGAGGCTTTCGCATAAACCCTAATTGTTACTAACCCTTTTCACATAATTAACCCAAGTTGCATTAAGATCACTTTCGCTTCAATAATACAAACAAGAATCACCTTCAACTCTCGCAAAAGAATCATGCTCATAGGGATAGAAGACGAATTGCATAACAAGATCTGACCTTTACTGCATCATCTCACATGGCCACCGTCGGGCTTACCCCGGCCCCAGAAGTGGGTGGACTACTCACGCCTCATCGCAATCACAGACATTGATGTATAAAAAGATACTTGCATTAAACTATATTCAAAGCCTTTACAATCCCGGCAATCAACTTTCGCAAAATGCCAAAACCCTAAAAACTTTAGAACTCCTAAAACTTCTCTGTGGAACTACTTGTTTCTGACTGAAAATTGAATTGAATGAAAAACCAGCCCCTAGGGCTTTATTTATAGCCTTCTAATCCTTGCTATTCAAGGATAGAATATCTATATCTATATCTAAAATTATATCTACTTGCTAAAAGATAAATAAATTGAACAAGGGAATTAAATCTTTAAAGGGAAATAATAAATCTAAAGTCTTCCATGGATAGATCTTCCTTTTTCATGATCAATGTTGATAGATTTGGATAGAATCGGCAATCTTCGCACCCAAGCAATCCCATGTCGAGTAGAATTAGTCAAACCGAGTAACGCGGCTCTGGAGGTCTACTCGATCTTGACAAAGGTCTAGTCGATCTCGAGTAGGGTTATGGTCGACTGGCTCGGCTCGGGTAGATCTGCTCGACATGGCTCGGATCTGGGCTCCTGGGTGTCGTCGATCTCGACTAGGGCTCCTCGAGATCGACTAGGGGTGTGGTCGAAGACGGCTCTCTGGTGGTGTCGAGGACTCCTCCTCGGCATGGACTCGGACTAGGGCATGGTGGCTCCTCGATCTCGACAAGGCCTCCTCGAGATCGAGTAGGGTTGCTCTGCGCCTTCGTCCTCGGCTTCTTGATCAGCTCCTCTTCTCGACTCCGGATGTGGAGTCTAGGCTTAGTCGATCTTGACTAGTGGTACTTGAGATAGAGTAGGGTTCCGGAGTCAGGTTGCCTCGGACTTGGTTTCCTCGACCAGGCTTTGTCGACCAAGTCTGCTCGGGCTCTCTACTCGAGATCGAGTAAGGTGTACTCGACATAGAGTAGCTCTGGCTTCAGCTCGGTTTATCCTGGTTCTGTACTCTCGGATTATGGACTTCTGTAGTTATTTTCCGAGCTTTTCTAACCTTCCTTAAAATTGCTGTAAAGCGTCTCGAATTCTGCGAATTTAAACAGAAACTGGTGTAGATTCCATAATTTGGCAAATAAATATAAACTACATAGATTCTGTACTATCTTCGCCCGAATGAATGAAATATATGCAGAAATTGACATAAAAGTTACTGTAAAACATGACAGATTCGGCTTACAACAATAATCCCTTTTGAAACTTTTCAAACCCTGGTTTACATTATAACGCCTCACGACGTGGATACAAGCATTTTATAGGGGCGCATATAGAGTGCTTGCTAAGACCTAGTTGAGACACTGTGATGCTTTTTGAGTTATGATATGACCGAGAAGTCGGGGTAAGGATGTGATAGGGGCCTATATCACATACTTGCCACGGCCAATTGGGAATATTATGATCACGTCAAGGATACTATGAGGATCTCATACGGGCCCTTATGAGGTGCTTACGGGATGAATGGCATGATCCTTGGAATATCAATCTCAGAGTTCAACCCCTTGATTTAAAATGATTTTAGTCTCGAGGACGAGACTTGTTTTTAGAGGTGGATGAATGTAAGGACCGGAAAATTTCAAAGTATTATTTCATTAAAATGTTGACCTGATTTGTAAGATTATGGAATTTTTAGAATTTCTTTCCTCGATAAAAAATAATCTCATTCTAACTCTTTTCGAAAAACCCTGGCAAAATTTTATTTTAAAGAGTGATAATTCCATATGTTTTGCGCGTTTTATGAATTTATCTCGTTTCTTATACCGTGTCTCCTATAATCTTTTACGAATACTATTACTACTTTGGCATTCAAAAGTTATTATTTCAATAAAAAAAATTAGTTATTTTGGGAGGGTTTTAGATAAGGGATGGAATGATGTTGGGGTAATTTTGGGTAAAATTTTATCTGATCCACCCCTTTTCTTTTTCTTTATTTCGACTTTCCTCTATCCTCTTCAGGAAGCCATCTTTGGCTCTGTGCGCACCACGCCCTCACAACCAAACAAAACCCCTCTGCTCCCTGCTTTCACCCCCTGTTCTCCCTTTAATTGGTCTGATCAATTCTAGTGGAGCCACCCAAAACCTTCCCCCCTCATTCTTTGATTTCAATTCGAAACAAACACTCTCCTCCTCATCTGTTCACTCTCTTCTCTTTTTCAAACCGAGCACCACCGAGCCCTTGTCCTCTGTTCCGAGGAGAACGATCCGAGCACTTGAGCACAAGCCCCGTATTATTATCCTCCTGAGAATCCCTGTCGAGCACCTTCCCTGCTCTTCCGAGCGCCCGAGCAGCTCCCGCGCCCCTCCTTATTTTTCGCTATCCGAAGGGCCGAGACAGCTGAGCATCTACAACTCCATCTTCCACCATTTCCTTACCTCGACAAGAAGCACCAGCACCATCATCTTCCCTCGACGTCGACCCGCCCTAGAACCGCCAGGAGCGCAGCACCGAGCCGCCCTCTTCTATCCCTCGCCTCGTCTGTTCTCCCTTGAAACTGATCGGTAAGTTTCCTCCCTACTTCCTTTCGCTCTAAATTCGAGTAAAGCCGGAGCTTTAACCCCTTTACATACTCCCTAGGGCATCCCCGTAAAAAATCCGATAAGACAAATCGAGCCTGACGAGCATCTTCCGGCGAAGCTCTTCGAAACTCGGTGAGCTCTCCTTCTTTCCCTTCTTTCTGTGTTGTTTTACTAGTTTTGTGTTTCTCGGTATCGGGGAGAGGTCATGAGAGTGAACCAGGGAAGGGGCCGCCGCCGAGGGCCCTCCGCTTTTCCTTCCACTTCCGTTTCGTTCGGTGTCATTGCAAGGGTTGTTCTGAGGAAGAAGGCAGGCTGATTCCGATTCGTTTCCCTCTTTTCCTTTTGTTGGGAGTGGTTGGGGCCAGAAAGGGGGTCACCAGAGAGAGCCTGGGTGTTTCTTCTCCTCTCATTTTCGTCGCGTCACTAAGCTCTGTTCTGAGCTTGAAGGAGACGGGTTCCTTCTTTCCGAAATGATTGGGCCTAATTTCTGGGATGTAGGCTCCTGATCCGGATCCTTTCATTCGGGTCTAATTTCTTAGGAGGAATGGATTTTGCTGGGCCTTTCATTTTCAGGTTCTGGTCTTGTCTTTCGGGTTATGGGTTTGGATTCGGATCCTACTTCCGGGTTGGGGAGAGTTGGGTTGTATCCGGGCCTTTTTTTCCTCCTTTCCTATTGGGCTCGGCTTTGAGAATAAGAAAGTTGGGATTGGTTGTTTTATTTAAGATAGTTGTGTTTTATTACGTGTTATGATTTATGTTCATGGTTGGTAGTTATTATTTTATTATACTATTATGATTTAAATATGTAATTTTGGGAAAAATTGAAATGATTGATTTTTAAATATAGTTGGTGTGTATTTTAGTCATATATTGATGATAAATTATTTAAAAAGAGATTTTCAAGTTTTTGGAAATGTCTTTAAGGATTTATGTTGGAAAAACCAAAATGTCGGGATTAGTTTGGGAAATTGGTTGAGGATTTAAATGATTAATGTTGGGATTTGGCCAAGTATGATTTTGAAGAAATTGTTTTGAGTATGAGTTGACTTACTTGAGATTTAAGAGTTTGTAAAACTTTAGAAAAAATGATTTACTTGATTTAACTCGGCAAATTTGTTGTTGAAATCGGCTTGAGAATTATGTGAGTTTTAAATAAGATATGAAATATGATATGATGAGGCAAGATGAGATGATGGATGAGATATTATATGTTGATATGAGATGGACATGAAATGATATGTGATATATGAGGAGATAAGGCGAAATGATATGAAATGGGATATGTGAAGTTATGTATGATAGTTAGGGGCGCCTTGTGTGACTTAGATAGACTCATGCACATTTGTATATTTTTAGGTGATTGTTGCTTTTTGGACTCCGCTTGCGTTATCTTTTGTTGTTCGGCATTTCCAGGTAAGTATCCTACGTGACTTACTCAGCAACCTCAACCTCCTTACTGATGTGTCATATAGTGTGTAGGTGTTGCATATGCATAAAAGCATGCCATGTAGTATCATGCTTAGGACTTGCACTTATGAATGAGCATCCCTATTCTTTATGCGTTTGAAAAGAGAACGGTCGTTATATGTGAGTCCTAGAGTCTTTTGCTAGGGTCATAGGGTAGCCAGCCCAATCGAGCTTGCCCTGAGTCAGTAATGTCGTTACATGAGCATGATATCCTAGCACCATCGGGCATGAGTATGATATGATATGATATGATATGATATGATATGATATGATATGATATGATATGATATGATAATGCCGTGGTTTGTGACCACAATGAGGAAATGGGTACCGTACCGGCCGGGTCCGCTCATGAAAAAGGGGGTGGGTTAGGGGAGGGATATGCTGCTTGGCATTTTTTGGGCGCCTTTATAGTCTTTCTGCACTTATATTTATATATCCTAATAAGCATGACTTGTGTGTTTAAATCTGGTACTGCATTAGACCATCCTTTATTTAGGTATAGGCATGTTATGTGGCCTCAGCGCGGTCTTTAGGGCCCGCAGGCGAATACTGGGTCTGACTTCGTGGATAGTGTTAGGCATTTGCTTCTTACTTGCTCTATGCTTCTATGACGGGAAATCTCTGTGGGCGAAATCGAAGAATCGGTCTAACCCGCTAACTTGGCTAAGTGGTAATCAATTATACTTATGGTTTTTGTTTACACCCGTCTCCATCGTGGCAAGTTGTACTTTAAATTCATTTTCGTTCCACTTTCCTTAAACGAATTTCCGCGACTTAGAGCTTAGGACATGTTAAGGGTACCCAACGGCCCTACGCTTGTTTAGGGGTTTGAAATCCCCGCTTTAAATACTAATGTTTAAGAGGCTTGAAACCTCGACCCGTACCTAGATTGCAAGATCCAAATGAAGGTATCCAACCTTTGAAATGTAACTCGAGTATTTATATCCGGGCCGTTACAAAGTTGGTATCAGAGCTCAAGTTGTGCAATTCGGGTACACAAGGGTCGAGCGTATGTTTTGAAAACCACCCAGGAATTTCAAGGATTTTTGAAACAGTTTAAAAAGGGAAAAATGAACTTAATGTGGCTAACCCAATTGGACGAAGTATGAACTCGACTAAATAAGTAAGTGGCTCGACCGAGGGGTAAACGAGTGGGTAGAAAGGCGCTAGACCATCCCTATTGGATATAGTTCGGAATGGGTATACAAAATTAGCTTCTTCTTTACAAATGGGCCTGGAAGACTCCAAGAGTTGTACCGTAGTGGTTGGAGTAGTAGGAGCCTTAGGATAGCTTGATTGTTAATTGTTCTGTGTTGTGTGCGGTTATGCTTAAATCGGAGACCTGGTTGATATTCTTGACTATGTATCCTGTGTTAAATGCCCATGTGAATGGAATAGTGGGGGAGACCTTCCATTATAGAGTCGGGATTCCAGTCCTCATGGGATCGTCTTGGACCTCTTAAGCTTGACAATCCTTCTTCGGTCTTCTTTTCCCGACCCTACTAAACGTCTTTATTGAGCCTTATGTGTATTATAGGGGTGTTGTATGGGAAATTGGAAGGAATAACCACATTTAACGTTGTATGGAATACGCTACTTACTTGAGCATTTGCTACCCTACCCGAGAGCCACACAAATGTTTCACGGGAAACAAGTCATGGGGTTAGTGGGAGTGAGTCAGAGTCGCCCTTGTAGATCTCTGTTGGGTTATCTTGGATGCTTCCTCCATGATTAAATGATTTTATATGTACTACCCTTAGACCTACATATTGATCCTTAGTGTGGAATTGTGCCTACATGTCTTGATGTCCATGTTTAGCCATTGTTTGGGTCCGTGTTACGTTTGTTATGCCTCATATCATCCCAGCATGATCTACTTAGTATAATGCATCGTCATACTTGTACATGAATGTGTATGTGTCATATGTTACGAAACTACATGATTGATGTTACCTCTGTAAATAGGCTCATGATAGTGTGATCGTGTTAAAATATAACTTATAGGACCCATGAATTATGGCTTATGTGTATTCCTGGCCTACTTGCATTATGATCTGCTCTTTCGTGGAATAGACTTCGCAAAGTCTTGTATTCTTTTCAACATCTCTAATCTGCGATCTTTTAACTGACTAGAAATTGATAGACCCAGTTGTAGAATTAGTGCCTATTTTCAACGCATGTTAAGCATTAGATGATTATCAATGTGTGCCTATCATCTCATCACTCGATGTTGTTTCTGCATGTCCCCTGACATTCTTAGTGCTTCTGCAAATGAATAATTTGGCACCTCACATGTCCACACACACATCACGATAGCTATAAGGCACTCACATGATTACCTTTGCATACATAATGTAGCTTACCGTCCCTTGGAAACATGATACGTTAGGAGCATTGTCCTGTTTCACACTATGATATGCGTGGTGGGGGACGAACGTCGTTGGCACTTTCGCCCTTTACCAAATAGTAATAATGTCCAAACTTAAACACACAACCAATAGGTTATGCAATCAATCACTTGATAAAACAAATAACTACTAGTATAGCGATGAAGTCCGGTGTCGAACCCACAAGAAGAAGCGATTTCCTATTCAATGACTCTAAACAAGCATAGCAAATCAATGATTCTTTACAAATAGAAAATATGTAAAAGTAACCAGATTGCAAATCACAAAGCAAATTGATATCAAAGTAGAAAGAATATTTCACCTGTAATTCTCTGACAATGGTTGGAATTCATGGTCCTCAGACTGATCTATCAATTATTCATATTCCTAGGTCTACTTGACTAAAGTTGAAAGATCCGCAGAGATTCGCTCATCTTATTCAATATCACTAAAGAATAGCATTAAGAACTCAAGTAATCAAGACCAATTGGCACATTGACTCTACACAATTAAGATATATAGGCGCATACCGAACTCAACCCTAATTGCATATCCTCAATGTAGATCAATTGAAATCATCCACTACAAATACAAAGAGACATCACTATCATCAATACCTTTGTTTGCTATCGAGAAAACAACAACGAATTCATAGCTAAAGATGCGATGCCTGACATGTTGATCAGGCATAGGGAGAAGTGATTTCCGGTGTCGAACCCACAAGGAGAAGCGATTTCCTATTCAATGACTCTAGACAAGACTCTTTAAAGCAAAGAAATGATCTTTTGAACAAACAGCAAATATAAAACTAACATATTGCAAATCACAAAGCAATTTGATATCAAAGTAGAAAGAACATTTCACCTGTAAACAACAACGAATTCATAGCTAGAGATGCAATTCCTAACATGTTGATCAGGCATAGAAAGGAACACAAATATAAATTAAGCACACTATTATAACTAAGAACATGAATACTCAAATAAACTCAAATCCTCACAATCCAAACAAGCATGGCTTCGAATCACAGGCGAAACTCCGAGTTTAGCAACTCATAGGCCAATTTTATCTCTCTCTCTCTCTCTCTCTATCTCTCTCTCTCTCTCTAATTGAGTTCATAGTTTCTCTCTAATGTTGATCTCTTTCTCTAAAGAACTAAAAAATAACTAAAGAAAGACTCCTAAGGTCGGCAAAAACCCTAGAGGAATTAATAAGAAATAATATAAAATAATAGTCGTCGTATCCAAAACATGCTTCTTAAGCTCTTTCCATAGTCCATCCAAGGTCAGAATGTAATTCTTGTAGAATAAACACTAAAAAAGCATAGATTTCAAACTTGAATACTTCACTAGTAATAAACGGAACTAGACTCAAAACATAACAAAACCAATACCTAATAGCAATAAGAAACACCTATAATGTGTATATGAAATATACATTATCAAATCCCCCCACACTTAACTCTTTCTTGTCCTGAAGCAACCATAAACATAATCCACGCATCCCACAAGAAATCTTTCACAACTTTACTCATCAAAAGCAACATCATCAAATAGTGAAAATATAACCAAACATATAAACGTCATAACATGTATATATGGGATCAAGTAGCTTGCATGCTCAAAAATCAACCTTACCAAGGAAAAAATGTGTATCTCTCACTCTTATGTGTTTAGGCTTTAAGCACACACTCACCTCCATTCCATATACAAGCATCAACTAGAATATTGACATTTATATCACAAAATCTCCACCGGATACGTCAGTGCAAAAATAAAAACATCACGGTGACTTTCGCTAAATGGAAACCTTCATAGAATATCCCATTCGGCGGGGTTGTAATGGGGCTTGGTAGAAATATAAGGGCAAGGAATTGTATTTGATCATGTGGTGCTATAAATTCCAGGAAAACAAGATTCCAAAACTCTCAACATAACACAAACCAACTCAATAAATCAAGCTCACAAATGTATAACATCTCTCACTATCGTCAAAATAACTCCAAAATACTCAAATCTCATCATCTCATCATCTTACATATAATGCAATCTCAACACCCAACCAATGTATCTCATAACCAACACAAATCCCAATTCTTCGTCAATATGCAAACATAAGATAAATGACTCTTTATTTTTTTTCTTTTCTCTTTCTTTTCGGATTTTTTTTAAACTTACTTTTACCCCTAGGTGAATTTTATCCTTTCTAGGTCCAAGCTTTTTTTTTTCTTGAGCCAAAGTACATGAAAATCAAATGTCTATACATGAGGGACTAAATAAGCACATAACATTACATCTTCTCAAAAACCATAAACCATAGAGTCACATTTTAGCGTCATTCTCCTCAATCTCCAAAATAGATTCCATAACCCACTCAAAATCTCAATTCCCCCGGAATAAGTGTAAGGCTCATCATAGGCTAGGAATAATAATTTTGGGGAGCTAACAACAAAAAGGCTAAAGGCTCAAATTGGCTTCAAAGCAAGATATAACATAGGGTAGATATGGATAAATATGTGGCTAAAAGGTTGCCTCTATCATTTGAACTTATCAAGCATTGAACATGTATATAATCGGCCTTGAAAATAGATAACCGTGGCAATACTCAATGATATATGCATAGGAAGAGTATATCACACAAGAAAAGCAAAAGGAATAAAGATGTATCCCTTATAAGGCCAAAAATATCTCACTGGGACAAATATTGGTTGAATTTCAAGTATACTCCCAAACTTAGAGCATACATGCTCAATTATATATGATCAATCACCTTTCACATAAAAACTTACCTGCTATTTCGAAGTTCCGAAACCAAGATGATAGGAGAGTAGGCATCGACGCTTGCGTCTCAGTCCGGGAAGGTGCATCATCAGAGGAGCAGGAGTGGATGTTGAATGAGTCCTCGTCGTCGACCTCCTTAGCCTTCCTTGAAATTGGTCACTTTCCTTTGCCGGAGGAGGCAAAGTTGCCGATTGAAATTTTGGGAGCCATGGAAAGGGATGATGATGGTTCTTGGGAAGGAGAAAGAGAGAACAACGAAGTAGAGAGAGAGAGGGGTGGAGCAGTAAAAAATGATGGGTTAATTAATAAAGGGGAGAGAGAGGGAGGTGAATCGGTTTTTCAGATCTTTCAAAGGGGGGGGGGGGGTAAATCATTTCCGGTTTCAATTAGTCTAGGGAATAGATATTTACCTTTGAAAACTTATCCCAAAAAAATTAAACAAAATTCATTTTTTTTAAATTTGTTTTGGGGAAAAAACCGGAATTTAAATTTTTTAAAAGATAGAGACAAATCTTAACAACCCTATATTTTTGAAAATCAATTAAATCAAATCTTTTGAAAACAGAAAAAAAATCTTTCTGGCTAATATTGATAAAATAAAAGCGAGAAGATATGATCCAATTTCTTTATACGATATGAACAGTCAAGGTCTTGAAATTAATTTCCGAGGCCTTGAGAGTCAATTCGTTTATGCTCCCTCTAAATTAATGCATCCTTATTTAACATACCAACCGCCAATCTGATAAAGTTAAATCTATCCTCGGGTAATGGTTTAGTAAAAATAACAACAAGTTGTAAATCAGTGGAGATAAAGGATATAGACACGTCACCTTTTTCGACATGATCCCGAATAAAATGATGTCTCACATCAATGTGTTTTGTTCGGGAATGTTGCGTAGGGTTTTTAGTGATAGATATGGCACTTGTATTATCACATTAAATAGGGATACCTTTCAAGTCGAAACCAAGATCTCTTAACTTTTGATCTATCCGTAAGACATGATAACAACATGCTCTAGTAGCTATGTATTCGACCTCAGTAGTTGATAGAGCAACAAAATTTTGTTTATTTGAGTGCCAACTAATTACAGAGGATCCCAATAGTTGACAACATCCCCAAGTACTTTTTCTATCAACCTTATAACCTGCAAAATCTACATCCACTACTAGAAATTTGTCATTTAACATCGGCTAATAGCCAATGTCTTTCAAAAAATAAATCGATGTCTATGTGGGTGATGTAAAAAGTCAAAAGTTTTTCACATCGGCCATAACCCGATGTCTATAAAGTTTATAACATCATTTATATTTTTAAATCCGATGTCTTTGTACGTTATAACATCGGGTTTTGGCCGATGTTAAACACTTTTTACTTTTAACATCACCCACATAGACATCGATATTATTTTTTGAAATACATCGGTTATTACCCGATGTTAAATGATATATTTGTATTTTTTTTATTATTATGATAACCTATGCGGGATTTGAACCCGCATCTTTGTGCTTGAGCACAATGCTCTACCAATTGAGCTAACAGGTTGAATCACAACAATGCTTAGATGATTAGAAAATTTTAGTTTAAAGTCCAAATCATTATAGATGCAAAAACTAGCAAAGTGAAATCTGCCAAGTTCAACCTCCCCATGAGTTGCAGCTTCAAAAGTTAAATTATGCATCAGTTCATCCAAACTAAGATCCTTGTATCTATCTAGACCAGGGTCGATCACTCCTTAATATCCTATGACAAATTAACCGACCCACACTGAGAACAGCCTCTCGTATAACTTGATCTGCTCACTTTCATCTCACTTTATCCATCTAATTCTTTTATAAAATCCTTGCAACTAGTGTGTAGATTATATTTAAAAAAGTTACAGTGCATTATTTAATACCACATTAAAATTAAAAGTTATAGCAGGTACAAGTCTTATGTACAAATGCATATCTCCCAACATGATAAGATTCAAAGTTACAGTGCATTATTTAATACGACATTAAAATTAAAAGTTATAGCAGGTACAAATCTTATGTACAAATGCATCTCTCCCAACATAATAAGATTCAATGATTGTAGAAACAGATAACAGAAAGAAAGAATTACCCATCCAAGACTAACTTTAAATGG
The DNA here is from genome assembly GCA_037127255.1 of Persicaria tinctoria. NCBI lineage: Eukaryota > Viridiplantae > Streptophyta > Magnoliopsida > Caryophyllales > Polygonaceae > Persicaria > Persicaria tinctoria. Next base: position 36,666,947 of record JBANSL010000019.1, on the reverse strand, counting down.
TGCGCTAGGGATGAAATATGACCAGAAACCTGAAATAGGAATGAACAAAAACCAAACCAATTACAAAACGTTTGAGAAACGAAATAACAGAAACTGTTCAATGGAGAACTTATAAAACTATTTGCGTATGTGCAATCACAAATTGCACACGAGGAATTAATTGATCTTGTCAAAGTTTTGATGGTCTCGTGTGTCAATTGTCATATTTCCACAGAGGCATCAGCCTTGAACAAATGGATAAGAGCCAGAAAAAGATGATTATATGTTCATCCAATGTCCCTGTATAATAAGCCTGGTGAACAACTCATTCCGTATGTGGTACATGGAGTTTTACTAACTGGAACAGAATAGTTAACAGGAAAGCAACTCAACATAGAAGATGGATATGTATTCTGTATTAAATCAGAATCTTAGCCAAACTGGACGCACTTGAGATTCTAGAGTTACAATCAGAACCTAAAGCTTATACATGATATAACATAAATACACATAAACCCTAGAATTAAACTAGAGTTACAATCTCAAAACAAGGCTCGTAGAAGAAAATATATTTGTTAATGTAACAATAAAAGAGACAGAAAAAAGCAAGGAACTAGATATGTTGGGATGGATGGAACATCTACTTTTTTTAACACACTACTATAGAGTTGACACTTAGATATCACCAGGATAACTCATGATAGTTGACACTTGGATATCATTTGGATAAATAGACCCATAGATAGACAATTGGATATAATCAATTACCTTTTCCTGTATGGAATGTACTAGAGTTTAGCATCTCCATGTTCAGCATCTTTTTGTTTCTAAACTACACATCTCATTTGTTTTACCAAGAAGCATGGTCAATCTCTCATTCTGACTTGCTGCATTAAGTAGATCAGCCAAAAAAAATCCTCTTTATAGTCTCCACATTGTTCTTTTCTTCCCCCTCCAACATTGACAACCTCTGCAGTAAATTGTTCATCATATCAGTGTCAGGCATGAACCTATTAAAAATTCTTCAAAAGCAATTAACTAGTTTGCACCAACAAAAAACAAAATGAAACAAACTAGAAGAGATTAGATAGATATAGATGGTATAATATCGTCGTGCCCACCTATTGTATTCAGAGCATCTTCATCAAATCATGTCCACCTTGAACAGACAACACCCTTCTCTACTCTACAAAACCATAGTACATACATCTCAGAATAAAGTGGACAACTTAAACTCAATTCAAATACTCCCATACATATTATACATAGAGACTTTGCATAAACAAATCAAATAATGCCTTCAACTCCACCCTGCAAAACTACACATTAGAAATAATGTAAGGGTTATAAGAATTCAGGGGGTGAAATGTTTTGAAGAAAATTTGAGGGGGCTAAATGTCCAGGTCAAGCAACTCATTTAAGCCATACAACCTTACAGAACACAAAGGCTCATTTGGAGAATGCAATAAATCTATTGAAATTCAACTAAGTAGGAGACGCCCCTAAGCTTTTATAGACATTGCAAATATTGAAAATGAAATCTCAAGTCAAAGTGTTCGATCTCTCTCTAATTCAAATTGCAAATAGAAACTACACATAAATAAAAATTAGGGTTCATAAACCCAAAGAACACTCAATTCACCCATAATTGACAAACAAATTGACAGAAAAATGAATAAGCCTTACATTGAAGACATTCTCAAATCTAGTCATTCAAAACTGAGTTCGACGTACAATATCACATTCCCAAAGGAAAAATTAAGTTCATGAACCCTAGTTACCTGCTTGATTCCGATGACGGAGCCGGCGATAGACGTGTTAAAGACTAGAGGAGGCACTGATAAGAGGAGAGGTCGCATACTGCTCAATTTCGGCGACAAAGCCGGTGATATGCGTGTGAAAGACTAGAGGAGGCCCCGAAGATGGGGGGAGAGATCACCATCTGCTCGATTTCGAGGACGGAGCCGGCGATAGGGGTGTCAATGACTAGAATAGTAGCCGACAGGAGGAGAGGTGAAATGGGATAGTGTTTCGATAAAACAGATCTAGATATTAATAGAGGAGAGGGAAAGGGACATACCTGGAGATAGGAGAAGGAAGCCGAAGATGGAAGAAGGAAGCCGGAGACGGGATCTGGTCGGCCGCTAGAGAGGTTAGAGTTCGCTTCCATCGACGAGAAGAGTGAAGGAGGTCGGGGTCGAGAAGCAATCCGACTGAGAGTATGAGCGTAATGGTGTTTACTGATCTGGTTTTTGGGAAAGAAATTAGAGAGCGGGAGGAAAGAGATTTTACTCTTTCAGATCTGTGGTGTGGGTAACTCTGAATAGCTGAGAAATGACCTAGAAGATGAGGGTTGTGTTTTTCAAGTAGTCGGGTTTACACGCGGGTTTTCAAATTAATTCAATATTACAATTCCGCGCTTTACAAATTATTTTTAAAAAAAACTTTAACATTTGTCAAAAAAAAATAGGGTAATATCTTTTTTATTTTCGACATCCCAATTTTAAAAGATGATGTTAAAAAACTATTTAACATCACGTGTTTTTCTGACTGATGTTAATCCACCGATGTTAAATGAAAAAATTCTAGTAGTGATCTGAATAACCGATTAGATGAAAATTTCCTCGCTTTGGATACCAAAGACCAAGGTCTTGAGTTCCATTTAAGTAGTGAAAGATCCTTTTAACCGCGATGAGATGCGATTCCTTTGGGTCAGCCTGAAATCTTGCACACATACATACACTAAACATGATGTCGGGCCTACTTGCCGTGAGATAGATAAGTGAACCAATCATGTCTCGATATTCTTTTTGGTTCACACTCTTACCGTTTTTGTTTTGATCCAATGACAATGTCGAGCTCATGGGAGTCTTAGCAACCTTTGATTGATCCATCTTGTATTTTTTAAGTAGATCCCTCGAGTACTTACCTTGATTCAGGAAGATTCCTTTCTTTGTTTGATGAACTTGTAATTCGAGAAAGAATGTCAATTCTCCCATAAGGCTCATCTTAAATTCACTACACATTATATTAGAAAAATCCTTGCAAAGAGAATCATTAGTAGCACCGAATAAGATGTCATCAACATATATTTGTATGACTAATAGATCATTACCTCGTGTTTTGATAAAAAGGGTTTTATCGATCAAACCACGTTTAAAAACCGTTTTCAAGAAGATATTTCGATAATCTCTCATACCATGCCCTAGGGGCTTGTTTGAGACCATAATGTGCTTTAATTTGTCCAACTTAAACACATTATTTGGAAATTCTTCATTTTCAAAACCAGGAGGTTTTGCAACAGACACTTCCTCTTCTAAAATGCCATTTAGAAAAGCACATTTCACGTCCATTTGAAAAAGTTTAATACCCTTGTATGATGCAAATGCAAGTAAGATACGAATAGCTGCTAACCTTGCTACGGGAGCAAAAGTCTCCTCATAGTCAATACCTTCTTCTTGATTGTACCCCTGAGCCACGAGTCTAGCTTTATTACGAGTAATCTTTCCATTCTCATCCAACTTGTTTAGAAAGACCCATCTTGTACCGATGACAGATTGATGCTTGGGCCTTGGGGTGAGTGTCCACACTTTGTTCCTTTCAAATTCATTTAGCTCGCTTTGCATTGCTACAATCCAATATGGATCTTGAAGTTCTTCGGCAGGCGTTTTTGGTTCTACAAGAGACACAAACGCATAAAAAACACACAAATTTCTTAATTTGGAACGAGTTTGAATATCGAATTTTGGATATGAGATGATGTTATCGATTGGATGAGATGACGCTTGCTTAAACTTTCTTCTCTTAGGCTCTTGTGATGTTGCGGTTTCTCCAAGGCTTTGAGGCTCAGGTTCAACATTCGGTTCCGGTTCTGTATTTCCTAAGTTAAGGTCTTGAAACGTTTGTTCAAGATCCTGAACCTGTATGTCAAGATCTTGGGCTTGCTCGGATCTATCTAGTATTGGATCCTGCATGTTCCGACGTTGTGATTTCTCCCTTTCTTCTTCAATGTCGGATCCTTGTTCCTCATGCTGGTTCAAATTTAAATCTACAGAGCTATCACTTAACGCAGCGTTATTTCTTTCATCAAATATTACATGAATGCTTTCCTCCACAATCCATGTACGTTTATTAAAGATTCTATATGCTCTGCTATTTAATGAATAACCAAGAAAGATATCTTCATCACTATGAGCATCAAATTTCCCTAGATTATCTTTGCCATTGTTGTGAACAAAACATTTGCATCCAAACGGTTTGAAATAAGAAACAGTAGGCTTTCTTCCATAAAATAGTTCATAAGGAGTTTTCTTTAAAATTGGACGAATTAAGCACCGGTTTAAAATATAATTTGTCGTATTTACCGCTTTGGCCCAAAATGATTTTGCTAAATCATTTTCTAAAAGCATAGTCCCAGACATGTCCTCCAAGGTGCGGTTCTTTCGTTCCACAACCCCGTTTTGCTGAGGAGTTCTAGGTGCTGAAAAATGATGTGAAATACCATATTTTGAACAAAATAAATCAAATTTAAGTTGGTCAAATTCACGCCCGTGGTCACTACGGATAGCAACAATAGGCAAGTTTTTTTAAGTTTGTAACTCCTTATAAATTTTGAAAATTCAAATAAAGCCTCTAGTTTTTCTAAAAAAAAGAAACACAAGTAAATCGTGAGAAATCATCAACAATGACAATAATATATTGTTTATCGTTGGGAGATTTGACGTGCATAGGACCACATAAATCCATATGTGTGGTCGAGATGTACTTACTACCTTTTTAGGCTTGAACTGAAAGACCCTCGAGTTTTCTTACCTCGTGAGCACGCATTGCATAACTCATGTACCTTAAAGTTAAGATCGGGAAGACCACGGACCAACTCCCTTGATTGTAGTTTGTTCAAAGTGTGCATACTCACATGCCCAAGTCTTCTATGCCAAAGCCTAGGATCTTCTATCAAGCCCTTGAGACACTTTAAACTTGTTCCTCCAACATGGTTAGTGCTCATAGAATATACGTTGTTATTGGGAGGAGTTGTTAGGACTAGATCTCCAGATTTTTTATTTTTTACTAAACATTTTTCGGAGTGAAAAATAACAATGTTACCTTTATCACATAATTGAGAAATACTTAGTAAATTATACTTTAATCCTTTTACAAGGTAGACATCATCAATATGGTTAGGAAAATCCTTACCAATCTTACCTATCACAATTATGTTGCATTTTCCCTAATCACCAAGAGTAATTGTATCAGTGGATTGCTTCTTTAGATCCGAAAACAATGAACTTTTTCCACTCATGTGCCATGAGCAACCACTATCAAGTATCCATTTATACTCCTTAGTCTTGGTGTTATCCTGCAAAACAATCAAATTCAATCTTTCCGGCTAAACCAAATTACAAATTTAAATTCATAACCGGGATGGACCATATTTGGTGGTCTAGTCCCTTTAGGAACCCAAATTTGCTTTACCGGTTCTCTTAGACATAATGGAAAAGTATTGCGAATAATATAAGGATCATTTCTACGATATGGACAGGTAGTCTTAACATGACCCTTCTTACAACAAAAATGACAAGTAGGTGTGCGCCAATCTCCTTTAGCTTTTACAAAAGTGGTAGGGCTTTGTTTGGAAAAATTTTGTTGTATCCAATACCACTTTTGTTAAGAGATGATTGATGCTCACCTAACATTCTATCGAGATTGGCCTTGGAATGAGTGAAGCGCATGAGAGAGGTCTGTTGGTCTCTACACTTATCAGTCAACGAGATCTTCTCTTTCTCTAGCTCCTTAGTGCAAAAGGTTAGAGAGGAGATATCTTGCTTCAAGACAGAATTTTCTGTCTCCAGGGCCTTGACTTTACTGTCAAGGGCTAACTGAGAAGTTTTAAGATTTTTCATTTCCAGCGACATTTCACACAGGCTTCTTTCCTGTTCCAAAAGCTTCTCTTTCAAGATGTTAGTTTCATTTATAAAATGTTCTTCATTTAAAATCATATTTTGAAGAAATTCTGACATAATAGCAGTAGGACTTGAGATTAGATCCCTTATGATGGGGCCAAGATGTTTCCTTGGAGTTTCCTCATGAAAGATTTGTCTGTTCGGTCTTGGATTCAGATTCGCTTGAAGATTCAGAATCGCTCCATGCCACCATCATAACCTTCTTTTTTCGGTTGTCCTTTCGAAATTTGTTCCTTTTCTTTTGTGGACAATCCTTGACTAGATGTTCTGTATCTCCACATTCAAAACAAGCCATTGATTTAGTTTTCTTATTGGAATTATATGGCTTACCTTTATGTTTTGATGTGCCGCTGTACTATCGGTTTGAAATTTGCTTTTTCATCTTGAGTATCCTTGCTAATCCTCTTGTGATAAGCGCAAATGGATCTTCTTCATCGTCACTCTCGTCGTCATCCGAGGTAGCTTCTCCTTTTTTCGCTTTTAGGGCCATGTTCTTTACAGTTGAGGCTACTTCTCCATCTTCTTCACCAAGAACCATCTCATGGGTAATCAACTTACCAAGGAGATCGTCCAATGGCAGAGTTGACAGATCTTGAGCTTTCTCTATTGCAGTTACTTTTGGTCCCCATTTGGCCTTCGGTAAGCTCCTCAGAATTTTCCTCACCTTTTCTTCATTTGTGAATGTTTTGTCGAGAGAATCCAAGTTATTGACGATCAGAGTGAATCTGGTAAACATCTCCTTTACTGTTTTCGTGGAAATCATCTTGAATAGCTCGTATTGTCGCAAGAAGATGTTGATTTTGGTTTCCTCAACTTGGCTAGTGCATTAGTAGGTTACCACGAGTTTGTCCCATATTTCTTTAGCACTCCTGCAAGATGAAACACGATTAAATTCGTCAGTATTCAAACCGCAATAAAGTACATGCATGGCTCGATAATTTTTTGCCATGGTTTCTAGATCAGTATGGTTATATTCTTCTTCCGTGTTTGCCACTTGTTCTCCTACTGTAGTGGCAGGCTTCATTTGGATGGTTGGACCTTTTACTATGCGTTCCCAGAGCTCCATGTCTTGATCGATGATGAACATTTTCATCAAAGACCTCCAGTGCACAAAGTTGTCACCACAGAAGAGAGGAGGGCGATTAGACGACTTTCCTTGAGCGAATCCACCTTCTCCTACAATACTCATGATCGATCTCACAGATTGTTAAATCAAATAAGTGAGTTAAGCTCTGATACCAATTGAATAATCGAGTACTTAAAGTAAATAACAATAATAAACAAATACTCTAAAAAGGAGGTTGAATAGAGTATGAACGCTTTTCGCAAAGTCTCAAGAACCAGCAATGTCAAGAGCTTGATATCGACTCCCAAGGCCTTGACCTCGATCTCAAAGTCTTGAACTGAACTTTTCGTGTCTTGAATTTTCTGCAACAATTAAAACGTTAAAGAACTTAACATAGAAATAAATAACACTTGACTTGTTAATGAGGTTCGGCTCTTAACCAGCCTACGTCCCCGCCTAGGGTTATCCAACCCGTAGGATTGAACAACTTTTATTCCTCTTTCCTTATGAGTCCTAGATACAACCTAGAAGAACTTCCTCTCTTCTATAACCTGAAGCCTACCTCGCTTCTATCTAGTCAACCCAAGATACAGAGAAATAAAAGTCCCCTTTGTCACACCGGAGTGTGATACGTTTGAGTATATAATACTCTTAGTATAACAATGATTAACTTATACTATGAAGCTCAAAACTTCCTAACTATCGAAAGCAATAGATCGAATACAAAAAAGAGAGAAGGAAAGAAAAACAAATCAATAATGGCGATGGAAACTTGAGAGCTCTTGATTCGCAGAGAAGGCTTGGTGAAGGTGTGTATATGAATCGTTTCTTCCTTCTCTTCTTATAGCTGAGAGCTCCTGGATGTTCTGCTGATTTGATCCCCAAATCTCGATCAGTTTAAACAATTATTTGAACTTTGAAAACGCTAGGGATATTCCAAGTTACTGCAGCCGAGATGTGCGTTTCTTGTTGCTGAGATTTGCTTGCGGAGATCTTTGGATTGCCGAGATCTTTGTTGCTGGGATTTTTGATTTAGTTTATCTCCAATTTAAATTCAAACAACCTGCAATGTTAATTCTAAACTAACGCAAAATCTTTTTCAATTTAACCGAAAATTCTATACATAAAAGATATTGTGTTAATAAAATATATAAGATAGATTTAAAACATTTTAACTCAACCTTTAATTATTAGTCCGAAAATAGATAATCTGCAAAAACAATATATCATATTTGTGTAAGCTACAATACTTTATAATTTTGTCTTTTATCAATCCTGCAAAGATTAGTACTATAGGAAATGTATTTCATCAAGGAAAAGTAAGGGAGCTATCACAATGTATCTCATAACCAACATAAATCTCAATTCTTCCTTATTGTGCAAACATAAGATAAATGGCTCTTTATTATCTCTTTTTTTTCTTTTTCGGATTTTTTTTAACTTGAATCAAAATACATGGAAATCAAATGCATAACAATGAGGGACTAAATAAGCACATACCATTACATCTTCTCAAAATCATAAACCATAAAATCACACTTTAGCTTCATTCTCTTCAATCCCCAAAATAGATTCCATAACCCACTCCAAATCTCAATTCCCCCGGAATAAGGGTAAGGCTCATCATAGGCTAGGAATAATAATTTTGTGGAGCTACAAATAAAGAGGCTAAATGCTCAAATTGGCTTCAAAGCAAGATATAACATAAGGTAGATATGGATAAATATGTGGCTAAAAGATTGCCTCTATCATTTGAACTTATCAAGCATTGAACATGTATATAATCGGCCTTGAAAATAGATAACAATGGCAATAGTCAATGATAAATGCATATGAAGAGTATATCACACAAGAAAACAAAAGGAATAAAGATGTATCCCTTATAAGGCCAAAAATATCTCACTGGGATAATTTTTTGTTGAATTTCAAGCATACTCCCAAACTTATATCATACATGCTCAATTATATATGCTCAATCATATTTCACATAAAACCAATTTTCAGGATAAGATCAAATCATTCCAGAATTCGATGGGATTTATAAGATCATGCCAGGACAAACTCAAATTAGATGAGTATATTTCATAACACAATATGCAAAACAGTAAACAAAACAAGACTCACTTTTTTTTTCATATTTTTTGACAATTTTTTTTTTTTATTTTCGACATTTTCTATAACACTAAAGAAATAACATAAAAGAAACAACAAAGACTCAAAAACAAAAATTCAAACAAAAACAGAAATTCAAACATGCACTAACCTAGCTAATTCACTTTAATCTCCCCTCCCCCCCCCCCCTACCCCCCCACTTACATGTTGCATTGTCCTCAATGCATATAAACACAAAAAGGAACAATGAAAATATAGAAATAAAGGGTTTTAAAGAAGGAAATGACTGACCAATTACTGTGAAGGCGAGGTCTGGGGTCCATACCTCATATTGATCAAATCCATCAACAAAAGACAGGTCTCATGTAATTGATCGATCTTCCCAACCAGAATCACATGGGACTTTGTCAGTTTTATCAACTCATATGCCTGCCGCTTCTCAAACTCAGTCAATTTCTTCTCCAGGCAGGCAATGCGTGAGGCATCTTGAACCGTAGGCGGTGTCATCTCGATCTGCATATCTTCGACATCGCTTTTGGGGGTCATAGGGTCATCAGGCTTCCGCAAATGAGTATCAACAAGAACATGGCTTCGGCGGAAATCAACTAACTTCAACCCTTGGGTAAAATAGTAGGCAGATACTGATGATGAGACTACAGAGGTCCAGATAACCACCGAAATCTCTCAATAGGATACGACAACTGCAGGTTTTCCAACATTCGTGCAGACACAAGAGCATCTATGTCCCACGTATAAGAGTGACTCACATGCTGCAGTGAACTAACATCAAGACCATAAAATATTGCCAGAAGTGTGATCATGCCTCCAAAAGGGGTAACAAGAGGATAATTCTCGCTGCGCTGGCCGCGAACCCTCTCATACATCTTCAAAAATAGGAATACCCAGTACGGTACTATGGTAGACTCAGGAATCAGGCAATATAAGAAATCAATGACACCAGGATCAACAATGGTAGTGCTCTTAGAATCATAGAAAGTAGAACCCAAAACTCGCAGACGGAGACGAAGAGCAGATGGATAACCATGTCATCAAGTCTGAAATCCTTGATGTTCTCAGGCGTCCCCATCAGATTTCTCCATATATGTGCTGAATCAAGAACTTGCATGGCGTTATTCCACTTCTTAGAGCATTTCTTTGTAACACCAAAGGCAACACCCATCGCTACATATAAAGAATTACGGGGTCTTCCCTACAATCGAAATCGAATATCCTTGGGCGATATCACCTCCAAAGTCTTCAGGAACTCCTTTACCAAGCAAGGGTAGGTAGGAGCCTATCTTCCAATAAAATCACGCAGTCCTCCGTGTGCCATCAAAGCGAGCAACGAGTCAAACAAACCCCACCGTCTCAATGTGATTTCGTCAAAGAACATCATAGAGGTGTAGGTGCGCTTTCCAAGTGCATCCCAACATAGCACATTCGTACTACCGAAATAAGCTAGCACATCTTTCCTCATAGGAGCAGAAGTCATGATGTAACTCGAGGAAAAACCGAAGAAAATCCAAAAAAAAACAAAAAGAGGGGCTTGTTGTAGCGGCGGCGGGCGCCGTGTACGTAGAACCACGAATCCGAGTAAAAAAATTGGAAAACCGACGTCCACTCCTCCAACCTTCAAACTTTCTCGAACAACTTGGTGTGAAAGGGTTCTTTTTGTGATAAGTAAGGGAATTGAATGGGAAAAGATTGAATTTTGTGGATGTAGGGTAATGGCGGAAAGTGTTTTGGTGGATAGAATCGATTGAAACGCAAGGCTTTATGCAGTTGGATTAGATTCCAGTAGGCTTTTGGTATTTCTTGATATTCCTCTTGAGCAAGCTTGATTGATGCAAAAATAGGGAGACAATATATGCTGAGTTGGAGGGGAAAATCTATCAAAAAAAAAAAGAAAAATATTAGATCTAGATAGAATAGAAATATAAAAGATCAAAATCTAATCCTAGGGAATAATGAAACTAATCCATAACATTCACTTCAGTGGTGCCCTCCTGAATCAAGGGACACTTATCATTCGGATGAGTTGGATCTCCACAAACACCACAAGGTCTAGGCTGATGGGGTTGATTCATTTGCATAGCCATCTTGTTCACTATCCCCATAAGCCTATCGATATCATCCTTGTGCCCATCTATCAAACTATCCAACTTATGAACTCCTATAACGCCTTGGCATCTCCCATATTGTTGCGATGCATTAGCCAACCCTTCAAAAATCTGCATTGCTTCTTGATGTATTTTATCACAAATATCTCCTCCGCTAGTAGCATTGATGAAACTCCTGTCGGTGTCAAGCAAGCCTTCATAAAGATATAGCACTAGATCATCCTCGGGTATATCGTGGTGTGGACAACTACCCTTAAGCTTCTTGAACCGCTCAACATATCATAAAGACTCTCCGTAGGTAATTGCTCAATACTGGATAACTCCTTCTTAAGTTTGTTGAGGCGAGTCGCAGAAAAGTACTTTTGCAAGGAAACTTTCTTCAATTGCACCCAAGTAGTAATGCTTTCTGGGGGTAGGTAGTAAAGCCAATCACTTGCAACATCTTTCAAAGTAAAGGGGAACACTATCAACATCAATTGGTCGTCTGACAGGCCTTGGGGTCTCAGTCTATCACACACACTCACAAAAGTAACAAGGTGCTTGTTTGGTTTCTCCCTAGTCAATCCATGAAAGTAAGGCAAAATAGATGACCAATTCGACTTTTACTCAAATCTTGAACCCTCAGTGAGATCTGGAAGACTAATTGCAATGGGTTGAGCACTCATATTAGGTTCCTTCAGGTTTCTCAGGGTCTTTCTTGGCGTATTCACAACAACGTTTGCCATCTCTTCGTCTGCCTCAAACACAAGCTTCCTCTTCAACCTAAGAGATCTTTCAATCTCGGGATCAAAAGACAAATGCGATGAACTAGAAGATCCAGTTTGAACCATACAAAGACACAACAAACTCAAAGTAAAGAGTAATTGAAAAAATTAAAGAAAAGCAAACTCCTTTCTTCTCCCTAGCAACGGCGCCAAGAATTTGGGTGGGGAAAAACGTCGTTCGAACTTTCGCCCTTTACCAAATAGTAATAATATCCAAACTTAAACACACAACCAATAGGTTAGGCGATCAATAACTTAATAAACCAAATAACTACTAGTATAGCGATGAAGTCCGGTGTCTAAACCACAGGGAGAAGCGATTTCCTATTCAATAACTCTAAACAAGTACTCTTATAGCAAAGCAATGATTCTTGACAAATAGAAAATATGTAAAAGTAACTAGATTGAAAATCACAAAGCAAATTGATATCAAAGTAGAAAGAACATTTCACCTGTAATTCTCTAACAATGGTTGGAATTCATGGCCCTCGGATTGATCTATATATTATTATTATTCCTAGGTCTACTTGACTAAAGTTGAGAGATCCGCAGAGATTCACTCATCTTATTCAATAACACTAAAGAATAGCATTAAGAACTCAAGTAATCAAGACCAATTAGCACATTGACTCTACACAATTAAGACAGATAGGCGCATATCGAACTCAACCCTAATTGCATATCCTCAACATAGATCAATTGAAATCATTCACTATAAAGACAAAGCGGCATATCTATCATCAATACATTTGTTTGCTATTGAGAAAACAACAACGAATTCATAGCTAAAGATGCAATCCCTAACATGTTGATCAGGCATAGAAAGGAACACAACTATAAATTAAGCACAAGATGATAACTAAGAACATGAATAATCAAATAGAATCAAATCCTCACAATGTAAACAAATATGTCTTTGAATCACAAGCGAAACTATGAGTTTAGCAACTCATAGGCCAATTCTCTCTCTCTCTCTCTCTCTGTCTATCTCTCTCTCTCTCTCTCTCTGTGATGGTGTTCATAGTCTCACAATAACAACTCCCCATGGCAAAATAAACTGAAAACAACCTAAATAAGTCTCACATGGGTCGGTGATGATGCATATTTCATATAGGCATTATAGGGGTTTCTTATTGCTATTAGATATTGGTTTTGTTATGTTTTGAATCTAGTTTCGTTTATTACTGGTGAAGTATTTGAGTTCGGAATCTATGCATTTTTAGTGTTTATTCTTCAAAATTACATTCTGATCTTGGATGGATTATGGAAAGAGCTTAAGAAGCATGTTTTGGAGCATATGGGGGCTGAGGAAGAGCTAAGGAGGAGCAAGGAGGCACGAAATTGGAATTCGTTGAAGGAAAATGAGGAACGTCGAGCACTGCATGAACGGCGCCCGCCGTTGCCCAGGTCACGGATACGCGTTTTGGACCCGAAGACTAATATTTTATATTATTTCTTATTGATTCCTCTAGGGTTTTTGCCGACCTTAGGAGACTTTAGAGAAAGAGAGAAACATTAGAGGGAAACTATGAACTCAATTAGAGAGAGAGAGAGAGAGAGAATTGGCCTATGAGTTGCTAAACTCATAGTTTCGCTTGCGATTCGAAGACATGGTTTTTTGGATTGTGAGGATTTGAGTTTATTTGATTATCCGTGTTCTTAGTTATCATCTTGTGCTTAATTTATATTTGCGTTCCTTTCTATGCCTGATCATTATGTTAGGAATTACATCTCTAGCTATGAATTCGTTGTTGTTTTCTCGATAGCAAACAAAGGTATTGATGATAGTGCTGTCTCTTTGTCTTTGGAGTAGATGATTTCAATTGATCTATGTTGAGGATATTTGATTAGGATTGAGTTCGGTATGCGCCTATCTGTCTTAATTGAATAGAGTCAATGTGTCAATTGGTCTTGATTACTTGATTTCTTAATGCTATTCTTTAGTGATATTGAATAAGATGAGTGAATCTTTGCGGATCTCTCAACTTTAGTCAAGTAGACCTAGGAATAAGAATAATTGATAAATCAATCCGAGAACCATGAATTCCAACCATTGTCAGAGAATTACAGGTGAAATGTTCTTTCTACTTTGATATCAATTTGCTGTGTGATTTGCAATCTGGTAACTTTTATATTTGCTATTTGTTCAAAAGATCACTGCATTGCTTTAAAGAGTCTTGTCTAGAGTCATTGAATAGGAAATCGCTTCTCCCTGTGGGTTCGACACCGACCTTCATCGCTATACTAGTAGTTGTTTGGTTTATCAAGTGATTGGTTGCATAATCTATTGGTTATGTGTTTAAGTTTGTATTTTTATTACTATTTGGCGAAAGGCGAAAGTGCCAACGACGTTCATCCCACACCAGTCGGCAAAACCCTAGTAGGAATTACTAGAAAATAATATAAAATAATAATCTTCGGATCCAAAACCGCATTTCCGAGATCCCGGCCAACGACGGGCGCCGTGCAAGGGGCGGCGGCCACCGTCTCTATAGTGCTCGAAGTTCCTCAATTTCCTTCAATGGATTCCAGTGTTGTGCCTCCTTCCTCTTCCTTATCTCCTCCTTCGCCTTCATATGCTACAAAACATGCTTCTTAAGCTCTTCCCAAAGTCCATTCAAGGTCGGAATGTAAATCTGCAAAATAAACACTCAAAACGCATAGTTTCCGAACTCGAATACTTCACAAGTAAATATACGGAACTAGACTCAAAACATAACAAAACCATTACCTAATAGGAATAAGAAACACATATAATGCCTATATGAAATATGCATTATCAATGCGCACGACTCCATCACAACTGCTTATATTCCTTTTCTATGTGCTAATGATTGGGTGCAATAGTGGTCCTGCATAAACTTCTATGAGACGACCCACTATTATGTGGAGTTGCTCTATGCATCTTATTCTTATACATCCGTGACTGTCCTGTAGTACCTTGTAAAATCTATGCCTTCGGAGATATGATTTGTACGATCGCGTGCTCAAATTGCATATCATGCAGCCGCTCTTGTCATAGGGTGTGATAGCCTTGCTATACCCTCTCTATATGATCTTATGACTATCTAAGCATATTAAATATTGCTAGCCAGTTAGAATGCCATGCCTCCACATGGTTGTATCATGCTAAGTATGATTAGTGGTGTGCTTATGTGTTTTCTCATCCAAGTTGTTCTTATCCCATGATGCCCTTCCAATGCTTATCTGGATGAACTCATACTTTTATGAAATGTGTGTTAATTAGCGGTGGAATACTACGTTGCATATTATACCCTTTGACATGGTAGATGCATGTATACATGAAATGTGATTTTGGTGACAAATTGTTCCTCAATGACTAACTTAGAATGCACTTTTTCCTTAAATTTATATTACTAGTATCATGAAGGCCAAGACTTGCTTTCCCCATAGCTCCTTGTGTGATGACATCCCACGCTTACCCTATCATTATGAGAAGTCATTGCTATAAGATGTGATTACTGTACTGCTTTTATATGACTTGCCCATGTATACTTGTTACAAGTAATTTACCTTACCTGTAATGCTCTATAATGTTTACTAGATTCTGCATAAGCTAGGTGCCACACCAATCTATTATTGCATTCGTATATACATGTTTCTTATACATACCAAGCTTGTCTAGTGGGTGACATGAAAAGTTTCCAGCTAGTCTCTTATGCGCCATACAGGACTTGATACGGGACGAATGTCGTTGGCAATTTCGCCCTTCCCAAACTAGTGATAAAAATCCAAACTTAAACACACAACCAATAGATTAGGCAATCAATCAATTGATAAACCAAATAACTACTAGTATATCAAGAAAGTCCGGTGCCGAACCCACAGGGAGAAGCGATTTCCCACTCAATAACTCCAGACAAGACTTTTTAAAGGAAAAGCAATAACATTTAGACAAATAGCAAATATAAAAGTAACCAGATTGCAAATCACAAAGCAAATTGATATCAAGATAGAAAGAACATTTCACTTGTAATTCTCTGAAAATGGTTGAATTCATGGTCCTCAGATTGATTCATCAATTATTCATATTCTTAGGTCTACTTGACTAAAGTTTAGGGATCCGCAGAGATTCACTCACCTTATTCCATATCAATAGAGACTAGTGTTAAGAACTCAAGTAATCAAGACCAATTGGCACATTGACTCTATTCAATCAAGACTAATAGGCATATACCGAACTAAATCTCAATCAAATATCCTCAACATAGATCAACTGAAATCATCCACTACGAAGACAAAGAGACATCACTATCGTCAATACCTTTATTTGCTATCAAGAAAACAACAACGAACTCATAGCTAGAGATGTAATTCCTAACATGTTGATGAGGCATAGAAAGGAACACAAATATAAATTAAGCACAAGATGATAACTAAGAACATGAATAATCAAATAAACTCAAATACTCAAAATCAAAACAACCATGTCTTCGAATCACAGGCGAAACTATGAGTTTAGCAACTCATAGGCCAATTCTCTCTCTCTTTAATGGTGTTCATAGTTTCACACAATAGCCAAACTCCACCCACGACTGGATAAACTAAAAAACATCCTAAATAAGGTCCAGAAGGGTCGGCATAACCCTAGAGTAAAATAATATATATTAATTTTCTTCGGATCCAAAACCGCGTATTTGGGATCTGTGGTAACGACCGACGTTGTGGAAGTGGCGGTTGGCATCGTCTCTGCAGTGCTCGTCGTTCCTCATTTTCCTTCAACGAATTCCAATGTTGTGCCTCCTTGATCCTCTTTAGCTATTCTTCCGCTCCCATGTGCTCCAAAACATGCTTCTAAAGCTCTTTCCATAGTCCATCCAAGGTCAGAATGTAATTCTGCAGAATAAACACTGAAAACACATAGATTTCGAAATCGAATACTTCACAAGTAATGAACAGAACTAGACTCAAAACATAGCAAAACCAATACCTAAAAGCAATAAGAAACACCTATAATGCCTATATGAAATATGCATTATCAAATCCCCTTCACACTTAACTCTTGCTTGTCCTCAAGCAACCATAAGGAAAAACATCATCTACGCATCCCACATGAAATCTTTCACAACTTTACTCATCAAAATCAACATTATCAATAGTGAAAATATAACCAAATATATAAATGTCATAACATGTATATATGGGATCAAGTTGCTTGCATGCTCAAAAATAAACCTTAACAAGGATAAAATGTGTATCTCCCACTCTCATGTGTTCAGGCTTTAAGTATATACTCACTTCAATTTCATACACAAGCATCAACTATAATATTGACATTTATATCACAAAATCTCCACTGGATACGTCAATGCAAAAATAAAAACATCAAGAGGATTTTCGCTCAATGGAAACCTTCATAGAAGATTCCATTTGGCGGGATTGTAATGGGGCTTGGAAGAAACATAAGGGCAAGGAATTGTATTTGGTCATGTGGTGTAATAAATTCCTAGAAAATAAGATTCCAAAACTCCCAACATAACACAAACCAACTCAAATATATCAAGCTCAGAATTGCACAACATCTCTCAATATCATCCAAATAACTCCAAAAATCTCAAATCTCATCATCTCACATATAGTGCAATCTCAACACCCAATCAATGTATCTCATAACCAACATAAATCTCAACTCTTCCTCATTATGCAAACATAATATAAATGGCTCCTTATTCTTTCTCTTTTTTTTTTCTTTTTTTTTCGGAATTTTTTTAAACTAACTTACTTTTATCCCTAGGTGAATTTTATTCTCCCTAGGTCCAAGCTTTTTATTTCTTTTTTTCTTTTCTTGAGCCACAATACATGATAATCAAATGCATAAACATGAGGAACTAAATAAGCACATATCATTACATCTTCTCAAAACCATAAACCATAAACTCACACTTTAGATTCATTCTCATCAATCTCCAAAATAGATTCCATAAACCATTCAAAATCTCAATTCCCCTGGAATAAGGGTAAGGCTCATCATAGGCTAGGAATAATAATTTTGTGGAGCTAACAATAAAAAGGCTAGAGGCTCAAATTGGTTTCAAAGCAAGATATAGCATAGGGTAGATATGGATAAATATATGGCTAAAAGGTTGCCTCTATCATTTGAACTTATCAAGCATTGAACACGTATATAATCGGCCTCGAAAATAGATAACCATGGCAATACTCAATGATAAATGCATAGGAAGAGTATATCTCACAAGAAAAGTAAAAGGAATAAAGATGTATCCCTTATAAGGCCAAAAATATCTCATTAGGATAAATTTTTGTTGAATTTCAAGCATACTCCCAAACTTAGATCATACATGCTCAATCATATATGCTCAATCATATTTCACATAAAAACAAATTTTCACGATAAGATCAAATCATTCCAGAATTCCATGAGATTTATAAGATCATGCCAAGACAAACTCAAATCAAGATGGGTATCCTTGACAACACAATATGCAAAAATACAAACCAAACTCACCTTTTTTTTTACATTTTCTACTTTTTTTTCTTTTTGACATTTTATATAACATAAAAGAAATAACATAACGGAAATAATCAAAGACTCAAAAACAAAAACTAAAAAACAAACAAAAATTCAAACATGCACTAACTTAACTATTTTACTTCAATCTCCCCCCCCCCCCCCTCCTCCCCCCACCCACACACACACTTACATGTTGCATTGTCCTCAATGTATAAAACACAAAAAGGAACAATGAAAATATAAAAGTAAAGGGTTTGAAAGAAGCAAATGACTGACCAATAACTGTGAAGGCGTGGTCAGGGTTATAGACAGCTGATTTAGGTCCAGGGACACATATGCTCAGGGCTTACGAAGACATGCTTCAATCTTGTCAATCTTCGTTTCTAGACACAACTGATGCTCATGTAATCAACAAAAACTTCTTTGGTGCTGATCTTCCATTCTAGTCAAGCGACTGTCAATAATCACCATAAGCTCAAATAGAGAACTGCTCTCAGAGGGGATATCAAGATCATCACCAGTCTCATCTCTCAGAAGAAAACAGTCGGAAGAGAACGGGTCTGCAGCTGTCCCAATAGGTATTGGACTATGATGAATCACAAAAGTAGCCAATGTATGGCCAACAGGTATATGCGCAGGAAGATACAAGTGGTGCTCACCCTTCTCGTCGGATAGCCATCGGAAGCGCTCGCCAAACTCAAAATGGTTAAATTTTTCAACCAAGCGAGCGTTCAGCGTGGCCGATATATCAAAATAGTAAGGCTCTGATAAGGGTTGTATGGAGCTCAGATCCATACCCAAATAGTGTGCTATTAAGGTAATCATTCCACCAAAAGTAACCACAGAAGCACACATATCATCTTTCTCTCGAAATACCTCCCCACAAGCAGATAAAAACAACTATATCCAATCTGGGACATACTCAGCCCTCGGCGTCAAACATTCTAACCACAACCACATCCTCTTGGGGATAACCGTCGGATCAGCAGAACCATGGACGGCAGGAGTTAACACTCTATGCCAAAGTCTAATTCCACGGTGCATAATTAAATAATTGTGAAAGCTGTCTGCTAACTCAGCATTGCCTGACACAATAGCCCAAGTCTCAGCGGGTGTAGTAGTCGATAAGCTCCGACGCAATGGACTCGACCAAGGTACGTTCATTCCCAAACCATGAGATAACAATCGTTTATGAATGGAGCATTCTGTACCCCATAATATGAAGCGGATCTCTTTATCAGAACGCACCTCTAGAGTTGATAGGAACTCACGCACCAAAACAGGATAAGTTGGAGCGCTCATCAATAAGAAATTAGAAAGACCTCCCTTTTACAGCATCAGCGATACTGAAACGTGAAGACCCAGCTTCTGCAATGTCTCCAGATGAAAGAATCGCGTTGACTGATAACTCACATTCCTCAATTGAAACCACCGCTCCTTCTCCACTTTAGACAAGTAGGTCGGGGCATCCATAGTGGGAGCGCGAGACATGATTCACGAAAATGGAGGAGAAACCGAAGAAAATCACCAAAAATGACCAAAAGACGGGTTCGTGGTAGGGGCGGCGGGCGTCGTTTACGCAGAACCACAAATCCGAGTGAAAACGTTGGAAAACCGACGTCCACTCCTCCAAACTTCAAATTTCTAGAACAACTTGGTTTCAAAAGGGCTCTTTTGTGATAGGTAAGGGAATGGAATGGCAAAGATAGATTTTTGTGGGTGTATGGTAGTTGCGGAAAGTGGTTTGGTAGATTGAATCGATTGAAACACAGGGCTTTAGGAAGTCAGATTGGATTCCAGTAGGCTTTTGGTATTCTTAAGATTCCTCTTGAGCAAGTTTAATTTCTCCACAAATAGGGAGAGATATTGTATGGTAAGTAGGAAGGAAATCTATCAAAAAGAAAAAAGAAAAATGTTAGTCTAGATATAATAGAATAGAAATAGATAAAAATCTAATCCTAGGAAATAAAGAAACTAATCCTAAAAAGAAATATCTAATCCTAAAAATAGAAAATAAATAAAGGATAAAATACTAATCCTAAGAATAATAAATAGGAAATACTCTAACCTAACATAAATAGGAAATAATCTAATCATAAGACAAAAAATAGAAGAAAATAATCTAGTCCTAAAAAAAATTCAAAAAATAATAAAAAAACATACAGATAGAACTTCCCTTTCCAAAATTTACCAAAATTTGGATTCGTCCGGCAGACACACAAGCGGCGGGGTCCACAGAATGCAACTCCGTGTTTGCAATCAATCAAAACTTAAACCCAACATCGGTTTCACTTACAGTAACTTCTAAAATCCGTTGACACGACTGACCCTACTTAATTGAATTGAAAAGAACAAATGCATAAGAAATAGAAATACTACCTAACTACCTTGGGTTGCCTCCCAAGAAGCACTTTTGTTTCACATCTTTGACTCGACGTGATGCACTCTTGATCAAGTTATCCCACCAAGATCCCCCACACTTGTCCTTTTCAGAACAAGGGGTGGAACTTTAGGAACTTTTCCGACATAGCCATCAATAGAATCCTTCGATTACTCCTTGGCATAAGTAACTTCAGGAGGTTGTCTTGTAATCAATGTTCTAAAAAACGCTTGGCGAATGCTTGGTGGTAGGGTAGGGTTAAGGGTCTAGGCGGGGCCTAGGTGGATTTCATGGTGAGTCTTTAAAGTCTAGGCGGGTTTTTATGACCTTGAATGCCTTTGCGGCGGGGCGAGTTCAAAGGTTTAGGCGGGGGTCTTGAAGGGTCTTGAAGGGTTTTTTAGAACAATGCCTGTAATTGCAAAAACCTCAGAAGTATTAGGAATCGAATTTTGACAGGGAATAGCAATATAATCATTTGAATGAGACACATTTTCATGAGACTTAAACAAATTCTCAATTTTATTTTCAATTTCTTTCCCTAATCAAGCTTCATCTTTGCTAGAAAACTCAAGATTCATCGATTCATTTTTAGCAGAAGCATCTAACAATGTATTTGATTCATTCTTGTGATTAATTTCATTAGAGTCAAGAACATCTACAAAATCATTGGCAGAGGAAACAATAGGTTCAAATATAGAAAATTCAATCTTTCTACCCTTAAATTCCATAGTTAGTGAACCTTCAAAACAATCAATCTTAGTTTTAGCCGTTCGCAAGAATGGCCTTCCCAAGATAATCGGGGTTTCATTTGTACCTTGTTCCATGTATAGAATGAAGAAATCATCTTGAAAAATCAAATCATTTACCTTTACCAACACATCTTCAACAACCCCTCGAGGCTTAATACTAGAGCGATCAGCGAGTTATATAGTAACACCAGTTTCAGATAATGAATTGAGACCCAAAAACATGTATAAGTTATAAGACATATCATTAATTGAAGCACCTAGGTCTAGCATAGCTTTGGTGAAGCTAGCATTGCCTATCGCACATGGTGTACTAAACATTCATGGATCTCCGCATTTTTCAGGCAATCGTATCTGAAGCAAAGAAGAAAACTTTTCGCTTAAACTTACCTTTTCCATCTTTCTCATCATTTGCTTGCGCTTCATTATGCATAACTCTTTCAAGAATTTCGCATAGCGAGGCACATTAAATTAAAGAGTGGAATATTTACTTCAAAATGAGCAAAGGTGTCGTAAAGAGTTTGTTCATCTTCCGACTTACGATCAGATCTTAAGGCATGAGAAAAGGGTGGTCCGGGTCTTGAAACCTCATAAGACAACTTCTTGGAAGCTTTCTTCGGGGATTGAGCAACGTCAGAAGTTGGATCCGTCAAAGGAGGTGGTGGCGGGCGCCGTGGTGAGGGGTGACGGGTGTCGTTTACGCAGTGCGTCTCCAATTCCGTCTCTTCGTTCTTATTGCCCAAATAAACTTCCTCTCTAGGCCTCTCTTCAACATTCCTAGTGGGTGTATTCAATTGTTTACCTCCTCTAAGGATCATGGCGCTTACATTTTCCTTCAGATTCACTACCACTTGTGATGGCGACTTTCCCGAATCTTTCGCTTTCAATTCACCAATCTCCTTAGCCATTTTACTCAGCAACTTCTCTTGAACACTCATCTTGTCCAATAGCAACCTCAATGTCTCATCTCTGTCATCTTGTTGAGTGTTTCTAGGACGATTCTCATATTTTTCTCTTTAAAAAGGAACTTGTTGATGCTGGTCTCTCCCGTAGAATCCACTTTGGTAGTTTGAATTGTATCCTTGATTGTAATTGTTACCAAATTTGCGGCGAGGTCCATAATCCATAGCATTCACTTCAACGGTGCCCTCTTGAATCAAGTAACACTTATCATTCGGATGAGTTGGATCTCCACAAACTCCACAAGTTCTAGGCTGATGGGGTTGATTCATTTGCATAGCCATCTTGTTCACGATCTCCATAAGCATATCCACGTCATCTTTGTGTCCATCTTTCGAGCTATCCAACTTATGAACTCCTCTAACTCCTTGGTGTCTCCCATATTGTTGCGATGCATTAGCACCCCCTACAAAAATCTGCATTGCTTCCTAAGGTGTTTAATCCAAAATATCTCCTCCGCTAGTAGCGTTGATGAAACTCCTATTGGTGTCAAGCAAGCCTTCATAAAAATATAGCACTAGATTATCCTCGGGTATACCGTGTTGCGGGAAACTATCCTTAAGCTTCTTGAACCGCTCAACATACTCATAAAGACTTCGTAGGTGATTACTCAATAATGGACAACTCCTTCTTAAGTTTGTTGAGGCAAGTCGCAGGAAAGTACTTTTGCCGGAAAGCTTTCTTCAATTGCGCCCAAGTAGTAATGCTTTCTAGGTGTAGGTAGTAAAGCCAATCGCTTGCCGCATCTTTTAGAGTAAAGGGGAACACTCTCAACATCAATTGGTTGTCAGACAAGCCTTGTGGTCTTAGTCTATCACACACACTCACAAAGGTAGCAAGGTTCTTGTTTGGCTCCTCCCCAGGAAATCCATGAAAGTAAGGCAAAATAGATGACCAATTCGACTTGAACTCAAATCTTGAACCCTCAGAAAGATTAGGAAGACTAATTGCAAGTGGTTGAGCACTCAAATCAGGTTCCTTTAAGTTCCTCAGGTTCCTTCTTGGCAGGTTAACAACAACGTCTGCCATCTCTTTATTTGTCTCAAACACGAGCCTCCTCTTCAATCGGAAAGATCTTTCAACCTCGGGATCAAAAGAGAAAGACGATGAATTAAAATATCTAGTTTGAACCATGCAAAGACAAAACAGACTCAAAATAAAGAGTAATTGATAGAGTTAAAGAAAAGTAAACTCCTTTCTTCTCCCCAGCAACGGCGCCAAGAAGTTTTGTATGGGACAAATGTCGTTGGCAATTTTGCCCTTCCCAAACTAGTGATAAAAAATCCAAACTTAAACACACAACCAATAGATTAGACAATCAATATATTGATAAACCAAATAACTACTAGTATAGCAATAAAGTCCGGTGTCGAACCCATAGGGAGAAGCGATTTCATACTCAATAACTCTAGACAAAAATCTTTAAAGCAAAAGCAATAACCTTTAGACAAATAGCAAATATAAAGTAACCAGATTGCAAATCACAAAGCAAATTGATATCAAGATAGAAAGAACATTTCACCTGTAATTCTTTGACAATGGTTGGAATTCATGGTCCTCGGATTGATATATCAATTATTCATATTCTTAGGTCTACTTGACTAAAGTTTAGAGATCCGCAGAGATTCACTCACCTTATTTGATATCACTAAAGAATAGCATTAAGAACTCAACTAATCAAGACCAATTGGCACATTGACTCTATTGAATCAAGACTAATAGGCGCATACCGAACTCAGTCTCAATCAAATATCCTTAACATAGATCAATTAAATCATCCACTACAAAGACAAAGAGACATCACTATCATCAATACATTTGTTTGCTATCAAGAAAACAACAACGAATTCATAGTTAGAGATGTAATTCCTAACATGTTGATAAGGCAAAGAAAGGAACACAAATATAAATTAAGCACAAGATGATAACTAATAACATGAATAATCAAATAAACTCAAATCCTCACAATCCAAGCAACCATGTCTTCGAATCACATGCAAAACTATGAGTTTAGTAACTCATAGGCCAGTTCCCTCTCTCTCTAATGGTGTTCATAGTTTCACACAATAACCACACTCCACCCACGAATGAATAAACTGAAAAACATCCTAAATAAGGTCCACAAGGGTCGGCAAAACCCTAGAGGAAAATAATATAAATAATATAAATTAATTGTCTTCGGATCCAAAACCGCGTATTCGGGATCTAGGGTAATGGCGGGCGTCGTGGAAATGGCGGCGGGCGCCGTCTCTGCAGTGCTCGTTGTTCCTCATTTTCCTTCAACGAATTTCAATGTCATGCCTCCTTGCTCCTCCATAGCTCTTCCTCAGCTCCCATGTGCTCCAAAACATGCTTCTTAAGCTCTTTCCATAGTCTATCCAAGGTCGGAATGTAATTCTGCAGAATAAACACTGAAAACGCATAGATTCCGAACTCGAATACTTCACAAGTAATAAACGGAACTAGACCCAAAACATAGCAAAACCAATACCTAAAAGCAATAAGAAACACATATAATGCCTCTATGAAATATGCATTATTAGTACTCAATCATGCTTCTCGTTGCTCCTATCTGTTAACATCTTTCATTAAGGTAGGTACATGTTAGTGTTCAGTGATGCACATAGTTTACTCCATGATTGGTATGTGTTTTGCTTGCTGCACTTGTAACCTCGTAGATTCCATAAAGGCCGCTTACTCCTTCTTGGGTTTGGACCTTGTTTTTTTTTTCGTCATGTCATTATCTATTGGTCTGTGTTCGGTTCCGTGGGGAGTCCTGGTTGTCCTCCTTGTCTCTCCCCTATCTCCGCTAACTAAAAATTTGCTTGCAATACTTTGACGAATGATGGCATAGAAAAGAGCACGTTTAGCAAAAGAGCACGGGAGCGGCACAATAGAAGCACGGTGGGCCCATAAACCCCAGGTCTCAGAACTGACATATTGATTCTTTGAATGATGAACTGGTGGTGGACGTTACCTGGTTAACTTCTACTTATGAGGATGGATTTCAGTGCTTTGGTGTTCCTATGTGACTGACCTTGTGATATGATTGGTGTTCTATGTCGGTAAGCCTTGACTGTTTCTTTTACTCGTGGAACGTGAACTATACCTGCTGAAATCCTGACCTTGTGTTTAGTAATCAGGATATTATGTGCCCCGTTAATATGTGACAGTATGTTACTTTGATGCTGGCCTGATATTACCTTTTCTCAAATTACTAATAGCATGATGTAATGTGATAACTTCACTTGCTAAGCCAATACCTAATATTTTGCAATACTTGCTGAGCATAATAGTATCTTGAGACTTATGACATGTGACTGTTTGAGGCAATGAGAGATAATGATGTATAAACCTAGTGTGAAATCATGTTATATGCTAATATGAAATACTTGGAAATTAAGTGATAGTAGAGTGTAGAGTCCATAGTATAAGGATGCATGTTCTCCTGGTATATTGGTATGCGTTGACTTGTTAAGTTAAATGTTGTCGTGATAATATTTTGTTCCTTGCTATGTTGTTAGACCTTGCTATTACCGAACCGTGGGAGCATGACAAATTCTATGATTGACAACTTGAACTTAAATTGCTAAAACGTGTTGGTGTAAATATCCCTATGCGCTGATATTTCAAAATTGATTTTCAGTTAGATCATTGGCTATGAAAATGGTGAATATCTTTTCTTGTTGAATCTTGTTGAAATTGATTTTGTTGTGCTGACTTATTGCCTTCTATTAGATTGACACCCCTATTGTGACAAAATTCTGCTATGTTAGTAGTGGTGAGTAGGAAACCATGCTGATGTGATTTTTTAAGGTTAAGGCTTGATATGTTTGTGTGTTGCCCTTTCAAAAATGACATTCCTGCTTGATGAATTCTTATCTTTTGACACCTAGAACATGAAATGCTAATGTTGAGTGTTGACGTTCCAATATACTGGTGTGCGGCAATGTTGGTAATGGCTATTCATGTTATGATTTTGGTGTGGCCAATCTCGGTGGTTGGTTGTTTATGAGGTGGCATGTCTTGGTTATATCGATTCTGGTAATGGCTGGAGATTCGTATCTTGGAATTCTTTTTTAGAACGGAACCTAGGAAGAGAATTTAGAATTAGCCCTTAGAGGTGGATGAGTCCACCTCTCGAGTTTGAGCTTGCTTGACTAACTTGGGATTTGAAGGGTTTTGAAAGAGTTTGGAAACGACTAACTCGAATTTTGAAAAGCTTTAATTGGTTATGAATTTGAGAAGGTTTTGGTTGATTTTGAAACTTTTCAATTGCACAATCCCTTTTGAAACTTTTCAAATCCGGGTTTACATTATAACGCCTCATGAAGTGGATACAAGGATTTTATAGGGGCGTATATAGAGTGCTTGATAAGACCTAGTAGAGACACTATGATGCTTTTCGAGTTATGATATGACTGAGAAGTCGGGGTAAGGATGTGATAGAGGCCCATATCACATACTTGCTACGCCCAATTGGGGATATTATGATCACGTCAAGGATATAGTGAGGATCTCATACGAGCCCTTATGAGGTGCTTACGGGATCAATGGCATGTTCCTTGGACTCATCAATCTCAGACTTCATCCCCTTTATTTAAAATGATTTTAGTCTCGAGGATGAGACTTGTTTTTAGAGGTGGATGAATGTAATGACCGGAAAATTTCAAAGTATTATTTCATCAAAATGTTGACGTGATTTCTAAGATTCGGACATTTTCAGAATTTCCATCCTCGATAAAAAGAATCTCAATCTAACTCTTTTCGAAAAATCCCGGCAAAATTTTATTTTAAAGACCGATAATTCCGTATGTTTTGCGCGTTTTATGAATTTATCTCGTTTCTTATACCGTGTCTCCTACAATCTTTTTCGAATACTATTACTACTTTGGCATTCAAAACTTATTATTTCAACAACAAAAATTAGTTATTTTGGGAGGGTTTTAGATAAGGGATGGAATGATGTTGGGGTAATTTTGGGTAAAATTTTTTCTTTTTCTTTCTTTCGACTTTCCTCTGTCCTCTTCAGGAAGCCATCTTTAGCTCTGTGTGCACCACGCCCTCAAAACCAAAAAAACCCCTCTACTCCCTGCTTCCACCCCCTATTCTCCCTTTAATTGGTCTGATCAATTCCAGTGGAGCCACCTGACAGAGGGAAAACCTGTCGTTGATCCGTCAAAGAAAACTCAAACCTATAACTAGTATAGCAATAAGTAAGAGGTCGATCCCACAGGGAAATTCGCTATTCAAGTGTGATTTAGATGCCAATCAAGTAACCAAGTTGGGGGGTTTTTGAGTGTGAAAGTTCCGCCTTTGATCAAAGCGAATTGATGAAAGCAAGAGTAAATGATTTAATTCAGACAATTAGGAGAAGCAATTCTACCTACAATTTTCCACTTTATTTGATTGAAACGATCCTTTTAACTTCTTCTCGTCCTATTAAGTTTCCTATGAATGCCCTTGTCCCGACCTAATATAGTTACTAGTCCAATCAGTCGTAGAAACCCTTATCAATCGAACAGTCCCTAAAGAAGGATTTAACCCAATTGATAGCTTTAAGTTCAGAGATTAGCCAAGGTATTTGCAGTCCCTAAAAAGGGATTTAACAACACATCCAACTTCCTACTTGTTCAATTAGTTCAATCAGCCCTAAAGGAACAAGTTTGCCACTTAGGTTATGGTTCACAATCAGGAATCTACAAAACCTTAGCAATTGAATTGATCTAACAAGTTGGCCAGACAAGATAGAACAAAACAATAAATCAATCAAGCACAAAGAAGTTGAATCATTCAAATATAGGAAATAAGGAACGAGAATTAGAAACTCATAATCAATCCAAATTAAGCTTCAAATTGCAGGCAGAATAGATGAGTTTAGTTCCTCATGGAAGACATCGCTCAAAATCTCTAAAGTGTCTGATGAAAGAATAGAATAGAAGTGCTGAAAATAACATAAAACCTGTCCTTTTAAAACATCCAAACTCGGCCATAAAATAAAGTAATAGATCTAGGGTTTTTGTAATATTCAAAACGACGTGCATCCGTGCTGACGACCAATGCTGCGGGCGCAGCATAGGTACCCCGCTGCAGCGGCCCTTGCGGCAGCCGCGGCATGCATGCCGCGGCCAACCGAGGAAAGTTGTAGTTCTCTGAAATAGCTTTCCAACGCATGGTCATTATAGTTAATCGGACAACCGAGGCCTCCAGAAAGTGCAAAACAAGCTCAGCATGTCTGGCGACAACTTCTATAGACTTATTCTTCGTTTAGGTCCGCTTCTTCTTCTCAGGACCTCTTGAGATCTTCATGTAAGCTTCTCCGATTAGCTAGACGTTCTCATCTAATGCGTCATCAACTCCTGTCTCATCATCGGATCCACGATTACCCGAAATAATCAATAAAAGTGTGTAGATTCCGACTGCACTAACATAAAGAGCAAATATGCAAATTGTACTTAATCATCCATAAAATGCATCTTAACTAAGCTAAACGCAACCTATTATGCCTACCTAAATGCATGCTATCAAACTCCCCCACACTTAACCTTTGCTTGCCCTCAAGCAATGATAGAATGAACATGAATCAATGTATCCCACATGAAATCCCTTCAAGTTTCAACCTCATCAAAAGCAACATCATAGCAATTGAAAACATAAGCCAAGTAAACAAACGTCATAGCATGTATTCCAATGATCAAAGCTTAGAAGTAGACATCACCCAACCTCACCAGAAATATGTGTTTCACTCATGTGTTTAGGCTTTAAGGTACAACTCTCAACTCAATCCAAAATGCACTAAGCTCATAGACATTGACCACCATATCACCAAATATCTACCGAAATATCATTACTTGCGGGACGCAATAAAGACAACTAAATAAAATGTGACACTTTTTTTTTCTTTTTTCTTTTTTTTTTCTTGTCTTGGTGCTTTCCTTATGCGAGGCGCAAACATGGGTGTCATGAATGGCCCCGGTCTATCAACACCTCAACCTACTAATATGAAGTCCACTTGAACATCTTTTGACGCAAAATGCAAACATGGGTGTCATGAATGAACCTGGTTACTCAATGATCAAGCTCTCTTTCCTGGTGGATAGTTTTCAACACCTTTTTGCGCGAATCATACCCATGGGTGTCATGCGTAGACCCGGTTACTAAGTGCATCAACCATTGCCACCTTATTCTCTAAATATGTACAAATTCAAACAAAAGACTCAAAATATAACATAAACTCCGCAAGCAATCAAACATGTGCATCGGTCTTTAAAAATAGATATTGCAGTCAATGCCAAGAGGTAGCAACACTAGGAGAGTAATTCACACAACTGAGCAAAAGAATTCAAATAAGGCCAAACATTCTCACAGGGTCGTATTTTTAGGACTTCAATCATACTTTAGCTCAATCATACATGCTCAATTATATTTGCTAGCTCATGTCCCACAAAAATCAAATCTAGATAAGGCCAAAACATCCAAAACTCCATGGGATTTATTTGATCATGCTTGAAATTTAAATAAGAGGACAAACTAAGCCAGATGGGTATTTGAATAACACATATGTATGCAATGCATATGATTATTTGTGGATTTTTTGAATTTATTTTTTTATTTTTGTTTTTTTTATACGAAAATTGAAAATTAACAATTAACTAAACTAAACAAAAATTACAGAAACTTAAACATGATGCAGAAAATTAAATATGGTCTCATATATGCATCTATATATACAGAATTCCTCTCCTCCACACTTAAAGTTTTCATTGTCCTCAATGAAACAGTAAAGAGAACAAAATTAAATCAAATAGTGAAGGAAAAGGAAAAGGAAAAGGAAAAGAAAGAAAAACTTACCTCGGGTTGCCTCCCAAGAAGCGCCTTTGTTTCAATTCGTTGGCTCGACGTTTTGCTTAAGCTTACGACACTAATCAGACATAGTCAAAGCCCTCAACCACCTGTCAAACTCTTGTGCACAACTAACAAACAAGCATGCGCTACATACAAATAAATTGAAACTAAATAATAATACATTTAAGAACCGTTTAGACTTATTGTATTCAAAAGCTTGACTACCCACAAAGGGTATATAATACCACCAATTCAGTTCTACTGGTGGCTTGTCAAATTAGCAGTCAAATGGATCAATGTATTCACCAATATTCTCTCGGGTGCAGGAGACAACCTTTACCTGCTCTGTAGCCTCAGCAATAGGCTCCGGACCTGATTCATCAATGGGCGAGCTAGGGATGATCTCATCAGATGGAGTGTCTTCTTCCTCAATCTTCTCAATGTGATTTTCCACAATGACTTCAAGAGGTGCAACAGAGGTCTCAACGATTTGAGATACTGGAGTAAGTGACTCGTTCTGCGCACATTGATTATCCATGTAGCAGAAAAATTCCCACATCTCCAAGAGTCCCATATCTAATAAACCTCCATCACTCAAGCGCTCGACAAGACTTCGTGTCTCAGAAGTCATGCCATCAAAGATGCATAAAAGCATTTCCCTTATACTAGCTTGATATCCCCATGAATAAACATCGTTAATGTACTCCTGCAGTCTGATAAAGAATTGATGAAAATTCTCTCCAGGTAACTGCAATAACCTCACCTTCAACATATGTTAGTAGCAAGAGTGCAGGCCATGTAAGTGGTCCACACCAAACATCAGCACTAAAAACACACAAGAATTAATAAATTTCCCCAGCAATGGCGCCAAATTTGACGGAGAGAAAACCTGTCGTTGATCCGTCAAAGAAAACTCAAACCTATAACTAGTATAGCAATAAGTAAGAGGTCGATCCCACATGGAAATTCACTATTCAAGTGTGATTTAGATGTCAATCAAGTAACCAAATTGGGGGGTTTTTGAGTGTGAAAGTCCCGCCTTTGATCAAAGCGGATTGATGAAAGCAAGAGTAAATGATTTAATTCAGACAATTAGGAGAAGCAATTCTACCTACAATTTTCCACTTTATTTGATTGAAACGATCCTTGTAACTTCTTCTCATCCTATTAAGTTTCCTATGAATGCCCTTGTCCCAACCTAATATAGTTACTAGTCCAATCAGTCCTAGAAACCCTTATCAATCGAACAGTCCCTAAAGAAGGATTTAACCCAATTGATAGCTTTAAGTTCAGAGATTAGCCAAGGTATTTGCAGTCCCTAAAGAGGGATTTAACAATACATCCAACTTCCTACTTGTTCAATTAGTTCAATCAGCCCTAAAGGAACAAGTTTGCCACTTAGGTTATGGTTCACAATCAGGAATCTACAAAACCTTAGCAATTGAATTGATCTAACAAGTTGGCCAGACAAGATAGAACAAAACAATAAACAATCAAGCACAATGAAGTTTAAGTATTCAAATATAGGAAATAAGGAACGAGAATTAGAAACTCATAATCAATCCAAATAAAGCTTCAAATTGTAGGCAGAATAGATGAGTTTAGTTCCTGATGGAAGACATCACTCAAAATCTCTAAAGTGTCTGGTAAAAGAATAGAATATAAATGATGAAAATAACATAAAACTTGGCCTTTTAAAACATCCAAAGTCGGCCATAAAATAAAGTAATAGATGTAGGGTTTTTTTAATATTCAAAACGACGTGCATCCGCGCTGACGACCAATGCTGCGGGCGCAGCATATGTGCTGCGGCCGCAGCACACTGTTTCTTCGTACCCCGCTGTAGCGGCCCTGGCGGCGGTCGTGGCATGCATGCTGTGGCCACGGCATATTGTCTTCGGAAAATCCGTTTCGAATTTGCTCTTCTTGTCAACAGAAAAGTTGTAGTTCTCTGAAATAGCTTTCCAACGCATGGTCATAATAGTCAATCTTACAACCGAGGCCTCCAGAAAGTGCAAAACAAGTTCAGCATGTCTTGCAACAACTTCTGCAGACTTGTTCTTTGTTTAGGTCTGCTTCTTCTTCTCAGGACCTCTTGAGATCTTCATGTAAGCTTCTTCGATCAACTAGACATTCTCATCTAATGCGTCATCAACTCCTGTCTCATCATCGGATCCACGATTACTTGAAATAATCAAAAGTGTGTAGATTCCGACTCCACTAACATAGAGAGCAAATATGCAAATTGTACTTAATCATCCATAAAATGCATCTTAACTAAGCTAAATGCAACCTATTATGCCTACCTAAATGCATGCTATCACCACCCAAAACCTTCCCCCATCATCCTTTGATTTCAATTCCAAACAAACACTCTCCTCCTCATCTGTTCACTCTCTTCTTTGTTTCAAACCGAGCACCACCGAGCCCTAGTCCTCTGTTCTAAGCACTTGAGCACAAGCCCCATAGTATTCTCCTCCCGAGCAGCTCCCACCTTCCTCTCTGTTTTTCGCTGTCCGAAGCGCCGAGACAACCGAGCATCTACAGCTCCATCTTCCACCATTTCCTACCTCGACAAGAAGCACCAGCCCCGAGCCGCCCTCTTCTTTCCCCCGCCTCCTCTGTTCTCCCTTGAAATCGAGCGGTAAGGTTCCTCCCAACTTCCTTTTGCTCTAAATCCGAGTAAAGGCGGAGCTTTAATCCCTTTACATACTCCCTAGGTCATCCCCGTTAGAAATCCAACTCCGACAAGCCAAATCGAGCCTGACGAGCGTCTTCCGGCGATGCTCTTCGAATCTCGGTGAGCTCTCCTTCTTTCCCCTCTTTTTGTGTTGTTTTAAAGGTTTTGTGTTTCTCGGTATCAGGGAGAAGTCGTGAGAGTGAACCGGGCAAGGAGCCGCCAGCGAAGGCCCTCAGCTTTTCTTTCCGCTTTCGTTTCGTTCAGCGTCGTTGCAGGGGCTGTTGTGACGAAGAGGGCAGGCTGAGTCGAATTCATTCCCTTCTTTACCTTTTGTTGGGAGTGGTTGGGGCCGGAAAGGGGGTCACCAGAGAGAGCCTGGGTGTTTCTTCTCCTCTCCTTTCTGTCGCGTCACTGAGCTCTGTTTTGAGCATAAAGGAGATGGGTTCCTTCTTTCCGAAATGATTGGGCCTAATTTCTGGGTTGTAGGCTCCTGATCCGGATCCTTTCATTCAAGTCTAATTTCTACGGAGGAATGGATTCTGTTGGCCCTTTCATTTTCAAGTTCTTGTCTTGTCTTTCGGGTTATGGGTTTGGATTCGGATCCTACTTCCGGGTAGGGGAGAGTTGGGTTGTATCCGAGCCTTTAGTTCCTCCTTTCCTATTCGGCTCGGCTTTGGGAATAAGAGAGTTTTGCTTGGTTGTTTTATTTGAGATAGTTGTGTTTTACTATGTGTTATGATTTATGTTCAAGGTTGGTAGTTATTATTTTATTATACTATTATGATTTAAATATGTAATTTTGGGAAATTTTGAAATGATTGATGTATAAATATATTTGGTGTTTACTTTAGTCATACATTGATGACAAATTATTTAAAAAGAGATTTTCAACTTTTCGGAAATGTCTTTAAGGATTTATGTTGGAAAAACCAAAATGTCAGGATTAGTTTGGAAAATTGGTTGAGGATTTAAATGATTAATGTCGGGATTTTGCCAAGTATGATTTTAAA
The DNA here is from genome assembly GCA_037127255.1 of Persicaria tinctoria. Lineage (NCBI taxonomy): Eukaryota > Viridiplantae > Streptophyta > Magnoliopsida > Caryophyllales > Polygonaceae > Persicaria > Persicaria tinctoria. The sequence continues at coordinate 36,632,832 of JBANSL010000019.1, read as the reverse complement.
GGAATTTTTTTTAATATGAGTTGAATTACTTGAGATTTAAGAGTTTGTAAAACTTTGGAAAAAATGATTTACTTGATTTAACTAGGCAAATTTGTTGTTGAAATCTTCTTGAGAATTATGTGAGTTTTAAATAAGATATGAAATGTGATATGATGAGGCAAGATGAGATTATGGAAGAGATATTATATGTTGAGATGAGATGGACATGAAATGGTATATGATATATGAGGAGATAAGGCAGAATGATCTAAATTGGGATATGTGAAGTTATGTATGATAGTTAGGGGCGCCTTGTGTGACTTAGATAGACTCATGCATATTTGTATATTTTTTAGGTGATTGTTGCTTGTTGGACTCCGCTTGCGTTATCTTTTGTTGTTCGGCATGTCCAGGTAAGTATCCTACGGGACTTACTCAGTAACCTGAACCTCCTTACTGATGTGTCATATAGCGTGTAGGTGTTGCATATGCATAAAAGCATGTCATGTAGTATCATGCGTAGGACTTGCACTTATGAATGAGCATCCCTATTCTTTATGCGTTTAAAAAGAGAACGGCCGTTATCTTTGAGTCTCGGAGTCTTTTGCTAGGGTCATAGGGTAGCCAGCCCAATCGGGCTTGCCCTGAGTCAGTATTGTCGTTACATGAGCATGATAACCCAGCACCATTGGGCATGAGTATGATATGATGATATGATATGATATGATATGATGATGTCGTGGGTTGTGCACCACCACGAGGAAATGGGTACCGTACCGGCCGTGTCCGCTCATGAAAAAGGGGGTTGAGTAGTAGAGGGATATGCCACTTGGCATTCTTTGGGCGCCTTTAGAGTCTTTCTGCACTTATATTTATATATCCTGATAAGCATGACTTGCGTGTTTAAATCATGTATTGCATTAGACCATCTTTTATTTAGGTATGGTGTTAGGTACTTGCTTCTTGCTTGCTCCATGCTTCTATGACGGGAAATCTCTGTGGACGAAATCGAAGAATCGGTCTAACGTGCTAACTTGGTTAAGTGGTAATCAATTATACTTATGGTTTTGGTTTTGACCCGGCTCCGCCATGGCAAGTTGTACTTTAAATTTGTTTTCGTTCCGCTTTCCTTAAACGATTTTCCGCGACATAGAGTTTAGGACAGGTTAAGGGTACCCAACGGCCCTACGCTTAGGGCTGGGCAAAATGTGGATCGGACCGGAATTGGACCGGGACCAGATTGGAATTTACGGTCTTTGGATCGGACCGGGATAATACGGTCTGGTCCACGGTCCAAGATTTTCTAAATTCCGGGTTCCGGTCCAAACCCGGGACCAGACCGGAATTTCCGGTCCGGACCGAAATTAGACCGGAATCCGTATCATTTTTAAAAAAAAAATATGTTGGGTACTTGGGCTTGGACAAAAGCTGAGTAGCGTGTCCTTTAGTCCATCCCTCTCCCTCCTGCCTCTTCCCTCTCAGTCTCTCTTCGCCCAACAAGAGTTCATCGTTGCTCTCTCACTCACTCGGACTCACTCGCCCAGTCGTTGCCGCCCATTGCCACCGTCCTCGCCGCCGCCCTCGCCTGTTCCCCGTCGATCATCGGTCATCGCGTAGGCATCTCTCCCCCCTCTCTTCTCATTGTTCACGTCCGCTCACAGCCTTCCACTCTCGCAGAGAGCAGAACCTCAGTCTCGCGGTCTCGCCAGAAGCACCAACTCGACTCTCTCGCCATCGCCACCACCAAACCGTTGACCTCTCTCTTCACTCTTTGTTTTTCAGATCTAGGTGTATTGAAATTTCAAATCGAATCGAAGTACAAATACAGAAATTTTCAGATCTTGTTTTGTGTACAGTTTGTAAGAGCAATTTCAATTTCAGATCTAGATCTAGGAGGAAATTAGGAATTATGAGGAATTTTCAGATATTAGAAAAAAAAAATGAATTTTCAGATTTAGTTTTCCGGTCTAAACGGTCCTAACGGTCCACGGACCGGAAACCCGGGATCGTATATCTCGGTCCCGGTCCGATCCGCGGTCCAAGTTTCTGAAAATTCCGGTCCGGTCCAGACCGGATGCCCAGCCCTACCTACGCTTGTTTTGGGGTTTGAAATCCCCGCTTTAAATACTAATGTTTAAGAGGTTTGAAACCTCGACCCGTACCTGGATTGCAAGATCCGAACGAAGGTATCCAACCTTCGAAACATAACTCGGGTATTTATGTCCGAGCCGTTAAAAAGTTGGTATCAGAGCTCAAGTTGTGCAATTCGAGTACACAAGGGTCGAGTGTATGTTTTGAAAACCGCCCAAGAATTTCAAGGATTTTTCAAAGAGTTTAAAAAGGGCAAAATGAACTTAATGTGGCTAACCCAATTGGAGTAAGTATGAACTCGACTTAATAACTAAGTGGACTCAACCGAGGGTTAAACGAGTGGGTAGAAAGGCGCTAGACCATCCCTATCGGATATAGTTAGGGATGGCAATTTCACCCGCACCTGACCCCAACTCGAATCACCCGACCTGAAAAAGTAGGTGAAAACCCGAAAAAAAGCGGGTGGAAAGTGGATGTGGGTGAAGTGGATGTGGGTGGTGGGTCGGGTGGGGTGAAGTTTTTCTCCACCCGCACCCGATCCACCACCGGATCCATCACCCACCACCCGACCCGATTCATATTAAATATATATATATATATATATATATATATATATATATATATATATATATATATATATATACTTTGATATGTGTTTAAGACTACTTATTTTCCTTATGTTTTAGACTTATGATATGGTTGACGTTCATCCAAGGCGATTCACATTCAAGTCGGACTACTTATTTTCCTTATGCTTTAGACTTATGATATGTGTTTAAGACTTGTGGCAAGTGTTGTTTAAGACTTATTGTATGTGTTTAAGACATATGTATGTGTTTAAGACTTATTTAAGACTTAAATGTGTAAAATAATCATATTTTATACACTATTTTGTGTACCAAAATTGATTGGATTTCAATTACATGCATTTAGGAAAAATCACCCACATTTCACCCATATTTCACCCATTTCACCCGATCATCCGATGGATATGGGCGAAGTGGATATGGGTGAAGTGGATATGGGTGGGGTGATGGGTGAGGAAATGGGTCACCCATGGTGGGTCGGGTGAAATGGGGGTCCATCCACCCACCAGCCGACCCATTGCCATCCCTAGATATAGTTGGGAACGGGTAGGCAAAATTAGCTTGTACTTTACAAATGGGCCTAGAAGACTCCAAGAGTTGCATCGTGGTGGTTGGAGTAGCAGGGGCCTTAGGATAGCTTGATTGTTGATTGTTTTGTGTTGTGCGCTGTTATGCTTAAATCGGAGACCTGGTTAACACTTCAACACTTAAGCCCACATCAAAGTGGGCTATCATTTTCAAATAAAACTGGGCCCAAAATGAGTTCATTATTCAGCCCAATCTTAGCCGCTGCGGTTAGTCATAGACTCTTTTCATATCTTCCAAATTGTATGTTCGGATGTGTAGCGAGGGATGACAGTGGGACGGTCTGATTAATGGGAAGTAAGAGGGTCAACATTTGGAGGATGCAGAGATTGTTGAAGGAGAAGCAACTGCTATGTAGAGATGGATTGCCTTAGTTTGGTCACAATGCTTGAGAGCCTGAGAGGAAAAGCTAGGGTTTTTATATTAGCTGAAAAGCTCAAGCTCGGCTCTGGATTGGCTCGAAAAAGCTCGACTCAAGCTCGTTCACTTATTTAAATAAGTTGAGCTTCAACAAAATTTTAAGCTCAGTTGAAAGCTCGACTCGTTTGAATAAAGCTTGAATAGCTTGAATTCTATGGAATTTCTAAAATTTTCTTTAAACTAACATGTTATAACCAAATAGAACTACTTAAAGCTCGAAAAAAACTCGGCTCGAGCTCGTTTATTTCCTAAACAAGTCAAGCTTGAACAAAATAAAAAGTTCGTTTAAAAATTAGGCTCGGCTCGAGCTCGAGCTCGTTTAACAAATGAACCATGCTTGAACATGTCAAACTCGGCTCGTTCAGCTCGAATAACACCCCTAGGGAAAGCCCAATTGTTATTTTTTAATACAATGCGAGGATTAGGGTATGTCACCCACGATTGTACCACTATTTAAGGCCGTCCTTTTGGACGAAAGCCTGAAGCTCTAAATTAGAACTCCAAGTAGAAGAGTTGGAGCCCAGATCCAAATGAGCTAAACGATCAGCCACCATGTTGGCTTCTCAAGATGTGGGAGACAGAGTCCACCTCAAACGTGTCTCTAGACTCTCCACGATGCATATAAATGCTTCTTTTTTCTTTCATTGTTGAATTATTAAGCCACACAAATTAAAAGAACAGTTTTTCTATCCTATACCCAAATGGTATAAGATAAGAGCCCTAATTTGAAAATATTTTTTAAATTTTAATTATTTTGACTTTTTTTTAATTAAATTCTCAGGGTTCACTATTTTAATTAGTTTGGCTTTTCTTTATAAAATTTTAATTAATTTGACTTATCGTATGTCCTTAAGCCATAGGATAAAAATACTGAATAAAAAATCTCTGACGGGCTGCTTTATTTGGAGTCCTTCTTCTTTATTGTTGTTAAATTAAAGGAAAAATTGCATAAAACTACCCTTTAAATAGAGTGTTTTGCGGAAAACCACCCCTTAAAACGAAAATTGCAGAAAACCACCCGTTAAAACTATTTTCTTTGCAAAGTCACACCCATCACCCAATTTTCGTTAATTGAATGTTAAAGTGTGTGGAAATTCAATTATACCCCTTATTTTTATTATTAGTTTACTCAATTCAATTAGTATTAGTTAATATTTAACTTTTGACATGTTTTTCAAAAGAAAAAAAATATAAAATATAAAAAAAAAATTCATACTTACAAAAAAATCTATAAAAATTGATGTGTAATTTATGTTTTATACATATAAAAAAATGTGTAATACTAGGGCTATTTGAAGAAAATAATTTTTTTTAAATAATGTTTTATATAGTTTTTATTATTAAAAAAATGTATGTTGAATAGTGAACATATTTTTAGAATAATAAAATCTATATGAAATCTCATTTTTTTAAAATTTATTTTCTTCAAGTAGTCCTTTAGTAATATACACTTTTTAAAATAAATAAAAGATCAATTATATCTGCTTTTTATAGAGTTTTTTTACTAATAAGTGTGAAATTATATATAAAAAATAATATTTAAAAAAAAATACTTTTGAAAAACATGTAAAAAAGGTAAAAATTAATTAATACCGATTGGATAAAGTAAAATAAGGGATATAATTGATTTTTCACACACTTTAATATTCAATTAACGAAAATTTGGTGATGGGTGTGACTTTGCAAAAAAAAAAAGGGTTTTAAGGGGTGATTTTCTGCAATTTTTGTTTTAAGGGGTGGTTTCACCAAAACACCCTATTTAAAGGGTGGTTTTCTTTAATTTTGCCTAAATTAAATCAATGGTTTGTCCAACTCAGTTAGTCTATTAAAATCTTTATAAAATTAGAAGGTTTAATATATGTTTAAACATAGGCTATATAATCCATTAAATCAATGAGAAACATTGAGCTCATATCTCTTGATTTGTGAGTTAATTTTTTTTTTTTGGAAGCAGATAAGGATTAAGAAACACGCCCATGAGCCGGCATCTTCCCTAGCGTGTCCGAGCGGACGAGAACACGAAGTTTTGGATCATCCGTGAAGCTATCATCGGCAGGGACAGTGTGGGCCAGACGTGCAATCCTGTCGACCACTCCGTTAGAATCCCTGAAAATATGACGAATAGCAACATGAGAGAAAGAAAATAAGTCCACTTTTACATCAGCCATCAACAGCTCAATCTCCCAGGGGCTGGACCAGTCCCCTAGCAGAGCCTTTATGACGACCAAACAGTCCCATTCGATCAGAAGTTTCTTAAATCCCATAGAGATGGCCTTGGAGACCCCCATCCGAAGACTCATGGCCTCGGCAAAAACAGCGGAGCTATTATTACACTTTCCCGCCCCTAATGACCTTACTTCACCCAAATGATCTCGAATCACAAAACTGCAGGTACCGCTCCCCGACTGGCAATACGACCCATCGAAATTGAGTTTGTAGTAACCTAAAGGTGGTTTTCTCCAGTACTCGTTCCTGGAGAATCGTCCTCTCATATTTTGAGGCTTATCGGTTGTAGATCCCTGGTTAATTTGCTTCCTCTGGTGAGGAGGCGCATCCTCATCCTTAATTCGACCACACCAAGCCCTGTAAGTCGATTTGCAGAATACTGTAATCGCCTGAACTGAGGCGTTTGGTATATGTTGAAAAACCGTTTGATTTCGAAAGTACCAGATACCCCACCAAGCAAAAGCCAGCTTGGTGAAAGTATTGGTGCCTAAATTGATGTCAATGTCGTTTAGCAGCCGATTGGGTTTTGTATCTAAGTCGAGGTCCGCCTCGGAGGGATGGTTTATACTTAACGATTTGGTGATCGACAATGTCATTGGGCACTGAACCAAGATATGACTAGTCGACTCGGTAGTACAACCGCAGAATAAACACCCTGATGGTACAAAAACATGAGACCTTTGTAATCTGTCAGAGGTTGGTAACCTATCACGTGCAATTTTCCAAAGGAAATGCCTTATTTTGTACGGAACATCCAGTTTCCAAATCCAGTTACAGTCGAAGTTTGCGTCGCCCCCATTATTTGGTATGATCTTGGTTGCCGCAGCCGTGGAGAACCATACATCTTTGCTGGATCCCCAGTAAAGTCTGTCAGAGAATCTGTTATGGGGAATGTGAGTCCTGGAGATTGTTGATATGATATCCAAGTCAAGAATGCCTTGTAAGTGCGTCTGTAGTTTCTGGGTGTTCCAAGTGTTGTTGTCAGTAATAAATCTGGCAACCTACCAAGTTGCTAATTCATCCGTGATTGACTGAGTAGTCATTTGATAGAGCGGTTTTTTGCAGACCCAATTGTCTTTCCAGAAATTGACTGACTTTCCGTCTCCGATTGACCATCTGAGGCCCGTTTTGAATAGTTCTGTGAGAGAATTTAATTTAGCCCATTGCCAAGAAGTGTTCCCCTTCCGTTTGTAATTTAGGAGTGGAACCCCTTTTAGGTACTTGCCTGCAATTACCTTAGTCCAGATATTGTCTGGTTCGGCGATAATCTTCCATAACAATTTCATTTGTAGTGCTATATTCATTGTTTCGGCTTTGTAAATTCCGAGGCCCCCGTGTAGGGTATCCGAGCAAATCTTGTCCCAAGTCACTAGTGGTGTATGATTGGTGTCTTTGTTTAAAAAAAAAGTTTTGTATATCTGGTCAAGTTCGTGTAGAATTTTCTTGGGTAATAAGAACGCTTGCATGAGGAAGAGTGGTTGAACTAACAGGTTAGCTTTGATTAGTACTTTCCTTCCTTTGGCTGAGATAGATAAGGTTTTCCATTTAGTCAGTTGTAGCTTTGTTTTGAGGATGATATCCGTTAAGGTGTTTTTGTTTACCCGCCCATTGATAATGGGACATCCTAGATATTTCTCTAGACTTTTTGCATGTGGGATGCCCATAGCATTTGTGACTGTGTGAATGGCAGTGGTCGAAGTGTTAGGTAATACCTGGAAACTGGATTTATGTAGATTGACCCGTTGGCCCGAGATTTGATAGAAGCGTTGTATTATGTTTGAGAACTCAAAACAAGTCGATTGGTTTGCCTTGCCAAAAAGAATGATATCCTCAGCGAACGCCAGGAAGGGGATCTTCACCCCTCCCTTGCCGAGGGTGAACCCCAAGTCTTTTGAGATGTTTGAACGTTGTTGTATCGTTCTGGCTAGCACCTCGGCTGTAAGGATAAATAGGAAAGGCGATAGAGGGTCGCCGTGTCTGAGGCCTCTTGTCGGGAGGAAAATCTTTGACGGTTCATCATTTATAAGAATTGAGTACGAAACCATTTGTACACATTCTTTGATCCAAAGGACAAATTTCTGGTCGAAACCGAATTTAGTTAGTGTCGCGAAAAGGACGGGCCATTCGATACGGTCATACGCCTTTTCCATGTCTAATTTGACGGCCGTATAGGCTGCCTTAGCTTTAGTTAGTCGAAACGAATGGAAAATTTTGTGAGCAATGAGGATATTGTCCTGGATGGACCTGCCTTTGGTGAAGGCACTTTGTGAAGGATGTATTAGTTTGTCAAAAACTGTTGTTAATCGTGCAGTCAGTATCTTGGAGATGATTTTGTAAACTGTAGAACAGAGGCTGATTGGCTTGTAGTGACCCACATTTTGAGGATCGTCATTTTTCTGGATCGGTGTGGTGAACGTGTGGTTTATTTGTCTTAGCATCTTGCCGCTCGAAAAGAAAGCTTTGACTGATTTTATAATGGAAGGGCCCACAATGTGCCAATATATTTGGTAAAAACCTACCGGCATTCCGTCGGGTCCCGGCGCCTTATCGGCTCCAACTGAAAAAAGTGCTGACTTAATTTATGTGTTTGTGACGGGAGCTGTCAGCATCTGGTTTTGTTGATCAGAAATTTCATGGTTGATTACTGTAAGGTCCTCGTTGCAGGACATATCGTGATTGTATGACGACTTGAATCTCCAAGAGAAACTGGTAACAAATTCATCTCTGATTTGGTCATGCTCAGAAAGGATCAATCCTGAATCAGAGGTCGGGAATTTAATCATCTTCCTGCCGCGTTTGGCTGTAGCTATTCTGTGGAAATAACTGAAATTTGTATCGTTTAATCGTATGTGTTTAGCCTTAGCCCGCTGGCTCCAATAGCGACGTTGGAAGTCCAGCATACGCTCCTGTTTATTGAGCAGACGCTTGTGTTTCGCGTTTAGATCATGGGTTGGATTGGCAATTAGTGTTTGCTGTATCCGTAGAAGGGCTTCATCTGTCTCAAAAATTTGTTTATGGATATTGTGAAATGTACGTTTATGCCAGCTTTTAGCTAACCTTTTAAGAAGACTCGTTTTTTTAACGAGTTTAAACATATATGATCCGTTAGGATTCAGTCTCCATGCCTGTTTTATCAGGTTTGAGAATTCCGGTTTGGTCGTCCAAGCCATTTCGAAACGGAAAGGTCTCCTGTTGATCTTAGACGGTGATCTCAAATCGAGGGAGATGGGAGCGTGATCGGAGTTTGTGAATGGATGGATTCGGACCCGTATTCCATCGAAGGCTGCAACGATTTCGTTTTGCGCTAGTAAGCGTTCCAGTTTAGCGTAGCTATTGTTCGGCATATCCGTTTTCCTTTTTTGCCAAGTATAACTACCCATGGGGTTGTGAGTTAATTATGAATATATACAAAGTAAATTATAGTCTGGGTCTTAATCTTTATTGTGTAGTTTTGAAGATCTATATGAACAAGTAATCGTCAAGTGTAATCACCTAAGGACTAAGGTGTTACAAGACATTAACCAGTACATTATATTTGATCGTTTTATTTGAACAAATGATTTAAGATATTGTTACACCTTTTATACATACAACTTATTGATTGATTGATGTTGCATTTGATCCCCTACAATGATAGGCAACCCCACCAATGTATTGTAACTTGCAAGTGAAATGTGAATCCAATATATAATGTACCCAAAATCACAAGCCAATACACTCATATGGGAGTCGAGATGCGCGTAATTTCTTATATCTTACATGAGCCAAAGACCAAAAATAATGCATCCATATCCTTTATCTTCTTCTTTTTCTTCGTCGTCAATCTTCAGCTTCGCTTCACAAATCTACCCTGAAATCTAAAATAAATCCTACAATTACTTACTCGTTGAAGTTCAACACATTGTTTTAAATAGTGATGGCTTAGGCTTACTACAGTTGGATATATCGGGATGTATATATATATATATATATATATATATATATATATATATATATATATATATATATATATATAGAGGATAGATCAAATGTTTATAAGTATTAATGGGTTTTGTGTTAACAAATATAAGCCGTTGATCGAATCAAAATCAAAGGTTGTGATTAATCCTGAATTTAAGTGATTTATTTTTAATAAAAAAGCGGGACCCACAGGAAAAACTAATCCAATCTCACAAGGGAAGTGCGTGTGATGCACATGTAACTGCTTGAATTCTCCAAAGAGAAAATGGTGGGATACGCTTAATTTTTTTTAATTTTTTTGCCAATTTACTCCAATTTCCTTTTTGAAACGATTTTTGGTCATACAAATCAAGATCATGATCTATTAATCTGGTATGTAAAATCCTTGAAAATCCGTGACAGTTTCATCCAAGCGAACGGTGAAGAAGAGGAAGATTCATCAAAGTTTTTTAACTTAATAATTTTTCAAGTAGTCATCAATATTCGGCAAATTTTATTAAATATTCATCACAGTCACTCAATTATTCATCAAATTTTTTGTTAAAATTTATCAAATATTCATCACAGTCACTCACATATTCATCACAATTACTCAATTATTCATCATAGTTTTTGTTAAAATTTATCAAATATCCATCACAGCCACTCAAATATTCATCACGATCACTCAAATATTCATCACAGTTACTCAATTATTCACAATTTCCCAAATATTTATCAATATTCGGCAAATTTTAAGAAGTATTCATCACAGTAACACAATTATTCATCAAAGTCAAGAATCATTTCACCAATATTCATATCACGTCCCCCGAGTATGAAACATGACCTATTTCGTACCAGTGATTCAAATTTCTACAATATTCATATCAAGACAATAAATATTCATCAAATTAATTCCCTTTCAACTCCCCTCTAATGAAAATTCGCGTTCATCCCTAACCCAAGAATTCGATGGTGCGCTACAATGGCGTCATCGTGGTGTCCCTTCAAGCCGCCTACAGACTCCGCCGACTAGGTTCATTACACAGGCGTTAAAGCCAAAGTTGTTGTTGTTGCAGGAGGATGGTCAAGTATGAAATAAATATAGAATAAAGATCAGACTGACTTCCCTGTCTCAGCAAATAAATACAAGACTTCCTCCCATTGTAGTAGAAGGTTGTCAGGATCGAATTCACGAGGAAGCACGTCAGCAGTTCTTAGGTAGCAACAGACTCTCACAGACAAGCAGCAGAAAGACAGAAATACAAGCAGAAAATAAAACAGAAAATAACAAATAAAAGCAATGAATAAAACGAAGACAGAAAAGACAAAGCAAAGTAGAAAATAAAACAAAGCAACAGGCGTACTCGATCTCGACTACAGCCTACTCGAGATCGACAACAGCAAGTCAAAAATCGAAAACAGAAACTGAAAATCGATGACAACAGAAGAAAACTCAACTCGACCTAGACTAGTTCTACTCGATCTCGACAACAGGCCTACTCGAGATCGACAACAGCAAGTCAACAACAGAAACAGGTAATGTCGAGTAGGAACTCTCCTCGATATCGAGTGCAGGCTACTCTATATCGACTAGAAACTCAGAAAACTGTAAATCGCAGATTTCGAACACAACTCGGAAATTTGACATAAATAAACTCAATATATTAAAAACTTCCAAAGCCAGGGTATCAACGCCACAACGATAACCATGCAAGGTAACAGCTAAAGGCATAAAAGATCATGCTTTCCATCAAAGTAACTCTCGTTACTAACAAATAGGCATATAGAGGCTTTCGCATAAACCCTAATTGTTACTAACCCTTTTCACATAATTAATCCAAGTTGCATTAAGATCACTTTCGCTTCAATAACATAAACAAGGATCACCTTCAACTCTCGGAAAAGAATCATGCTCATAGGGATAGAAGACGAATTGCATAACAAGATCTGACCTTTACTGCATCACCTCACATGGCCACCGTCGGGCTCACCCCAGCCCCTGAAGTGGGTGGACTACTCGCTCTTCATCATCAAGAAAGACATCAAATAACAAAAGAAACTAACTTGCATTGAATTAAATAAAGAAAGCTTACAACCCACAAGACAAATCCGCTTTCGCCTTTCCACCTTGCTTGCTACAAACTCTCTCTCTCTACTCCTACTTACTTGAATGGAATTGATTGTGTTTCTGAATATATGAAAAACCAGCCCCTAGGGCTTTATTTATAGCCTTCTAATCCTTGCTAATCAAGGATAAAAATCTCTATCTATATCTAAAATTATATCTAAAAGCTTAATGATAAATAAAAGCAATAACATAATTAAATCTAAATAAGGGAAATATATCTAAAGTCTTCAAGTGGATAGATCTCTCTCTTCATGATGGATCTTGATATCTCTTGATAGATCCGGATGGAATTTGATCTCGAAAATATCACCATCGGATTCGGGATAGAACCTTAACAAGATTCGGATTACTCGACGTCGGTCACTTGGGGTTTCCTCGACATCGAGCAGCTTCCTCGACGTAGACCAGCTTCCTCGACGTAGAGTAAATCTCCTCGACGTAGAGTAACTCTCCTCGACGTAGAGTAACTTCCTCGACGTAAAGCAATATTTGTCTTCATCTCGTGCTCGATCTCGTCTTCTGGAGCAAATGTCGAGCAAGCTCTTGTCGATGTCGACCAATGTGGTCGATTTCGAGTAACGCTGTTGCTTTCAGCATTCTGCTCCATTTTTAAAACACACTTTCCTGAGTCCTCGTTCGTCGGATTGACGCATATGACCATGCGCTGGAAAGCTCTTTCCGAGGGCTACAACTTTCATGAAGACATCAAAGCTTGAATCATAATGATAAAAGCCGAAAAATGGGTTTTTCTCCAGCTGCACCATCCTTAGCTTTTCCATGCGTTTCCTTTAAGCTCCAAAGTGCGTCCGATTTCTGCGAAATATAACCAAAACTTGTGTAGACCTCCATATATTGCAAATAAGTGTAAACTACACAGATTCTGTATTATTCTAACCCAAATGTATGCAATGTATGCAGAAATCGATATAAAAGTTACTGTTAAACATGGCAAATTAGGCTCACAACAAACACCTCATACTTAAGCTTGCTTGTCCTCAAGCAATACCTTTATTTGTCAATCAGGGGAAGAAATCAAAACTCTCAACATATTAGATTCATTTCCATATGACCCTGCAATCAATTACCATTCTCGAAAAGGTACTAGTGTCACAAATCCATGCATGTGCGATTATACAAAAGCAACATCTACTCACAAAAGGAGGGTTATGCAAAACATTCATTCGTGACAAAGCATTGATAATCAAGAGGAGTTAAATTAAGCTCAAATAAGAAGTAGATTGGTAAAAGGCTAAAGGTGGGCAATTTTTGGCAATGTGGTGCTAATGATCCGGTGAAATGGAGTATTTCCAAACTTGAATTTCCACATTCCTTTTCATAAGATTCATCACCTTTCATAATGTTTTTATCAATAATAATGCTTTTACCTCCCTGACCTCAGCACTGCCTTCTCGCGAGTCGCAAACATGGGTGTCATGAATGGCCCCGGATACTTAGTGCCTTGGACTCCTCACAATGTGTCCCATCTCTCCAAACTATTATCTTAGAGAGCAGGGTCAATCTACCTTTATCTCTTGAGGTGATTGGATTTTCTTTCACTCATTAAATTTTCCATATATTTCAAACAATTTCCTTCCAAACTCCAATAATAATAATCACAACACAAAAACCATATGATAATCTCCATAATGTAAAATCATTCTCAACATAATCCCCGGATAAGGTAAAGAATGGGCAATATTTAGATCATGTGGAGCAATATTTGAAATAAGGCATAATATGGCTTTGTGTAATGCATAAGCATAGGTAAGGCTAGGATTTCAAACAATGAGCATTATATGGAAATATAAAGTCCTCCATCCTCTTATCATGCAACATGTCAAAAGCAACTTCAAATTTTACCTCCTTTCATGATTTTCATCAAAATATGCACTTCATTGCGACTTCTCTTTACTAGGCAATTTCATGCTATATCTCTAATGAATCCAATTTTGCATCGTCGAGTTCAATATAAAACTTCCATGACATTAACCAAAATTTTCAATGGGGGTCATTTTTCAAACTTTTGGACAACATGCATATAAGCACATAAATCAATAATGCATTCCAAAATAGCCATGTAGCAATCCAAAGAAATAAATTCTAAATATGCACACATAATGTCAAATAAAGTAAATATGCATAATGTAAGCCCTTCCCCCACCCCATACTTAAACATTACAGTGTCCTCACTGTATAAAAACATGGGTAAAGAAAGAAACTCACTAGACTGGTGTGCAGGACCTCTTAATATTGAATGAAGGAATCGCCTGAGCCGAGTATGAATATTGTTTGCTTCTATCCATGGACCTGAAAAGTGCAGAAGACATATACCCACAATAAAAAAACTAAAAATGTTCAAAACCAAAAAACAAACAAAACAAAGTCCCAAAATGTCTCAAAAAGTCTATGTACAAGCTCTAGATTTTATAGTCGCTAGGCCGACTTTTCCATTTAGCTCAAGGTGGCATTTGCAGGGCCCATGTAGCTTGGGCCTCAAATAAGACTCCATTCTTGTCCATCAGCTGCAATCCTCCAGAATGGATCTTGTTCATCACGAAAGGTCCCATCCGCTTCTTGTTGAATTTATTGGGAAACCAAACATAGAGCTTGTCTCCTACTTCATACTCCTTGGGCTCATCATTGGATATCCTACATAAGCGCACATACCAAGGCAAACCTCTCCCATGTATAGATAAATCTTTAATGGAAATAGGAGAAGAAAGATCCATACCTTGGCTTACCTTTGCAAAGACGGAATCGGGGATCACAGTGTTTGGTCGATCTCGACTAGGGCTAGTCGATCTCGACGAGTCTGCAGGTTCTGGTGGTGGGCTACTCGCAGATGCAGGAGTCGACGAAGAGGATGGCTTGTCGACATCGAGTAGACTACTCGATGTCGAGTAGGGTTCTGCTGCTGGTGGCTCCAGTGTCGAGGATGGAGAAGTCGAGGAAGCAAAGTGGTGGTCGATGTCGAGTAGCGTACTCGATGTCGATAAGGATTCAGACTCTGGAGTCCTCAGCATTGAGGAAGGCGAAGTTGAGGCAGCCGAGTGGTGGTCGATCTCGAGTAGCGTACTCGATGTCGAGTAGCCCTCAGCTTCTATGTTGCTGCTCGATGACGCTGGTGCGGGTGAAGACTTCTGTTTCTTGTCGAGATTGACTATGGTCCTCGATGTCGAGGAGTCTTGGTCGATCTTGACCCCATACTTAGTTCTTGTCAAGGCATCGGAAAAATAATTAGTCCATAACGACGTACCTTGGTTTGTGTCGATTGGATTTTCTGCGTCTTCTTTTAGGATTGCCATGATCTCCTCCACCTGGGCCTCCATGTCACTCTTTTCCAGCTCCTCAGGGGTCATATTTCTGACCTTGGGTTCCCCGCAGGTGATGTAGCCAGCTGAGATAGATTTCACCTCTTCCATTGGACCTGTATGCCTTTCAGTTTTATTAAAGGAATACTCAATTACCTCATCGCTGATGTTGAAGGTGAGCACTCCTTTCCTTACGCTTATGTTGGCATCCACCGTCGCCAAGAAGGGTCTTCCTAAAATAATTGGACAAGCAGGATCTTCTTGCATATCAATAACTAGGAAATCGGCAGGGACAAAGAATTTACCTACTTGTACTGACACATTGTCCATCATGCCTGTTGGGATGACCACAGTGTTGTTGGCCATATATAGTTTAGCATCCACATACTCCAGGACACCTATCTTAATCTTGGACCAAATTGTTAAAGGCATTATACTCACACTAGCTCCAAGATCACATAAAGCATTAATTTTATATGGACCAAATCCAATGGTTATAGCAAACTTACCTGGATCTGGCCTTTTCTCCAGTATATCCAAATGGCTGCACTCCTCTGTAATTTCAGCCATTGATCGCTTTTTGCTCAGGATTTCCTTCAGAACTTGACATATGAGGGCATTTCATTGAGAGCATCTGTGAAGGAGATGGTGACGTTGAGTTTCTGAAGCATCTTAATGAAGCGCTGAAATTTCTTTTCTGTCGGGTCCTATGGAGATTTTGTGGGGAAAGGCAGCTTCTTTTTCGGATTCGGAGCCAGAATAGATGTTGGAGGTGCTGCAGTCTTCTCGATCTCAGGTTGACCGTCGTCGATGTCGAGTAGCCCCTTGTCGATCTCGACCAAATTGGGTGTAGTCGAGTTGCTGTGCAGTGCAGACGAAGGTTTCTGAAGTTTCTCCTCGAGATCGACGAGGCCCTCCTCGAGATCGACTACAGTGTTGTCGATGTCGACTTGCTATTCATCGTTGTTCTGCTGCTTTCCGACCTCTGGCTCTTGTAGTTGATGGCCGCTTCTGAGTTTTACAGCAGCGATGTGTCCAGTCTTTCCCTTAGGATTTGGTTCTGAAGATCCAGGGAGCGCACCTGACTGTCTGGGGATTCCTGCTGCTAGCTGACCAATCTGTGTATCAACTGATTTTCGCCATATATCAATTTCCCCAAGCCTAGAGTTGACAGCCTGCATCTGTGTGTAGACGGAGTTGAAGGAATGCCTAGTTTCTGAGTGGTTCCTCCGTATTTCCTCCAGGACAGTCTGTATATCATCCTTTTTCTGGTCCCTTTCTGGATGTCCTGTAGCTCTGTAGGGCGGGGTATTCCTAGGGACACCTTGGTTCCATTGTGGTTGCTGAAACCTTTGGTCCTCCATGTAGCCATTGGGACCCCCTGCGTAAGCTACCTCCTCGTGGTGTTCTGCCATCCTGACTTGCTCTGTGTGTGCGCACTCAGGAGTGGTGTGCCGTTGCGATCCGCATTCAATGCAAGGCTGGTTGACAGAAAGATACTTTACTTGCTTAAGGAGCTTCTTGTTCCGATCTCTGTAGTACTGTTCCCTTACATCCGGATCAATCTCCTTAGGAGGCTCATAAAGGGGCATGGAAGGTGCTGGCCTGGCATATGGGTTCTCTTCATAAGTTGCAGTAGACCCATACTTGTTGTTGTAGTTGGTGAGCTTCTCTAGCACACCCCATGTGTCACTTGGCGGCATTGTCAAATACTCATAGCGAGTATAATGGTTGATTCTGTCCTTAGTGATTTGATCAAGAGAGTTGAAGAAGATCTCCTGAATGACGTAGGGTGGCTGTCCATGAGTAGGGCAAGATCGCAGCAGTTCTTTGTAGCGCTCCCATGCCTTTGCCAGCGGTTCCCCTTGCTTCTGTTTGAAGGCGGTGATTTTCTGGCGGAGATGTGCCGTTTTGGCGGGTGGGAAGAATTTGTTCAGAAACTCTTCCTCTACTTGGGCCCATGTTGTTAGTGATCTTGGTTTCAGCCCTTCAAGCCACTTCAGTGCAGGTCCACCTAGAGACCAGCGGAAAGACTTCATCTTGACATATTCCAAAGTTGTACCTTCAGCAAGAGTATGGCACATGTCAGAAAAGTTCGTAATATGTTCAAGAGGACACTTATTAAATCTACCAAAGAAAGCATTATTTTTAAGCTCTATAAGAAATTGAGTGCGAATTTCAAAAGAGTTATCAAGGATTAGAATCGCCGATTCAGGCACCACGAGAGTCGGATGCATATAATCCTCTGCAGTGGTTGGGAACTGGGCAAGCTCTGCTTCTGCTTGCTCCCTTGCTGCTTTCTCAATGGCGATAGCAGCATCTTTAGCGGCCAATTCCCTTGTAAGCCTGGCAATCAGCTGTTCTTGTGTTTCAGCGGCCGCCATGATCCTTTTGAGTTTAGAGTGGATGTGTAGGTAACGCTCCGGTTCGTCTAAGCTGTCAAACTCAGGTGGTAGACTAGAACGACGCATACACCTGAAAAGTAACTCAAAGTAGACGTGAGATTCAACTACCTAAGGCGCGAATGATAGCTTCCACGACAACGACGCCAATTTGTTGTTGCAGGAGGATGGTCAAGTATGAAATAAATATAGAATAAAGATCAGAATGACTTCCCTGTCTCAGCAAATAAATACAAGACTTCCTCCCGTTGTAGTAGAAGGTTGTCAGGGTCGAATCCACGAGGAAGCACGTCAGCAGTTCTTAGGTAGCAACAGACTCTCACAAACAAGCAGCAGAAAGACAGAAATAAAAGCAGAAAATAAAACAGAAAATAACAAATAAAAGCAATGAACAAAACGAAGACAGAAAAGACAAAGCAAAGCAGAAAATAAAACAAAGCAACAGGCGTACTCGATCTCGAATACAGCCTACTCGAGATCGACAACAGCAAGTCAAAAATCAAAAACAGAAACTGAAAATCGATGACAACAGAAGAAAACTCAACTCGACCTAGACTAGTTCTACTCGATATAAAAGTTACTGTTAAACATGGCAAATTAGGCTCACAAGAGGTGCGACTCTCGGAGGAGCACTATTCGCCGAAGTAGCCCTCTAATTTCGCCGGAATTGCCCTAGTATGAGATGCGATGAAGAGGGTGAGAGACGATTGTTTTATAATCGTCCAAAAAAAGGGGATTTGGGTTGGGATATCACGCGCGTGTGTTAGGAGAAAATGGTAGTTTTTATCTTTTCAAATTAAAATTAATTAATTTCGGTAATTAATCTCGTCCTTCCATTTGCAATCAATCAACGACTTATATTTGTTAACACAAAACACATTAAGGGATGTTTACACATGACCTAACCTCTGTATATATATATATATACCTTAACACGAGGGCGTTTCTCGGCATTGAGCTTCCGAAATTGGTAGCGGATGTGCTTTGAGAAGAGACGGTTCATCCGCTTCTCTTTGTATCGGAGGACACTGGTTTCCCTGTGGTGAAGTTTTGGCCAGTGCGGGTGTTTGGGCCTCTGGGATAGTATGGGCTAGAAGAGGGAGATGGGCCTCATTCCATTGAGAGTTGCAGCTTGTGGCAGGTAGAGATGGCAATGGGTCGGGTGGTGGGTGGATGGACCCCCATTTCACCCAACCCACCATGGATGACCAATCATCCCATCCAACCCACCACCCATATCCACTTCACCCATATCCACTTTCACCCATATCCATCGGGTGAGCGGGTGAAATGGGTGAAATATGGATGACATATGGGTGATTTTTGCTAAATACACATCATTGAATTCCAATAAAATGTGTAGAGAAAATAGTGGCTAAAATAACATTATCTTGCACATTAAGTCTTAAATAAGTCATCATAAGTTTAAATTACATTGTCTTAAACATATGACCATAAGTTTTAAACACGAGCGAGAGTTGAAATAGCATTGTCTTAAGGAAAATAAGCCGCTCGGCAACATCAAGACAAGAGTAGTAGAGGACGAAGAGGGCAAGTGGTTTGAAGAACGAAGTGCCGATTAGGAAGTTATGGTTTAAAAAATTAGAAAGTTTATATTTTTTTATATAAAATATATAAATAATACTTTTATAATGTAGATGGATGGTGGATCGGGTCGGGTGATGGATGATGGGTCGGGTGGTGGATCGGGTGTGGGTGGAAAAAATTTCACCCCACCCAACCCACCAACCATATCCACTTCACCCATATTCACTTTCCACCCGCTTATTTTCGGGTTTTCACCCACTTTTTCGGGTCGGGTGATTCGGGTTCGAGTCGGGTGGGGGTGAAATTTCCATCCCTAGGTGATTTGGTATTGTGAAACGGGAAAATACTCTCGTGAAATAGGATATCACGAGTAGGATATAATTTTCAAGCCACCAATCATAGAAGAGATAGCATGTAGTGTTAGGAGAGTACCCTAGAAGTATTGTAGGTGTGGACCAAAAGCATAATTTGTGGCGGTTATATGGCCTGAGATTAGGGAAACATAGGCAACCGAACACCCGTAAGGTTTTATAATCTGGAGTTTTATTAAATAGGAGGGAAAATGGGGACTTGTTTTGGATTGTGGGGGAGGGGAGTCTGTTGAGTAAATAAACTCATGTTTGGAAAGCATAATCCGAGAAATATAAGGGTAAATTTGAGTGTTTCAAGAGGGTAAGGCCAATGTCGACAAGACGATGATTGTGAGTGATAGCATGCATTTAGATGGTCATAATATGTTGAATTTAGCTTAGTTAAGATGCATATCATGCATGATTTAAGTAAGATTTGTATATTTGCTCTTTATATTGGTGAAGTCGGAATCTACACATTTTTATTAACTATTTCAGGTAACTGCATGTGGATCTGATGATGAGACATGGGTTGATAAAGCATTGGATGAGGATGTCTAGTTGATCGAAAAAGCTTACATGAAGATCTAAAGAGGTCCTGAGATAAAGAAGAGAGCCTAAACGTACGAAGAACAAGTCTGCAGAAGTTATCGCCAGACATACTGAACTTGTTTTGCACTTTTTGGAGGCCTCGATTGTCCGATTGACTATTATGACAATGCGTTGGAAAAATCTTTCAGAGATCTTCGACTTTCCTTTGGACGACGAGAGCTGAATCGAACTTCATGAGACATAAAAGATCGATGCAGCGGCCGCCGCATAATTGCCACAGAAACGTCAAGTAGCAGCTGGCGCATGTTCCAGTACGACACGTTTATTCAACGATGGCTTTGTTCCATTCCAAACCCTGTTTATCTATCTTTTTCTTTTGGCCGACTCGGGGACACGAATTGGTGAAGAATTTAGAGAGGGCTTAGCCCTAGGTTTTCATTCATTCATTAGATTAGGATTCAAAACAATTTGGTTTAGATTGAGAGGGATGTTCGCCATGGGCGACTAAAATCTCTTCGTTCTATCTACAATTTGAAGCTTTGTTTGGATTGAGTTGTGAGTTTCTGAATCTTGTTCCTTATTTCCTATATTGAATGTTTCAACTTCTTTGCGCTTGAATGTTTGATTGTTTTATTCTATTTTGCCTGATCAACTTGGTAGAATTAATTCAATTGTTATGGCTTTGTATATTCCTGGTTATGAACCTTAACCCAAGTAGCAAACTTATCCCTTTAGGGCTGGTTGAACTAATTGGATGGGTCGGAAGTTGGATGTGTTGTTAAATTCCTTTTTGAGGGACTGCAAATACCTTGGTTAATCTCTGAACTTAAGGCTATCGATTGGGTTAAATCCTTCTCTGAGGGACTGCTCATGAGATAAGGGTCTCTAGGATTGGTTGGACTAGAAACTATATTAAGTCGGGACAAGGACATTTAGGAAGACTAAAAGGACATTTAGGAAGACTAAAAGTAAAGGACTAGAAACTATATTATGTCTGGACAAGAGAAACTATATTAGGTCGGGATAAGGACATTTAGGTAGAGCGATCTTCTCTAAATTGTTTTGCATCAACTTTGTTTATAGTTTATTTTGTTTTTTTTTCTATTTCAATCAACCAAAGCCCCCCTTTCAACTCAGAAATACTTGATTCTCTGTGGGATCGACCTCTTACTTACTTCCTATACTAGTTTGTAGGTTTGAGTTTTACTTTTGACAAGAGACACAACGATTTCCTCCCGTCAGCGAGACTCAACCGACCCATTTTGTTGGTGAGAATAGGGACACATAAGATGATAAACAATGCCCAAGTCGGAAAGTAAGGGCTTTAGGGGTTTGAATTCGGTCCCATTGTGAAATATCCCAAAGTAGTTTTGGGTATTTCAGTTTTAATGAAAAGAAATGAATTATGTTTATATTAAACTAGGTGAAAATTAGTTGAAGTTGACAGATATAAATACGCATGAATATATAATATAAAGTTTGAAAATAATTATACTATTCGTTAAATAAAAAAAATATTTAAATAGATAAAATTATTTCGTCATTATCAATATTTGATTTATGTAATTTAAATTGAATAAAAGTCGAGACTATTATTTAAATAAATAAACTTTTCTAAAATATTATTTATTATTTATAGATAAATTAATGGGTACGTATTAGTTGTATATATAGCTATTTATTTAGGAAAAATTAGGTCAAATATCCATTTACAAAAGCTAATTAGGTAAATGTCCATTTTTAATCGCATATTAAGTAAATGTCCATATTTTTTTGTAATTCCAACTATGCCCTTGATATTAAAATCACCGCACTCCGGCGTCTCTCTCCTTCGCTCTTTCAAACCACATCACCTGCTCGGATTGATTTGGGAAATCCAGATACGGTGGAATTGAATCCTTCTCCCCTTCTCTGTCTCATCCCTCCGCCTCCAAATCTGAGATCCCGTCCACCTTCCATGGTTGCCTCCTCCATTGTCTGTTCCTCCCCTGTCGACCCAAAGCCAAGTGTCACCCCTCCATGCTCCCTCTCGAGATCTCGGACTCCACTCTCATGGCACCTCCGTGCTTAAGATTTCAACCGCTGCTGCTACTGGGTACCAATTCATGTTCTTCTTGCTCAAATTTTCATTAAATCATTGTTTCTTTACACTGGTGTGATGGTGTGGAGGGGCTAATTTGCTGAAATTTCTTGAGGCCTCGAAAGATTACCCTCTCTTTTAGGTTTTGCTCTTCATCCTCTTTGATTGCTTATCCCACCTCTTGAGTTTCAGATTTGAAATTCAATTTCGTTTGCTGATAAATTGGAAATTCGTATTTCTTTTTTCCGACAATTTAGGTTTAGATTCAGTGAGTTTTCTAAATTTTGGTCCTTTTTATCTGATCAGAAAGAAAATTGTGAAGTCATTCCATTAATTGTGTAATCTCATTTGTTAATTGTTGGTATTTAGGATCTATGAATATTGCATATGCTAACATTTATAAATCAACCGTGTCATTGAATTTTCATTACGTGTCAGTTTTTTATTTCTTGTTTCCTTTTGCTCGCATATTCAGATACATTCAAGAAAATTATTCAAAAATTGTGACGTTGAAAATGAGCTAGCTAATCTTTCGCGAGGAGGATATTTTTCGGGGGTACACGCGATGCCTCGTCTCAGCGGCGCCAACAGCGGGAGCCTGGTTTTGATCAATTTGTAGTTTTATTCAATTTGTAGAATTGCAGGCCAATTGTGGTTAGAGAAATTGCAAGAAAACAAGATTATCATTGCTTGTTTAAGTTAGAAATTTATGTAGCTAAAGCCTACGGAATCTTCAATGACAACTTGAATCTAGATCAGTTTTTGTTGAATGATTAAGGATGAAGTTGCAGTTTGGTGAGAATATTTTGTCATTGGTGACAACAGATTATTGTTTGCTTAGTTTTAGTCATCATTAGTGACAATAGATTACTACATGTGATATTTAGTATGGTGATGACAATTTTTTTTTTTGATTATATGGTCTTGGTGACAAATATTTGTTGAAACAATATTTTGATCTGAAACGGTGAAACAATATTTTGATGACAATAGGTTGATGATACTATTTTATTGTTGGTGACAACAGATTACTAAAGTAGGTTGGTGATAATAGAGACTGCTGATAATGTTCTCTATTTAGGGATAATAGATTGGTGGCAATGTTTTTAAGATGGTGACAATTGGTTTGTGACAATGTTTGGTGACAGTGTTCACTTGTTGGTGAAAATAATTTAATGATAGTGTTTCGTAGTTGTTGACAATAGGTTGGTGACAATATTTTGTAGTCTGACAATTAAGTATTACAAAGTTAAATTTTACATCAATTTCATCTACTTAGAGTTATTATTGTAACAAAAATGTGTTAATATTAGATGACAAATATGATGCCATTATAGTATTGTACATCGAATTATTCGTTTGCTCAAGTTTAGCCCCTCTAGTGTCTATGCTCCCCTAATTCCAGGGTTTCAGTTTCGTAACAAAAATGCGTTAATATTAGATGACAAATCTGATAACATTGGTACTGTACACACATTTTAGGGTTTACGGTTTAGGGCCAGTACTGTACACACATTTTAAGGTTTAGGATTAGGCCCTAAACCCTAAAGAACCATAAACCCTAAACTATAATGTACATCATATTTTCGTCTGCTCGGGTTTATCCCCTCTTGGGTCTATGCTCTCCTTGTTCCAAGGTTTCGGTTTTATAACAAAAATGTGTTAATATTAGATGACAAATGTGATAACATTAGCATTGTAAAAATTTTATTTTGATGAAAGTTCTTTGTAGTTGGTGAAAATTGGTTGGTGACACTATTTTATCGTTGATGACTATTAATTTCTTAAAAGAGGTGGTTGTCACTAGATTGGTGACAAAGTTTTGCAATTGGTGACAGTAGATTATTGACCAAAGCTTGATGAAAATAGGTTGATTACATTGTTTTATTGTTGGTGACTATAGATTACGGAAAAGAGGTTGGTGACAATGTTTTTTATAAGTTGGTGACAATACGGTTGATTAAATAACAGTGTTCTGTAGTTGATGACAATGTCTTGGTGATGTATAATGTTGTGGTGATAATTTTTTTAAGGTTACAATATCATGGTGACAATATATATATATATATATTGTCATCAACCTCGTCACTAATAATTGTCACCAACAATTGTCATCAGGAAAATCATCTATTAGCAGAAAAACCCCATTTGTCACCGAGGAAAAGTGTTACTGACAACTGTAACCGGAAGAAAATTATCAACTGTCACCCAAATTTTTTTGTCACCAACAATTATCACAAGAAAAAAAAAATCAATTGTCACTAGAAAATATTTTCCCCTAACTGTCACCGGAAAAAATAAAATATCACAAAAAATCAATTGTCACCAAAATAATTGTCACAATTAACTTTCACCAAAAAAATATACTCAACTGTCACCAAAAAATTGTCACCAAATGCAGGCGTTGACCAGAATGGTCAATGTTGACTAGTCAGTGTTAAAATTCAAAATGGTCAAAGGGGAAGGAGGAAGAGTTATGGATGGTGAAGGAGGGATATTTTTGGAAAAAATGGACATTTACTTAATCATGTAAAAAAATGGACATTTACTTAATTTCCACATCTAAAATGGATATTCACCAAATTTAACCATTTATTTATGTATATACATGTATATTACGTATATACATATAGAAATATATATATATATATATATACTCACATTCAGCCCCTTCACACCAAAGGCCGGCCCACAACAGCGGCCCAACGCACACGAGAAACTACATACGGAGAGTTTGTTTTTTTTTTCCAATATAAAATTCTATCTTGTAAGGCCATGTTTATCAATGGATACTAGGGATATTAGAAATACTAATACTTTATTTTTCTCTTTCCACCACATCATCCTAGTATCCCATTTTATTTTTTTCATTTTATCAATAGCATCCCTAGTATCTCAAAACCAATCATTTTCTCCAATTCAATTTACAAATATACCCTCTTCAATAATTATTTCTATTATCGATTATATTATTTTATTTATTTTTTATTGTTAAAATATTATTTAGATTAAATGAATATATACTCGAAAAAATTAAAATAATTTCTTACATTATTTATTCTTACTATTTAAAAATATTTTTTTTAGTATTCTTTTATATAATTGTATTTAAAAAATTAATATTTTTAAATATGGTCAAACCTATTCGCAATTGATGTCTATGTGTACAGAAAAATGAATATAGTATTATACTTATTTTTTATTTTTTATTTTTTACATTTTTAATACCGAAAATTATATTTTAATGATGTAAAGCAAATCTCCCAAGGAACAATCTCTACCGTCAGATGTGCCAACTCGTGTCACCCATCCATGCTCCCCTCTACAAGCGAATCTGTGGATGCCATGTGTCCAATAGCTATCAGAGTTGCATGGAGCAAAACAATGTGTTTTCACTCCAATCTCTCTAAAGTGACGTCGTTCCGTGTACTATCATCCGGGAAATAAATTTACCAAACAGTACACCCCTGACCCACCTTTTTTAATTTTCCTCAAGTATCGATGCTTGATTAGTACTGGTCAAGTATCACAAACCCCCCTTTCTCCATTATTTTATTATAGTTATACCTCCTAGTATCGATGGAAATACACCGATAAACCTACTCTAACTAAGTGATAACTAGCCATCTTTAGCCGAATTTTTCAACCTCAAATCCCTATTTTTAGGGGATTCGAACTAGGTCAAATTGAAGATAATGCTGCAGACTTCTGTTCCATATAACCCTCTTGCCAGAACTCTTTCTTATTCATTCTCTACAAACCCACAAACAGCCACCGAAGATCACATACCACCAACTACCTCCGATCACCTTCAATTGTGATTCCGACCACACCAGGGACGACGACTGACACCAACGGTCTCCTACAACACCCAGGAGACCACCGTGAAGGCCCCATAGCAGCAGGTCATCGGAAGGTGCTCGAAAACGAAGTCGGAAGTCCTAGCAGAACTGTGTTCGACAAGCCTAATTTCGGGCTTCGGCACCACCAGAAACGTGGTCTGAAGCCATCAAAGCCGGATGTATGAGAAACCTTGCAACAATATATGTCGAACCCATCTTCCCTTTCACTCATACTTGCTTCGAGACTCTCGCACCGCAGCCCCGAAGTTGGCTGGTGAGCATGATTTTCATGAACGTTTTCTTTATTCCTTCGATTCAAGGGCTTGTAACTCATGAAAATCCTTTCCTTTCAGATTCATACCACACTAAAGGATCTTAGCCTCGAAATTTGGACATTTTCGAGTGCCGTTTGGATAAGATTCACTTCGTTTCTCGCGAATTATCATACTTCGATTACGTTTTTGCCTCATACTAATCAAACTACTGTATTGAAACAGTTCGCCTTCATTTTGGCTCCTGAGATTTGCTTGGGCACAGATTTGAGTTCTTTTGAGAAGGGCGAGGGTATGTTTGGTACTTTTTAAAAGTTACGGGGTTGTTTCTGTAATCTCTGAAAAGTTACTAACAACTTTCTTAAATTCTGTAAAATCTCAGGTGCAATATCAAATTATTCTCATCAACCACGATTAAGCATTTAGTCGGATTAAGGAAAGTAGTTTGGTTCAATCAGTGCATTTCTGCAATTTCGTACCTTTTTCACAATTATTGCCTTCCGTGACCTTTATAAATTTCATACTATGAGTTTGTGATAAATATGCAAGTTAATTCAGTTTGTTGCTATTTATCAACTCCTTAATCTTACATAGCATGATAACTCGGGTAATTCAAATTGGATCCCATGATTTGGGAAAATTACATTGAATGTCTGAACTTCCTAAAAAGCATGATTTGTTCATTTTATTTCCTTTATGCTTGTTAAGTATGGTATATTATTGGTTTTGAATATTCATGCTTGTCAGTAATACTATTTCATGCACTTTATAGATCTCAAGTGTACATTATACCTTTTGTGGTCACCTAGGATGTAAGCGTGGATTAGTAATAATAAAGTAGGATATTGTATATTAGTGTGTATTATTATTATTATTATTATGATGTGTGTATTAAATAATGGAAACTGGTAAAGTCATATCAAGTTCGGTTATACCTTACTCTATAAACATCTCATGAGATGCCCTTTCGAAATTGTAAATGTCTCGAATGGGTACATCTACCTATGGGTAGTAGGTCATCCACCAAGTATATGCGGTCGAGACCGGTATCACTTGTCCTAAGGAAATTATACCGATGTATATTACTATATTATTATTATTATTATTATTATTATTATTATAAAAAAAAACAAATTTACAAGAAATTAGTGGGTAGCCGAGATACTATCTGGGCACCCACTCCTTTAGCAATAACAAAGCTAAGTCTAGTAAAAATATAAGATGAAGCACGAGCCCCAACATCCTGAGATACAGAGAATTTCTGAATCCACTTCAGCAAGGCAACAGCATCCGTATCCAGCTCCCCCAACGAAGAGAAGGAGAAGGGCAAGAAACCATAATCCGCTGCCGTGCACAAATCACGATACTTAACACACTTACGTTGAGCAGCATCAACAACAGCACGACCAGGGGCAAAGTCAGACATCCCCGACTGAGTCAAGGGGGAAGATCCCGTCAGATCAACACAAACATCACACCCTCTGTCCCATGAATAAAGAAGCAAATCTACCGGACGTAGAGACCTATCATGCCCATCGACCAAACCGATATCAACTTCCTTACCAGCAGAAATCCCAGCCCTAAAACAGATATCCAATAAGGCGTCACGCACAAGGTTATGTCGATGTTTAATTCCCACGGTACCAGGACAGGACACAGCATGATCTCCATAGACATCACCATTAAAGACCCGGGAACAAGCTGAACAAGGCCTAGACATCGTGAACAACGGAACACCCAATCGATAGCTAAGCACACTACGATAGGTCCTTCCATTCATAGTCTGCCCCAGCCCAGAAATAGGAACTGCACGCAACCAATCGGAGGAGTGAGTACCTTGCTGAGACTTCCACAATGCCATCTGTCGCGGAGTCAAAGAGAAAACAGAGTCTGATGTAGCAGCAACCTTTGCGAAATATATATCTGTCAATTTCTTCATAAGTTTGGGGGCAGCGATTTCACTAGGATCGCGTAGAATATCAGAACCTGTAGTCTTATTATTATTATTATTATTATTATTATTATTATTATTATTATTATTATTATTATTATTATTATAACTTTTATTTAATAACAATTTACAAGAAATTAGTGGGTAGCCGAGATACTATCTGGGCACCCACTCCCTTAGCGATAACAAAGCTTAGTCTAGTAAAAATATAAGTGGCAGCTCGAGCCCTAACATCCTGAGATATCGAGAATTTCTAAATCGCTTCATCAAAGCTACAACATCTATATCTAACTCCCCCAACGAAGAGAAGGAGAAGGGTAGGAAACCATACTCAGCTGTCGTGCACAACTCACGATACTTGGCACACTTACGTCAAGCAGCATCAACAACAACACAGCCAGGCACAAAGTCAGACATTGCAGACTGAGTCAAGGGGGAAGATCCCGTCAAATCAACACACACATCCCGCCCCCTATCCCAAGAATAAAGGAGCAGACCTATCCCATGAATAAAGGAACAGATCCGCCGGACGAAGGGGCTTATCATGCCCGTCAATCAAACTGATATCAACCTCCTTACCAGCAGAAATCCCAGCTCTATATCAGATATCCAATAAAGTGTCGCGAACGAGGTTGTGTCGATGTTTATTATTATTATTATTATTATTATTATTATTATTATTATTATTATAACTTTATTATGATGAAAAAATATTTACATAAAGTTAGTTGGAAGCCTCGTAACAAATTGAGCTCCAACCCCTTTTTGAATAGTAAAACCAACTCTATGAAATATAAAATCGTCTTTATCCGACCCAGCGCTATGACTCCTTGTAACCAATTGAACCCGCTTCATAAAACCAATAGCATCACCTCCTAGTTCTCCAAAAGTAGAGAACGCAAATGCCATGAAACAATACCCCTTAGCGGCGCAAATATCAGTGTACTTCTTCTCCTTTCTCTCAGTGGCTTGAGAGACCGCCTTGCCTGGTACAAATGAATCATTGGCTCTAGTTGTGAACGGTGAAGCCCCAACCACATCAACACAAGTGTCTCTACCCTTGTCCCATCCATAAACCAACAAATCTCCTGGTCTGAGCTCAAGACCATTGTCACTAGTCATACCCGTACGCGCTTCCTTCTGAACAGCGATGCCCGCTTTGTAACAAATGTCAGCCAAAACATCTCGGACCATGTTGTGTCTATGCTTCGTCCCGATACCTCGACTACAATGCAGAGCGTGATCTCCAAATGGGTCCATCCTGTCAAGCTCACAGCTAGGACAAGTCGAATAGCCACTGAACATAGGGATCGAAAGATGGTATTATTATTATTATTATTATTATTATTTTTTATTATTATTATTATTATTATTATTATTATTATTAATCGATAAAATATTTTTACAAGAAATTAGTGGGTAGCCGAGATACTATCTGGGCACCCACTCCCTTAGCGATAATGAAACTAAGTCTAGTAAAAATATAAGCTGCAGCAGGAGCCCCGACATCCTAAGATATCGAGAATTTCTGAATCCGCTTTAGCAAGGCAACGGCATCCGTATCCAGCTCTCCCAACGAAGAGAAAGAGAAGGGTAGGAAACCATAACCCGCTGTCATGCACAAATCACGATACTTGACACGCTTACGTTGAGCAGCAGCAACAACAACACGACCAGGGACAAAGTCAGACACCCCTGACTGAGTCAAGGGGGAGGATCCCGTCAGATCAACACAAACATCACGCCCTCTGTCCCATGAATAAAGAAGCAAATCTGCCCCACTCCTTTAGCAATAACAAGAACATATTTACAAGAAATTAGTAGGCAACTGAGATACTATCTGGGCACCCACTCCTTTAGCGATAACAAAACTAAGTCTAGTAAAAATATAAGCGGCAGCACGAGCCCCAGCATCCTGAGATACCGAAAATTTCTGAATCCGCTTCAGCAAAGAAACAACATCCGTATCTAACTCCCCCAACGAAGAGAAGGAGAAGGGTAAGAAACCATAACCAGCCGCCATGCACAAATCTCGATACTTCACACACTTACGCTGAGCAGCAGTAACAACAGCGCGACCGGGCACAAAGTCAGCCATCCCAGACTGAGTCAAGGGGTAGGATCCCGTCAGATCGACACACACATCCTGCCCTCTGTCCCAGGAATAAAGGAGCAAATCCTCCGGATGAAGGGGCTTACCATGCCCATCAACAAAGCCGATATCGACCTCCTTACCAGCAGATATCCAATAAAGTGTCGCGCACGAGGTTATGTCGATGTTTAATGCCCACGGAGCCTGCGCAGGACACGGCATGGTCACCGTAGACATCACCATCAAAGACCCGAGAACAAGCGGGACAAGGCCTGGACACCGTGAACAATGGAACCCTCAGTCGATAGCTAAGCACACTACGATAAGTCCTTCCATTCATAGTCTGACCCAACCCAAAAATAGGAACTGCACGCAACCAATCATATGAGTGAGAACCCTGCTGAGACTTCCATAATGCCACCTGTCGCGGAGTCAATGAGAAAACAGAGTCTGATGTAGCAGCAACCTTTGCGAAATATATATCTGCCAGTTTCTTAATAAGTTTAGGGGCAACGATTTCACTAGGATCGCGTAGAAAATCAGAACTCGTGGTCTCATTAAAAGAACGACAAGCATCATCAAAAGTAACGCCAGCAGCAATGATACCAGAAGGATGTATGAGCTTAGCCTGCAACTCAGCAGATTGCAAATGGGACGCCAAAAAAGCATAATGTAGGACATCCCCAACAGCATATACTCCGAGCCCACCAAAATGAAAAGGGAGGGTGGCGAGCCTCCACTGCCAATCTCCAAAACCAGGCCCAGATGCAGTGACAATACGTTCCAAGCTGGAATGGAGTGCCACATCAAAAGAAAGTTGCGCCGACCCAAAGACACGTGGGGAACAAGTACGCAAAAGCAACTCGCACTGTGGGTCATCAATCCTCGCGACAGAATCCATAAGCTCTATGGTACTCGTCACTCTCCTTGCCACAAGATCGCTGCTGAAGACTGGGCATACGCTGACAGGCCCACCCAAAACTTTGACACCACGCGATGGCCGAGCAATAGAAGGGGGGAAAACACCAGGAAGCCAACTCCTAGGGTCTTATGAAGGACAAAAAACCTCAGTCTTATCCACATTAAGATGAAGGCCAAAGCGGGGACCCTCTTCCATAATCAGATCCAAGACCTTCCCCACAACCAAAGTGTCCGTAACAATAGTGCCATCATCTAAGTACCAAGCCTGCAGACTAAGGTCAAAAGCAGAGGGCCTAAAGGATCGCCTAGATGAACCCCTCGACAAGACCATAAGCTATGCCCCCCATAATACAGTCGGGCAGGACTAGAGTAACAAAACTCCACCCATCGAGAAAGAACCGGGAAGTGACGGCGAACTTCCTGTAAAATGGTCACACGATCAACTAAGTTGAAAGCATTCTAGAAGTCGACCAACAACATGGAAAGACCCTCCTCACCACCACGAGCCTCAACAAATCGATTCAAAGCATGCAGAATAGCCTCTCCTCCACCAGATACCCCGACCCCAAACTGAAGGCCTGAAAAATAACCAGACAAAGAAGGACCGACTAAACAAGCACCAACCTTAGAGACAAGGCCTCTCCAAATAGTGCCAATAGCAATAGGACGTATACCGCCCCCTGGTTTAACCAGTGGCATGAGCGGGGCACTAGCAATATACTCACCCAGAGCCTGCGGACACCGGCCCTCAAGGAAAAGATTAACCACCCGAGTAATAAAGTCGATCAAATCATCTGAAACAACAACATCAGCTCCACCCAAACAATCCAAAAGATGCTGAGCACGAAACCCATCCCTCCCACATGACGTGCCACGCGTGAAGCTCCGAATCATATCCAAAACACTGGTCGAAGAGGCAACAAGAGGATGGTGATCCATAGGCAAAGGCGGCAAGTTGGGAGATGGGGCAGTGGAGTGCTTATCCCGCAGAGCCGCAAGAGTGGAATCAGAATAAGGAGCAATACCTGATGAAGAAAGCACCCGAACAGCGGCAGTGTAGTGACCATCACAAATCTTCCTCCGACATTGCCGGAGGTTATGCTCACTCAAATCAAGATCCTCATCCACACTAAAAGAAGGGGGAACCTCAGCTAAAGTCTCTTGTACAAGCTGCAAACTGTCACCAGGCACACCCCAAACACGAATAGCACTGGCAATACTCTCCTCTTGCCGTTGACGCTTGACAGTAGTCCTACACTCTAGATTACTCCTCGGGAAGAAGGTTTTAAGTATACAAAGAGGCATCACAAGCAGGCGAATCCAACAAGAGAGGTCACCAGGAGAGTCGGCCACAACATCTAGTGCCCCCTTTAGAAACCGAGAAAACCATAAGAGGCACTTAGGAGGGATGGATCTCACAGTGCATAACCTCATAGAGAACAAGCTTTCAAGCGAAGATATAGACAAACCAACATGCACAACCTCAACATCAGACAAAGGAACTGCTGGAGACGAAGCTGAAGGTCTAGGAATATCGTAAATAATAAAGCGAACAAGGCCATCACCACAGTCCGGAGGTGCCACATAATTGTCCTGACTATGCCGACACCGAGCACGAAAGGTATGAGTTTTAAAGCAAACCCCACATAATCAAACCCCCATATGCTTCAAAGTTAACTCAGCATCACAATAAATAGCAAAACTATCGGAAAGAGTTTGACGGGTAAGTGCCTGAGCATCACCACTACAATGTCGATCACGAAGATGTCTGAGCATGGAGGTTTTAACAAGACCTCTACCACCACCATCAAGACACCCACAAAGACCCACGAAAGGACAATGATACCGAGCAAGATCCGGCATGATAGTATGAACTACAAAATTGAGTAAGTCACATCGCAAACCGGCAATCAAGATTGTAACACATTTAAAAATAGATAGAATGGCCACCTCCACTCCAAATAACAAGCAACTAAACACCAATTAGCAAACATGTAGACTTGACAATTCACACCAATTAACACCAAATACCAGCAAATTAACGACATCCAATTCGCAACACAAACCCGGTACGTAGCAGCCACCTTAGCAATTAGCAATCAAATGCAATTAACAAAGCTCCCCCAGCCGGTGTACTCAGATCAAACAAGAGCGATCAAGAACGAACAGTCCAAACCAAACACTACACCACCGAACAAGACCGCGAAAGGAGAAACAAACCTAAAGAAGCCGCCGAGGAGGGTGGCGCCACTAGCTACGAGACGCATTCACCGGAGGAGACGCCTAGGAAGGCACCGGGAGGCTGCCCACTGCCATAGCTGGACCTGGCCGGAAGGACGATCGCAATCGCTTTACCCTAGCAGAGCGTGGGAAATTTCACGAGGTACCCTCGAGATATCGCTTAATTCACGTGGTGACCAATTGTTTTACACTTTTCACGTGGTGCCCCTGAGGTTATAACTCCTTTCACCTCGTGCCCTTATCCCTATTTTTTAACCATTCTGTTAGTTTTTTTACCATTCCGTTAGTTGAAAAAAAAATTAATTGACACCCCCATTTCTCCACTTCCGGTGAAGCCTCCATTTCCGGTGAAGCTAAGAGCTCCGGACCCTATCATCCCCTCCGACCACCTGCTCCTCGTCTTCATCTCTCCTTTTTCTCCCCTCCAAAATTCGAAAAAAAAAAAAACGCATATGGTGTCCCCTTGCAGATCTATGGCTACCCATGATTCATTCGAAGCCTCCTCCAATGAAATAACACATTTCGTCCTCCCCTCTTCCAGATCCAAAGGTTTTTGAGTTAGATCTAGCGCTTTTGTGCCCAGATCTGCTCGGACTGATGGATCGGCCGCTTTCCAGTTTGGCTAATGGCCACTGGGAACCCATTGGCCATTGCTCCGCTGACTACCACTGCTCGACCACCACCACAAAACCTCTGTCCAAATCCTTCTCGGTGTAGCCAACCGCTGATCCACCACTGACGGCCTCCTCAAACTCGGATCTCTCAGATCCCTTGGTTCATTGTTCAGATCCGTCACACTTCTTGTCGGATTTGGTCAAATGGTCACTATTCATCATCGTCCTCACTCCCATCGTCACATCCACTAATGGGTTTAAAGTCTGTTTTGCTAACGGCACCCCTCTCTTAGCGTCTGAGTCCTCTTAGTAAGCCTATGGTCCTCCCCTTTTGGTTTCCTTTTGCCTAGATCGGCCTGTGTTTCCCCGTCCCACACTGTGTCGCCTCTTCTCCTCCGTCGTTCCCCATCTTCCGCCCATCCTCCCTCCTGTCTGGACAAATTTACTTCCCTTGATGTTCTCACCGATCCAGATTCACCTGCTTTTGGTATTCCCTTCGTTTTCCTCCTCCGTCGGTGACCACTTCCCTCCAGTAAAGCCATGGGCTTGCGGCTCTGGTCAACTACGAGCTTTCGGCTCTGGTCAATTGGTCACTATTCCTCATTTATTTTAAGGCAATTGATTTTTTTTAACTAACGGAATGGTTAAAAAATTGGGATAGGGGCACGAGGTGAAAGAAGTTATAACCTCAGGGGCACCACGTGAAAGGGGTAAAATAATTGGTCACCACGTGAATTAAGCGACACCTCAGGGGTACCTCGTGAAATTTCCGTTATTAATTTATATATGTATATATAATAAAGACTTTATTATGATGAAAAAAGATTTACATAAAGTTAGTTGGAAGCCTCATAACAAACTGAGCTTCAACCCCTTTTTGAATAGTAAAACCAACTCTATGAAATACGGAGTATGAAATCACCATTATCAGACCCTGCCCTATGACTATTCATAAACAATTGAACCCGCTTCAGAAAACCAATAGCATCACCTCTGAGTTCTCCAAAAGTAGAGAACGCAAATGCCATGAAACAATGCCCCTTAGTAGCATAAATATCCGCGTACTTCTTCTCCTTTTTTTCAGTGGCTTGAGAGACTGCCTTACTGGGTACAAAGGAATCATTGGCTCTAGTTGTGAACGGTGAAGCCCCAACGACTTCCACACAAGTGTCTCTACCTATGTCTCACCCATAAACCAACAAATGTCCTGGCCTTAACTCAACACCATCTTCATTGCTCACACATGTATGTGCTTCCTTCTGAACTATGATGCCCGCTTTGTAACAAATGTCAGCCAAAACATCTCGAACCATGTTGTGTCGGTGCTTCGTCCCGATGCCTCGATTGCAATGCAGAGCGTGATCTCCAAATGGGTCCATCCTGTCAAGCTCACAATTAGGACGGGTCGGATAGCCACTAAACATAGGGATCAAAAGATGGTATTGGAGGACAGAACGAAACTGGCGAGACGACATGGTCTGAGCTAGACCCTCAATGGGAGCTGTCAATAAAAAAGCATGCGCTCTGTCTCCTCTTACCGCTTGCAAAACATGCAGTTGCCTTGGAGTCGGATTAAGTGTGGACACTAAGTTGTCATCAATGAATTTGAAGTATCGATCCGCCAACACTGGCATGATTTTTTTGGGGGCGGGGGATACAAACAAGTCATCAATATCTGAACCAACACAGTCGACATACCTCGAGATAGATTAGGTGAGGACGCTGTTAACGCAACTGTCCAGATGTCCAGAAGGTGGAGACACTGACTTACTCAAAATGGATGTTTGGAGTTCAGCCGTTTGGAGACGAGATGCGATGAAAGAAAAATGACTAACATCCTCTGCCGATAGCACCCCAAACCCACCAAGTTTTAAAGGAAGAGTCGTCTGACGCCACTCCCACGGACCAAACCCTGGGCCTCCTGCAGTAATAGCCTGCTCAAGGGAGGCTTGAAGCTCATCATCAAAGCACCTTATGGCGTTAGGGAGGGCATGAGGGGGGCACGTTCGAAGAGCAAACATCAATCTGGAGACCCCGATACAATTTCGTAAAATGAGCAATTCGCACTAGGGATCTTCTAGCTTCATAACAGCCCTAAGAGCTTCTATCGATTTGTCAACCCTCTTCATAATCAAGCTATTGCAGAATGTAGCACTATTGCTGCCCGGACCGCCTAACAATTTCACTTCCAATTTGGGTCTAGAAATGTCAGACGGGAACAAACCAACTTCAAAGCTCCTCGGATCTTCAGTTGGCCAAAATAATTCAGTTTTCTAAATATTAATGAATAGTCCCAACTTCGGACCCTCTCTAACCTTAATCTCCAGCGCCTTAGCTACCTCCCTGGTGTCACCTTATAGGGTACCATCATCTAAGTACCATGCGTTAATATCAAGAGCACACGTGGTATTAATTTTGGTGACAAGCGGATGCAACACTAAAGCAAACAAAAGCGGACCTAGCGGATCACCCTGCTGTACACCTTGGCAAGAGCACAAAGGAACATCTTACCAATACAGACGGGTGGGTTGGGCATAACAGAACTCAGCCCACGGAGAAATGGAGGATGCGAACTTCCCGAATCAAAGCGCCTATCAATGAGATTAAAGGCGTTTAGAAAAGTCCACGAGAAGCAAGGACATGCCCCCTATCCATACCCTTATCTAACAAAAGTCTGTTAACGGAATAGAGGATAGCTTCGCCACCCCCCGACACACCCACAACAAACTGGTGTGTGCCTAAATATCTGTTGAGCTCCTTGGTCATGATAGAAGCTGCCGATTTGGAAACCAACCTCCTCCAAATAGAACCTATTGCAATAGGGCGAACACCCCCACCTGGTTTCAGCAACGGGGTCAGGGGAGCACTGGCCATAAATTCTGCAAGCACTCGAGGGCAAGCACCCGATCAAAAAAGGTTAACAACAGCCGTGATGGCTCCAAGAAGCTCACTAGCAATTCCATCACATACCCCACCCAGAATTTCAACGAGATGTTGCGCTCGAAGCCCAACTTTCCCGAAAGAAGTACCCTTGGGGAAGCTTCTAATCCAATTGGGGACTAACTCTTTACTAACTGACAATGCAGGTGCCAAGAGAAGATCACATGGAACAACTGGTGGGGGGGAAATAGGGTGCTTAGCAAGAAGCTATGTGGCTGTGTCATCGTTGAAGGGTGCAACCCCAGAGGAAGTGAGGACTCTAATAGCAGCAACATAATGACCATCCCCCATTTTGCGCTTGCACTGAACTACATTCAACTCAAACTGAGACGGATCTTTTTTCTTCTTTACCAAACCAGAGTCGTACGAGGCAGAGGGGGTGAGTATATCCTGAACTAGAGCTTGCATCCCTCCTGGCTCTCTCCGCAAGGCCAAGGCCGCAACCATAGAGGCTACCCAATCTTTCTTCCTACTACCAGACATACTTTTAGGACGACCTCGCATAGCAGCCGTATTTAGAACACAAGCCGGGAAAACAAACAACTGAACCTGTTTATAGGAGGAAATCGAGACTTGCAATAATAAAATAGAAATAAATCACAGCAAACCAGATTCCGTCCTTGCAAATAATTACAAGACCTCCTCCTGATGCAGTAGCGGGAAGTGAGGATCGATCCACGAGGAAGCGTGTCAGCGGATCCTAGATAGCGGAAAAATCTCACAGAAGTCGACAACAGGGTCCTCCATCTCGACTAGGTTAGTCGAAAGAAGATCGGACAGTCGAACACAGCGCAGCAACAAGTACAGGGGCTCGTCGATATCGACCAGAGGGTACTCGATATCGAGTAGGCTTCGTCGACGTCGAGTTAGGCTTTGTCGAGTACCTGCACACAGAAGCTACAGCGATGCTAGATCGAAGATCTGTAACTCGAGGTCGACCAGGCTTGGTCGAGATCGAGTAAGGGCAGAAAACTTAAAACGAAATGAAAGAAAATAAAGACAAGTGCTTTGGGATTTCGAACTAAACTTAATGTAAAAGACTTCCAAGATTGGGGTTTGCAACAACGATAACCAGGCATGCATAAGGCAGAGATAAATAGATAATCATGTAAATTGCATCAAAGGACAAGCTTTCGCCTTTTCCAACAATTAAACAACTCTTTCAAGAAACCCTAATTGTCTCTACTAATTTTATGTTTACAATCCAAGTTGTTAGCATTGATCTCCATTAGACGGGTAATAAACACATAAACAAGTAGTAGATGCTCAAAACATGATAAAAGTCAGATCTTTACCTCAAACACGCATGGCTATCGTCGGGCTCGCCCCAACCCTAGAAGTGGGTGAACTACTCGCGCTTCATCGCAAACTCAGACATCATCGATTGAAAGAAAACTAATTGCATTAAAATAAACCAAATTTTACAACCGCTTGAAGCCAATTCCGCTCTCGCTTCACAACTCCAATCAGTCGCTCAGTCTCTCTCTCTCTCTCTACTTCTCCTACTTACTTCTCTCCCAAATTGAATGAATAAAACTCAGCCCCATGGGCTTTATTTATAGGTTTCTAAACCTTTCTACTCAAGGATAGAAATCTTTATCTATATCTAAAACTATATCTAAAATCATAATGATAAATAAAAGCAACAAAGAATTTAAATCTAAAAGGGAAATATATCTAAAAGTCTTAAAGTGGATAGATCTTCTCCTTCTATGATGTATCTTGATAGATCGGATAGAATTCGGCAAACTTCGAGCCCAAGTAATCCCACACCGAGTAGGATTCGTCAAACCGAGTAACGTGGCTTCTGGAACCGTCGTCGATCTCGAGTACGGCGTACTCGATCTCGAGTAGGAAAGTTGGTCGACTGGCTCGGCTTCGTTATCTCGGCTAGCTGGTCCTCGACATACTCATACATGGCTCCTGGCGCTCGTCGATCTCGAGGACCCCTCGTCGACATCGAGTAGAGAGGTTCGTCGACTAGGTTTGGCTTGGCTGGTCGGGCAAGTCTTCTCGATGTGCTCGGTCCTGGCTCCACATCTTTGTCGACCTCGAGTACCCGTACTCGATATCGAGTTGGGTGTGGAGTCGGGTTCTTCGTCTTCAGTTTCTCGACATGGGCTCCTCGATGCTGGCACCTAGGCATGTCTTGTCGAGATCGACTAGGGTTAGTCGATGTCGAGTAGCTTTGTGCTCCAGTTCTCGCTCTTGGTTTTCTCCCGAAATGTTTCCATATTCTGCAATATTAAACAGAAACTTATGTAGATCTTCATTTTTGACAAATAAGCATATACTACATAATTCCGACATATTCCCAACCCGAAATATGCAAAATGTAAAGAATATGGAACTAAAATATGCATAAAGACATGGCTACTTTGGATACATCAAATCACCTCATACTTAGCCTTGCTTGTCCTCAAGCAATAACCAAACAATAACCAAGACCTACATCACATCCTTCAAGTCTTCGCCTTTGTCAAAAACAACATCTCAAGTAGTAGCAATGTAAGACAAGTGAATTTAACATCATCACACATATATGAGCGATCCATAGGCATAGGCAATATAAATCGAACCTCACAGGGATATTGTGTTTAAACTCAACTCTCAATGTGTTTAGGCTATGTAGATCAACTCTCAACTCAATTCCATACACAATCTCATAAACATTGCAATTTAAATATGTATCCACTTCGCAACCAATTATGAAAATGCAACAAGAATTATCAGGAGGACTTCGCTCAATAGAAGTCTTCAAAGAAGATTCCATTCGGCGGGGTTGTAATGGGGCTTGGTAAGAAATAATAAGGAATGGAATTATTTGGCCATGTGGTGCTTAATAAAATTTCGGGAATCACAACTCCTAAATCTCCAACACAACCAGACCATAACCTCTCAATCAAATGCATCAACCAAACTCTCCAATGAAGTATGTAACCTTTCAAACTTTCTGAACCTCTCCAAAGTGTGTATCTTGTAAATAATGAAAGAAATAAGGTAAATTTGGCTCATGCACTTTATTCATAAATATATATACTTTTTCTTCTTCTTCTTTTTTTTTCTTTTTCGGATTTTTTTTTTAAAACGAAAATAAATAAAATAATAGTAGTGCATTTATAATGTGAGCCAAAAATCCTTTCACATAATATGCATAGCAAGATAAAAATTTAAAACCATCCCATATCTCAATAATTTCAACAATCCTTCCTTCTTGAAATGCAACATAAGCTCATTTTTTCCACAAACCATTCTTTTAACCAACTCTAAGTCTTAATTGCCAAATGGGGGTTAGGCTCAATTCGGCTAAGGAAAATTTTGTGGAGTTTACAATAAAAGTCTCAGGCTAATGTTTTGGCTTCAAGCAAGGATAATGCAGGGTAGGTAAAGAGAGGATAAAATTGGCTTAAAAGGTGCCTCCATCATTTAATTCTCATCAACATAAACATATAAATGCATTGGCTTTGAATAACTATCACAACATTTAGAGATGCACAGGAAGAGTAAATACACTCAAGAAAGCAGAGGGATTTTTAATGTTCTCCCTATAAGGCCAAAATTCTCACTTGGACAATTTCATCACAAGTTCACAATCCACATAAAAACCATTTTCGAGAACTTAGGCTAAACCTTCCAAACACGCCATAGGATTTATATGATCAAAGTCAATTATTATTTATCATCATAGGACATCTAAGTTAGGGTATAAAAACTAAAGCAATGCAAAAATTTAAACATGCATATTTTTTTATTTTTATGACATTTTCTTTTTCTTTTTCTTTTTTCTATTTTTTTTTCTATTTTTTTTTTCTATGCAACTAAAAATAAGAATAAAGTATGGCAAAAGACTCCAATGCATAAAATTTAAACATGAATGCATAAAAATTTAAATTTCACCATGTAAAGCAAAAAGCAAGACTAACACATATGATAATGATGATGAGCCCTTCCCCCACCCCATACTTAAAATATACAGTGTCCTCACTGTATAAAATCAAATAAAAACAAGAGTAAAGGAAGGAACTCACAGGATAACACATCGAGGAAGGCGAATCAGTGCAGGTCGAGTAACTGGCTGGTCGATCTCGAGTACAGGTTACTCGATCTCGAGGAGCTTTTCTGCGTCTAGTGGTTTCTGAAGTCGAGGAGCGTTTTGTCTTGTCGATGTTGAGTTGGCCTACTAGATATCGAGTAGTGTCTAGGCTGCTCCTCCTTGTCGTTGTCGACTTGGCCTTCGTCGATTCTGACTGTTTTCAGGGACTTCTTTATGCCACTTTTCGCGATCCTTATATGCTTTGCCGACCTAAAAGTGTTAGATTGCACAAGAAACAAGACTATCCACATGAAATATTCTAAAAGACATAAAACCAAAACCAAAAACAAAAACCACAAAGTTCAAAAAGTCCCAAAATTCATAAAGTTTTATATACATGCTCTAGATTTTAGAGTCTCTAGGCCGACTTCTCCGTTTGCGCTCAAGGACCATTATTGTGGGGTCCGCTCATGCTTGGCCCTTCTCCTGGATCATCTAGTTCCTGATGGTAGTATGCAAGCTCAGCTGACAGGTGGTTGCTTGCATCATCTCCTTTCTCTTTCTTCTTCTTCCTTCCAGCTCTTAGTTTTCGCAGATTCTCTCGCCATGGTGTCTTATCTCCCCTTAAATCATTGATAATTTTCTTTATGGACTGAGGGGGAGTAGAATTCATACCTGAACTTACCTTTTCGGACCCAAAACAGAAATCTTTGGGCTTGGGGCTAGTCGAGATCGAGTACTGCTGGTCAGCCTCGAGTATAGGGACCCCATACTTAGGCTCTTGGCAAGTCAGTGGCTTACCAGAGGTAGTCGACATTGACAAGTTG
This sequence comes from Persicaria tinctoria, assembly GCA_037127255.1. NCBI lineage: Eukaryota > Viridiplantae > Streptophyta > Magnoliopsida > Caryophyllales > Polygonaceae > Persicaria > Persicaria tinctoria. Next base: position 36,590,895 of record JBANSL010000019.1, on the reverse strand, counting down.
TGGTCGAGATCGAGTAGCACCTTTGTCGAGATCGAGGAGCTCTTGTCGACCGCGAGGACAATGCTGATGCTTCTCTCCGTTGTTTGCTTGGTCCCGCGGTTGCTGATGCTTTTCACCTCCAGCCATGAAATTTCCTCTTTTGCAGGGCCAAAAGAGAAATCCAAAACCTCATCGCCTATGGTGAAGGTGAGCGATCTATTCTTGACACTTATTCTGGCATCTGCAGTAGCTAAGAATGGTCTACCAAGAATAATAGGGCTAGTAGGATCTTCAGCACAAACAATGATAAGGAAATCTGCTGGAACAAAGAATTTACCAACCTGGACAGGGACGTTCTCAACTATACATGTAGGGATGACTACTGTATTGTTCGCCATGTATAGTTTGGCATCCACGGGTTCTATGCATCCTATCTTTACCTTCCGCCAGATTGATAAAGGCATGATGCTCACACTTGCTCCTAAATCGCACAGAGAATCATATTTATATTGTCCAAAACCCACAGTAACAGAGAACTTACCAGGGTCAGGTCTCTTTTCAGGGAAGTGGAGTACTTTGCATTCGCCTGCGATCTCTGAAATGGATCGCTTCTTGCTCAGAATTTCCTTCAGAAATTTGACATATCCAGGCATCTCTTGCAGGGCTTCTGTAAAAGGAATAGAAACATTCAGTTCTTGCAGCATATTAACAAATCTGGTAAACCTACCTGCAGTGGGATCTTTCTATGCTTTTGAAGGGAAAGGCATTGGCTTTTTCTGTTTCGGAGCCAGATCAGTTGTCGGAGGTGTTGCAGAGTCGTCGACGTCGGCCAGATGCTGCTCCTCGATCTCGACCATGGGCTCCTCGACATCGAGTAGGGTGGTCGACCTGGAGTTGCTGGTCTGCGCAGCGGAGTCCGAGCTCAGCTTCTGGTCTGTGTCGAGTAGCGGCTTGTCGATATTGAGTACACCCTCCTCGAGATCGAGTTGGTTTTGCTCTGTCTCGAGTTGCTGCTCTGCCTTGCTTTGCTGTTTCCCGACCTTTGGCTCGTGTAATTGATGCCCACTCCTGAGTTTGATAGCTGCGACGTGTCCGGTCTTCCCTTTAGGATTTGGTTCTGTTTGCCCAGGGAGCTGTCCGGACGGTCGTGGGATCTGTGCAGCGATTTGACCCATCTGCGTCTCTATTCCTCTTTTCCAGATGTCCAGTTCTCCAAATTTTGTAGTGATGTTCTGGAACTGGTTGTTGATGGTGCCCTGATTCTGACGCATCTCCTCAAGGATCAGCTGCAGATCATCCTTCTTTTGATCCTTTTCTGGATGTCCTGGAGCTCTTTAGGGTGGGGGGTTCCTAGGAGGGCCTTGGTTCCACTTTGGTTGATAGAACCTTTGATCTCTCATATAGCGATTGGGACCCCCTGCGTAAGCTGCCCCCTTATGTGTCTCTGCCATTCTGACTTGCTCTACGTGTGGGCACTCAGTAATGGTGTGCCTCTGTGATCCGCATTCGATACAAGGCTGATTGACAGATAAATATTTGACTTCCTTGAGGAGCTTGCGATTCTGGTCTCTCTAGAACTGCTCTCTGACATCTGGGTCAATCTCCTTTGCTGGCTCATAGAGTGGCATAGATGGTGCTGGCCTGGCGTAGGAGTTCTCTTCATAGTTTGTAGTAGACCCATATTTGTTGTCATAATTGGTGAGCTTGTCTAGCACACCCCATGCGTCAATTGTCGGCATCGTCAGATACTCAAAGCGAGTATAATGGTTAATTCTGTCCTTAGTGACTTGATCAAGAGAGTTGAAGAAGATCTCCTAAATGACGTAGGGTGGCTGTCCATGAGTAGGGCAAGATCGCAGCAGTTCTTTGTAGCGTTCCCATGCCTTTGCCAGCGGTTCCCCTTGCTTCTGTTTGAAGGCGGTGATTTTCTGGCGGAGAAGTGCTGTTTTGGCGGGTGGGAAGAATTTGTTCAGAAATTCTTGCTCTAGTTGGGCCCATGTTGTGAGTGATCTTGGTTTCAGCCCTTCAAGCCACTTCAGTGCAGGCCCAGCGAGAGACCAGCGAAAAGCTTTCATTTTGACATATTTCAGCGTTGTACCTTCAGCAAGAGTACGGCACATGTCAGAAAAATTGGTAATATGTTCAAGAGGACACTCATTAAATTTGCCATAAAAAGCATTATTTTTAAGCTCTATAAGAAATTGAGTGCGAATTTCAAAAGAGTTATCAGGGATTCGAATCGCCGATTCAGGCACGACAAGAGTTGGATGCATATAATCCTCAGCAGTAGTTGGATATTGGGCAAGCTCAGCTTCTGCTTACGTCGCGCGCTCAGCTTCTTGTTCCCTCGCCGCCCTTTCATTGGCGATAGTGGTATCTTTTGCGGCTAGCTCCCTTGTAAGCCTTGCAATCAGCTGCTCTTGTGTTTCAGCGGCCGCCATGATCCTTTTGAGTTTAGAGTGGATGTGTAGGTAATGCTCTGGTTCGTCTAAGCTGTCAAACTCAGGTGGTAGACCAGAACGGCGCATACACCTGTATAGTAACTCAAAGCAGATGTGAGATTTAACTACCTAAGGCGCGAATGATAGCCTCCCCGGCAACGGCGCCAATTTGTTGATAGGAGGAAATCGAGACTTGCAATAATAAAATAGAAATAAATCACAGCAAACCAGATTTCGTCCCTTGCAAATAATTACAAGACCTCCTCCTGATGCAGCAGCGGGAAGTCAAGATCGATCCACGAGGAAGAATGTCAGCGGATCCTAAGTAGCGGAAAAATCTCACAGAAGTCGACAACAGGGTCCTCGATCTCGACTAGGTTAGTCGACAGAAGATCGGACAGTCGAACACAGCGCAACAGCAAGTACAGGGGCTCGTCGATATCGACCAGAGGGTACTCGATATCGAGTAGGCTTCGTCGACGTCGAGTATCTGCACACAGAAGCTACAGCAATGCTAGATCGAAGATCAGTAACTCGAGGTCGACCAGACTTGGTCGAGATCGAGTAAGGGCAGAAAACTTAAAACGAAACGAAAGAAAATAAAGACAAGTGCTTTGGGATTTCGAACTAAACTTAATGTAAAAGACTTCCAAGATTGGGGTTTGCAACAACGATAACCAGGCATGCATAAGGCAGAGATACACAGATAATCATGTAAATTGCATCAAAGGACAAGCTTTCGCCTTTTCCAACAATTTGACAACTCTTTCAAGAAACCCTGATTGTCTCTACTAATTTTATGTTTACAATCCAAGTTGTTAGCATGGATCTCCACTAGACGGGTAATAAACACATAAACAAGTAGTAGATGCTCAAAACACGATAAAAGTCGGATCTTTACCTCAAACACGCATGGCTATTGTCGGGCTCGCCCCAACCCTAGAAGTGGGTGGACTACTCGTGCTTCATCGCAAACTCAGACATCATCGATTGAAAGAAAACTAATTGCATTAAAATAAACAAATGTTTACAACCGCTTGAAGCCAATTCCGCTCTCGCTTCACAACTCCAATCGGCTGCTCACTCTCTCTCTCTCTACTTCTACTTACTTCTCTCCCAAATTGAATGAATAAAACTCAGCCCCATGGGCTTTATTTATAGGTTTCTAAACCTTGCTACTCAAGGATAGAAATCTTTATCTATATCTAAAACTATATCTAAAAGCATAATGATAAATAAAAGCAACAAAGAATTTAAATCTAAAAGGGAAATATATCTAAAAGTCTTAAAGTGGATAGATCTTCTCCTTCCATGATGTATCTTGATAGATCGGATAGAATTCGGCAAACTTCGAGCCCAAGTAATCCCACACCGAGTAGGATTCGTCAAACCGAGTAACGTGGCTTCTAGAACCGTCGTCGATCTCGAGTACGGCGTACTCGATCTCGAGTAGGAAAGTTGGTCGACTGGCTCGGCTTTTTCGTCTCGGCTAGCTGGTCCTCGACATACTCGGACATGGATCCTAGCGCTCGTCGATCTCGAGGACCCCTCGTCGACATCGAGTAGAGAGGTTCTTCGACTAGGTTTTACTTGGCTGGTCGGGCAAGTCTTCTTGATGTGCTCGGTCCTGGCTCCACGTCTTTATCGACCTCGAGTACCAGTACTCGATATCGAGTTGGGTGTGGATTCGGGTTCTTCGTCTTCAGTTTCTCGACATAGGCTCCTCGATGCTGGCACCTAGGCATGTCTTGTCGAGATCGACTAGGGTTAGTCGATGTCGAGTAGCTTTGTGCTCCGGTTCTCGCTTCTTGGTTTTCTCCCCAAATGTTTCCATATTCTGCAATATTAAACAGAAACTTATGTAGATCTTCATTTCTGACAAATATGCAAAATGTAAAGAATATGGAACTAAAATATGCATAAAGACATGGCTACTTTGGATACATCAGAACCCAACAAGAAACATCCGATGGTTTAGCAATGACCCTAGAAAGAGCTTCAAGATAAACCCTTCCGAACTCCAGACGTAGCTTGTAAGGGATACTTTTGGAAGTAACAAACCGTTGCTCAAGGAAACGCTCAAACAATTGCTCATCAAAAGCCAATCCCCTCAAACTAGATATAGCAACATTATTGGTATCCGGAGAGTCCTGACAACCATGAGCCAACAAACATGGAGAACCAGATGGTCTAGGAATACCATGGATGACAAATTACTCTCCACTATCGCCACACCCCGGTCCCGCGATAGGAATTCCAATACCACCATGTTTAACTGTCATCCTGACTCTGGATTACTCAAACATATATCACACAACCAACGGCCAGCCCGTTCAAGATTGGTAGCTAGCAAATCATAAACAAACATATCTGAAGAAATGATCCTCTGGTATTTCTCAACTGCCTCCGGCATACTGAAATGTCTAGAGAGGTGATTAACGAAATACTTTGGCGTGAGACCGGTATTCGCCGGACGGCCATCTCTACACTCTTCACTACCCCGAAAGGGACAATGAAACCGGTCATCCGATTGAGAGAGAGACATACCCGTGTAAAACTTGGCTTAATAGAAACCCAACTCACAAAATTCCAACAAAACACTAGCAAACAAATACCACACCAGTAGCAATATAGGAAAAATCAAAATCATCAGTGCCACCAACACAACTCACAAGAGATTACCCACACAACGCTAATTAATTAGTAAGTTAATAATAGATACCAACCGACGGCAACAAGATCATCAGTACAACGTTGAATCACACCCGGCAAACTGAATCGGCACAATCAAGGCTCAAATACAGCACCACCAAAAAATATCGACCGAGAGCAGGATCCATTCAGCAAGAGCAACGATAGCACTAAACCAGAACAACCGAATCGAACGAAGAAGAGTAGCAACTAATTAACAAACCTGAATCACAAGATCGGAGGACATCGTGCCTTTGCCCAGGCTCTGCCGAAGAAGAAACGCCGTCGCCTAGGCTCCGAGGGTGAAGAAGTGTCTTCTCCGGCCTCAGGTACGTCGGATCCGGCCACCGAGGTCCCCCGGAGAGACGTCCCTCGCCGTTCGCTTCCCTGATCGCTCGGTCGCCCGATCGCCTATTATTTTTTATTATTATTATTATTACTATTATTATTATTATTATTTAATAAAAAAACATATTACAAAAAATTAGTAGGCAACCGAGATACTATCTGGGCACCCACTCCCTTAGCAATAACAAAACCAAGTCTAGTAAAAATATAAGCTGCAGCACGAGCTCCCGCATTCTGAGATACTGAGAACTTCTGAATCCGCTTAAGCAAGGCAACCGCATCTGTATCTAACTCCCCCAACGAAGAGAAGGAGAAGGATAAGAAACCATAACTAGCCGACGTGCACAAATCCCAATACTTGACACACTTACGCTGAGCAACATCAACAACAACACGGCCGGGCACAAAGTCAGACATCCAAGACTGAGTCAATGGGGAGGACCCTGTCAGATCGACACACACATCCCGTGCCCTATCCCAGAAATAAAGGAGAAAATCCGCCGGATGAATGGGCTTATCATGCCCATCAACCAAACCGATATCAACCTCCTTACCGGCAGAAATCCCGGACCTGTAGCAGATATCCAATAAGGTGTCGCGAACGAGGTTATGTCGATGTTTAATGCCCATTGTACCAGCACAGGACACAACATGATCACTATATACATCACCATCAAAGGTACGTGAACATGATTTACTATGGTGTACATTAATTACTAGTACATTATTTACTAGTACGTGACTCATTTTCAGTGACGTTATATCATATTCTTTCCGTACTCGGAATATGATTCCTTAGGGTCTTCGAATTCGCATCACATTCAAACACTCGGTCCTTTTGGATCATCCTGTTATGTTTTTTTTTACTTAATCAAACGAGTCAAGTTCCACATAAATATTTACTCCTAATTTTTATTTCAATCTACAATCACTAATACCCTTTTATGGTTAATGGGTGGTAGACGGAGACTTAAACATTTTACTTTCTGCTACTTGCTAAGGGTCTTGAGGCGTTGACGAATAAAAGCTTTCATTGTTTTTCATTTTATTATGTTTTTGCATTAAGGTACAAACTTTCAAAATTTATGGGATTTATTTTATTCATTCTGCTACTACTATTTGATTATTGTATTTGGACCCCTTTGTTTTGGATAACTTGAGTTATTTTAGAATATTATTTTATACTTAAGTCTTCCGCTGATTTAATATTTGTATGTTATCATCTTGTTTATGGGAGCATGGTTGCATGTCCCTATAAGCCTAAGGTGGTTACAAACACATTAAAGTCCGCGTAATTGCTGGCGCTGCAATATCTCTTCAGTGTTTTAAGAAGGGGTGTTACATATTGTTCGTTTGGATGACTATAACATTCTCTTGGAAATAATTTGTGACATACTTGATATACGTGGAGACAATATATGATACTTGGGGTTTTTGTTGGAAGGGAAAAATCCAAGTAAATTTGGTGTAATCATCGACAATATAAAAGAAAATTTTATTTTCATTGATAGATGGAGTATGGGCTGGATCCCAAATATCCATAAACAAAAGGTCCAAAGGACAGTTGGATTGAGAGTGACTAGCAAAATGTGGTAAGGCGTGAGCCTTAGCCCATGAACAGGAAACACAAGGAAAGTTAGATGGGCCACCTGATCCAGGAAGGTGATGGGCTGAAACAACGACCTTTGTTATGTCTTTTGAAGGATGTCCTAAATGGTAGTTCCACAAAAGAGACGTCTACAGGAGGGAGGAGGTAACGGTGCGTAGCAGCGGTGATGTAGGTGATGAAGTCGACGACGGCCAGACATATAATCCATAAAACGGTGCCCTGTGCCAGAATGGTTTGAGTTCGAGTGTCCTTCACATAAAAGTGAGATTTATCATAAACAAAATAAACATCATTCTCATGGCAAAAGCGATTTACTAATAGAAGATTCTTGGTGAGGGAGGGACCATGAAGTAAATCGGTGAGTTTAAATTGATGGGAATTGGAGGAGAGAAAGGAGGAACCGTTGTGGTGAACGGGAATTGAGGAACCATTGCCAAGTGACACGGAATCGAAACCTTCGTAAAGAAGACGATTGAGACGAAGATTGGTCAAATCCGGTGTGTAGTGATGCATGGTTGTAGAATCTGGGTACGAGTTGGTGACAGTGTGGTGTGCTTGGAAGCTTCGTGGATGAGGCGGTTGAAACGAGTGGTCAAACGGTTCCAGCATCGAGCGGCCGTATGACCCCGTTTCTCACACGGTTGGCAAATCGGGCGTGTATCAGGGGCTCTGGAGAATCACTAGGCCAAAAACATTATTTTATCCCAGTTCATATATCACGGTTTCGTTGCTTTCTGGCTTAAAAACTCATCTTTCTCTTTTATATCTCGTATTTGTAACTTGTCCGGGATATATTATAAAGGAAATGCAACGTTTGGTAAGACATAATACATCCCGGTTGAAAACCCGATATATAAAAGGGGGGTATTTTAATAGATTTTATATTTATCCCGAATTGGTTACGAATCGAGATATATTGTTTTTAATTTTTGTTCTAAAAAAAAGATTGTTTTTAATTTTTAATAATAGGGTTTAAATCCAAAACCTAAAATCAGCCAGTAGGTACCCGCCTGTGATCTCTCCTTCCACCGTCCCCTCTCTTCAACCCGGCCTGCAACTGGGAGCCTCTCGCTGCAACCCTGCAACCACCATCACCAGTTGTTTCATCCCTTCCGCCATCATAGCCCCCAAATCACCGACGGTTATTCAGCCGACTAGAGCCATCGTTGACCAAGGGGCGACTACCGAAGACGTACTGTTGAGCCATCGTATCTGCGTGCGCGCTTGCCCCAATTCATCTCCAACTCTGCTAATTGCCATTGTTGCTCGAATCCTCTATTAAAGGTACGATAATATTTAATCCTAAACCGATTTTGGGGAAAAATTGCAACTTTGATTTAACATTGTGATGTTTATTCCGAAATTGCAACTCTGAAATTTCACTAGTCGGTTCATCCCTCAAACAGCTAACATGAAGTCCTAAATAATTGCAATTGTTAATTGAATTTTCCCTATTTTATTGAAATTATTGATGTGGAAAACTTGCTTGTTAGTTATCTGTTTGATTTTTGGTAGAACAAAGATGCACCTTTTGATTTTATTCTTTATTTGAGTGGATGGGGCCTGGGATATCATTTTGATGTTGAAAAGGGTCCTTAATCTGATGCCCTACCATACAATTCAACCTTCTGTTTTGTGGGAAGGAATGCTTATGAATGAGTCACAGCTGGTCCATATCTACTTCTGCTTTTATAAGGCTTTTTCCATAATATATTAACCGTTTCCAGTGATTGGGGTTAAAGGATTTGCAAAAACAACAAATTAAGCACATTCAGCTGGTCACACATAAAGTGCAGTCAATTGACATTGAACGTCATTACTGATGGCTATTATAAAGAGTAGAAACCCATGGATAAACATATGCTTCATACATCAGCTTTCAAGGGATTTCCCGTTGAATTTAAAGAAGAGATATAGCTAACAACAAACACTTTAAAAAGGGGCCATATTTTATTTTTATTTTGAGAGGGGGGCCATAATTTGATGTTGAACAGATTAAGCAAACAAAATAATCATCTCTTCCCCTTTTGGCCTCTTCGATCAGTTGATGAAAGGATCCAATTAAGCTGTTGATGGGTGTGATAATATATAGGGAGTATTGTTTTAGTGGGAGTAGGACCCATATGATTTTCAATAATGGTTATGATGGTAAAAGAAAAATGTAAGCAAGGGAGATGGGGGTGTTATCTTAGCACCATTGGTGACAAATGCTTGTTTTGTGGGGTTGTCTCATGTCTGTAGTTCAGTTGGAGTTGGAGTGTCCTTTGGAGATATATAGTGGCAACTTTAAATGTTTTTTGTACAATTAATATACAGGGGCTAAAGCTATAGAAGTGCATTATTTGGCCATTTTGGCCATATCCTCGTCTTTTCTTTGTCATTTCTGTGGATAGTGTACGTACATACTCACTCCTATATGAATGGAGATAATCTCAACACTCTTTCTAATACAGTATATTGTGATCGAAGAGGCCAAAAATCCTTGTACACATTATACAGTCGATCAGCTGGTCATACATAAAGTGCAGTCAATTTGGTGTTGTACGTAGCGAATGAGGGGTTGTAATCACTAGGTCTTCTGACCTTAACTAGTTCGTCCTGTAGTTGAGAACAAATTTCAGATGAATATATAGGAAAGTCATTTTTCAAGTTTCACTCAAATATATAAAAAATAAATACAAATTTTACATTTAAAAGTAAGGTTGGAAAAAATAACTTGCTAACTCTCTAAGGCCTAACAAATATTAAACAACATTTAGAGATTAAGCTATTCCCCAAGAGTATCCACATTACGTAAAATCAACATTAAAATACACATCCTCGACTCTAAGGCCTATGAACAATCACGCTTAAACATTTGGACTGTGTAAAAATACCATAACAGCAGCAAGAAAAGAGCTATAAGTGAATCAATCAAACAGAGAGAATATCACAAACAACTCAAGAGTGTAAAACACTATCCAAATTTAACCATTCTCAGCTCAAGAGTGAAAAACTTAATTAAAGCCCCTTGCACTATTATATAAAAAATCTAAGCTCCAAATTTAACCCTATACATTAAAAACCAAGCTAACCTCACATTCTGTTCGGTCATGTTGAGCAAATTCATCCAAGGTAGTGTTCATCTCAGCTCTTAGCAAGTGCTGAAAACGATTATCACACAAGCTGTCAAATCTGTCATAAATAAATTTCCTTACTGTCAAGGCTTCTTACCTATCTTGTTTTGCTTTTCTTGCCCATAGTTATCGACCAGCCCTTCTCAGCTTCCAATTTATTTTACTATATTCATTTTTATAACTCACAAATGTTCTTTTTCTGTAATGCAGATGACTTCTAAGAAGCACTCAGCTACAACTAAAAATGTAGCGTCTTCAACATCACGTGGAACTAGAGGAGCTACCATGGCAAAGGAGGTTACTAAAGCAATTGCCAAGGGTGATAAGTTTGAAGTTGAATGGGATGATCACGAGCAATCCATTGGCCCACATGCAGCTGAGTTCAAGAGCTTTATTGGCACGACTTTTAAGCGGTTGGTGCCAATCATATATTCTGATTGGCGGATTGTTCCACAAACACTAAAGGATTTGGTTTGGAAAGAAGTTTTGGTAAGTATATCTTAATTTTAAGGTTCAAATTCAGTACAAATTGAATTATAATTAACTATTGTTTTAACTCTATGCTTTGTAGACGACTTTTGTTCTTCCAATGCAAAAGAAGGAATGGATGTTAAAGGTAGCAAACACACTATGGAGGAAGTTCAAATCAGACTTGACAAGATTCCATATGTATGATAAAGATGATGAGATTCTTCCGAGCCCTCCAGAATTGTATACTCAATACATTAGTGAAGATCAATGGAGTGAGTTTACTAAGAGTAGACAAACCCAAGAGTTTCAGGTAACACTCGAGCATTCTTTACTAATTTGATGAAATTATAATCCATAAATGTTCAATTATTATGGATAAACATTTGCTTGATAATAGGAATCAAGTGAGGCACATCGACAACTATCTCTCAAGGTTGAGTACCCCTATCGCGGATCTCTTAAAGGTTATCCTGGGATACGTGAAAAAATGGTAACAATTTAGATATGTTTAGGTTTGTCTTCAATACTTTGCATCTTAATTTTTACATTACAGAAAACTTGATATTATTTTGGATGTTTAGATAAAAGAGCTTGGCACTATAGGAGGACGACAAGACTTATGGAAAAGAGCTCGTAAAAAAAAAGGATGGGAGTTTTTCTAGTGATGTGCAAGATATGATAGATAAAATGGTGAGTAATGGTAACATGCTTTTATTAAAAAATCTTCTTCTTATTTTAGTAACTTTTACGTTTTTGAATTTATCAGCAACATATATCAGAACAAGAAAAGGCAGGAGAGATTGTATTTTCTGGGAGAGAAGATTCATTGTCATTGGCATTAGAGAAGCAAGAACACCCAGGACATGTTAGAGGGGTTGGCCAATATGTCACTATCACTGATTTCTTTAGAAATGCTAATCAAGATAAATCATTTGGAGGTTTAGGTGTTGAAAAGGTTGTTGTGTGTGCTGTCAAAGAAATAAATGAGAAGATGGAAAACAAGATTACAGAAATGCAAGAAAGTCATGCACAATCTCAAGCGAAATCTCAATCAAAAATCAAAGAAATGCAAAACTTTATTTTTCAGTTGCTTGATAAAATGAAAGAGGATAATCCAAATCTACCAACTCCTATGTTTGGGAGGCATTCTACACCGATTGACTCAAGAACTGAGGTATTTTTTCTTGTAAATGACTGATTAGTTGTCAAGGCTTATTCTAATATCCAAAACATTATTAAAGTTTTGCATTTATGAATTCTTACTTTTATGTCGTGTAGCAAGTTGCTTCGGATATGTCAATGCCAGTGCATAACCAGCTGCCTGTCAAGGCATCAACTATTCACCAAGCTACTATAAATGACTCACCAGCTGAGGTCATTTGTTAATGTAATGATAAATTTATCTTAGGAAGGAATAATATTTAATAAATATTAATTTTGTGGTGTAGGAATTGACCTCAGATTTGCCAACCTCTAAGTCCGAGATCTGTGTGTCTAAAGTCTCTAATGTCTATCAGTCTGTCAAGGCTTCTTCTAATCACCAAACTACCCAAATCAACTCATCAACTAAGGTAATTTGTTATCGTTATGACACTTTTTTGTAGAAAGGAAGATTATTTACTAATTCTTACTTTCATTCTTTCTTTAATCTATTTTTGTAAATGACTGATTAGTTGTCAAGGCTTATTCTAATCACCAAAACATTATTAACATTTTGCATTTATGAATTCTTACTTTTATGTCTTGTAGAAAGTTGCTTCGGATATGTCAATACAAGTCGGTAACCACCAGCCTGTCAAGGCTTCATCTATTCACCAAGCTACTGTAAATGACTCACCAGCCGAGGTAATTTGTTAATGTAATGATAACTTTATCTTAGGAAGGAAAGATATTTAATAAGTATTAGTTTTGTGGTGTAGGAATTGGCCTAGGATTTGCCAACCTCTAAGTCTAGGATCAGTGTGTCTAAAGTGTCTAATGTTTCTCAGTCTCTCAAGGCTTCTTCTAATCACCAAACTACTCAAATCAACTCATTAACTAAGGTAATTTGTTAATGTTATGACACTTTGTCGTAGAAAGGAAGATTATTTACTAATTTTTACTTTAATCTTTTGTACGAATTTGCTTGAAATCTGCCAACCTCCAAGTCTGGAATTCCTGTGCCCGAAGTGTCCAAGGTTGTTAAGTCTGTCATGGCCTCTTCTATCCCCCAAACTGCCCACACAGACTCATCAATTGAGGTAATTTTTTTAAAGATATTGATAACTTTATCCGATGAAGAGAATTTATTGACTACTAAGTAACTTTATGTACTGTAGGAGTATTCTCCATGCTATTTGTTTTCGCCAACTACGAGGGAAAAAGTTGCTATAGGAAGTGTTTGTCGATCCACCTCGAGTGCCATATTATTACACCATAAAACACTCGAGCCAAGTTTTGTTAAAGTTCAAGTGATTACCCCGCTGCAAGGGGATGTAGAGCTTCCACAGATGACTGATGAAGCTATTACAGTATATGATGTTGTTGGCAGTTTTGTTGCATGGCCCGCTGACCTAGTTTCAACAAGCATGGTATAACACTTCAATTGTTGTTGCTTAATATACATATTTTATTTTATTTGCTTTAATTTTTGTAGATTGATTAGATTGAATCGTGCTACATGTATCTGATTCAGAGCCACCATGAAAGGATACATGTACTAATCGTAAGAGAAAAGCTATGACAAATGAACCTATCGATCTTGTCTCTTCGAACACGACGGTCAACTCATTCTCCGAGAAGATTTCCTGTTTTGCTTAGTATCACCGTGCCATGGGAAAAACAAACACGTTGTATCAATCTCTCGGAGTCAATCATGGGATTTGAACACGAAATTATGGTTGGTAAGCTAGACGTCGGGATACTCTTTGAGAAAAAAGGAATAGGGGCTGCACATGTGTCACTCTATATCAAGTGAGTTGGTGATATGCCATCTACAATACAAACTCTTTTTTGAACATAAAATTCACTCTCATTTTTGTTTGTTCGTAGGTACTTGTGGGACAATCATTGTATCATGAATGAGCATATGTATGGATTCCTTTGCCCCTCGAGTGTTTCTCATGGTCGCAAGCCATTGAGAGACCGCCAACAATATGTTGCTAAAGCAATCATGGGCGACATTGAAATGAAGATGGTTTTTGCACCATACAATCTTGGGTAAAAAATCTATCAATATATATTTCATATATCAAACTCATTTACGCAAGGATTGAATTTACTTTTAATGTATATACAGGTCTCATTGGGCTTTAGTAGTTATTAATGTCAAAGATGATACTGTGTACTACCTTGATTCAGTTGGTGACAAGATTCCCTTAGATGTCATCGGTTTTTTCGAGACGTAAGTGAATTTATAGTAATATAACTACTTGTGACATGACATCTTATATCTTTTAGTTATAATTATGTTATTATTTTGGTTGGATAGGAGCTTAAAGGTGTTTTGGACTGATAGGCAACGAAAGAAACCTCGCATGCAAACACGATGGGTGAAAGTACATGTAATATTTCCAACTATCTCTATTACTTTCTTATATGAAGTTATTTGATGTGCTTTTACTAATATATTTGTCATGTCATGATTGAAGTGTCCTCGAAGTCCAGGGAAAGCTGATTCTGGATACTACATGCTCAGATTCATGCGAGAGGTCATTGAAAAACGATATACAAACTCGATCCCAGAACAGGTTTATATCTAGCCTTGTACATATATGATAAAGCAAAAGTAATTTCATAATATGTCCAGGGGCATTATCGTCTTTTACCATGTGAGCTAACAAAACCCTAATTCTCACTATATATGTGATTGAACTACTAGGGTTAGAGAGGCTTCTATCGGCCGACACATTCTGACTTGAGCGTCGGAGGCTGCTCTGGGGAGCAAGCCCCGCCCCGACCTCGTTCTAGGTTGATCTTGCAGGATTGCATCTCGCCGATCCTCCTCAAGATCTGAGATGCAGATTTGATGTATTACATTTGGCGCCGTCCGTGGGGAATTCCGATCAAAAAGCCCTAAAATCGGAACCCTAATGAAGAAGAAGGAAGACCTACCGTCATTCCCGAGGGCCTGGGGCACAACCGGGGTTCTCGATTGCCACGAACGACGGGCTCACTGCGGAGCTTCGCCAAGGGCACAGGGGCACGCCTGACCACCGTTGTTCCTTGCCTAGTTCACAATCCGAGCCTCCATCTCGAGTACATGGAAGTTGACGCTACATCGCCGAGGCTGGGTCTTTTGCCTACATCAGCGCGTATGCGACATAGGGCTCTTCGACGGGCCATCAACCCTTCGCCGTGCCAGCCACATCGTCGTCGCTGCAACTCGCAAGGACCCCTCGTCAAGCTTGAAGTCCGGGATACGTTGTCTGGAAATTAACCGCCATCGACCTTGGAACTCACCAGATCGACGCTCGACGACTGACCAAGCAATCGGCCAAGAGAGATCGACACACCAATCCGCATAATCGATTCGCAACCTTCACCTACGGTTATTGCCTCCAATCGGCCTTGTCTGTGCGTCGGAGGCCGGGCAGTGACGGTGTTCGTCGGTGTCGAATCTCCAGCCCAACCACGCTACCATTATAGATCAACCTTGTTGTCTTCAAAAGTCACGCTCAAGGATCTGAACCCGGGAACACGTCGCCAGCGTTGGGAGAAGCCGGGGTCGCTCGGCTAGGCTGCTCATGGGTAGCGCCCTTCCGATAGATCATTCGCCGTCGTCGAGATCGAGGTTCGAGGCGGGATGATGTCCGAGGATGCAACCTCGAGATCCAGCGTCGCCGCTCTCCACAACCCTACGAGGAAGACGATCTGGCGATGGTGTAATTTGCAAAATTTGGATTAATTACAAAATCAGTCCAGAGTTCATGGAAGTTACGGCTCAGCCCCTGCATTTAAGATAATTGCGGAAAAAGAACCAACTTCCATAAGGCATGATATCTCACTTGGAAGTGCAACATATCGTGCCCCGCCGGTCAAGCATGCGAGACCCAAAAGCTAAGTCCTCTATGTCCTATTTTTGATGAAAAGTTTACTATTTAGTTAATCATATTCCATGGTTAATTACATCGGTGACATGTCATTTCTTGAAATGCTTACATGCGCATCTATATATATATATAGAACACCATTATTTCAAAGTCATAAAAAATAATAAACAAATCGCCGCTCAAGGCCAACGAATCGCCAATCAAGGCCAATAGATCGCCGCTCAAGGCCAACAAATCGCCAATCAAGGCCAATAGATCGCCGCTCAAGGCCAACGAATCGCCAATCAAGGCCAATAGATCACCACTCATGGCCAACGAATCGCCACTCAAGGCCATTAGATCGCCAATCAAGGCCAATTAATCGCCGATCAAGGCCAATAAATCGCCGCTCAAGGCCAACGAATCGCCAATCAAGGCCAATAAATCGCCGCTCAAGGCCAACGAATCGCCAATCAAGGCCAATAGATCGCCGATCAAGGCCAACGAATCGCCAATCAAGGCCAATAGATCGCCACTCATGGCCAACGAATCGCCACTCAAGGCCATTAGATCGCCAATCAAGGCCAATAGATCGCCACTCATGGCCAACGGATCGCCACTCAAGGCCAATGGATCGCCAATCAAGGCCAAAGAATCGCCACTTATGGCCAAAGAATCGCCACTTAAAGTCAATTTTAAGTCATAATAACGCCATTAAGGGCCAGCAAAAGTCAAAATCAAGCGATAAGAGTGTCGTTTAAGGCAAAACGCTCAACCTTAATGAAAACCATCAAATTGTCAATCATAAATAAAATTCAAACGAGAACGTCATCAACTGACACTGTATCTTTTTTATGGCAGAAAATCTATCTAATCATTTTGAGCAGTAAATTTCAGTTGATCAGTTAATAATGCACAAACTGCATGATATTGTGTTATTCGGGTGAGAGTGCTAAAGCTTGCAGGATACAACGAAGACAATGGGCAAGCACTACTGGCGATCGATCTTTGATCATAACAAGTGAAGAGTATCAAATTATTCGTCTTCCCTCATCACTAGATCATGATAAGGAAACCCGAGGGGCAATTGATAAAGCAAAAGTAATTTCATAATATGTCCAGGGGCATTATCGTCTTTTACCAGGTGAGCTAACAAAACCCTAATTCTCACTATATATGTGATTGAACTACTAGGGTTAGAGAGGCTTCTATCGGCCGAAACATTCTGACTTGAGCGTCGGAGGCTGCTCTGGGGAGACAAGCCCCGCCCCGACCTCGTTCTTGGTTGATCTTGCAGGATTGCATCTCGCCGATCCTCCTCAAGATCTGAGATGCAGATTTGATGTATTACAATATATATGAATTCATTTGATTGTTTGTATATCATAGGAGTTTATATCGATATAATTTGTCTTCTATGTTGTAGTACTATAGAAGACAACACAATACTTATAGCAAAGAAGAAATCGATGAGATTCGGGTGGAGTGGTTGGATTGTTTCAGTCAAATCAATGATGATTAGGTAAATTTTGATAATTTGCGGTTACTGGAATCTATAATAATGAGATTATAGCTACGTGAGTGACATATATATATTTGGTACAACCTAACATGATCAATCTTATTTCACTTGCTCACAGGTAGTTAATGAAGTCCAGGTTGAAAGGTTGACACTATTTGAACGAGCTAGAACTAGGTACATTTGGACATTTTTTGAGGGCTGGACATATTCTTCAATTTAGCATTCAATATTTTAGGGTATTATGTTTTGTTGAACATATATTCTAGTTTTATTTCCGTTATTGAAACTGGATATCTCAAATCAACATGATTTGATTAGGTATTTTGTTAGTTGATTGAATTGATCAATTTGTAGTACTGTACAGCAGAATGGTTCTGTGAAATGGTAATGAGATTAATTTATTTGTTTGTTTTTATATCTTTTACGTTGATCGTGCAAATGAATTGTGAAATGTGAGAATTGAATGAATGCACAGGGAAAACAATTGTGAGATTATTAAAATATTGTGTATATTTAGAAAAAAAAATACTTGTTTTTTTATCTCGGTTGATAGTATGTGTGATAATAAGTGTTCCCGCCAGCGCCAAAATTTGAAAATATATCACGGTTATATAAGTTTATATCACGGGTATAATCTGGAATATAAAGTCTTCTTGAATTGGCGCCACATTATTTATCCCGGTTCGTAGGGATTTTATCACGGTTATTATTTGGGATTTAAAATGTGTGAACAATATTGTGCCTGTTTTTTAGTACGGTTTTTTGGGGATTTTATCTCGGTTCATAACCGTGATATATACCCTTTTTTATCATGTTTCCGTAACTCTATTTTTTTTATCCCACAACAAAATAAGACGGTTAAAAACCGGGATATATGGCCAAACGGAACCGGGATAAAACAATGTTTTTGGCCTAGTGAATGTTTGATAGTTGCCTCGGCCACGGGAAGAATGTCTGCCTCTGCTAACGGAGTCACCATGCCCACGAGTGGAGGAATCACCTCTGCCTCGTCCACCCCTCCCTCTTGTGGTGGTGAAATTCAGTTCAAGGGAGTTGTCACCAGTAGCGTCAGGGGTGAGGGAGGTGTTTGGTGGTATGGGAAGAATGCATGCGTTGTTGCGAGCAATCCAATTTTCTCGAAGATAAAGATACGACAATACCTCATGGGGTTTTGGAAGCACTGGTTGTGTAGATATTGTAGTCACCGTGGCGTCATAATCAGAGCCGAGACCGGCGAGAAGAAAGGTAACAAACTCCTGGTCGCTTACTTGTCGGTCGGCCGCTTGTATATGTTGAACGAGAGCACTACATCGGTTGAAGTAGGCAGTCACCGTCTCGTCACCGCCCTTCTTTAGACTTGCTAGTTGAAGTTGGGTTTGGATGATCTGAGCATTGGAGCGAGAGGAGTACAAGCTGTGAAGCATGTCCCACATTTGATGTGAAGTGTTGCAATCAAGAACCCGAGCCATGACCGGCTCTGTGAGTGATGCTGATATGATGGCTAGGACCACTTGGTCCTTGGAGACCCAGGTGTCAACGGAGTCCTGATTATTGGCGGTTAGGGAGGGATAAGGACGAGAACCATCGGCAAATCCAAGCAGCCTTTGCGATCGAAGATAAGGAGTGATCTGCCGAAGCCAGGTAAGAAAATTTGTGGGTGAAAAGCTTTATAGTGTTTAAGATAGAGAATGACGGCGTAGGGTCGAGAAGGGAGGTTAACGAGGCCTGAGACATGGCGGCCTGGAGCTGAGCGATTGTATGGGCTAAGGAGGAATCAGTCATGATTGGGATTTTGAAATGAGCGACGTTTTTGTCGTATTAGGCTCTGATACCATTCTGATGAATTGGTATCACCATGGTTGAGGATTGTAGGAACGGTATTGTGGGTATACACACTGTTCTTTCTGAATAAGCTGTCAAGTGTGTAGAGATATCATGATCGTTGGTTGTCTTCTTGGGTTGCTCATTATGATAATTGTGGGTTGATGATGTATTGTCTCTAGTAATGGCTTCCAGCGGTCTACGCGACGGGCTTCCCCTCTTAAGCTTTGTGACCAAACTGAGGCAATTCATCTCTACATAGCATTGCTTCTCCTTCAACAATCTCTACATCCACCGAATATTGCACCCTCTTACTTCCCATAAACCAGACCGTCCCAATGCAGGTGTCATCCCTTGCTACACATCCGAAGATACAATTTGGAAGATATGAAGACTATGACTATCATTTTATAAGTCATGGCTTTAGGCATTTTGTTATTGGCTTTAGGTGTTAAAACACATTGACCCAAACTATAATAGTGTATAGTTGATCGTTTTATTTGTACAAATAATTTAAGATATTGTTACACCTTTATACATACAACTTATTGATTGATGTTGCCATTGATGATCCCCTACCATGATAGGCAACCCCAATGTATTGTAACTTGCAAGTGAAAGGTGAAGCCAATATATAATGTACGCGAAATCACAAGCCAATACACTAAAATTGAGGATATGGGAGCCGAGATGCACGCAATATCTTATATCTTACATGAGCTACCCAAAGGCCAAAAAAAATGCATCCATATCCTCTTTCTTCTTCTTCGTCGTCAATCTTCAACTTCGCTTCACAAATCTACCCTGAAATCCAAAATTAATCCTACAATTACTTACTCGCCGAAGTGCATAGCATCACTACGATTGGGTATCAGACTAATTTAGTACCTTAACACGAGGGCGTTTCTCGGCATTGAGCTTCCGAACTTGGTAGCGGATGCGCTTTGAGAAGAGACGGTTCATCCGCTTCTCTTTGTATCGGAGGACACTGGCTTCCCTTTGGCCGAGTCTCCAACCCTCCACGGTTTCATCTCCATTCTCATCCTTCCCATTTCGAACACAACTCTTCCGATCCGGAACTCCCCATAATACTCCATTTGTGGCATTCAACTACATAAATATCGTTACATTTACATATCAATAACTTGTATACATATACAAGGTCTTGCACTCGATCTTTCTTTTTGCGAAATTGCTATATAGTTAGATAAAAACTTTGTCTAAAAATACTTACAATGGTAAGTTCAAATCATAAATATTGAGTTAAATTTTAGTGCTAGAAGGTGAATCATAACCTTATAATATAAAAAACAAAATAAACTCGATGTGATGGACAAAATTAGCTATAACATTATGAAAGTTATGAATGCATGAATGGTTTCAGTATTCATGTTTTTATTTCAGCAATTGAAATCGTTTGTGGTGCCAAACATGGCCCGAGATGTGCCTTATTATTCGGTCTACATATGTGAAAGTAACCGATCACTCACTTTATTCAAATTAAATTATGAATTTCTTATGATACACCTTTATTTCGATTAGTCCAATATCATGGGGTTATGCATCCTTATAATGTTACCATTCATGGACAATTTTTTGTTCTAAACTGAAATACGTTTAAAACCTCTCATAACCACGTAATTGTTTGATAAATTCCCGAGTTAAATGAATGGAAAATCTTTTTAATTATAATGATACAGACTGCAACACTTTTGACTGGTAGTCATTAATTTCACTCAAATCCTTACCTTAGTACCAGCAACTTGAACTACCTAAGAACATATAGAACCATGTATACCTCTCTTTGCTAACTTTATTTGACTGTAGAAAAAAATGTTATCAAAGTCACACCTAGCTAAGCTATTTTTCTCATAGTCACCACCAAATTAAGGAGTAGACAAAAATACATGTTAGGTCACCTTAGGTGATATTTAATCAACGGATATGCTTAAAAGGTTTGTCTACTGAAGTGAAAGTAACACATTTCTCAATTATTTTGACAAGTCCAATCTCATGTGACTCTACGTCCCTCCCTAACTAAAATGTTACCATTCATCTCCTATTAACCCTCGTTTCAAATTCTATTTTCTCCTTCTAAATCCGAATTGAAACACGTTTAAAAACTCCAATTTCAAAAATTGTTAGGAGTACTCAAATCACACCTAAACTATTTTTCTCACTAAGTCGCCACCAAAATATCATTAAAATTAATGATCTTAGCTTTTTCCCCAATTTATTATTTCCCCAATTAATACTCCGTACAGAGAATATCATTAAAATTAATCATATCATTTGGATTTTTAATCATATTCATAAAAAAAAACTCTAACTATTTTTTATTGAACACTCCGTAAACATTAGCACAAAATAAAGTAAAATAATTAATACAGTACACTCTATGATATCCAAACATTAGGGAGTAAATAATTAATCCATATTTATATATTAATAAAAATAAAAATAAAAATAAAAAAGGAGATAGGAAAGGGATCTTACGTCAGGCGGACAGAAGAAGAAATCATTGTGGAGTTGCAAATCAGGGACAGTCTGTGGGCCCTCACTCTGATCCCCCAAGAAGAACGGCCTTCCACCGCACCACGCTTCCACCACCTCCTCGTAGTCCAGCTTCAACGCCAGTCCCCCGCCGCCGTCCGCCCTCCCCCGGCAGCTGCTGACCTCCTCCTCCTTCACCACCTCCGACATCCTCACCCACCGCACGGTCTCCTCCTCCCTCTCCCGGCAGCTCCTCAGCGCCGCCCGCTCCAGCGACGTCCCCGCGTCGTCGTCCCCCTCCTCCTCCTCGAACGCCGTGCTTGGCGTCGGCGCCGCCGTGTCCTCCTTCTCCGGCGTCAGGATCCCGTCCAGCGTCGCCGCGCTCTCCTCCGCCGCCGCGAAGAACCCCGCCACCTCGCTCTCTTGCTCAATCTTCTCCTCCTCCGCCGGTGGTCTTTGGCTTTCAGCGGTGATCTGGTGGCGGAGGCTCAGAAACTTGGGCCGCCGGGATCTCCGCCTTCTTGATTTGTGCGTTCTTGATCTCATGGCGAGTAGCGAGAGTGTGTTGATTTCTATTTTTGATTAATAAAAAAATGAGGGGGTGGGATCGGGAAAAGGGGAAAAGGGGAGGAGGAAAGGTGAGCTTTATGGTGGGGCCCGTGGTGGGGGGAGGGCCAATGGGGTGAGGAGAGAGAGGGGTTTGAAAAGTGGAAAGGTCATGGGAATTGGGAGATGAGGGGTGAGGTGTCGGTGTTGCTTTTTTCTGTTCCACGTGGAGGGATGGGATTGGTCGATGAGGGGATCTTAACGTTATCCTGGATTTCATTTTGTTTGCTATTTGGATATTTGGATGGGTCTGTAATCGGTTGGTAGCTCAAAAGATTAGAGTCTAGAGAGACTCTTTTTTCTTTTAAACATAAAAAAGCCGGTGCAATAGTTGAGTTTGCCTGATTAAATGTAATTGCAAAAAAAAAAAAAATAATGTAACTATTTTCGTCCTAAAATACATTGACTTTTAGCTTTTTGCACGACTTTTAATAAAATCCTTCACCTTTAAAAAAACTTCATAATTGCACAAACTTTTTTTATAAATTTTTTTTTTTTCACCCACTATACATTTTAAACAATTAAATTCTTTTAAAAAATCAACAATACACAAATCATTACAATTTTCTACCTAAAAACATAAAACCTCATATATTGTTGAGAAAATGCTTTACTTACACAAGGGTAAGCCTACCCACCCACCTTTTTTATATATTTAATGGGAAAAAGCAATCACACAAAACTAAGTCAATTATTGTACATTTTTTCTAACAACTATCATTAATTTCTTATTCTCTTCTTTTGATGTAAATAATACACTATATTTTACAAACCCTAACTACTTTCCCATGCAATATGCATGCAAATTACATATATGGATTTAACTTATGTACTTAATTTCATGCAGTAATGTTTTACTCTCTATATGTGTATTTGTATTATCATCCGTCATTAATTTATACGTCATTTTACATATATGGATTTTAACATTTTACAAATCCGTCATTAATTTATACGTCCATAAATTTAACCCTTTTTTTACTCTCTATATGCGGTAATTTTTTACTCTATGTTGCACTCACATAAATTGATTTTATGGTTGTAAAATTTATTTTAAAACGTTATAAAATTTTATCAAATAATAAGTTGATACAAAACCCTGAATACTTAATCCGTTATTTTTTTGAATAAAGGGTTAAATTTTATCCTTTCATCCGTTATTTTTCGTAGGGTTCATCCGTTATTTTTTTAAAAAAAGGGTTAGTAAGTGTTGTATAGGGTTAATCCGTTATACATATAATATTTTTGGTAAGAATATCACATAGCAAGATTCTGACCGAAAATAAATTAAAGAAATAGATAATTTAAGAAATAGATTAATTAATAGATTAATTATATAAAGTAAGGGAGATTAAAACCACGGTAGTTAATTACGATTGAAAATCTTTTCCTCTTCCACTTCCACATCCATTGCGTTTGAAGTACATTGCAGTTGCACACGTCACTTCCTCTGAAGTACATTGCACACGTCTCGTCTCTTCCTCTTCCGGTGGCAGTTACGTTCTCCATTGCATTGTTATAGCCAACCCATTCTCCCTTGAATTGCATCATCCCATTCTCCCTTGAATTGCACCATCTTCTCCCTTGAATTGCATCATCCTCCCTTACCAACTAGAATTCAAATTAAGATAGTTGCAATGGATCAAGGTAGATACGTTAGGGCAAGAAAATCAGAGGTATTGACGCTACAAACACTACCATTCGATCTCATATTGGAGATTGTCGGTCGAGTAGCAAGTGAATCTATAGTGGATGTCTTCAACTTACGGTTAACGTATTGTCTCCACTTTTATTTCGTTATTTGATGCATTCGCAACAAAATTTGATTTACTTAATTGTGATGCAGTTGCAAAAGTTTTGATTTGGTTGGAAAACACAATTATGTGCTTGAGAAGACGGAAATTGAGTACCTGGATGACTAGAGAATTTCACTTGTAGCCGCATCGAGAAATGATAGTCATGCCAGAAGCTTTTTAAAACAATGCATCAACGCGGCAAACCCGGAGGCAATCTTTCAGCAAGGAATGGTAAGATGTTACTTGTGGATCATTGGTTCGGTGTGTGCTTGATCATAGTTCCTCATAGCTTCATTTCAAATTGCAGGTTAAATTCTTCACAAAATGCGATCACGATGCAGGCATTCAAGATCTTCTAAAGGCGTCAGAGTTGGGACACGACGTGGCAAGCTATGCTTGTGGCATAGCTATGTATTGTTGGGGATCTGAAGAGCTCAAACCCAAAGGCTTTGCATTACTTAATAGTGTGAAACATAAGTTGGGCTATAAAATAATTTCGTTTCGTCGGATAGTTGCTGATCTATTTCACAATATTGCCGTAATTGCTTGAAGACCTTCCTTCAACTGGAAGCGGAACACATGTACAAATATCACCAATGGAACATCAATTCGAAGTTGTCGAAGATCAAACCCCTGGAAAGCATTTCAGCTCCTTGCTGAAGATAAATATGATGCTCTTGCTTGTGAGATATGCACGTGCAGAATTGAATGTGCGTTCGTCGAGGGTATGATTCGGTGGATTACAAGAAATATGGTGGAATAAAAAAATTGCTTAAGTTTGGTGAATTAAGTTTGGTCAATTGAGATACTATATCTAATGTGTTATTATAACATATAAAGATATTATTGTTACTATATCTAAATATGATCAATTGGGAGCTAAAAAAAAATGATCAATTCAGAAACTATATCGTTTTTGGTAGAATTGAGAAACTATATCTAAATATGAATAGTATTTATCCCATAATTAAATAAATTTACCAATTCCATACGCTAAATATTATTAAAAAAATTGCTAAATAACAAGAAAGGTAAAAAGAGATTTGCACCCAAGGATAAATCTTTTTTCTTTTATCCAAACACAAGGATAATATTCTCACCAAGATTGTTGCACCAAAGGCTAAAGATTATCACCAAAAAAAAATAAAAATTGCAAGATTATCTCATAAGAGAAAAATACATGCGCAAGTTCACCACTTCACCAGATACGAATCCATGCGCGCTGAAGATGCTCTTTTCCTGGCGTAAGATGCCTGACGCACCCCTAGTTCTACGTAGGCTGAAGATGCCCCTGCATAAACCTATCTAGGTGAAGTATGATGGAAGGGTTGAAGATGCCCTGATTGAAAGCATCACACGTCAACCCCTTCTATAAAATGGATGCCTACCCTCCTCCCTCCTCCCTCCCTTTGATTCCATCACTGCATCACTCACAAATTCAAAATCTTCAGCCTATTCTCTATGGCAGGGATGATCAACAAACCATACCCATGGAGCAGCTGGACAACAGAGGAAATGAAGAACCTTTTGGTTCTGTGCGATCAATATAGGGCCACCGAAGGAGCAATCGGTGTTATCCGGAGGAGACTTCTCCACCAATATGGGATAATGGCGAGCGAATTTATCATCAAACAAAAGATCATGCACATTAGAGAGGATTACATGGTGTGGCTGTCTATCTGTGAAGCCACAGAAGTGGATGTATAACTCCACAACTGTGAGGTGAGGGCACTGGTCTCCTGGTGGATTGACAAGCTGGAGAAGGCAAACAAGGTAATAGGAACTCCCTTGTAATATTCCACAAAACAAAATTACACTTTCTGAGTTTACAAAATGGTTGGGCCAAATGGCCCATTTAGGCGGCCCATTATTGAATGCAGTTAGATGGAGGCTAAGCACGGTTAGGAGAGTTATAGTTAAGCTAAGGAGATTGGTGGTATACGTCATTTGTCAATTAAATCAACTTATATAGTTATATTTTTTTAACTTCGTGTTTTACATTTTTTTGTAGCAACACCACTCATACAAGTTGATCAAGGAAGGGGGTATGACGGGAGAGATTGTCGACCTTTGCGCCACCTTATTCTCTTAACAGGAAGAGTCGGACGATATGTCGTATGGTCACTACACGTCCACGAGTGAGAGCGTTGTCGAAGGACAGTTTGATGACACCGACAACTCGGTGCATGGGGAAGGTGCCATGTACGGTTCACCATGAAGATATGCACTGCAAAGGGGAAGGCTTCCAAAGTTTATTTATGTATGTTATGGATGTTTAGTTTCATGTTGTATGTTTTGTTGTTGATGTTTATGACTTTTATGACTGTTTTATGAGTAAGTTTTATGAAGTACGTGTTTGAATAATCTTGCATTACCTTGAATGTGTTGTTAGTTGAATAACCTTGCATTACTTAATGACCTCTTATCACTTCTATATTTAAAAGGTAGTTGATCAAATACTTGTATGCAAAAAATTTTAAACCCACCTTAAGCATTATGCTAAGTCATTACAAAACACAAAACCTGGCCCATTAATTCCCCGCCCATTAGTGTATCCGGAAGTACAAACCATTACAAACAAGCTTTTCACCAGCAGATTACATACCATTACAATACATTAGAAGTTATAAACCATTATATTAGAAGTTCTTACAAAATGCGAACTGTCACAAGCTTTACAGTGGCAGATTTCCACATTAGAATTTACTAAACATCCCACATGAAGGCATATTTGTCTTGGCCATACCACCTTGCATCCCTGGTGTGATACTCCAAATGCGGTCGCAGATAATAATATGGATAACGCTTTCTATCACCGGTCCATGGAAATAAAACTTCAAACCTCTTGTTCCTCCTATTGCCCATGACCTTGGTGATCTCACCTAACCAATAGCCGCCTTCGTGCCATGCATCGATTTCGTCACTGATCTCGTAATCGTCGAATTCCCCAATAGGCGGTGTAGGACGCAGTAGGCAACCTGGAAGAATTTCTTTGAGAGGTTCGTCGTTGTCCTCTTCCTTGAACAGAAAATCATACTGAACCACGTAGTGCGTCTTCCAGTACCTCTCGACGATATAGCCAGAAAAGAAGGATCCCAAAAAGTCTTTCTCCGCACCTATCACTTCTATCCATGATCCATCAAATAGATGTCAGTCTTGGAAATCCGCAAGTGATAAAGAATTCCAACTTTTTTTTATCTATACTCTAATTTGGTACTGAAAGTGTCTATGAACCTAGTTTAACCAACGCATCACTCACCTTCACTACCTTCGGTTTCCTCGGAGCTGTTTGACTCCAAGCCATCAGATTCAGAATCTATGTTGATTGGTTGGTCTGGTGTTGCCATATCAAAACTATTGTAGTGCACCAAGATAAAAAAAAACATATGTCGATTACGAATCAAACAATTTGATTGAAAACACAAACGTGAAGCAAACAACAAATGGATATATAAGAACATACCACAGATGAAATGAAAAGGCATAAAATGGATCTTAGTTCAAAATCTTTAATGAACAGTTTATCTTAGTATGACTGATTCATCTATAATGAGGTTTGTGGTTTTAAAAACCTTATTTCATATTGATTAATGTATATATTCTTGTAAACCAGCTCAAGTGACATTTTATCTTTCATCCTAAAACATTTTTATGCAACTAAAATCTGAACCAAATGACCTCTAACGTGTTCTGTTTAAAAGGGCCAAATAATCCTAATAAAACATCCTCAACTGATGATAATCATCAGTTGAACTCTAATTTCACAACATTTTTAACATCCTCAACTGATTGATCTCCAACAAACCTCAAGCAATCGAACTCTAATTTCACCAAAGAATTCTAATATAAAGTGGATCTCAAGAAATGTAACCCAAAATTAGATTGATCTCCAACAAACCTCAAGCAATTGAACTCTAATTTCAACAAAGAATTCTAATATAAAGTGGATCTCAAGAAATGTAACCCAAAATTAGATTAATTCCCAACAAAACTCAAGCAATGGAACTCTAATTTCACCAAAGGCAAAACTATCCACCTTGTATTATGGCAGGGAAAATACACCAAAGACAAATATGAACAAAAATCGAAATCCCTTACAATCCAAATGTCAATATATGCCTAATGAAATCCAACCCAAAACAATATGTCCCCAAATCCTCTATCAATCCAATTGTCAATACCTAATGCAAAATCCTCAATCCAAATGCCAATATATTCCCAAATCACTAAATTTACAATTCCTAAACTTGAAATATAACACAAACTTAATATGATTCTACTAATCTAAAATGGTTTCCAACTCAAGAAACTGAAATTAAAAATAAATCCAAATGCCTATGAACCAAATGCACGGTGAAGAAGCGCTGAAATTAAAAGTTCAAAAACACGTAATTTGTAACCTGGAGAACAACCGCTGAAGAGGTGACGTGGCTGTGTGGCAGCCGACGACGATGATGCTATGTAGTCTGCTATGGAGTTCGCCGGCGACGATGATGACGGCTAGGAGAGGAACTCGCCCTAAAACCCTAATCGCCACCTTTTTCTCGGCCCCATTTTTCTCTCCCTCCCTTTTTCTTTGTATCGCCCCCCTTTTTCTTTTTACCTGTAATGGTTTTTTAATTTAAAAAAAATGAAAAAAAAATGAAAAAAAACACATAAAACGGATCCCCTTTAACTCCCCCCATCCCTCCTTGTTCTTTTTTTTTTTCAATTTAACCCATAGTAATCTCAATTTAATATAAAGAGATTGATGATGCTAATAAAACCACATGATTTCTCAATTAAAAAAAAACATCCCATTACATTTTCAACAACATTATCACAACCATTACATACATCAAACCAATGACAACTTTCAGTATAAAATTCTCTACTTGCAACACATTTAAGCTCTCTATAGCACCCCGAACATTAGATGTACTTGGTGTAGCTTCGTCGACCCAATAGAAAAAAAAAGTCACCCATAAAATTGTCTACCAGCATTCTCTCCTCTCTTACAAGTTTGTATGGAGGCGGGGCGGCCATGACGGCACGTAATCAAGGATGGCACATTCTGCATTCCTCTTCGTCGGGAAATTGCACTCCGAGAAGAATTGATGCAAGCTTGTTGCACAGACATACTGACGACAATTGTGAATTTGCACTCCGAGAAGAAACAATTCAAAATCTTGCTGCAAAGTTGTTGTTTAATAGGGTGTGAATTTGCTCAAATTACAAAAATAAAATAAAAATTTGCCTAATTCTATTGATCGTAGATGTTGTTTAATCCAACGGTCAATATGGTGATCCAACGTGACTTTTTACAAACCAATGAGTCACTGCTCATTTAATATGAGTTTTTTAATTTCCTTTTATTTTCCACACCTTTTGTTTCAATTTTGATTTCCACATATTTTGTGACAAATGTGAATGTATATTTCATTCCTTTTGTTTAAAACTGAACTTAAGTTTAAAATTAATGTGTTATAATGTTGGTATGGAAATTGAAGTTTAAAATTAAACTTAATTTTATTTTCATTTGATGTTAAAAAAATCTCAAATGACTAAAAAAATGAGTATTTAATATGAATATAAGTTGAAAATTAATATAAATATAAGTTTAAAATTAAGTTGGTCTCAATTAATTAAGTTGGTCTCAATTACTTAGTTCGATTCTTGTTGGTCTCAATTTTTTTTTTTGCATTTCATTCAATTTGGCTAAATCTCTTTTTTTTTTCACTCAATTGGTTTTTTCATTAAAAAAAATGGAATATGATATGTAGAGATATAACAAAGTGACATTCATGTTAATGAGATCGGGACACTTGGATCGAATCATAGCCCAATGCTCATCCGCGAACCATAAGATCGTATATCACTCATATGTGAACCTTAAGATCACTCGTAACTAAACCCAAACAATTGTTTCATCGAGTTGATATTAGTGGTCGGAATCCTCATTCGACATAGTCTCGGACATCGAATTGTACCTATATAAGATAAAAAAAACTTAAGTGGCCAATATATAACCATCTTATATATGTGAATAGTTTTCATACACAAACACATTTTGGTAGAGGGAGTTTAGGGTTTAGGGTTTAGGGTTTACGGGAGATATGGGATATATATATATATATATATATATATATATATATATATAACGCCTTTGAACATATCAATGTAATCTATCTTATATATATGTGTGAATAGTTTTCACACACAAACAAATTTTAGTATAGGGAGTTTAGGGTTTAAGGTTTACGGTTTAGGGTTTACGGTTTACGGTTTACGGTTTAGGGTTTATGGGACGTATGAGATATATATAAAACGACGTTGAACATATCAATGTAATCTATCATAGCTCCAATGGTAAGACCCCTATCCTAACATGTAGTTGCCCCAGGTTTGAACCTCTATCCTTGCATTTTTTAAACAAATTAACCACTTTTTAAATTTTTGTTTAACCCGGATTTCCTTAATTTTGAATTTGCCGTTTTGAAGTGGAGGGTTAATTTTGAAATTGGCCGTTTTAAAGTGAAGGGAGGGAGGGAGGCGGCTTGAGGGACCAACTCTTCCATCATTATTGTTTTGGAAATAACCACTTTGGATATAGCAAAAGCTAAAAGATTTTCATTGGTCAATATATATTTTTCTTGGATGATGATATCTTCACCGCTAATTTTTACTATTTCCACCGCTAATCACCGCATAGGTATGCGGTGGGTTTAATGACAGTCAACGATCCCACCGCATAGGTATACGGTGGGTCACCGCAATACTTTACGGTGGGTCGAGAAGTATACATGTCAAAACCGTCGCCATAACGGTCCAAAACCGTCGACGTAACCCATCGCATATGTATACGGTGTGTTTAAACCGTGGCCATACAGCAAAAAACCGTCGTCATAATGGTCCAAAACCGTCGCCATAACCCACTGCATACCTATGTGGTGGGTTATGGCGACGTTTTTGGATAACTTCTACAAACCCTTTCCAATTGTCCAAAACCCGCCGCATGTATACGGTCGTCATAACCCACAGCATACCTATGCGGTGGGTTCGTATACGGTCAACGGACCCACCGCATGTATATGCGGTGGGTTTGGGAAAAAGTGGATTAAGACCACCGCATACCTATGCGGTGATTAGCGGTGGAAATAGTAAAAATTAGCGGTGTAGATATCGTTTCCTATTCTATCAATTGTTTTTTCCACCCATTTAGATTTTCAAATATTGAAGAAAAAAAAAATTGAGGCGTGGAAGGAATTTTTTTTTGGAGATTACGAAAAGGGGGTATTTGCAAAAATAACCCAAAAAAGCGAAAAGGTTGCGGGGTTAACGCGATCCGGTTTTTATTTGCACAAAACCGGATCAGGTCCACCTTGCAACTGACTGGCGCACCCGGTAGCAGGTTGCAAAGCTTTCCCCTTCCCGATCTCTCTCTCTTACCCTCCTAACCCTCATCGGCGTCGCATCACCATATATCCTCTCCACACCTCCTGCCGGCCACCGTGGGGATCTCCACCCTCTCTGCCACCAACTAGATCCCGCCAGCAGCCATCACATCCCGTCTCGACGACAGCTGAATCAGAGGCCGAATTAGAGGCGAGCGAGTTGTCCAAGTCAATTTGAGGCGAGTGGAGGCCGGATTTGGAGTGGTGGAGGTGGAATCGAAGGGGAGGAGAATTCAGAGGCTTGGAGAATCGCCATCGCACAGGTATGCCCGCTTCCCTTCCCACCTTCCTCATGTCGATGACAGTGGATTGCTCGAGGCGAAGCGCAGGCAGAGGCATCTCCCTCAATCTCTATAGTCGATCGCAATCAATAGTGTCCGTTCCTTCTGTTGTTGGTTGTTCTCGCCGGAGATCCATTGCTTGGAGGCGCCGATCGCCACTGTCAATGGCCTCTCCTTAGATGTTGCTCAATGCTCCCCATATTTCAAGATGAGATCCATCTCAAAGATTTCTGCCCCTTTTCCTCCAGGTTTCCTCCTTTTCCTTTTCATAATAATTCTTTTCCGTTGGATTTCCTTTATGTGTTTCTTCATTGATGTGAATTCATAGTTTTCTATGCTCGATTTCTGTTTGTGGTTGAAATTTCTTGTTTCTAGGGTTTTTACCATAAGAATTCAGGGGTTCTTGAAAATAATGAGATGATCGTAATTGAAATCATGGATAGTTGATGTAGTCTCAAGCTCTTTGAACATTATGAATAATGATGGATAACAATATCTAGGTTCTTACGCATCAATTGTTGGACGATGACGGTGAATTATGTGATCTTGTTATGAATCTATTGCCCATCAATGATGGATAACAATATCTAGGTTCTTACGCATCAAGTGTAAGGCGGAAGATTGACCATCAATGCTTCTTTGATGCCACACGGCAAGACCCATGTTTTGAGTTGCAAAACTGATTCGATTCCATGGTATACTGAATAAGCATTAGGAGATCTGTCATGTTATGTACTGTTTTCTTACCAGCAAGAAGGTTCTTACCAGCAAGGAGATCTGTCATGCTATTTTTTTAACAATTCCTCCTCTCTTTGTGTGTGCACACTTTGAGTTTCAGTTAGAAGGTTTGAATAAATTTTGTACAGTAGGGTGAATGGTAATTTTAAGCATGGTCCTTGCCTGCAGTTGCCCCGTCAGAAGTGACAGTAAAGTTGATCCAAGATGTTGTAAGGTCTACTAATAATAGCAAGATCCTCATTGATGGTTTCCCAAGGACTGAACAGAATCGACTGACTTATGAATCAATTGTAAGTACATCTCTGTCCACAAGTTTAGAAGTATGGAAGCAACTTTTCTGAATTAGTAAACAACAATATATAAGATCACAATGTTAGCCTATTAGCTCAAATGGAAGAGCGATGTGCTAATGCATATAGATGTGGGTTCAAATCCCGCATAGGCTAATCTAAAATTATGGTAAAAAATTTCTTTGCAAGCTGGTTTTTAATTGGTTTTATCTTTAATTGATTGCATTACTGTCATGTCAAGTGACGTAGGTGACGTGTCAAGCTTATTACTTGTCATGTTAAAAACACATCTTACGATGAATTCAACACACATGGAAGATGAATTCCAGGTTAAAAACCCTCTTCAAATGAGACTTGCTTTCAATTTTAGTCATTGTCTACTTTAACTCGGACAATGTCTCTCTTTTACCGAATAAGCTTATACATTGCAAATCAGCAAATAACCTGTCATGTTAAAGGGTATAAACTGTCATGTTAATAGCATTACCTATCATGTTATTTTCTTTCATTAAGGAGAAGAGGGTCGATTCGCTGTTTTACAGAGCATTGTAGACAAGTATTTCAAATCCATAGTCTGCAAATTTTAAAGTAATAGGTTTACAAAGCATTTCAAAATCATCTTCCTGTTGAATTCATCATAAGATGGGTTTTTAACATGACAGGTAATAGGTTTGACATGTCACCTACGTCACTTATAACATAACAGTCAGAGTGAGCGGACGTGTCGTGTTATTTTCTTTCAGAACTTTATTTTCTTTCATAACATGACATGTTAAAGGGTATAACCTGTCATGTTAATATCATTACCTGTCATGTTAAAGAATATGACCTGTCATGTTAATAGCATTACGTGTCATGTTATTTTCTTTCAGAACTTTATTTTCTTTCAGAAAACAAAGCGCTGTAAGACATGGTAGTGTTCTTGTTTTAGGCATTCATCTTATATTAATAACATAAAACAAAATTCCAGACAATACGATCTCTTTCCGATAACCCATACTGAATTTACATGTCACCCATACCGGATTTACATGACACATAATTTATTTTACTTGACACATGAATGTTTTTACTTGACACCTGAATTCGAGACATATTATATTCCTTTTTACTTGACACTTAAAAATCAGCTTACAAAGAAAAATTTTATACATAATTTTAGATTAGCCTATGCGGGATTTAAACCCGCATCTTTGTGCATGAGCACATCACTCTTCCATTTGAGCTAATAGGCTAAGTTTGTGCACTTAAGGATATGCAGAAACAAGTTTTTTACATAGATCAACCTTAACCAGTTCTTAATGTTGAGTGAAAAGGGACATGAACGACTGCAAAAGCTGCATAAGAGCATCACAATATTACCAGTGATCACAATAAGTTCTTTTAATAGCCACCGTCCCATTGAATATAAATGTTGAGACATGTCCAAGATGGCTGTTAGCTACAATTCCATGCTTGATTCTCCAAGCCCAACTACAGAAAAGTGCAGATGAATCGCTGACAGTTTTCAATCAATTACAGAAACTCAGTTCTCAAACCTCTCATTGCCACGACATTATCAAACTTCATTCAAAATATTTGAAAGGAAACACCGATTTGTGCTTGCTCAGTTTCATATATCATATGTACTGACTTGTAATGCATGCAAGTGATTTGTTTGAAGAATACACAAGTTCATTGCATATTGGAAATTAAAACAGCTTGCATAGTCCATAAAATGTGAACTCGACTAGTTTCACATTACACAAAGACTTCACATAGGCATTGGATGAACCATAGCCTTCCCCTAGCACAACAAGCTCAAGCTTCATGCACATATCATAACTAAAATGAACCACAACAATGGAACTACAAAAAGATAGAGAATTAATCATAGAAAACAAGCACATCCATGATTGACACAACCATATCATGTATAAAGCTTCAACAAGAAAAAAAGATGTATGTAGAGTAGAAAATCAACAATGAGATCCCATGAGTCACTGCCTCATTGATAACCATGAGAAAGACTTCCAAGAGAAACACAAGGCAATCTTAACTGCTACTCATTGATCTCAGTAAGGCAACAACTATAGCCATTATTTAAAATTCAAATAAAAAGTATTTGATGCAAACCCTCTTCTGAAACAATACTTTCAAGCAACAAAATCCACTCACTTTCATATGCAGTGATTTTAATCAATAATGTGTAACCACTTGAAGCATTTAAACAAGCAAAATAATAGCATAGAGAGAAAACAATTAAAGTCACCAGCTTTAATCAACTACAAAAGCACACATTCATCCAATTCATATCTAAAGCCAGCATAATCACTAATTAAGATGGATAAGGATGTGATAAAGTTAGCGAAGGAAACAACTCAATTTCCTAGCAAAATTGGTTGAACAAGTTCCTAGCTGCCAATAAGCTAAATTATCTATTTCATTGGCTTCTCTAATGAAATTCAACTAATACGTAGTTTTCAAGAAGGGTGGGAAACCAGTGATTCAATTGAAAGCCAATGAAATAGATATGAACAATTGATGATGTTGTAATCAGGTTACCACTAGATGTACAATTCCTAAATTTTTCTCATGAATTTCCCAAATTACAGCTAGTTAAGGGAACCAAAGTTACCTGTGTTGAAGTCGAGTCGGATCCAGGAGTAGCAGTTGGTGAAGCGCCGGTGGCCTTGGTGTGGGAGGCAGGAAGTGGAGGCACATGAGCTACTACAGGCAAGCTTCGGAAGCGGAGGACGGCGGGTTCGCGGGGCAGAGGGTTGTGGATTCGCCAGTCGCAGGCGAGAGATGGTGCAAGGGAAGAGTAGAAAGGTGCGCGCCGGTCAGAGGTGAAGGGTTCGCCGGTGAGAGGCGTTGGACAGTGGTGGTGGCGACGTGGACACGCTTCCATTGAAGGCCTCTCGACTTCTTCTCCCACCTTCCGCTCTTTCAGACATCTCGACTCCTTCTCCCTCCTCCTATTTCTCTCTCTGCCTCGCTGATTCCGCCACCATTGAAGGCTACTCCCTCCGTCCTTGTCCTCCGACCGGTCAACCTCTCGCCTCCGATCCCCTTCCTTCTCTGACAACCGAATCAGGGAAGAGCCACCAAAACGAACCAAAACCCTCTCTCTACCGGTTGAACCTATGAATAACCTGGGAATTTGAGGGGAAGAGGTTAGGTTTTGCAAATGTTTCGGATAGGGGGTTAACGCGTGCAAAGAATTTCGGATAGTGGGTTAGGTACTATCATTCCCTCTTACGAAAAATTATGAAAATATATTAATATTATTATTATTATGAGGTAGAATATATCTTGGAATATTTGAAAAATTGGGAGATTATGAGGTAGAATATATCTTGGAATAATCTATAGGAAAATCCAAAATAACGTATACGTTATTATTATTATTATTATTATTATTATTATTATTATTATTA
This sequence comes from Persicaria tinctoria, assembly GCA_037127255.1. Lineage (NCBI taxonomy): Eukaryota > Viridiplantae > Streptophyta > Magnoliopsida > Caryophyllales > Polygonaceae > Persicaria > Persicaria tinctoria. The sequence continues at coordinate 36,554,832 of JBANSL010000019.1, read as the reverse complement.
TTATTATTATTATTTTTCATATCAATATATGGGATAACGTACAGAGGGAGGGGGTTTCGGAAAAAAAATTAGTTTTTGTTGAGCTGTGTATGTTAGTCATTTTAAGCATGTATAGTAAATGGGTAGTGATTGGAACAATAAAGTTTTACAAGCTAAATTGGTCTTAGGTATATTCTCAATCTTGCCCTGATAGGGAAGAGACCCTTAGTTCGAGTCTTGTTAGTCTCAATTTTTTTTTTGCATTTCACTCAATTTGGCTAAATCTCCAAATGTAGAGATATAACAAAGTGACATTCATGTTTTAGTATCTTCTCTCTTTTTTTTCGGGGGATGGAATATATATTGGCATTATCTATAAATGTAGTACATATATACTATATCTATACTATCTTGTATCATAATATCATTACATCCCAAATATTTAAGAATTTTTCTAAAGTTACTAATTTAAATTCAAGTTGTATCACATCTAAACTTATACCTATATAAGATACAAAAACTTAAGTGGCCAATATATAACCATCTTATATATGTGAATAGTTTTCATACACAAACCCATTTTGGTAGAGGGAGTTTAGGGTTTAGGGTAATAGGGTTTAGGGTTTACGGGAGGTATGGGATATATATACGTTTCGGCTATATACACCGCAAATCCCCACGTCCTTAGAGACGTGCTTGCACGTCCTTAAGGACGTGCAAAGGGGGTGACAGCCACCCGAGACGAGACGTGCAAGCACATTTTTATTTTTTTTTTAAAAACGTGCTTGCACGTCCCTGACGACGTGCAAGCCCGTCTTCTAATAGCGAAGAGGACGTGCCTCTTTGTCTTCTCGTCTTCGTCACAGAGAAATCGAGAGAGAGCGATCGCCGGAGAGAAAGAGAGAGAGAGAGAGAGAGAGAGAGAGAGAGAGAGAGAGAGAGACGCAGTAGAGAGATGGAGACAGAAAGAGAGAGAGAGCTCGAGGCGGCGGTGGAGGCCATGGAGGCGGATCTGCTGGCGGCGACGGAGGGTGGTGGTGGTGCGACGGAGATGGAGGTGGAGGGTGGTGGTGGGGGTGGAGCATCGAGGGAGGCGGTGGCGTTGGAGCCGGTGGCTGAGGAGACGGTGCGGCTGGCGGCTTTGGCGAAGGAGGAGGGTGGTGGTGGTGGGGCGGCGTCTGGCGGCGGCGATGGAGGCGGAGTAGTGGCGGATGCGGAGGATGCGTTATTACCGCCGCGGAAGCGTCGGACGATTGAGGTGTCTCCGGTCCCGACTCCACCGGTATGTTATTTGAATTACTTTTTGTTTGATTTATTTTTATAGTTTTAAAATATAATTTTACCGCGGTACGACTTCAAACGTCTTTTTTTATTACCTATTCATGCTTTTCATATATATGTCAATACTCTAACTCTAATTTTCCGTTCTCATAGATCTGGTTGCGTCCTAACGCTCCTCTTCCGCCGCCTCCACTAGAATGGGTCGAACATCATCATCCAAGCGTCGAAGGATGGGATGCTCCGTTTCAAGCTCAGATTGAGAGATTTCGAGCCTTGCGTGCTGAGTCCGGTCGCCCTTTACTATTTTCCTAGATTGTATTCCACAACTTTATTAAATTTATGGATGTAAACCTTTTTTTCCGTTCCTTGTAACGTTATTCACATATTATCCGAATGAAAACCTTAACAGTTATTGTTTTCTATTTAACTTGACCCTAAATCCTTCAAATCCACTAGCTAAACACTTCAATTTTATCAATTAACATTACAAAACCGTCGGAAAACCTAAACCCTAAACGCGAAACCCTAACTAGGGTTTGCACGTCCTTAACAACGTGCAAGTAACAACGTGCAAGGGGTCTGCTAGTGGACGTGCACAGTCCCAGACTTGCACGTCCTTAAGAAAGTGCAAGCACGTCCTTAAGGACGTGCAAATCCTTAATCCAGATTTGCTGTGTATATAGTGACACCCTATATATAAAATGCCTTTGAACATATCAATGTAATCTATCTTATATATGTGAATATTTTTCACACACAAACAAAGTTTGGTAGAGGGAGTTTAGGGTTTAGGGTTTAGGGTAATAGGGTTTAGGGTTTACGGGAGGTATGGGATATATATAAAACGCCGTTGAATATATCAATGTAATCTATCTTATATATGTGAATAGTTTTCACACACAAACAAATTTTGGTAGAGGGAGTTTAGGGTTTAGGGTTTAAGTTTATGGTTTATGGGACATATGAAATATATATAACGTCGTTGAACATAGCAATGTAATCTATCATGGCTCCATTGGTCAATCCCATATCCAAGCATGTAGTTGCCCAAGGTTCGAACCTCCATCCCCGCATTTTTTTAAACAAATTAACAACTTTTAAATTATTATTTAACCCGAATTTCCAAGACAATAGGGATTTCCTTAATTTTGAATTTGGCCGTTTTGAAGTGGAGTGAGGGAGGGAGACGACTTGAGAGACCCATTCTTCCATCATTATTGTCTTGGAAATAACCACTTTGGATATTGCAAAAGCTAAAAGATTTTCATTTGTCAATATATATTTTTCATTCAATTGGTTTTTCCACATATTTAGATTTTCAAATATTGAAGGAAAAATGTTGAGGCATGGAAGGAAATATTTTTTTGGAGATTACGAAAAATTATGAAAATATATTAATATTATTATTACTATGAGGTAGAATATATCTTGGAGTATTTGAAAAATTGGGAGATTATGAGGTAGAATATATCTTGGAATTATCTATAGGAAAATCCAAAATAACGTATATATACGTTATTATTATTATTATTATTATTATTATTATTATTAGTTTGCATATGAATATATGGAATTACGTACAGAGGGAAGGATTTCGGAAAAAAAAAATAGTTTTTGTTGAGTTGTGTATGTTGGTCATTTTAAGCATGTATACTAAACGGGTAGTGATTGGAACAATAAATTTCTACTAGCTAAATTGGTCTTAGGTATTCTCAATCTTGCCCTGATACGGAAGAGACCCTTAGTTTGCATTTCACTCAATTTGGCTAAATCTCTATTTTTTTTCACTCAATTGGGTTTTTCATTATAAAAAATGGAATATGATATGTAGAGATATAACAAAGTGACATTCATGTTTCAGTATCTTCTCTTTTTTTTTCGGGGGATGGAATATATATTGGCATTATCTATATATGTAGTACATATATACTATATCTATACTATCTTGTATTATAATATCATTACAACCCAAATATTTAAGAATTTTTCTAAACTTACTAATTTGAATTAAAGTTGTATCACATCTAAACTTATACCTATATAAGATAAAAAAACTTAAGTGGCCAATATATAACCATCTTATATATGTGAATAGTTTTCATACACAAACACATTTTGGTAGAGGGAGTTTAGGGTTTAGGGTTTACGGGAGGTATGGGATATATATAAAATGCCTTTGAACATATCAATGTAATCTATCTTATATATGTGAATAGTTTTCACACACAAACAAAGTTTGGTAGAGGGATTAATTTAGGATTTAGGGTTTATGGTTTAGGGTTTAGGGTAATAGGGTTTAGGGTTTACGGGAGGTATGGGATATATATAAAACGTCGTTGAACATATCAATGTAATCTATCTTATATATGTGAATAGTTTTCACACACAAACAAATTTTGGTAGAGGGAGTTTAGGGTTTACGGTTTAGGGTTACGATTTAGGGTTTATGGGACGTATGAGATATATATAAAACGTCGTTGAACATAGCAATGTAATCTATCATAGCTCCATTGGTTAACCTGGATTTTTTCAAACAAATTAACCACTTTTAAATTTTTGTTTAACCTGGATTTCCAAGACAATAGAGATTTCCTTAATTTTGAATTTGGCCGTTTTGAAGTGGAGTGAGGGATCCACTCTTCCATCATTATTGTCTTGGAAATAATCACTTTGGATATAACAAAAGCTAAAAGATTTTCATTGGTCAATATATATTTTTCTTTCAATTGTTTTTTCCACACATTTATATTTTCAAATATTGAAGGAAAAAATGTTGAGTCGTGGAAGGAAAAAGAAATTGGAGATTATGAAAAATTATGAAAATATATTAATATTATTATTATTATGAGGTAGAATATATCTTGGAATCATCTATAGGAAAATCCAAAATAACATATACGTTATTATTATTATTATTATTATTATTATTATTATTATTATTATTATTATTATTATTATTATTATTATTATTATTATTATTATTATTATTTTGCATATGAATATATGGGATTACGTGTAGAGGGAGGGGTTTAGGGAAAAAAAATAACTTTTTGTTGATCATTTTATGCATGTATACTATATGGGTAGTCATTGGAACAATAAAGTTCTACTACCTCAATTTGTAAAACCTCTATCCAAACATGCAATTGACCAAGGTTCGAACCTCTAGGCTTTCATTTTTTGAAACATATTAACCACTTTTAAATTTTTGTTTAACCCGGATTTGGGATTTCATTTTGAATTTTTGTTTAACCCGGATTATGAATGATTCTTTCCATAACGTAGAATGATTATCTTACCATAATTATTATTAATACCCAATTTTTTGGTAATGGAAATTGGGATTATGTTAAGAAAAATCCGGATTTATAGGGTACGCCAATTATTAGAAGTGATTTTTTAATAATTACTCTATATATATCATTGTATGGATATATATATATATATATATATATATATATATATATATATATATATATATATATATATATATATATATATATATTAAAAATAAAAGAAAGATCCGGGTGACTCTTCGGAAAACCTCCATGGCGCCGACAACTAGCACCCACGGGTGGAAGGCACGGGTGTAATTACTCCCAACCGCACGAATCCCCATGGTGGCGGCATTAAGCGCGCGCTTCCCGCCTCCTCACCATCAGGTTGATGAACCCAGTCTATTTAAGGAGATGAGAATCCTGCAGGTATGGCCAGTGCACGTACTCCTTTGATCTTGCACTCACTCATCCCTCTATAGTTTCGATCTCTTTCTCCCTCAATCAACAATGGCAAGAACACCAAAGGGCTCTCAAAAAACCACAACCCCTAAAGCCCTAAAAACCGCCAAAACCCCACCAACCCCGAGATCTTCCCCCCATCTTAGCCAAGGAAGCCCTAAAGAAATAACTAATGCACCTCATACACACATATTCCCCAAGAGCCCCGTTGGTTTGTCTTACTACAACGAAAGCGTTTCCACCAGGTGTCGCAACCTGGAATTCGAACTGACTGTGCTGCTTCAGAGGCTTATAAACAGAGGATATACCCCCCTCATGAAGGACATTCTCGCCGGCGATGTCCCATTGGTGGACACCCTTTGGATGTTCAACAAAATTTCAGATAATATAGCGGGTATGTGTGACAATGCAACGCCGAGAACCACCCTGATCCGCAGTGGTATCCAAAAGCAACTCACGCTTGAGCAATCTCCGGTCTATACAGTCAAGCTAGAGGAGGTGTTTGAAGAGAAGGTGGATCAAAGCACGACTGGGCCGAAGAAGGATAAGGTGGTGATCAACCTTGATGATGAACTAACCCTCTAGTTTATGGCATTTTTCTTTTGTTTATTTAAATTCCAGGGAGAGACATTCTCCCTTATGTTTATTTCAATTCCAGGGAGAGACAACCTCCCTTATGCTTAATTATTTCAATTCCAAGGAGAGAAAACCTCCCTTAGTTATGTTATGTTTAATTAAATCCAATATCAATGATGAATGCCAACTGTTTTAATCGATTTTCAATCAAGTTTTATTTCAATTTTACGTTACTCTAAGGTAAATAATGGGAGATTAATTATCTAGCATGAGTTAATTAAGAAACACATGCAATTATACATATAATGTAGGGATATAAGTGGACATCCAATCGAATATCAATGAAGGGTGCCTATTGCTTTAATCGATTTTCAATCAAGTTTTATTTCTATATTATGCTACACTAAGGTAAATAATGGGAGATTAATTATCTAGCATGAGTTAATTAAGGAACACATGCAATTATACATATAATGTATAGATATAACTTATAAGTCGATATCCAATCGAATATCAATGAATGCCAATTGCTTTAATCGATTTTCTATCAAGTTTTATTTATATATTATGTTACACTAAGGTAAATAAGATTATACATATAATGATCGATATCGAGAGCCATATCGAGAGACATTCAAAGCCAAGACCTAAGATTATACATATAATGATCGATGGTATAGTTAATTATTTGTTGTTGCTGTACATATCTAATCGAGATGGTATAGTTATTTCAAGTGTTAATTGTTATAAAGTTCGTAAGCATTGATTAAAAATATTAATATTATGACTAAAAACATAAAATATTGTTATAAAGTTTGTATCATAAAATGTTAATATAATATTGAATAATATTGAAATAATAATAAAAGTGGAGATTAAAATAATATCGAACTAGTATTTATGTATTTCAAAGTACCTAGTTAGTTTTAAACGGAGTATGTTTATAATCATAATGGGCCGAAAACAAACACTTTGGGCCTAAGTGTAAAAATGTCGAACAAGGCTTGTATGCCGAAAATAAACACTGGTAAATATCAGTGGGAAAATCCAAACACACCCTTACAATATCGAACAACGGTTGTGTAAGAAGATAAATCATAGTGGAAAAAAGTACTTCAGAGCATGAAAATGACATCAACTTGATGCTTAAGTTTGGGAATGAGACATGAATGGACCGAAGCTAACTGTGCCCCCTGCGTAATATGTAGTGGTGGAGTAACCTGACCATAGTGTCGACCATAAGCAAGTGGCGGTAGCATCTAAGGAATCAAAGAAGTAAACAACATAAATATGTATTTCTTCTCCTAAATTGTAAGAAAGCATCTTGGAAGCATTAAAACTTGAAAGATAACATACCGGTGAATAAACTATGTTTAGATGGTGGTGAAGTGTGTTAGCTAGATGTTTGATCGAACTTGTTTGCGCGGTACTCTGCGAAGACTGCTCTTCGGTGTTCCTTTCTTGGACTTACGAGTACGAGAAGTTGAGCTTGCAAACCCTTTCCTCTTTGTTGAGGTTTTACCCCTGCCCCTATGGTCTACTGGCTTCTTCATCGCCAACCTGTTGCAAGCACTCTCCGCCAGCTCGTCAACGGTAGATTGATTGTTTTCTCCTTGAGGAGCTTGTCTCCTCCAATATACCTTCCCAATGTTGTCCATGGTGTGAAATCACAGACCATGCTTTTCCCGTGCCATGTTCTTAATCTCGATGTTAAGGGCCTTGAGTGTCTCCATCACCTTAGCATACAATTCGGGATCATCCATTGCGATCCCTGAACATTCATCTAAAATTCCGTGCAACTTCGCAATCCGTTGGCTCCCCTTCGGTCTCTTCTCAAGCAATTTGTAGTAGGGAACTGACATCTTCAAGTGCTCCCTAGGCAAGTCTTTCCTCCACATATCCAAAATATATCTATCGGGGACAAAATCCAACTATTCTTCAGTGAAGACGCGCAATATATGGGTGCACAAAATCCCTCTGAATTCAAAGTTCTTGCACTGACATTTCATATCCTTCGTCGTGTTGTCAACTTCGACTCTAGAAGTTTGGCAGTGGGGTCGTCCGTACCGGGGCTGCTTGACGACAATGTCATAGTGGGATGTAGTTCCGTCGTCGGGAACCTTTGTGGCATTGTTGTACACAAGATTTCTAACCACGTGCTGAAAGTCCGTAAACTTCACTATTGTGTACAACCGTTGGAACACGAGCTCAAAAACGCGATCGGTCATACAATGTCGTGGGGAGTTCAAGGATTCGAAATTCACTTTAATCTAAGCAGTAACCCTATCCAATAGTGCTAGTCCATACTGCTCCATGAACATCGTAAGGGTAGTGTTAACATTGACGTACCTTTTGAAGAAATGGTTCATTCCTTCACTCCTTTGGGTGCTGGACATTCCACCCCAAAAAGTATCCTTGAAATAGATGGGAACCCATCGCTCGCGATCACGGTACACCTTCTTAATCCATGTATACCGTGATAGATCGAACTTATCTACCATCTCCGACCAAGCAGCCTCAAACTCATCCACACTGTATGATTCGTGTAGGGCGCTTTGGAGCGCCTTATGGATGTCTCTCCAGTCCTGCCGTCTACCCATATGGTTGTGCGCATTTCTCATCACATGCCAAATGCACCACCGGTGTGGAGTGTTAGGGAACACTTGTGCAACTGCCCCCTGCCAATATCATAGACCACACACAATATGTTATGACACAAATTAAACAAATAGACTGATCCTAGGAGATATGGAATTATATTTCAACACAATCAACTCATATTTGGCAAAAAGAAGAAGCTAGTAATTAACAACTAATCAATTACATACTATTATAAATTAAGAGGGGAAGGAAGGAGGGGGGGAGGGACGCACCTATGGAACGGCATTGGTCGGTTATGATTGCTTTGGGCGCCTTCCCCGACATGCATGTGAGCCATGTACGAAACAACCACACAATGTTCTGGGTCTCTTCTCGAGCAAGTAACGCACAACCGAACAACATGGATTGGCCGTGATTGTTGATTCCTATGAATGGAGCAAATGGCATCTTGTATCTATTAGATACATAAGTCGTATCAAAGGACAAGACATCGCCGAACTCCTCGTAAGCAGCCCGACTTCTTCATCTGCCCAAAAGACGTTCCCCAATCTCCCCTCGTTATCCACATCGTAAGAGTAAAAGAAATTTGAATTGCCGTCTTTGCTCATTTCATTAAAGTGAGCCTGCATTGCAGCAAAGTCACCTTTCTCCATGAGGCGTCGTCTAGTCTTGGTGATTAAGTTGCGACAATCCTTGTGGGTGAACGGAACAGAAGCATGGCAGCCATAATCTACCACAAAAGTCCCGAAGTTCTTGGCTATAGGTACTCCTGCCCTATCCGAGTTCAAAATCCGGATCTTGTTCCGTTCGCTGATCACTCTATAGTTTGGTAGGAACGTCGAATTTTCCGGCACACACTCATGGTTGTGCTCTAAATGGACCCCTCCAATAACCCATTGCCCGTTTTTACAGACTGACGCTTGGCTGACCACGACACAAAGGTGTCGTTGAGGAAGACACAGTAGCCAAACGTGGAGCGACGCGTGTCAGGACAACCACCACAATCCGCATCAGTGTAAGCAACAAGGTTAAGCTTAGAGGAAGGAGTGATCGTGGTGCCTAGCTCGAGGGTGTCGTTGATGTACCGAATGATCCGCTTCAAGGCCTGAAAGTGGGGTTTCCTGGGGGCATGCATGAACAAGCAGACCTGCTGAACGGCGTAACTGATATCAGGTCTGGTGAAAGTGAGATGCTGAAGAGCACCAGCGAGGCTCCTGTACAACATCGGATCATTAACCAAAGGGCCAGAATGAGCACGTACTAAGCTTGTTGGATGTATCGATAGTGGTGGCGGCAGGATTACAATTAACCATCTTAGCCCGAGCAATAATCCCAGCAGCATACTTACTCTGTGAGAGAAACAGACTAGACGCATGACGCTGAACATCAACTCCCAAGAAGTAGGAGAACGGACCCAAATCAGACATGGCGAACTCCGCACTCAACTACGAAATGATGGACATCCGAAGAGCATCAGAAGAGGCAGTGAGAATGATGTCATCGACATATAGTAACAGGAAGGCCATGTCTGAGCCTCTGCGATAGATAAACAGAGACGTATCCGAACAGTTGCCAATGAAACCCAAGTGTAGCAGATGCGAAGCAAAGCGGTGGAACCAAGCCCGCGGAGCCTGTTTCAGACGATACAGAGAGCGCTTCAGGAGACAGACTTGCTTGGGACGATCAGCATCAGCAAACCCTAGCGGCTGAAACATGTAGACTGTCTCATTTAGATGGCCATGCAGAAAAGCGTTCTTGACATCTAACTGATGGATGGCCCAGTTGCGCGACAATGCTAAACTCAATACCACTCGGATAGTGGCAGGCTTGACCACGGGGTTGAACGTCTCATCACAATCAATACTGGCCTGCTGAGATCGACCGTTGACCACAAGACAGGCTTTGTAGCGATCCAACGTCCCATCAGAGCGGAACTTGTGACGGAAGAGCCACATGCAGCGGATGACGTTCGTCTCAGGAGGGCGAGGGACAAGAACCCAAGTACCATTCTTCGTAAGGGCTCTATATTCGTCGACCATAGCCGCCTGCCAATTCGGGTCGAGGAGGGCTGTTTTGTGGGAGGTGGTAATGGGGGAGAGGGAAGGCTGCGGGCGCAGCAAGCCCGCAGCTCGTTGCTTGGTCGCGGCCGCTGCATGATGTTGCGGCCGCCGCCAGTAGGTTTGGCGAGGGGTGGGGTGTAGGTTGTTGATGGGCGGCGGCCGCAGCATCTTGCTGCGGCCGCGTCATCACTTCTTGGGGAGGGGATGACGTGGCGTATGTATGGTTTTGGAAGGCGGGGCGATGTGTGGTGTTCATGGAGAGGATCTAACGGGGTCGGAAGACACCGGAGATGCTGCTAGTGTGTGGTCTGGTGGTTGGGGGTGGTGGTGGTGGTGGAGGGGAGAGGCAGGAGCGTCGGGAGAGCTCTGGGGAAGAAGAAAGTGAGGGAAGGAAGACTCTGACTCTGACTCTGACTGAGACACAAGAGGTGTGGAAGAGGGGAGAGGAGGAGGAGAAAAGGGAAAGTGAGACTCATCAAACGTGGCACAATAAGCTTATTGGTCTTGACATCGAGGCAAAGGTAACCGCGATGATCAGACGGATAGCCTAGGAAGACACATGGAGTGGAGCGCGGGTGTACCTTGTGTGGGGCTGTGGAGGACTGGTTTGGAAAACACAAGCACCCAAAGGTGCGAAGGTGACCATGTGGTGGATAAGGCGTGAGGCCAATAGGGAAGGAGAATAGATGCTTGGAAGAGGAGAGAGCGCATCATGTTGGTAATGGTTCTGATGATTCATTCAGCCTTGCCATTCTGCTGAGAAGTATAGGGGCAAGACAAGCGATAGGAGATCCCATTTGTGGCAAAGAAAGAGTGAAAGTCTTTGTTGTTAAATTCACGGCCATTGTCACATTGGAAACATTTGATGGATGTATGAAACTGTGTTTTGATGTAGACATGGAATTTGGCAAAGACAGAAAACACTTGCGACTTGAAATGCAACGGGAAGACCCATAAGAAATGAGTGTAATCATCAATAAACAAGAGGTAGTACTTGTGACCCTCCTTGCTAGGCACATGAGATGTCTAAATGTCACTATGAATGATATCAAAGGGAGCAAGGGTAGAGGTCAAAGACCGTTGGAACGGCAGTCTGGCATGTTTGCCTAGTTGGCAGGAAGAGCATAAACCAGAGCGTGGGTCTTTAGTACAGGTGACAAGACTCTGGGAACGGAGGACATCTAGAACGGCAGCACTGGGATGGCCCAGGCGTGCATGCCACATGCTGGACGACGATACCGAGAGGGCGACCGGGCACAACTGAGTGGACGGAGGAGGTGGTGTGACAGGGTAGAGCTCCCCGATGCTGTTACATCTCATGCGAGTAACCCCCGTAGTAAGATCGTTCACAGAGAAACCATAGGGATCAAACGCAAGGGAAATGTTGTTGTCAGTAGTGAACCGTCGGATAGAGATAAGGTTTTTGACAATCTTTGGGGCAATGAGGACATTGTTGAGGTGTAGTGGGTGGGTTGGGATCTGTAATTTGGCGTGGCCAATTCTCTTTTTTCAAGACGACTACCATTTTCGACGATAATAGAGTGTGCAGGGCCCTTAAAGGAAATAGACGAGAGGTTACCTAAGGAGTTCGTTATGTGGGAGGTGGCACCAGTGTCCATGCACCAAGAAGAGTCTGAAGATGTCGGCTGCATAGAGGAGAAGGCGTGATGCCCATCCGGCGGAACATAGCCTTGATCAGACGATGTTAGATAGGCTTGAGGTCGCAGGGCAGGAGAGCCAGAGTGTAGCCAATGAGGGTTGAAGTCAGGCATCGGGGACCATCGAGGGGTGATGGTCAAAGTAGGAGGGCCGCGAGTCCTCGTATGCCGTGGCCGCTGCATCGGGCAGCGGCCGCTGCAGATGTCGATGCCGCGGCCGCAGCAGATGAGGTCGGACATTTTTTTTCCAGAAGGAAACGAGGGCGAGAGCGAGAAACTACCAGAGACAGAGCCGCTTGAGAGCGAGAGCGAGGGGGAGGCCGGCCGGCAGCGGTGAGGGGCCGGTGAGGTGAAGGGAGAGAGAGAGCGGCGGCGAGGAGACGAAGCCGGCGACGGTAAGAGGAGGGGTGAGACGGGAGGATCAAATTAGGGTTCCGTGAGGAAGAAAAGGATATGATACCATGTAGGATTCTAGAATTGATGTAAAGTCCTCCTTGAGGGTTTCCACACACACACACACACGCACACGCACACGCACACGCGCACACACACACACACACACACACACACACACACACACACACACACACACACACACACACACACACACACACACACACACACACACACACACACACACACACACACACACACACACACACACACACACACACACACACACACACACACACACACACACACACACACACACACACACACACACACACACACACACTCGGGGTAGGGGCCGTGCTCTGCACGACGATGATGCATGAATCATAGGTAGGGGTCGTGCTCTGCACGGCGATGATGCATGAATCATATGCAATTAGTATAAACTACAAATAAGCAAATTGTAGAATGAGGCAGGTAATAGCCAAAAAATCAAATTAATTCTCCAGAGAACTCTATTTATTATTGGTTCCTAATCATTACTGAAATGATTCTATTTTGAAGGAGAGATATTCAGCTTAAATTTTAAGAATTAAAGCATAAATTACCTAATAAAGAATCAAAATAAAAGATTAATTCTTAACAGGCAAAACAAGAAAATAGGACCAGATTATGTAAGGTAAGCAAAGGCACAACCCCCTTGCCTTGGTTTCAGTTAAAGGTCTCGTATCAATCATCTAACGAACTGGATTCGTTCATCATGGCATCTCATTTGACCTCGTTTCCTAATTGCAATGACCCGTCTCTCATCAGCTTCAAGCTGAGACTATTGAAGCGTTCTTGCGAGTACTTTGAAGATGCCTTTCTCCAGTCGGCACTCACTTTCATCATTGAAGCAAATTCTTCGTAAATGTTTTTGCCATCCTACAGGGAATTTGTATCGATAAAGCATTGAGGGGTATCTAATGACAAACATATTGATCAGAATTGTAGAACTAACCTTGTCAGTGTCCACATTGTACATAATAGCACTGGCCAGTTCCTCACTGCTAATTAGCGTCATTGTTTGAGCACATCCCAACACATCAATCTCAATGAAGCCATTTTTTTCTTGTAAAAGAAAGAAAAGACAATGTGATGGTGTTCGTTGTTTTCCATCTTCTTGAGGTGCACCGAAACAACAACAAACTCTCTGTGGTTCAGTGTTCCATCACCATCAACATTAGCCTGCAAAAACCAGATCCTCTTTTTCCCAAAAATTTCCTATTTCCTCTCTTCCAAACTGCATAATCAGAAATTCTTATTATTGTTGATGCAAAACTACTTATTTCTAGCAATATAGCATGTAGTAATGGAATAAGAAGCCATAGCAAAAAGTGTGTATGAAAAAAAAAATGCTTACAGCTTCCAACAAAACTTGAAGATCTGCATGGGGGACGTTTTGCCCAAACTTAGCCAACCAAGCCCTAAGTTGTTCCAAGTTGATTCTGCCTATCTTTGAAGTGTCCATGCTTTCAAAAGCTTCTTTTATACCAGCTACATCTTCCAATGACAAATGCTCAGCAATAACCTACAAACGAAACTCAAAAATTTAGAAAACATTAAATTTATTCAAAAAAGGAACGGGTACAGAAGACAGTAATCAAGAACAAAACAAGTTAGTAGCATTACCCTAAAAGCCTTTTTGTTTTTTTTAGTTTGTTCATCACTGAAAACTGCTTTAATATTGCTTTTACAGTTTTTCCCAAAGACACATCAGGAGCTTTCTTGGCATTCTGCAACCAGGGATGATTTGCATGTCTCATTGGTTTATCCAAAATAAGAGAACTATAGAATAGCCACAGTATAACATTCAATTAAAATCACAGTGAAAGGTTACCGAGTATTCTTAGACAGAAAGCTGCTTCATTGGATCTGGATTAAGCATTCTCCTTGCAAGATCCTTTGCATTATCCGAAACATTTGGCCAAGGATCTCTCTTAACATTAATTATTGAACGAATAATTTCCTGAGCAACACCTTGCCCCGTTTCTGATGTAAAGAACAATGCACTCATTAGTAGAAAAACCAAAAAATACCATGAACTAAACAGATTTCTGTGTGTATCACATAAATACAGAAGAAGAACAACTGAGGCCTTTACAGAGGACATCAATAAACTCGTTTATGAACATTTAACTCAATAAGATAAGGAAAAACAAGCAGATATCACAAAATTAAAATAATAATGCACAGATACTACCGTAACAATGGGTTGTCTTATGAATGGGGTCTAATAAAGGACTATTTGAAGTGAAAAACTCCCCTGTAAAGGGATACCCTAACAATGGGTTGTCTTATGAATGGGGTCTAATAAAGGACTATTTGAAGTGAAAAACTCCCCTGTAAAGGGATACTCTCCTGTAAAGGGATACCCTAACAATAGGTTGTCTTATGAATGGGGTCTAATAAAGGACTATTTGAAGTGAAAAACTCCCCTGTAAAGGGATACCCTATCAAGGAGATGCGGGTTAGGTTATAAAGTTCAAAGACAGAGCAACTGAGGTCTTTATTATTTTTCTGCACTCAAAACATTAGGACAAAACATAAAAAGAAGGCAAGAACAGAGGGAAGATACCAATGACAAAATCAGCGAAAGAGAGGAAGGAAAATGGAATAAGAAGCGACAACCAAGGGTTACAAATGACAAAAACACCAACACAACAAGACGAGGCTCTCAGTTCCACTCACACAAACCCAATTAACACGAGGGAAATAATAAAGAACTAAGGCGACAATGAACAACAATTGAATCAATACTATGAATTCCTGGATAAGAACAATTAAAAATCACAAATTTGTAATGTATTATAGAAAATCAAATTGCATCAATACCTTATAAGTTGTGAGGTACTTACAACCTTTGGGAACAAGTTACGAGGCACTTCCCAAAGTAGCAGGTGTAGAAAAAAAATGTTTCATTCGTCTAAAAAATACAGTACCCGTGACTTAGGCACGGGCTTACCATTTCAAATGTACGTACCCACGTCAATAATGAATGTGTATTGGTATACAGAAAACTTTTAATTAAAAAAACTATGTAGAGCTAATCTTGTTTTATTTGATAATCTAGATACAATTTATCGGTTGCTCTAATAAAAAATAGTGAACCATAAAAAAAGCTTATATTTAGACCTGTCAAAACACAACTCAACCCGACCCGAACGACCCGAAAAATTTCCGACCCGAACCCGAAAAATTTGACCCGAATTTTTTTTTCGACCCGAACCCGAAAAACCCGAAATTTTCCTGGCAATCTCGGTTTCGACCCGGTGACCCGATTGACCCGGTAATTTTGACCCGATTTACCCGATTGACCCGGTTGATTTGTAATTATATATAATTAAATTATGATTTTTAATTTAAAAAGGAAAAATTTGACAAACCCGAAATTGACCCGAAATGACCCGAAACCCGATCAAACCCGGGTTCGAGTCAACCCGAAAAACCCGGAACTCGTTTTTCCCGAAACCCGAAGTGACCCGACCCGAACCCGACCCGAATGACCCGTTTGACAGGTCTACTTATATTATATATCAATATATAATATGTGTGGCAAAACGTAAATGCCTCACCTTCCTAGCAGGGTCGGGTTCGAGATTTGAAATGCCTAAGGCTGGATATAAAAATATAAATAATTTATAGACCAAATAATTTGGTAGTTCAACTACATATTATACAAACTTTAGGTGAATAGAGTTTTAATAATTTTTGGATGGAGAGCACATAAAAATGAGAAAAGAAATATTCTTGTAATAAACTTAAAAGTAAAAAGAAATATTTCATTCGTCTAAAAAATACAGTACCCGTGCCTTAGGCACGAGCTTACCATTTCAAATGTACGTACCCACATCAATAATGAATATGTATTGGTATACATAAAACTTTTAATTAAAAAAACTATGTAGAGCTAATCTTGTTTTATTTGATAATCTAGATACAATTTATCGGTTGCTCTAATAAAAAATAGTGAACCATAGAAAAAGCTAAAATAAAATGACTATTAAAATCTAAATCATTTAATATTTTTAGCGCTTATAATTTTTTTAACTCTACCCATAATTGTTACATAACTCTAACTTAAGTTATAAATAACATGCATGTCTATAATTTTCAAAGTATTTTTCACATCATTTTAATGTCGATATGTTTGGGATTACAAAAGAGGTCTAAAGACCAAGTTTATTCAAGTAAAGCTTTCACAATTATCATGCGAAAAACACCATTTTAAAAAAATAAATAAATATTTAACAACAATTTCTTTGAAAATAAAAATCAAGTATACAAGGTATCAAATCATAACCATTGAATAAGAAGATTCTATCTGACAAAAAAGAATTATTTGTATTAACAACAATTTTTATGATATAAATTGATTAGTAATTATGGATTAAATCATTTTTTAGTTTAATTTTTTTATATTAATTAATTCTTATCTACTTAAGATTATAACAACCAAACAAACTCATCATTTTAAGGGAAAATTGATTTCTTATCTACCCATGCAAAAAAACGAAACATGGCCAAAGAGATAAATAAAATATGACACCGTAGTTGTAAATATAGCTAAATAAAAAAACCTAAAATTAGAGTTTATAGCTTGCAAAGTAGATTATCCGTGAGTTAAAAAAGTGTTAAAGATGTATATATTTAGAAAAGAGTTTACTCACATGTGCACAAAAAACATAGAAAATAACTGTTTCAAAAATAGTTTCTAATCAAAACACATCAAAGTTGTTTAAAAATGGATAAAGACAAATAAAAACTATTTTATTTATTAGGCAAACTGTTAGGAATTAAAGATTTGAACATTTGAACTTTAAATAAAATTCAAATAAATATTCTTGCTTTTTTTGTTCATATTTAATTAGGTTCCATCCGAATTTTTTTTTAGTTTAATCTTGCCTTTTACGTTCAAATTTTATCTTGACATAAATGATTTGATTTTTTTAATTGATTAAGAAGATTTAATCGTGATTTTTTATATATTTGGAGTATAAAGTTTTAGAAATTATATAGATAGATGATTGATTAAATATCATTGATTAATCATTAATGAGAATTGGTTTATGCTAGATAGATGAAATAATTCATTTTAGATGGTTTGGCAGTGAGAAAATTTTAAATCTAAGCCAAAAATTTAGGTTAAGTACCATCAATTATTATTTTTTAATATTCTATTTTTTCTCATGAATGTAAAACAGTATGTTTAAACACTTAAAAATACATTGTTACTTTGTAAATTTATCCAAATAAAATACTATAATCACTTAAATAAATTTATTAAAGTAGCATAAGTTGTTACTAAAAAATCACCCGTTTTTGCATTTATAACAAAAAATGAAAGACAGAGACCTTCTTACACTGTTTATCGTTAACTCGAAATATTCAATCATTTTTTTTATAAGGAAAGAATTCGGGTGGGCGTGCCCCACCCGGCGGCATCCTTGCGGATGAATTCAAGAAGACCAGGATCATTTTTAATATCGACTCCTCGGGCAGAGTGGCTAAGGTGTGCAACCTTATCCGCCACTCTATTGCCCATACGAGGAACATGAAAGAAATCTACTTCTTCCACAGTCGATAACAGGACTTGATTATCCGAAAGTATTAGTTCGATCTCCAAAGGGCATTTCGATTTCCTATTTAAATGGTCTATGATTATCTTGCTATCACCTTCAATATGAATCTTTTTAATACTGAGTTGTCGCACTTGTTGTATCCCTAGTTGAAGGGCTAGGGCTTTCGCTATCAATGGTTTTTGTTTGCCCAGCCGAAGGTGTTGAACAGAAATTGGGTGGCCGACCCAGTCCCTAATGACAGCACCCGCAGTGCTTTCGCCATTAGGGAGGGTAGAACCGTCGAAATTCAGCTTAAACGTACCCCGGGGAGGCTTGCGCCAAGCTATAGTTTTTTGTTTTTTTTTTGTTCTTTGGAAGAGGGCACCGCCGCAGAGGAAGAATGGCATCCTCAAACTCGGATTCAGCATCATATGTTTTATTCCAGTTATCAATATGAGATTGGATCAGACGCAATGCACTATCCTTATGTGGTATTGCAGTTTGCTGAAACAGGTATTGGTTCCTGATATACCACGTTGTCCACCAAGAAAAGACGAGTTTGGATAGATCAGTAGAATGTAGGTTCTTCCCTAGAGCAGATAGAATGGGCCTAAAATCTCGGGATTGTGCAATCAGACAGGCAATGTTTGATTGGTCTTGGTACGGGAGTTGGTGGAGTGCTTGGATGAAGGGGCATTCCAGAAACAAATGAACCTCATCCTCAGGCGTCGTATTACACAAAGAGCAGGTGGAAGGGACAGACGTGCCTCTACTGGACAGCCTAGTGGATGTGGGGAGGCCATTCTGAGCTATTTTCCAAAGAAAGTTTTTCACTTTCGGATGGACATTAATCTTTCATATCCAGGCTTTACATTCCAGGTGTGATGCTGATTGAGCTGTTATTAATTTATATGCACTGGCAGTAGTGAACCAGCCTTCCCTATCCGGCCACCAGTATAGTCGATCTTGCATAGTTGAGGCAGGTAGAGGTATGTCAAGGATCTCTCGCACTAAATCCATAGGAAGAGACAACTTGAGTTTTTCTTCCCACCATTTGCCCCCCAATATATAGTCACTCACCTTTTCGTCCTGATTATAGTTCTGGAGGTATTCCTCCCTGATTGACATAGAAGAGGTAGTGATCCAATTATCCGTCCAAAACTTAATTGTTTGCCCATTACCTACAGACCAAATAAGTCCTTTTTTGAATTTATCAATTAAGGCGGACAGCTTGGACCATTGCCAAGAGCAAGGCCCCGAGGTCTTGTAATCAAAGATGTTGGCAGAACGCAGGTATTTATGTCTAATTAATGTTACCCATAGATTACTGGGCTCGGCCAGAATTTTCCAAAGTAACTTCATCTGGAGAGCCACATTTATGTCGCTGGATTTCCGAATCCCCAGCCCCCTAGACCGCACTAGTAGAAAAATGGCCTTTGGCCACAGTTAATTTACCACGGTTCCGTGTCTTTGTGTGGTAAATTTTCAAGGTTTACAATTTTACCACGGTTCTTAAGAGAACCGAAGTAAATTAACATAAAATTTACCACGGTTCCATATAATTTTGTGGTAAATTTTCAAAACGGTTTCTTGGAGAACCGAAGTATATTAGCATCGTATTTACTACGGTTCTTTTTTTTCCGTAGTAAATTCTTAAGATTATCAATAAAACCCTAACCGACCTTCTCCAGTTCCCGACCTTCTTCTCAATTGCTCGCCTCTCCGTTGCTTTTGCTCTCTCCATGGCTCCGTGGTTGACTCCCTTCTTTTCTTTTGCTCTCTCCCGACCTCTTTTTTTTTTTGCTCTCTCCGTTGCTTTTGCTCTTCACAAACACATAATTAAGAAGGTTTGGGAGGCGAGCCATTACTCCTCCTCTCCGTTAATCAACCACTGAAGTACAAGAGGCGACAAGAGCTCTGGCTTTTCGACGGCGTTGCTCGGAATTCAGGTCCGGTGCCGATTTTGAATGGCCCAACGCTTTCTAGAAGTTTGTGTTCTTCCTCAGGGAGCGAGGAGGCGTGCTTGGTGGAGTTTGTTGGACCATTTCAAATAGAAGATGTGGATAATACTAGGTAATGCGATCTCTCTCTCCTAAGAAAACTATTGATCTTGTTGTTTGTATTGAATTCCATTTTGAATATGATTGATTGTTTTTTAAAGGAAACTTGATACAATATGATAGTTAGGGTTTATTTGGATCTTGAGTAATGGCCTGATGGTTAATTTGGAAACTTGCATTTATTTTGCACTTTCATAGGAGATGATAGGAAGGAATGATTGATTGATGATTAATAGGAAAAGGTTTAGTTCACCTGCAGTGGCAGTTTTCATAGGTACCTAGCTTGTGGCAAGGAATTTGGTGTCACTTTGAGCACATGTGTTCATTCAGAGGAAGCATGGAAGGGTTTCATATCACACTATGTTGGTGGTTAAATTTTCACAGAGTTAGCTCATTAGGTGTGTGACAGTTTGAGGCTTTGAGCGGTTAACATAAAGTGGGGAAACCAGGCTATTAATATTTGGCTTACCATGAAATCTTTGACTTTGTTAAGATCTGTGAGGTATGAGACATTGAAAGACTTGGTTAAATTGTTATTTATTTCAAGATTTTGATAGCTGACTATGAATGGTATGAAATTGGTCACCAAATAAATGAAATTTCTGTTTTGGGCTAAGTGAATAGGTCGTTTCACAATAGCAAAAGCAATGTTTATCATATTTGCTAGTTTTATTGGAAATCTTCTTATCTATTTTCACATTGGCTTGCTTCAAAAAGGGGTAGTTATGTAATTTCAGTGAGTAGAAACTAGACATACAAATAAGATTTATGAGCACAAATACACAATGAAGGAGGCTTTTTAATGTAAGAAATGTTATCAATCATCTGCTGCTTGCTATCATTGCCTCCAATTTTCAAGAAATGTGTAGATGGCATAAATTGGCATATGGCTTGCTCCAATCTCCTCTTATTATCATAAGTTTGAATTGGAGTTTATATTATTATAACAAGTTGTTGCTCTATTTTAGTGCTCGGGCTATATGATTGGAGCTGATCAGTTGAAGCAATTGAACTTGTGAAGCGCAGTGATTTTATATGACTTTTACATGATCTCTTTCTATTTCACAAGGCACATTTCTCATGCTTGATTTTGGTTTTTGCTCAAGGTACCTTAGATTTATTTTGCTGGGTGAGACTTGCTTTTTATTAATTGCAGCATTGCTAAGCACCTGGAGTATGCAAACACTATGTTCTCATTCATCTGGTGGATCATTGGGTTTTATTGGGTGTCATCTGGCGGAACTACACTCTTGGATAACGCGCCATATCTTTACTGGTGAGACTGATTTCTCTCATTTCTACAAACAACGTATACAACTACACTTCTCAGTTCTCACTTATACATTCTTATCTTCAGGCTTTGCATCACATTTCTGGCTTTCGATGTTTTCTTTGTTGTCACATGTGTTGTTGTTGCTTGCCTGATTGGTATAGCTGCCTGTTGCTGCTCTTAGGATAGAGATTGATATAGCTGAACTTCAACAAAACTGGTTCCAGGATAGAGATTGGTATTGACTCTTAATTTCATTATAAAAATTTCTCTTGGTTAAATTTTCAGCTTCTTTTCATTTGTGCTGAGATAGTTAACTTTAGGTGCATCAACACCTTAAATATTATGATATGTAGTATCTTTGACAAAAGAATTGCTTCCTGAGCTCATGTGGTTTGAAGATACACCTTGAAGTGCTAACCATTGTGTCAATTTTTAGAAGTAATAATTGGGCATGAGCTAAGATGGATTACTATCTACATTAAAAGTTGCGTATAATTACTATGTTATTTCTCATTTATTTGTCAGCTTGCACTTTCATTAGAGCTTTAGATTTCTTGGTCTTTGTTTTGTTCTGTATTTTCTGTAATTTAATGCCATGAACCTATTTTACAGTCAGTCTGTCAATTATTGGGGAATTCAGGGCTAATATTGATTCTGTTCTGGAAAAGCTAATGAAATTTTAATTTATTTTATTTTCTTATAGACATTTGAAGATGATAATTGTTCCAATCGTCTTGTTTCTTACTTTGTTAATCACCAGGACGAGTTCAACTCTGGGAAATCCACTGTTATTAATGCACTCCTTGCTGGAAGATTTTTTAAGGAAGAAGTTGTTCCCACAACAAATTAGATAATTTTTTGACGGTATTCAGAGGCTGATTTTGGTGAAACACAACGTTGTAAAAGACATCCTGATCTGATGGTCAATATATTTGTTATCTAACTGCTAAGATCCTGAACTTCTATTCAATCTAGACTCTACTAAAGACTCAGATAGTGTTCAGGTAATTTTTTCTTAAAACCCATTTTAAAATTATACTATTATTTTATTTAAGTCTATTAGCTCAAATGGTAGAGCGATGTGTTTATACACAAAGATGTGGGTTCGAATCCCGCATAGGCGACTATATATAATAATCGGGTAACAATTACCAAAATACATATTTACTTCGGTTCAACAATTTACCACGGTTCAAAAACAATTACTACATGACTAATTTACCACGGGTGACACATTTACCACAGTTCAAAAACAATTACTACATGACTCATTTACCACGGTTAACACATTTACCACGGTTCACAAGGCCTACAGCTACGAACGGATTTACCACGGGTGGACAATTTTACCACGGTTCTGGTCACGTGGTAAACAAATTTACCATAACCACTTTTACCTCGGTTCAGAACTGTGGTAAAGCTTGTACACGGAACCGAGGTAAAACTGGCTTTCTCTACTAGTGCCGCTTCGGTTTGCAGATCCGGTCCCAGCTTATCAGTGGCCGGTACTGAAGATCCTTATTCCAAAAGAAAGAACGGTTTATCTGGTCGAGCTCTTTGTGCAGCGAAGCAGTGAGCATAAAATTCTACATAACATGTAGCGGCTTAGCGGAAAGGTTGGAATTGATCAGGGTGGCACGACCTTGTTGTGAGAGGGCATTAGCCCTCCATTTTGTCAATTGTTGTTTAGATTTACAGATGATATCTTCAAAAGTGGTTTTGGTAACTCTTCCATTTATAATTGGACAGCCTAAATACCACTCTAAAGAATTCTCATTAGAAATATTGAGGCAGATACATAACTCAAGGATCCTATGGTTCGGAATCCTTTTCGTAGCTTGAAAGCTAGATTTGTTATAATTGACCTTTTGACCCAACACTTTGCAGTAAGAATCAACAATCATCTTCACTTTACGCACTGCGTCCAGGCTTCCTTTGGAGAAGATAATGATATCATCTGCAAAGGAAAGGAACGGAATCCGATAGCCGTTTTGTCCAATCGGGAACCCAATGTGTGTTTTATCTAGGCTAGCTTCAGCAACTAGTTTCCGGGCCAGAATTTCTGCACCTAAGATAAACAGGAATGGGGATAGCGGGTCTCCCTGCCGGAGACCCCGAGTGGGATAAATCAGATCCGTTGGACCATCGTTGACTAATACCGAGAAGGAAACCGACGTGATACACTCCATTACCCAAGAGATAAACGTATCATGGAATCCAAACCTTTGAAGCACCTTTTTTTATGAAATTCCAGTCGACTCGGTCATATGCTTTTTCCATATCTAGTTTAATTGCTAGCCATCCTTCCCGTCCCCTCCGATTTTTGTAGGAGTGGAAGATTTCGTGAGCTATCAGGACATTGTCTTGAATAGCCCTATCTGATACAAAGGCACCCTGAAGAGGATGTATGAGTTTACCAACAATATTTTTCATTCTGCCAGTCAAGATTTTGGATATTATTTTGTAGACATTGGAACATAAGCTGATAGGGCGGTAGTGATTGGTGGATGTTGGATCATCTCTGTTATGGAGGAGGGAGATAAATGTATGATTTATCTGTTTAAGCATTTTTCCGGAGTGGAAGAACCCTTTGACCGAACAGATTACTGATTTACCTATGATATCCCAATATTTTTTATAGAATTCAACTGTGAAACCATTAGGACCCGGAGATTTGTTCCTTCCAAGGTTAAAGACCGCTGTTTTGATTTCCGTGTTAGATGGGATTTGTATGAGGAAGTTGTTTTCCTCTGCCGAGATTGAAGGTTGTATTAGTTCCAGCAGCTCGCCGAGGAGCCCCTCGTTTATTGGTTCCTTTTTAAATCTCCTCTCAAAATCCTTTTTTATCTCATTCCCAACATTCTCTTCGCCCACAATCACCGTTCCAGATGAAGAGGCGATGTTGCGGATCTGTTTCCTATGCCTTCGACCTGTCGCCACTCGGTGAAAATATGATGTGTTTGAATCTGAGAGTTTGAGATGTTTGGTTTTGGCCCTTTGGCTCCAAAACGACTTTTGAAATAATAGGAGCTTCTCTTTCTTAGTGACGAGGCGTTTTTCCTTGCCCAGATTGGATTGATGGACGATCCCAGGACCCATTGATTGGATATGTAGGAGCTCCGCCTCCACCTCTTTTAATTGGCAGAAAATGTTTCCGAACTCGTTTTATTCCATTCTTTTGCCTTTTGTTTCCAGATTTTTTGTTTAAACATTAATTGGAACACGGCGGAACCAAGGCAAGTGGCCCGCCAGGATATAATATTCAATAAATTAATAATTCATATCACAAATTTGTTTTTTCCATATAAATTTTATTAAATATTTTATTACATATAAATATAGTAATATATAATATCTTAATTATATATGTGACATAACTTTGTTTTTCGAGGCCCCACACGATAAAGGACCCTAGCCCCTAGCCAAGTGCCCTTTGGGCATACCCCAAGGGCCGACCGTATCATTTTGCCCATTTGAATAGCTCTCACAATCGTCATCACCAATGCACACTTAACTCTCTTTATCTGAAACAATAAATTTAGTATATTGCCCATCGTGGCATCACAATTGAATTTTATGAATTTTTTCATATGGGTTTACGCCATATCATCGCTTTCACCCGGCATTCAATGAGAATGTATGATGTGTGATCTCTTTTGGATGATTAATTTTTTTTACATAGTTCTTAATCACTGTGCTTGCATGGCTCATTATGGATCATGGTTCACCCCTTCAAAGAGACAATAGTTGCGAACCCACCAAAACCATATACCAAGTTGTCCAAACATGTTGCAACCTTAATAACAATATAATGTATCCAATTGTCTTAAAATCTCGACTCAATATCCCAAATCGTCCAAGATTCCAAATTGTCTTAGCCAAAAAAACACTTTAATTAAACCTCTATTTTAATTTGATATTTTCAAGATTAAAAATGACAAGCGGTTCTTATACAAACAAATGCACTACAATACTCATTTCAAGATTAAAATTGAATTAATATATTCTAGATTGTTTCACTACTCTATATATAAAATATTAGAACAATAAAACTTCTAATGTTGATGGTATATTTATTCACAAATTTAGTAAATTGAATCAAATAAAGCATCAAAATATTTTTCAAATAATTTGCAATGAACTAAAATGATTAAAATATTGTCAAATAAAAAAAATATCTATCTGAAAGATATTTTATATTAAAATTTTGATTAAAACATAACATTAAATTTGATGGGTGATGTTAGATACACCGCAAATCCCCCATCAAAAGTGCACGTCCATTCCAACGTGCAGGGCTTTCCATGCCAATTAATCAGCATGCTAAAATAATTAATTAACCCACTTCAATCCTACACGTCCATTCCGACGTGCAAGATTTGGGGTGTATTTAGTTTCTCCGAATTTGATTTAGCCTACTTAGACGTTCTTGATTTGTAAAAGAAATTAGTATGCTATATACGAAACAATTAGCATTAATTAGATAAAATATGTAGGTAATATAATACTACGAGAAAATGGTGCTCAATATACCATTTCTCTTGGCCCATTGCAAAAATAACCCTCCCCCGGCCCAATTTGCAGAAATGTCAAAAAGGCCCAATAATTTGCAAAAGTAACCGGTTTTGAGAACCTATTACTGCGGGTGACCTTTCAATTGCAATTTGGAAAGAGAAAATGGTAGAAAGGATACATCACATCACGGTCATCTCCCATACTCACCATTTCTGAAACCTGTAGAAATTCAAAAGACTTGGAGGAGAAAACCACCATTGCCAAAGCTTGGAGGGAGCACTTAGTGCGACGTCGGAACCGAGAGAGAGAGGCTGCTGCGATGCTAGAACCGAGAGAGAGAGGGGGGGGGGGGGGAACCACCATTCAAGGGAGGGACAACCCGACATTGGAGAGAGATGAGAGTTGGTGCCCAATCCGCCATTGAAGAGAGGTTATCCCCATTCTCTATCTCTAAGATTTCTCCTTTTATGGCGGTTTGGGGGTTTGAATGCATGTAAATTCGATTTGGGGTCGGTGGGAAGAATTGGGTGAATGGGGTTGGAAATTTGTGAAGGGGAAACCCTAATTGTATGTGTGGTGGGCGGTTTGGGGATAGGGGTGGAGATTTGCCATTGATGATAACTTGGGGATGAAATTGAAGGTCCAAATAGGGTAGAAACGATTAGACAACCCCCATGAAAGAATGAAATTTGGAATTTGATAACTCGTCAATGGCGAGTGGAGTCGTTCTTGTGGATAGGGGAAATGATTGAATGGCTAGGTATACGAAATTCTGAGTTGGCTTCGATTTGGAGAAGTAGGGGACAACACATATGACTTGTCTTCGATTAGTTATAATGGATAGGCTAGTGTCTTTGAAAAACTCATGGTTTTAAACAAACCATCCTGCTCAATGTAGTCTGGATAAATCTACTTAGGTACTCATGGTTTTAAAAAAATTTCTCGCACAAGGGATAATGAAGATGATATATACAAGATTTTAGAGGATTATGGATTAAAGGCTAGCAGCCCCTTTGAGGCCATAGTTTCAAGTCCCATGTGCTAGTTTGTTGTTAGTGTTGTGGTAAAGTGTTGTTTTTGGACCCAATCACACTCGTGATCAACCTTTTGTTGCCTAACTATATGCTCATGATTCTTATGATATGAAGTTCTTTGAGTTTCGTTACTCTTGTATATTGAATAAAAAAAAACGAAGGTCCTCAAAGCATCTGATGTCTTAAAGCAATCATATTTAGTTGTTGATGGTTTTTCGTGACATTTGTGTAGAGTTGTCATTTGGATAATGTTAAATTTTCTGGCAGAAACATTATTTTGACTGGCTAGGCATTTGTATATATTGGCAAGGATTATTACTGAAATGAGTATTATCTGAATGACAGATTAAGGACAATGACAAAATCGAAAGGAAAAAAGGTCACGACGCCGTCGAGCAAGAAGGTATCACCTGTTATCACTTCTGAGAAAGATTAGGGGCCTTATTCATTTGTCTTGGTGATGTCAACTGTGTGGGCTTGTGTGATATTTGTGAAGGCGACACTAGCCCTTCCTCCGACAAACTATTTTAGAGGGAGGTCGAACCAGTTCTCCAAGATGGCCATGCTGAAAGGAATGAACGATGGCCTAGCTGTGGCTGATTGGCAAATGTTGAAGGACAGCAGGCTAGGGGGCATTGTAAATATCGGATCCAATGTGTCGTATTGCTCAGCCCTGATCCATTACTTCCTCGAGAGGCAACTGACTTATATTGGTTAAGAAATATTGTTGTTCGTTGTGTTTGGTTGACTTGATAAACTTGTTAGCATTTCGAACTTTTGGAACCATGTGTTTTTTACTATATATGTATGTTGTCGAGACTTGGTTATATTTATTATAGATGGTTGTGGCTAATGTTGCGTTAGTATGCATTCTGTTTGGGTGTACTTGTCGTTTTTCTTATGGTTGACAGTTTCTGAGATATATAAAACATGGTAAGGGATTGCCTGTTATCGGCTTAGTATTTGATGAGATTGGCTAGGGAAAATATTATAGTGGCTATTAAGTACAAAACCTCGTACATATGTGAAACTAAACGCCCAGTTATGCACAAAATAAATGACCAAAACCCCAAAGTTTCCCTGATTGACATGCATACTACCAAAATACTACCTTCCTCAACATACCCAAAAGATGCGGCATCCCACTACATAATCATATAATCGCCTATCCACGCCACGCTTCCTTAAGTCCTCAGTGTTAGTGTTCACTATGAATTTTTTTCACCTTGATACAAGGTTATTCCCAATAAGCTCGGACGTTGCCTGTCGATCGTGGTTGTGTCTAACATTAATGCCGCATGTGTGCTTCTGCACAAACTTCCGCAATTGCCACGTGTATCCCTGTGTATTGTTGTGAGCTGAATCTGCCATGTTTTACATTTAAGTTTATATCAATTTCTGCATACATTTCATTCATTTGGGCTAAGATAGTACAGAATCTATGTGGTTTATGTTTATTTGCCAAATTATGGAATCTACACCAGTTTCTGTTTAATTTCGCAGAATTCGAGGCGTTTTTCAGCAATTCTAAGGAAGGTCAGAAAAGCTCGGAAAACAACTACAGAAGTCCAGAATCCGAGAGTACAGAACCAGGATAAACCAAGCTGAAGCCAGAGCTACTCTATGTCGAGTACACCTTACTCGACCTCGAGTAGAGACCCCGAGAAGACTTAGTCGACAAGGCCTGATCGAGGAAACCAAGTCCGAGGCAACCTGACTCCGGAAGACAACTCAATCTCGACAAGACCTAGTCGAGATCAACAACACCTCAGTGCCACACCCGGAGTCGACGAGAAGAAGAGCTGATCGAGAAGCCGAGGACGAAGACGCCGAGTACATCTCTAGTCGCTCTCGAGGAGACCTTGTCGAGATCGACGAGCCCGGAAGCCGTGTCCGAGCGTGTCGAGCAGAGCCACCCGAGAAGACCTAGTGGATGAACATTCCTACTCGATGTCGACAAGACTGTCGTCGAGATCGAGTACACTCGTGAACCATGACCGAGCCTGTCGAGGACCAGCTAGCCGAGACGACGAAGCCGAGCCAGTCGACCAACTTTCCTACTCGAGATCGACTAGATCTTTGTCGAGATCGAGTAGACTTCCAGAAGCCGCGTTACTCGGTTGGATCAACTCTACTCGGATTGGGATTCCTTGGGCCCGAAGATTGCCGATTCTATCCAAAATCATCAAGACACATCATGGAAGAGGAGATCTATCCACTTTAAGACATTTAGATATATTTAGATTTAATTTCCTTATTGCTTTTATTTATCCTTAAGCATTTTAGATATAGTTTTAGATATAGATATAGATATTCTATCCTTGAGTAGCAAGGATTAGAAGGCTATAAATAAAGCCCATGGGGCTCAGTTTTATTCATTCAAATTCAGAGAGAAGTAAGTAGGAGAAGTAGAGGGAGAAAGTGAGGCCGAGTGGAGCAAAGGAGCGAGAGCAAGTTGGCTTTGTTCGGTTGTACTTTCTTAAGTTTGGTTTAAAGCAAGTTGTTATTTTCTTTCAATCAATGTCTGAGATGGCGATGAAGCGCGAGTAGTCTACCCACTTCTAGGGTTGGGGCGAGCCCAACGATAGCCATGCATGCTTGAGGTAAAGATCTGACCTTTATCATGTTTTGAGCATTTTCCTACTTGTTTATGTGTTTATTGCCCATCTAATGGAGATCCATGTTAACAACTTGGATTGTAAACATAAAATCGGTAGAGACAATTAGGGTTTCTTGAAAGAGTTGTCTAATTGTTGGAAAAGGCGAAAGCTTAGTCCTTTGATGCGATTTACATGATCATTTGTTTGGTTCTGCCTTATGCATGCTTGGTTATTGTTGTTGCAAACCCCAATCTTGGAAGCCTTTTACATTAAGTTTAGTCGAAACCCTAAAGCATTGTTCTTTATTTTCTTTCGTTTTTAAGTTTCTGTTCTACTCGATCTCGACCAAGCCTGGTCGAGCTCGACTACTGATATTCGACCAAGGTCGCTGTAGCTTCTCCTGTGCAGGTACTCGACGAGCCAACTCGAAGTCGACAAAGGCCCTACTCGATATCGAGTACGCCTCGTCGATATCGACTAGCCCAGTGCCTGTGTTTGCTACTCTGCTCGACTGTCCGATCTTCTGTCGACTACCCTAGTCGAGATCGAGGACCCTGTTGTCGACTTCTGACCGTGAGATTCCATCGCTGCCTAGGATCCGCTGACACGCTTCCTCGTGGATCGATCTTGACTTCCCGCTGCTGCATCAGAAGGAGGTCTTGTAATTATTTGCGTGGGCAGAATCTGGTTTGATTTATTTTGTTATATTTCATACTCGATTTCCTCTTTACAACATGTATGTCTAGATATATTCCGTTGATGACTAGGATTTCCCTTTGCCTGGCTAGTAACTGAATTTTTGGGTTTTATTCTTCCAACTTGACGTTAATTGCAGCCATGGAGAAGAATCAGTTGTTTTTCACTTTTTGGTCCACCTGTCGAGCTCCCCAATCTCCTTTTATACTCCCTTTGAAAACCAAGAAAGTCCCCATGTGATTTCCCTCCATTTTGCCTTGGCGGGAACTTTTTTTGTGAAAAGTGAACTCTCTCTCTCCTAGCATTAAATGTTAGTCATTCCAAGCTTTCTCACCCTCTCTCCCAGTGTCACTGTCACCTCTGCATTCCTTCTTTTTTTATTATTTTTTTGCCAAAATGATTACACTCCCTCCTATTTTCGGTTGACAGGTGTCCCACATTTTGTCACAACTTTTCCCGGTTTGTGCAAAGGGTAACCGGCAACCGGTTGTGCTCAATTTGCAAGAATGACAAATTGTCATGCCTTTGCCAATTTTCTAGGTGGAGGTTATTTTTGCAAAGTGGATGATGAAATGGTATATTCATGCAAATCATCCATAATATGTAACGGCCCGGGATTATGATTCCCGGGTTACGTTTCGAGGGATGAAACCCCTCGTTAGGATCTTGCGCCCCGAGTACAGGTTGAAGGTTTGAAATTCTATCCTAACATTTTAAAGTGGGATTTCATACCCAAAATTCGAAGGGATCGTTGGAATCCCCGGGGAAGTCCCCTGTACCTGTCATAGGTCTAAGCATGGAAAACCAAAGGTCACATAAATAGCGGAAGTAAAGCATAATACAAAGGGGTGCCACGGCAGAGCCGGGTCAAAATATGATCAACCATTCAAATTCGAGCCGTAATTAAATTGGTGAAGTTGGAATCTCAACTCTCTCTTTCCGCCATGTTAGACCCAGCGGTCATGGACTCAAATCAGCATCAACAGTAGTAAGCATAACGGATACCTAAAAAATTTGATATGGGGCGGGATCAGATCGATGCCCACTTTAGCTCTACATCCCAACCCTAAGCACACATATACGCTATACCTAATAAAGATGCTTCTAGATGCATGGCGGAATATTAACACACTAACATGCTCCTAAGATCAAGTGCATAATAATAATAAGGCCTTAGCACAGAATACCAAGTGGTATGTCCGTCTCCTACCTCCACCCCCTTCCGATAGGGCGGAGACTGGCCAGCTCGTGAATGCATTCCATCATAATCGGGCGGCACGCATGCCTAACCCGCTCCACAATAAAGCCCGCATGCATCTCATAATATAAGGAAGTTCATGACTCGATTGACTCAGGACGGGACCCGATGAGACTAGGTCGTCCTATAACCTTAGCAATGACTCTAGTTACTTCACAGATAACGACCGTTCTGTTTACATACACATAAAGAAATAGAATGATCAACGATCGATGCAACCTAGCATGGTACTACATGGCATGCTGATCATGAATGTAAGCACCTAGTATATCATGCACCTAAAGCAGGGAATAGCTCTATTCAATCTGAGTAAGCTCCGAAGAGACTTACCTGGCAGTGCAGAACAGCAAGGCAAGCATTAGGATAGATTAAAGATCACCTAGATACATATCAAAACACATATAAGTCTACTTCTAATCGTTCAAGCACGCAAGTATACATCATTCAACGAGAATAACAAACATCTCGCAATCGTCGTTCTATCAAGCTCAACCATTTACCACATTGCCAAATCCCGTAAGACCACATCATTCTCATCGTTCCATTCAGTCATATACATATATTCGCAATAATAATAATCTGCATAGTCATTTATCTCAAGGTTCATCGTATTCATCATATCTCATAAGGCATAAGTCAACGATACATAACTTTAACGTCTCATCATGCTATTAGTCACTCAATCATGCTATTAGTCCACAGAATTCATGGTATTAGGCAATCAATCACATCAACATGCTAATTAGTAATCGAACACATAATTCCCATGTTAGTCTCAAAACCGTTTAAAATCTTAGTCAAGCAGTTAGAAATTCCGACCATTGAAAATGCTTGACAACTTCCTTTTTCGATTTAAATCCCGATAATACCTTTTTAAATATTCAAGTCTCATAATATTATATTTTAAAATCTTAAAATAAGGTTTTATATTTCAAATCTCACATAATATTATATCACACGTTAAATAGCATTTTCTTATAACCATTTTCATAAAATATTTGCAAATCCCTTAAATCTCCTTTATTAAACACTTTCATAAAACATTTCCAAATTCCTAAAAGGTCCCAACCATTTTGTTTAATAAGGAAAACAACCCTTTTTAATTTATCGATCTCGCCCTTATTTTTATAAAAATTATAAAACAACCCCCTTTATTTTGTAAAAATGCCAAACCGAACTCACCCCTTTCTTTCCTAACCCCTAAATCGAATTTAATGGAAAAAATGGACCCAAATACATTTTCTAATTAAAACCCAGCATCTAGGCCCAGCAAAATTAGGCCCAAAGCCAATTCCATTCATCTGATTATTAAAGACCAAAACCGAACCGGTTTAATTAATTAAGACACCTGAACCGGACCAACCAAAAACAAAACAAAACAAAAAGAACCAGACCGGACACTGTTCATCACCTCCCCCAAAGAGCTCTGTTCGACAATTCTGGGAAAAGGAAGGGGAAGGGAGGCTTTGCCGGTGACGACCTAACTCCAACCACCCTTCCCGACTCTAAGGACCACCGAATCGACAAGTAAGAAGAGAAAAAGGAGGTGCTCACCCAATGTTTCGATTCACTGGAAAGAAATGCCCGGAGAGCTTCGTCGGGATGTGTTCGGGCGCGTCGAGGGTGAATCTACGAACGGGAGTGCCTGGGAGAGGTTGGGGAGGTTAAAGGCGGAGCCTTTGGGTTGATAAGGAGTGAAAGAAGAGAGGATGAGAGGAGTCGAGACCTCACCGAGTCGAAACGGAAAACAGGGCGGCGGAAGGTGCTCGGCGGTGCTCCGGGACAGGCTGCTGCTGGCGTTGCTGTCTCGGGAAGAAGGAGGGGGCGAGGGGCGTGGGTCTTTCCATCGGCACAACAGAGGAAGGAAAACGGGGGCTGCATCGGTTGAGCTGGTGTTGTGTGGTGGCGGCGGGGAGGAGCAAAAGGCGGTGGTTGGTGGTGTCGTGGAGGCTGGAAAGTGAAGGAATGGTGGCCGCTTGTGTAGTGCCTCAGGTGAAATGAAAAGGAAGAATAGGCAGAGGGAGGAGGAGCTGTGTGAATAGCCCAGCAATTTCCTCCACATTGAAGGGAGCAACCAGCTCACAAAGGTATGCCGTGTGAAGGTGAGCAAGATGGGTAAGGTAATTGGTCAAAGGGTGGGAGAAGATAGGTGTCTATATGTGTAAGAGTTTAGGATAAAGAAAGAGGAAATTGCCCAAATTGTGTAAGCAATGGGTGCTTTTTATCCTCTTGCTTTACTTCTTTTGTATCAATTTCTCTTCTTGTTTTACATATTTTGAATTTTGGTAGATTTTTTTTTATGTGGGTGTATGAAATAAGAGGCAAAAATCAGATTCTTATAGTGGAGATGAGGACAAATTAGGAGATGATATCGACACCCGCGGTTATTTTTAAATTCCAGGGTGAAAAGACGGAATAAATCTTCAAATGTTCAATATTGGCCGAAATTCTCTCCAAGGATTTTAAAATACTATTATTATTTTAAGGGCGAGAATTTTCGAAATATCCGAATCTAAATTCATTATTCTGAAAATCAAGATTTAAAAATCCGAGGCTTTACATCATCCACCTCTAAAAACAAGTCTCGTCCTCGAGACTAAAATCACTTGAAAGTAAGAGGACGAAGTTTTAAATCGATGAATCCAAGGACCATGTCCATTGATCTTGTAATCATCTCGGTTGCGTCTTCCGGGATTCTCACAACATCCTAGTCACGGTCGTGACATCTCCAATTGGCCTGGACAAGTATGCAATAAGCGCCCCTTTCACATCCTCGCTTCGACTTTTCGGAAGTACCACAACTCTAAAAGTTCTACAATATCATCACTGTGTCTTAGCAAGCACCCTACAAGCGCCCCCATAAAATGCTTGTATCCACTTCGTGAAGTATCATAGAGTTGCCCGGGTGTGAAAAGTTTCAAAGGGGATTCCACAGTTGAAAAAGATTGGCCTCAAAATCATTGAAATTTCGATCGCGTTCGGTCTCTCAAAATCCAAGTTAGTCTTTTTCAAAATCATTCAAAACCATTCAAATCAAGCAAACCTCTTAACTTCAAAACCATTCTAAAGCTTTTGAAAATCCGAGTTAGTCGTTTCCAAACTCTTTAAATCCCAAGTTGGTCAAGCAAATTAAGAACTTAAGAGGTGCCTCTAAAGGCTAATCCCATATTCTCTTCCCTAGGTTCCCAGTCAAAATCAATCTCATCAATTCGATTCTATCATCCTAGAAATTCCAATTCAAGGCATCATATATAATAGCAATTGTCCAACATAGCAATCGTATCACTCATTCATAACCAGGTCATACCCATGTCACGGACAGTTACATACCATAGCATCTCGCCTAGCGTGCAATCTCTCTAGTCTCATAACTATCCGCAATTCAAGGCCAATTACCCAAACCAACTACTAGGGGTCCCAATTCCCATGCCATCAAGCCATCTAAAAACCATCCCACTTCGACATCCTGACCTCAAATCCTACTTGACCACCTAAAACCATATCTCGGAGTTCCCAGTCGCACAATTCCCTTATTCCGACAAGCTTAATAACTCGACCAACAACCAAGACTCTCTATAAAGCACACCCTCGTCCTAGAGGTCCCCTACCAGTCTCATCTTCACCTTCTAAGAGAAACCCCAAGTCCGCAACTGAACTGCTCTCTTGATCGATCTAGGTGCTCCTTAATACTCTGCTTGACCATCATCTCCCAAAGAGTCATCTCGAATCACTTTCTAACCTGATCATACTTTCCGCACCACTTACCACTCTCACTAACCATCCACCTCTAAGAACTCAACTCATACTGATCATCTCACACTTGTCACTCCCGACTAACTCTAACGCAGAAAATTGTCTAGTGCTAACTCATAACCACAATTCACCGAGTTCCTCATCACCTGCGTCTATCCTCAACAACCAATCACATATTCTACCTACTTATCCCATTCCGAATCTCACGAAACCTGAACATCCACGACTCCTCAGCCGACCTATTCTAGATCCTCGTCCTGGCATATTCCCAATTTTCCTCATTCCAAATCTTACTGAACCTTAGTCATTCGAAATCCTCAAGTCGTCCTACTCCAGTTTATCATCTCTTCATATTCCTTAATTGCCTCAAGCTCCTACTTCTTAACCATGACACCTTACCATCTAAAGCCCTCTTTTACCGATAATCATTTCCGCAGAATCCCTAAATCGTCCTCATTCGAGTTTCCCAAGTTTCTCCATTTCACCAACCTTCTAAAATCCTTCATCCTCTAACGTTCTCAATGCCTTACGCTTGCCTAGTTCCCAAATCCAAGCTCAAAATCTCTCCATCTCATCCTCAAGCCTACCGTATTACTAGAAATCTCAACAATACCCTTGCCTAGCTACCAACCTTTCCTCGAAGACTCATCTCACATTCTCAAATACCTCAATATCCCCAATAACCTCCACTCATAAATCCATATTCATTCCCTACGCTAAAGTCCTCCAATAACGCATCTAAAAATCCTTCACTCACGAATTCTCCAAGCACTACCAATTCTATCGAAACAATCCCAAATACTCGTCACACGTACATCCCTGACATGAACAACCTAGTCCCGAATTCTATGATTCCTTAGACATTCCTCAATCGCTCATCAATAATGTTGCCCATAATCCGATCCTGGACTACCTAGACACTCTCCCCTGGGCACACTAACCCGATCCACTCCAAGCTCACTCATCCACCTCTAGAATTACACTCCCCGCACACGTTGTCGTCTTACTCTACCTATAACGAAGAACTCTCCCTCGAAATCTCCCATATTGACTCCACTCCTCGCCTAAGACCTACCTAGAATCCCAACTATACTCGCTGACTAATATTTCCGACAAATCCTAACTCACTCGACTCTACCCAAGCTAACACATTTTCCTTGCACAACCAATGACCGAATACAAAGACCTCAAACTCACCTGCCACTTCTCGACCTAGCTTACCGAAGAAACTCACGACTCAAGCCCAAGAGGAAAACACCACCACCTAAATAACCCATAACCGAATTACTACTAGGTCAGTACACTCAAGTATCAAGATACATCATCGCAAGCACAAGTTAGTCAGGCAATCATTCATTACTATTTTAACATATTCGTCATCACACATCCAATTATGTCAGTTGTAGGTCTATTGCACAACATTAATTCCGATTAATATAGAAGGATTCACGATTTGAATTAAGAATGCTATTCCTCGAGTCAGCTGGGGGAATCATGTTCACGACTGCCGTCTTTGAAGCATATTTGCCTTTTTGTCATTGGTGACATCGTCCTTGGAGTCTATGGGCCATGGACCCACCACGCTTCCGTTGCGCTGTTCCGGTGTCACTTGGTCGTCAACTCTTCCTTCTATGTCGACGTTCATCAAGGGATCGCAAGGGTTAGAAGTTACGGGGATATGGGAGAGACAAGGGAAGACGACACACGTCCTCAAGGATTTCGAACATGCACCAGAACTTAGGGACGACGAGATCGAAGATAGAATCTCAACCCGCGGATTACAACAATGCCCTTAGAGTATTCCATGAGGTTATAATGGTGGCACACAAACACATAACAATCGTGACTATCTCAACAACATTATTCCACACTAGCATGTACCTATCTCAAGGAATAACGATCTATGAAACCACAACACGTTCATCTAATCAAATTTTTCATGCGCCCGGAACAAGCAAGTACCCTATCATTTCATTTATTAGTCATGCCTGACGTATTAAGATCATTTATACATGGACCGACAATGGACATATGCAACACAAGTGATGCAAGATTTAGCGAGCATCACAGAATATAACATGTATGATTAATCACTCACCTTAGGTACACCCATAAGCAGATCAAGATAATGTGGGATCAATGCAAGCATGTTAAGATGCATTCTAATAATCGTACCGCGGGTATGGTCAAGTCATACAGGGGCAGTGTAGCAGCTATCACATCATGTGCACTCATATTCACATAGTAAGACAAGGATGACGCATAGTCATACGAGGGCCTATAATGAGGAGGTGTACGTCCTACATGATACTAGCAACACTCATCAAGCAAGTAAACAGTCAAAGAAGGTCCAACTAGATCAATTTAACATGCTAAGACATTCATTTCTCATATTAAACATACAACAAGGGTCGATCACACTATCATGGACCTAATTAATGGAAAGATAATAATCCTAGAAGGTTCATACATATGGCACAAATATCTCCTCATAGGAGAAACCATGCAAGTTATCAAGCAAGTGATGAGGGAATACATCAACATATCATGTCATGAAGTCATAAAGGAGGCTATCATTATAACCAGACAAAATTCTCTAAGGGTAATCACTGACTCATCACCCCGTTTCCCTGTGGGACGCTAGTATGACTCGGTAGGTAAGACACAATGACATTCACACTGTTTCCGAGAGGTGAGGGTAGAACTTGTGCTTAGACTCTTGCGGTAAGAAGACATGATTGACCATTACGAGAATTGAATGGGATGACTCCTGGAGATAACTCATTCCCAACTCGAAACTACTACAATCATCACCCCCACTAACATGCTCAGGTGACCCTCACATCCGACATGATTTCCGAAGTCATTAGTTGACCAACCCAAATTTTCCCGTGGAAGACACCAATCTAAGGTATGAGACTCGATGGAAGCATTGATGGTGGGATACAAAATAGGACTCGAAACGGGGAGAGCGGATGCTCTTCGACCCTTGCTAACATGCCTAAATGTTTTGGTGGGACAGTTAACGGAGTCAGAATCATCAGGGGTTTGAATTATGGAGGAGCTATTCCGACAAGACAAGAATTCCAATGTCATAAGAACGAGGTATTCTCCCACTATCCCGTTTGCATAGTTATTCAATACATGATTCAAGTCAAGGCATACTCATTAGTTCTCTATCCTAAGCACAATAGCACTCAGCATGGAAGCAATCAACGTGATTAATATGATCCTCTTCGAGGAGGATCGCCCTCGGGCCTAGTTGGATATAAGACATATAATCACAGAGACAATCTATGCCGTCCTTCGAGGGACGGCCGACCGGAGGGGCAAATACCTCACGGCCCCCCTAGCCCGAGCTACTCCAACCATCGGGCTCCTTGGAGTCTTCAAACCCTGTCTGTAAAAGAAAACTAGTATTTTGCCTACCCGTTTCCAAATACATCCAATAGGGATGGTCAAGCGCCTTTACTACCCCATCGTGTCCCTTTGTTTGATTACCGAATATATTGAGTCAAGTTCATATTTTGTCCACTTGAGTTAGTCATATTAAATTCATTTTGCCCTTTCTAAAACATTTTGAAAAACCATTTGAAAACCTTGGGCTATTTTCGAAACCACTTGAACCTATCATACTCGATTTGCATAACCTGAGCTCTGATACCATCTTTGTAACGGCCCGGGATTATGATTCCCGGGTTACGTTTCGAGGGATGAAACCCCTCGTTAGGATCTTGCGCCCCGAGTACAGGTTGAAGGTTTGAAATTCTATCCTAACATTTTAAAGTGGGATTTCATACCCAAAATTCGAAGGGATCGTTGGAATCCCCGGGGAAGTCCCCTGTACCTGTCATAGGTCTAAGCGTGGAAAACCAAAGGTCACATAAATAGCGGAAGTAAAGCATAATACAAAGGGGTGCCACGGCAGAGCCGGGTCAAAATATGATCAACCATTCAAATTCGAGCCGTAATTAAATTGGTGAAGTTGGAATCTCAACTCTCTCTTTCCGCCATGTTAGACCCAGCGGTCATGGACTCAAATCAGCATCAACAGTAGTAAGCATAACGGATACCTAAAAAATTTGATATGGGGCGGGATCAGATCGATGCCCACTTTAGCTCTACATCCCAACCCTAAGCACACATATACGCTATACCTAATAAAGATGCTTCTAGATGCATGGCGGAATATTAACACACTAACATGCTCCTAAGATCAAGTGCATAATAATAATAAGGCCTTAGCACAGAATACCAAGTGGTATGTCCGTCTCCTACCTCCACCCCCTTCCGATAGGGCGGAGACTGGCCAGCTCGTGAATGCATTCCATCATAATCCGGCGGCACGCATGCCTAACCCGCTCCACAATAAAGCCCGCAAGCATCTCATAATATAAGGAAGTTCATGACTCGATTGACTCAAGACAGGACCCGATGAGACTAGGTCGTCCTATAACCCTAGCAATGACTCTAGTTACTTCACAGATAACGACCGTTCTGTTTACATACACATAAAGAAATAGAATGCTCAACGATCGATGCAACCTAGCATGGTACTACATGGCATGCTGATCATGAATGCAAGCACCTAGTATATCATGCACCTAAAGCAGGGAATAGCCCTATTCAATCTGAGTAAGCTCCGAAGAGACTTACCTGGCAGTGCAGAACAGCAAGGCAAGCATTAGGATAGATTAAAGATCACCTAGATACATATCAAAAAACATATAAGTCTACGTCTAATCGTTCAAGCACGCAAGTATACATCATTCAACGAGAATAACAAACATCTCGCAATCGTCGTTCTATCAAGCTCAACCATTTACCACATTGCCAAATCCCGTAAGACCACATCATTCTCATCGTTCCATTCAGTCATATTCATATATTCGCAATAATAATAATCTGCATAGTCATTTATCTCAAGGTTCATCGTATTCATCATATCTCATAAGGCATAAGTCAACGATACATAACTTTAACGTCTCATCATGCTATTAGTCACTCAATCATGCTATTAGTCCACAGAATTCATGGTATTAGGCAATCAATCACATCAACATGCTAATTAGTAATCGAACACATAATTCCCATGTTAGTCTCAAAACCGTTTAAAATCCTAGTCAAGCAGTTAGAAATTCCGACCATTGAAAATGCTTGACAACTTCCTTTTTCGATTTAAATCCCGATAATACCTTTTTAAATATTCAAGTCTCATAATATTATATTTTAAAATCTTAAAATAAGGTTTTATATTTCAAATCTCACATAATATTATATTACACGTTAAATAGCATTTTCTTATAACCATTTTCATAAAATATTTGCAAATCCCTTAAATCTCCTTTATTAAACACTTTCATAAAACATTTCCAAATTCCTAAAAGGTCCCAACCATTTTGTTTAATAAGGAAAACAACCCTTTTTAATTTATCGATCTCGCCCTTATTTTTATAAAAATTATAAAACAGCCCCCTTTATTTTGTAAAAATGCCAAACCGAACTCACCCCTTTCTTTCCTAACCCCTAAATCGAATTTAATGGAAAAATTGGACCCAAATACATTTTCTAATTAAAACCCAGCATCTAGGCCCAGCAAAATTAGGCCCAAAGCCAATTCCATTCATCTGATTTTTAAAGACCAAAACCGAACCGGTTTAATTAATTAAGACACCTGAACCGGACCAACCAAAAACAAAACAAAACAAAAAGAACCAGACCGGACACTGTTCATCACCTCCCCCAAAGAGCTCTGTTCGACAATTCTGGGAAAAGGAAGGGGAAGGGAGGCTTTGCCGGTGACAACCTAACTCCGACCACCCTTCCCGACTCTAAGGACCACCGAATCGACAAGTAAGAAGAGAAAAAGGAGGTGCTCACCCAATGTTTCGATTCACTGGAAAGAAATGCCCGGAGAGCTTCGTCGGGCTGTGTTCGGGCGCGTCGAGGGTGAATCTACGAACGGGAGTGCCTGGGAGAGGTTGGGGAGGTTAAAGGCAGAGCCTTTGGGTTGATAAGGAGTGAAAGAAGAGAGGATGAGAGGAGTCGAGACCTCACCGAGTCGAAACGGAAAACAGGGCGGCGGAAGGTGCTCGGCGGCGCTCCGGGACTGGCTGCTGCTGGCGTTGCTGTCTCGGGAAGAAGGAGGGAGCGAGGGGCATGGGTCTTTCCATCGGCACAACAGAGGAAGGAAAACGGGGGCTGCATCGGTTGAGCTGGTGTTGTGTGGTGGCGGCGGGGAGGAGCAAAAGGCAGTGGTTGGTGGCACTACAAAAAAAAAAAACAATCTTGCCACCCTTGTTAGCAACGGCATAGATAAGCCGTGGCCAAAAAACAAATTTGCCACCCATGTTAGCAACGGAGTATAGTTTATCTACGGATAGTAGCAACGGCAAGGTGAAGCCGTAGCAAAAAAGCATAGTGGGATCATGTAATTTACTACGCAATAAGATTCCCGTAGCTAAAAACACAAAAGTTGTTTTGTTTAAGAAAAAGGAAAAAAACAAGAAAAGAAGAAAGCCCTTAACCTAGCCATCCGCCTCCCCCCAATTCATTCTTCAGATATGAGGATCGACCTACCTTTTCTCTCTCCTGTTCGTCCATCTCACTCTCAGATCCATCCATGGCTAGCCTTCCTTATCTCCTCTCTCACTTGGCCTCTCTCCACTCAATCTCTCTCCATTCTCGCTCGCCTCTCAAGTCCGAAGAAGAAGGAAGGCCCGCCGCTTTTCACTCATCGGCGCCCAGTACCCCGACTCCTTCCATCGCCATCGACCTCCGCCGTTAAATGTATTTGGCCGGATTCAGTTTTCACATGCTCTAGGTACCCCGACTCCTCTCCATCGCCGTCGACCTTCTCCGTTCACCAAGAGGTTCTCGCCGGAGCCACGCCCTCACGGCGTCAGCGAGGAGGTCGTTGTGACTCCGCCTGTGTGCGGCTCAACACTGGTGGATGCCTCCGTTTGCTGGTGCCTCGCGCTGAAGAACAGGTATCGTTCCCTCTCTCTTCCTTAGATCTGTACTGTTCTCTCGATCCCAAATGTGAGGCTTCAAACCCCTTTCATTTCGATTTATTATCCTTTGCTTCTGTTTTTTATTCAGTCACAGGCTACCATTGTAAGTGGATTTTGCAACAGGCATTTACTGGACGAATTCCTAAAGAAATCCTACATCGAGAGAAAATCATTTGGCACTTGGTGATGTGAAGGCCATAATAAAGGTGATTGGGCTTTGTCTTACCATACATGATTAGCTATGTGTTGTTTAGTACTTGAGTTTCATACTAAGATTTCCTACCAAAATTTTGTGCAATTATTAAAGTACTAAAGTACAAATGGTCCAGAATAGCTATGTGAAGGTTGGTATCTTCATATCTTCTTTAGGTGAATTGATTTTATGCGTGTCTAATATTGTCAATTTCAATTTATTTTATGCATAGGTGATAACCTCTGGATAGGATTTTGATGTTATTCTTATTGACACAGTGGTTTTCCTTTGTATCCTTCTTTGTGTTGCTCTTATTCATGATTGTTTTCTGTGTTAGGTTAGCATATGTCAATGCCTGTCTTCTTTAGTGAATGCTATTTCTTTAATCTTCGGAATTTGACTTGTGACTTGTATTCTATCTCTTGAATACGAAGAGATCTTCCTTCAAGTGAAGATTATGCCATCATAACTCATAAGGCAAAACTAGAGTGTCCTTCGTTTTTTATCCCACTATAGCATATAATTGTATAGGAGGCAAGGATTTGACCAAACAATTTCGGAAGGTGCTGAACTGCTTATTTGATCAAATTCAATTTCATTTTGTGGTATTCCTCTTCTGTTTGTCGGTTTGCTCACCAATCTTGGTTTCTTACATACATATTGATTGTCAGAGTAGATGGGCAGCACTACCATGATTAGTGCGATAGAGGAACTCGAGGGCCATCCAATGAACCTTTCACCTTCTCTAGGATGAGTATAGGTATGCTTTTTTACCAACTCATTTCTCTCCT
This sequence comes from Persicaria tinctoria, assembly GCA_037127255.1. Taxonomy (NCBI): domain Eukaryota; kingdom Viridiplantae; phylum Streptophyta; class Magnoliopsida; order Caryophyllales; family Polygonaceae; genus Persicaria; species Persicaria tinctoria. The sequence goes on along the minus strand of JBANSL010000019.1, from coordinate 36,511,761 downwards.
TTTTCTCTCTTTTGCCTATTTTTGCACTGATATTCTTGTAGTTGGCTGCTGAATAATATACTCCGAATTCTAATAGTTGTTTCACCTTTTTCTCTCTCTTATATAGGTCCTATCATAAGCTAATTTAGAATGGAAATTTTATTCTCATTTTGAAGGGGATTTCGCTGACTCTCTCTTCTGATTCACTTCCGAATTCAAAAAAGTTTCTTATAGAATTCTTTCCATCATAGGAATTTTACTTTGCAACTCGTAGTCCATCTCTTGATTATATGAGGTTATTCCTGCACAAGTTAGAAAACTAGCTTTGATTATGTTGTGGGGAGTGTTACAAATAGATCCAACGTCAAGTGGAGATCTTGCTAACTTGTTCAGGACTACGTAGCCCACACTTTGCTTTCTCCTAATCACCCAGGTCTTTGACAAAAAAACTACATGATAAATTTGCTTGCATTGTGGATCACTAGTGGACAATTTAAATGGACTTGTTGTTAATCTAAGTTTTCTAGTTTTAGGGGTTGCTGATTATATATATGGTATGTGTATAATTATATCTAGACTAGCACTACAAATATTATATATATAAAAGTTACCCAAATAATTCTTTCCATATGCTACTTATTTTTATACGGGCATTTACTGTTTGGAAGTTTAATGTTGATGTTTTCCATGTGCTACTCAAATAATTCTGCCCACTGCATCTTTTGACATGAGATCTTCAAGCAGGAGTTATGTGATTTATGTCTCGTTTGACACCATTTTTTACTAAAATTCAAAGTAAAAGAAATGATGATTGGAACTAAATGCAAGCTACAAATAAGCACTTGAGCAGTATATAGAAGCTATTGTAAGAAACATGTTTATTCCCTCCAAGTAAGTTTTTGTGGCATCGCCACAGATTTACTGCAGTGCGGTTTGAATTTGTGTTACTGTCTCTTTCTAGCTGCCTGAAATATGCCATATCGCAGCTCTTTGATGATTTGATCAATTAACCAACGATTATATAGACATTATCTATATTCAACTTAGAAGTTAGACACAGTAATAAGAGGCTTTCAGCCAATTTACCTACCGTTGCTTTGCTGTTGTATTTAATTTAAGCACCTGTAGTTGTTATTTTCTTTTTCAGTTGTTGATAGAGTGCTTTCCTGCTTTCTTCTTCTTCTCTCTCTCTCATAAATATAAAAGCTTTCTATTTGCTCTCTTTTAGCATGATTGAATGGAAATCATGAAGATTGTTCTGATTTTTTTTTTGTTCAGTGCTGGATCATAAATAGCTTGTGTTCTCTAGCTGAACATTCACAGTAGTACAGAGGAAATTAAGCAAATGAATCTATCAAAAGTATCAATGGAATATACACACTTGGCAAGGTACACAAATGTGTTCTGCTTGTAAGGTTTAAATGAAGCACCTATCCTGTTCTTATTATGTTGACAATTTATTGAGTAATTATATTCTATTCAAATAATGTTGGAGAAATGTTTAAGGGTCTCGAATATATAATTAAGAATGGAGCCAATTCAACAAGTGGATGTTGGTGTGTAGTAGAAATTGTTATTGTATCCACTGAACTGATTAGCTCTTCTTTAGTTCTCACAATTCATCCTAATAATCTTATTTGATGTTCCACTGCCTTTTTTTGTGAAAACAGGGTGTCTTTGTTCCGTTAGAAAGGACAACTTTGGTGACACATGTAGGACTACATAGATTCTTATCAATTTATCTCTTAGGTATTGGGGGCAGACAACTTTGAAGCTTATTCAGCAACATGGCTCTATTGAGAGTATACTTGAGAATAAGCAGAGAAAGGTGGGGTCTAAAAAATTGCGATTGTATTTTATATTTATTGATTCATTTCCTTCATTTCATTTTCCTTTATTTTAGCTTTGAAAGTCACTTGTGTCTTCTTAAAAAAAACATGAACATTTTGTGACGAGCAGCACGTGGGACTAGTGGAAGTGCAAATGACTTAGCAGTGAATAGTGTTGATTTGTGTTTGGGTCTGGAAATAAATTGAGCTCTTTATATATTTATAAATGTTCAACCAGTCATTTTACGTTTTGGTAAACTGATGTGTCCTATTTCTGTGGCAGCTTCAACAACAGATGAATATTGGTTGAGATAAAGCAAAGAATGTAAGAACAGGCACTGTGTTGAAGGTTTTCTTTGGCAAGGTAAGTGTAGTGATGCTTCAAACATGCATTATATATACCTAATTATCTCTATGAGTATTTTCAGCTTTCACCTTTGAATATACTTAAATTTGCAAACCCAGCTCATAAAAAGATTGTTTGAAAGCCATGATGCGCCTAAGAAAAGAACTATTCATTGCCTATTATTTTGGCTTGAATTTTTGTTGTTTTGCCTTTCCCCATCTTCTTGACTCTATCTCTTTTATGGGTTTCTAATACAGTACTTTGGAAAACTGTTGGTTGTTGCCTATTTGATCCCATTGTTACAAATTTATGATGAGTAATTGAGTTAGTAATCAAAATTGAGGCTTATGCATATTGATTATAAAAAGTTAGAAGGCTGCTTGGTGTATACTCAAGAGGCTCGTCAAGGGTAGCCTATGGTTTTCGGTCATTTACGAAGGGAATGGTTTTACTTTTGAGTCAAAGAGCTCTTACCCCTAAAATTCTCATGCCAATTGTTCAGCCTAGTATTTCACGTTTTACATTTATGGTGTCTCTGGTGTAGTTTTAGGCTTCCCTTTCAACATATATCATCTTTAAGTTAATTCAGGCTGGATTTTTCAGTTCAGATTTTAATAGATCTGATGCCATGGTATATATGTACATAAAATAATGTGCGTGGTATGAATAACTCTTCATTAGGGGATTTCTTGTTCATAGTGTAGTTGATTGCTGAAGCTAGGTTTACTCTGTTGTCTTGATTATTTGTTCTATATGTATTTGTTCCTTAAATTTTATCATGTTCAAAACATTTGCTGAAAAAATAATTATTGGAACTCAGGTGTAAAAGCCGTTGATGTGGAAGTAGCATATTGGTTAGGAAGAAACTACTCAGATAAGAATATTATTCTTGCAGTCATCAAATGTGAATCTCCACGTGAAGGATTAATGCAAGCTCCTGAGTTTTTCGTCATTAGGGTAATGCGTTGTCACATATTATATTTTTGTATTGGATTATAGGATTGCAAAGAATGTGGTATATTATATCTTTGTATTGGATTATAGATTGTATAAATTATGTACATTTTATAATTATGTATATTTATTGTCTATATATTATTTAGTTTTTGAAATTTTATTGTGTAAATTTTGAATAATTAATGTAATTTTAATATATATGTAAATTCTTTATTATTTTATTTTAAAAAAAAATATTGGACTTTTTAGCCCGGGTACGAATAATCCGGGCTAAAAAGCAGTTTTTTTTTTAATTTTCCATCCACACTTTAGCTACGGCAACCTGCCGTGGCAAATGTGTTGTGTCATTCAGCAGGAGTCACTTCACCGTCGCTTAGCCGTCGCTAGATTAGTAGCCACGGCTAACTACCGTTGCTAGTATCAATTTGCCACCGCAGACTTGGCCACCCCTTGTTTGTCGTGGCTACATCCGTGGCTAAATATGTTTTGCCACCGTAAATTGGCTTTTTGCCACGGTAAAGTGCCGATGCTAAATTCTTTTTTTTTTGTAGTGTGGTGTCGTGGAGGCTGGAAAGTGAAGGAATGGTGGCCGCTTGTGTAGTGCCTCAGGTGAAATGAAAAGGAAGAATAGGCAGAGGGAGGAGGAGCTGTGTGAATAGCCCAGCAATTTCCTCCACATTGAAGGGAGCAACCAGCTCACAAAGGTATGTCGTGTGAAGGTGAGCAAGATGGGTAAGGTAATTGGTCAAAGGGTGGGAGAAGATAGGTGTCTATATGTGTAAGAGTTTAGGATAAAGAAAGAGGAAATTTCCCAAATTGTGTAAGCAATGGGTGCTTTTTATCCTCTTGCTTTACTTCTTTTGTATCAATTTCTCTTCTTGTTTTACATATTTTGAATTTTGGTAGATTTTTTTTTGTGTGGGTGTATGAAATAAGAGGCAAAAATCAGATTCTTATAGTGGAGATGAGGACAAATTAGGAGATGATATCGACACCCGCGGTTATTTTTAAATTCCAGGGTGAAAAGACGGAATAAATCTTCAAATGTTCAATATTGGCCGAAATTCTCTCCAAGGATTTTAAAATACTATTATTATTTTAAGGGCGAGAATTTTCGAAATATCCGAATCTAAATTCATTATTCTGAAAATCAAGATTTAAAAATCCGAGGCTTTACATAATACTACAATATAATGCTACGTATCTTTTACACACACACATAGAGAGAGAGAGAGAGAGAGAAATTGTATGTATTTTTTATGTAATATAATAGGTAAGTGTATATATACATGCCATATGGATTGCAATGATTTAATAACCAAGTGAATAAGTATTATACACATTGCCATAAATAATAAAATATAATAAATTAATTATGAAAATAAATATAGAAAAAATAGGTGGTAAAAATTTGACACGTGGCACAATTATAGAAGGGAAAAAAGGCGGGAAATTTTTTACCGAGAGCGTGACACGTGTCCTAAACAGCTACTACTTTAGTATTGTTTAGGATTTTTAAATACTCAAATAATGTGAATTACATATAACGAGACCTAATATACTAAATAAATGAAGTTTAATATTCAATAATTAAGATTAACAAAAAATAATCATCATTTTATAATAAAACTTAATTTAACTCGATTTGACCCAACCCGACCCAGCTCGAAAACCATTTGACCTGAACTTACCCGACCCAAAAACTGACTCGACCCATCCCGAACCTGACCGAACATACAATATACCCGACATATGACCCGACCTGCATATGACCGAACCCAAATGGGTATACTCGAACCCGACCCGAACAACTGAATTGTTTAGGGGTGGGCACAAATCCCGCAAATCCCGTCACGTTCCGATCCCGGTGGGATTTAGAATTTTTTTTTTAAATCCCGACCCGCAAAAATTACGTGGGACGGGACGCGGGACGGAGAGTTCGAATCCAGCAAATCCCTTCCCGTCCCGCATATATATATATATATATATATATATATATATATATATATATATATATATATATATATATATATATATATATTTTATTAAAATTAATAAAAACTAGTTCTTTTCCCGAACCATGTTCGGGTTTGTTTTCATAATATTTTCGGTCATGTTTGACCCGCTACACAAAATAATCAACACAACAATTTTTCACTAATCTCAACCAAAATGGAAAAAATAATAATTTTCCACCAACATACCATTTTCCTCAGTCTCCCCCATCACGCCATTGTTCGAAATCTTCAGTTGCCATGATGAAGTTTTTTCTCGAGACAATTAGTACATCGAATTTGATAGAGAATAGTAAATCGGCCCCTTCCACACTTCTCTTTACATTGTACTTCATCGCCTAAGAAAACCGAGTTTAGTCCTTTAAGACAATTTCTATATTACACTTCTCAAATTGATCTAAATTATTTGAGAAAAAGATATCGTAATTTAAATGTATAAACTCTACGGAGTTAAAGTATTAAAATTTTGAATGAAGTTGATGGAATATTAACCTTGAGCAATATTCGAATGTGTTGTGAAGGAAGAAATTAGTCAGAAGATTGGATGATTTGTAAGAATTAATAATCGTGCCAGACAATGCTAGGTGATATTAAAACTCTTGTAAGAAGGATTTGGCAGAAACCTTTTACATATAACAAAAAAAAATATTTTTAATCCTATTGTATTTCATGGTGAACCCTTAATTTCATCATCATTTATTTTTTTCCAAGGATATCCTATGAAACAGACTGAATAAATCAATGTTGTTTGTTATGAGCTATTTTAAGACTGTTTATTTTCATTAGAATCTAATGACAATTGATTTTCATAACCATAATAGATTTCACACAATGCATGTGAAACAAGCTACAGAAAATAAATGATTTATGTTTTTACTCGTTTTAAGGTCATGTGTAGACATTTTTAATTTTTGGTATTTGTTATTCCTATCTATATAAACTCTTAATTTAGAAGAGTTTATGCTGAGGTGTCAACATTAGAGAGATTTTAGGGGTTTTGACCAATTATAATTTTTTTTTCTCTTTAATCCTATTTTTTTTTAATTCCCATTTTTTATTCTTTTTCTTTTAATTCTCTTTTTTTCTTTAATATTACTAACTATAAACTCTTAATTTAGAAGAGTTTATACTGAGGTGTCAACATTAGAGAGATTTTATGGGTTTTGACCAATTATAATTTTTTTTTCTCTTTAATCCTATTTTTTTTTAATTCTCATTTTTTATTCTTTTTCTTTTAATTCTCTTTTTTTCTTTAATATTACCGACTATCTATATCTATATAAACTCTTAATTTAGAAGAGTTTATGCTGAGGTGTCAACATTAGAGAGATTTTTGGGGTTTTGACCAATTATAATTTTTTTTTTCTCTTTAATCCTATTTTTTTTAATTCTCATTTTTTATTCTTTTTCTTTTAATTCTCTTTTTTTCTTTAATATTACTAACTATCTATATAAACTCTTAATTCAGAAGAGTTTATGCTGAGGTGTCAAAATTAGAGAGATTTTAGGGGTTTTGACCAATTATAATTTTTTTTTTCTCTTTAATCCTTTTTTTTTAATTCTCATTTTTTATTCTTTTTCTTTTCATTCTCTTTTTTTCTTTAATATTACTAACTATCTATATCTATATAAACTCTTAATTTAGAAGAGTTTATGCTGAGGTGTCAACATTAGAGAGATTTTAGGGGTTTTGACCAATTATAATTTTTTTTTTCTCTTTAATCCTATTTTTTTTAATTCTCATTTTTTATTCTTTTTCTTTTAATTCTCTTTTTTTCTTTAATATTACTAACTATCTATATAAACTCTTAATTTAGAAGAGTTTATCCTAAGGTGTCAACATTAGAGAGATTTTAGGGGTTTTGACCAATTATAATTTTTTTTTTCTCTTTAATCCTATTTTTTTTAATTCTCATTTTTTATTCTTTTTCTTTTAATTCTCTTTTTTTCTTTAATATTACTAACTATCTATATAAACTCTTAATTCAGAAGAGTTTATGCTGAGGTGTCAACATTAGAGAGATTTTAGGGGTTTTGACCAATTATATTTTTTTTTTCTCTTTAATCCTATTTTTTTTAATTCTCATTTTTTATTCTTTTTCTTTTAATTCTCTTTTTTTCTTTAATATTACTAACTATCAATATAAACTCTTAATTTAGAAGAGTTTATGCTGAGGTGTCAACATTAGAGAGATTTTAGGGGTTTTGACCAATTACAATTTTTTTTTCTCTTTAATCCTATTTTTTTTAATTCTCATTTTTTATTCTTTTTCTTTTAATTCTCTTTTTTTCTTCAATATTACTAACTATCTATATCTGTATAAACTCTTAATTTAGAAGAGTTTATGCTGAGGTGTCAACATTAGAGAGATTTTAGGGGTTTTGACCAATTATAATTTTTTTTTGTTCTTAAATCCTATTTTTTTTAATTCTCATTTTTTATTCTTTTTCTTTTAATTCTCTTTTTTTCTTTAATATTACTAACTATAAACTCTTAATTTAGAAGAGTTTATGCTGAGGTGTGAACATTAGAGAGATTTTATGGGTTTTGACCAATTATAATATTTTTTTTTCTCTTTAATCCTATTTTTTTTAATTCTCATTTTTTATTCTTTTTCTTTTAATTCTCTTTTTTTCCTTAATATTACTGACTATCTATATCTATATAAACTCTTAATTTAGAAGATTTTATGCTGAGGTGTCAACATTAGAGAGATTTTAGGGGTTTTGACCAACTATAATTTTTTTTTTCTCTTTAATCCTATTTTCTTTAATTCTCATTTTTTATTCTTTTTCTTTTAATTCTCTTTTTTTTCTTTAATATTACTAACTATCTATATAAACTCTTAATTCAGAAGAGTTTATGCTGAGGTGTCAACATTAGAGAGATTTTAGGGGTTTTGACCAATTATAATTTTTTTTTTCTCTTTAATCCTATTTTTTTTTAATTCTCATTTTTTATTCTTTTTCTTTTCATTCTCTTTTTTTCTTTAATATTACTAACTATCTATATCTATATAAACTCTTAATTTAGAAGAGTTTATGCTGAGGTGTCAACATTAGAGAGATTTTAGGGGTTTTGACCAATTATAATTTTTTTTTTCTCTTTAATCCTATTTTTTTTAATTCTCATTTTTTATTCTTTTTCTTTTAATTCTCTTTTTTTCTTTAATATTACTAACTATCTATATAAACTCTTAATTTAGAAGAGTTTATGCTGAGGTGTCAACATTAGAGAGATTTTAGGGGTTTTGACCAATTATAATTTTTTTTTTCTCTTTAATCCTATTTTTTTTAATTCTCATTTTTTATGCTTTTTCTTTTAATTCTCTTTTTTTCTTTAATATTACTAACTATCTATATAAACTTTTAATTCAGAAGAGTTTATGCTGAGGTGTCAACATTAGAGAGATTTTAGGGGTTTTGACCAATTATAATTTTTTTTTTCTCTTTAATCCTTTTTTTTTTAATTCTCATTTTTTATTCTTTTTCTTTTCATTCTCTTTTTTTCTTTAATATTACTAACTATCTATATCTATATAAACTCTTAATTTAGAAGAGTTTATGCTGAGGTGTCAACATTAGAGAGATTTTAGGGGTTTTGACCAATTATAATTTTTTTTTTCTCTTTAATCCTATTTTTTTTAATTCTCATTTTTTATTCTTTTTGTTTTAATTCTCTTTTTTTTCTTTAATATTACTAACTATTGGGCTTAATTCAAAACATTGAATTCAATCTAATATAACTATTAGACTTAACTCAAATTTATTTACTAACTATCAATATCTATATACTATATTAATTTATGTCACATGTCCTCTCCATGTTCAAAGTTATTTGTGAAAATATTATTTACATAATATCATTTTATTATGGTAATTATATTTTCTAATATTATTTTTTTGAAAAATATTCTAATATTAATTACCCAAAAGTATTTGATGTTACATTTTTTAACCAATGGGATTAATTCAAAATGTTTATCTTTCACTATTTATTATTTATTTTTCTCTTTAACTCTTTAACCCAAGTGTATTTTTTTTCTATTATTTTTAAAACATTTACTAATCAATGGGTTTAATTAAAAATATTGAATTAAATCTAATGTCTATGTTTTATCTATATCTAAATAATACGTATTATTTATTAAAAAAATCGCGCCATGGCGCGGGGATCGTACTTGTTATATTTAATATTGAAACCTGATTTTAATCACTATGATATATTTCACACCATGCTTGTGAATCAAGCTGTATAAAATAAATGATTTATATTTTTACTCGTTTTAAGTTTGTGTATTTTAATAGGAATCCAATTACTTTAAATTGACCTCTAATAGATGATTTATTTTTAGATGTTTTAAATGATTTATTTTTTATTATTACTGTATTTAATATTGAAACCTGATGTTCATCGCCATAATATATTTCACACTATACCTGTAAACTGGGCTGAAGAAAATGATTGATTTATAATTGTTCTCGTTTAAGATTGTATGTGCTATCATGAGAGTCCAATTATTCCAAATTGACCTACCATAGACTATTTCTTTCATCATGTTCTTCTCAAGAACGTGATCAAATAAATCAGAAAACAAATTATGAAGGTCCTAGTAGAGAAAGATGTAATGTGTTGTTCTTTCAACAGTTTCTCTTTGAAAAGCATAAATTCTTTAATGCATTAAGGAATATAATCAATTTAAATCACTTTAAGAGAATTAGAATCCAACACCTAGCAAAGAAGCGACCAACACTACACAAAATAAAAGACAACAATAAAAGAATTAATTTGATTTTCTGAAAATAGTTTACATACACAGAAATCAGCATAACAACAGCACAAATAACTCCATTTTGCTATGTTACAACAACTTTAGCTGTCTGTTTTTTAGCAACACTAATATTTCTATGTTGTTGCTTGCCAACAACCCTAAATTATTGGTATTTAGCAACCTTATCAGCTTCCCCATTTAGCTTGTTAGCAGCCCCAACAACTCCTAGCTGCTTGACAAATTCCTTCTTTTCAACATTAGCTTGTTGCAATGTTCAGTATTTTTCTAACTCTCGCATCTTGATTGCAACAACTTGTATTAGTCCGTCTTATGTGCAGATAACATCTTGGACTCAATTGGAAAGTCTTCAACTTGTCAAACCCTGATGGAGGAGCCAAAACTCAGCTAAATGTATGAAAAGATGAAGGTAAAAGGAGGTTGAGAGATAGATTAATTAAGGATTGTACCTGAATGGGATCACCACCAAATATATCCAAAATATGTTATCTTCAAGGCTATAAGAAATGCAAACTACTAGGATCTCCTTGACGATCACGTCGACCATGTAGCTATGCAATAGAAGAGGTATACAGAGATTTTATGAAATTTTCCCCAACACTGGACATTCTAATCAAGAAAAGAGAAATATGAAGAAAAAAAAATGAAGAGCTTTGAAAAATAACTTGATTGTCTATACGACAGGACTCATGGCGTTCTGTTCCAATAACATGAAGCCCACCAGCATATACAACCTGTAGTTAGGAAAAATGTAAGGAATTGCCTAGAAGAAGTGAAGAAGATATACATAGAAAAATTGGCCCTTTTTCACCTGTTTTCTTTCTTCCTCGGTGTAGGTCTTGAACTCGTTAGTGATTTATACAAAGGCAGAATGGAGCTTCCCAATCACTTCATCTTCAACACAACCCTATACAATTTTCAATCTTTTGATAAATATGTACATCTTTGCATTCCATAAAGTCAACATTCTGAACGGTGTGCCTTGCATTGATAACAAAAAATATAACTCATTTTACCTTTTCACCAGAATAAGACAACCTTTCTTCTCCTTCAAGCTCTGGTAATGATTTTTGTCCCCAGGATTTAACATCTAATTGCACTGCCTCTTCAACCAATTTGGTACTTTTTTATGATAACTTGCATGGAAATAAACATTCTTTTACCTGAAAAATACACCCATGTATCTTGATGAAGCGCTCAGTGAAGACAAAATAGGGATCAAAGAAGACAAATAATTGATAGAAAGACTAAAATCAAACCTTCCAGTTCTTTGTTGGAAGTGATTTTTTTTTCACATAAACAAAACTTCCATCACTTGGACCAACTACCTTGTATAAGGGCGTTAGCATATTTTAGTACATGTGATCTTCTTAGCACTTTTTGGTTGGTTCCAAGTTTCTAAACTACTCACAAATTAAGAGGATGGTAAAATGGAATGAAAATAGAGAATGTTCATGTACTACCCATGTGCCTTGTTGAACAACAATAAGATAATTAATTTTTAGCTTTAGTGTCATTGCAACCTGAATGAACGTTTTACCCTCGTTTTGACTAAACACTTCAAAACCTTAATAAACAAATCATCATTAGAAGATGTACATGGAATTTATAGGAAATGAATGGTGGGCATCATGATAAAGGCACCAAGTTGTATAAAATGAGTTCCCTTGGCTAATGCCATTATTATAACAGAATAAGACCTTGTTGTTCTAGAGTTAATGCAATATATTAAAAGCACATTGGTCTTCCAAATGAGTAAAAGGTAAAAGGAGGAGGAAAGGGACTTGAAGGCTTGAAACCAGAGCTTATATCAAGTTCCAAAACAGAATTCATCTAAACCCATGAAATACCATGGCATAAGCATATCACGGAGTTTTATTCTTGTCATAAATTATGCATTAATAAAAATATTGGTCAATAATAAAATGGTGGAAAGAGATTGCCTATAACTTTCCAACTACAACCATCAAACCCTAGCTCTAAATAAAATCAGGAAAATACCTTCAATTTCTCTTGAATCAGACCACCATTTCAACACATGGTAGACAACATAAATCTAGATTCAAGCTTCATCCATTTCAATTTCTCACCTGTGTGTTGGAGCCCAAAAAGGATTTGTTTTCGAATTTCAAATGCCCGAAGTTCTCCCCCTAGACTCAATATTAGCTTCTATTATTTTCACTCTAGTGTACTAAACGCAACTCATATCCAAAACAAAAAGGAAAATGCATTAAGGAGGTATACCTATTAGAACAAATCAAACAACACATAAGTATTAGCAATTTCACATTTTCACCCAGGCATGTCTTTCCAAAAGATGCATCCATGAATGAAAAGATGTAGAAAATCTAGGATTTTTTTCACCACACCAAACACTCATTGTTTTCTAAGAAGACAACAATATTTGAAAAACAATTGGATTGAATCAATATAGTAGCAATTCCTAAAAAGCCTTGAAATCCTTGTATTCCACAAAACCATATCCCTTTTAGGCATATTGTCGAACACCTTGTGGGCAAACCCAACTTAGGAGAAATTCAAATGCACATCAATAGCCATTGACCTAACAAATACATCAACACCAAATCCATCAACAATCACATGTAATGAAGCATCATACCAATGTTCTCGCACTCATCCGCCCTGAAAGTCGAGATCGCGAAAGCATAGGTGAAATAAACTTGTTGAAGCAATTCTAAATGAAAACCCAAATAGAACCAAACCAAACCCTAAATGTCCTAAAATACATTAGCTTGAATTCGAAATCCCTAATTTCAACCAATCAAACCCTAATTTTTGCAAATTAAAATCAAAATCCCCAATAACAACCAACAAAACCCTAATTAAAAAAAAAATCATCGGATATAAAAATCATAATTTGAAGATTGTGTTTTAAGGAATGACAGGAGAAAGATTCAACCTTTTGTAGCTATACGGAGTATGCTGCAATATCAACCAACAGCTCCACCGAATATAAAAATCAACAAACGGAATCGACACTAACCTCGCTCACTTGTTGTATGCGTGAGCCACCCTCCTCCGCCGGAGCGCTATCTCCACCGTCACCGCGACATGCTCGTCCCCGAATCCGCGCCAGCACGTTGCTAATCGCCTGGGTCCTGATGAACATCATAATGTGTTGGAGTTTTTTTTGGTGGTTTCGGTAATTGGGGCTTCTTAGTTTTGTTCAGGGCAGATCCAAGACTCCGCTCTTTCTCGGACAGACCTGAGGCTCGACGCCCCTCTCGACCCTAGGAATGTCTACTTCCTCACAATTCCGTCGGTTTCTAAACCCAAACCCTAACAAATTATAAACAGAGGGGATGGCTTCAAACGGTTGAAGAGAACGTGGGCTGTCTAGGGTTGCTCAGGGTTTGACACGTGACGCAATCTTTTACAAAGACATTACTTCTAAAATTATAAGTATAAGGGGTGGATATATAAGAATATATTTATATTATACCTTAACATTTATTTAAACCCAAAATTAAAAAAAATAATAAAAACATTAAAAATAAAAATATATAAGAAACCAGTAGTTTAGCCTTACGAACCTATTGTTAGTGCTACTGTTGTCTTTACCTTCAATATGTAATGCAGTAATGGGTTGTCGTTGCCTTCAATTTGCAATGAGATTTCAGATTTCTAATGCTTTATTTTGTGTGAAGTTGGATATTTTGTGTGAAGTTGGCTATTGTGTTTTTTTGTAATGACATTATAATACATGACTTTAATTTTCACCTCCTTTGCAACGTTTTATTTATTATTTTTAGATAGTATTTTAATCTTTTTTTACGAGGGACAAATACCGTCTCGTCCCATTCCGGGAGGAATAAAACCCGGTGGAATTTGAAAAAAAAAATCAATCATATACCGATCACGTCACGTAAAAAATACGCGGGACGGGACGTGGCATAACTCTAATCCCGTCCCGTCCCATGCCCACTCCTAGATTTGTTACCTCAATGTGTGGGGGTGGGGTGGACCATGACTCATCCGTGGCGGGTTAAAATATGGGCCTACGACAGTGTCCAACCAATGGAATTGGATCACATTAACAGCTTTTAGTCAAATGAATTAATGGGCCTTCAACCTGCATAGGCTGGCCCAATAATCTTGAAAATGAAATGAGATTGCATGTGGCATGACATAATGTATACGTCACAGACTCACATTATATCCTTGAATCCTTGATTGTATGATAGATTTAGTAATTAAATAGGAAAAAATTTATACTCATAAAAGTAAATTGTTGGATCGATATGACCATGTTAGTTAACTCGGGGTGAGTTCCCTTCCGACTAGAAACTTAACATTGCATGATTAAGTTGTTGAGTAACAAAGTAAGACAGAAATAAACGCCTCCTACCCTTTGATTCTACTTACAAACTAAATAATTTAAACATGATAACTTGTCCAAATGAAATCTTCTCACTTTTCCAGGTTTTCCTTCTCTTCCATATCCTTTGACGGTTTGATCTTACTTTGGTAGTTTAGTGAAACTGAATAGACAATAATCAAAAAAATTCTTCTAATGGATAAATTACATAGGTCTTATATTGTATAGTTGGTTCAAAAGTCCAATACCTTTGTAACCACTGTTCTAAAAAACCCTTCAAGACCCGCCTAGACCACCGTCTAAACCCTTGAAGTCGCCCCACCGCCAAGGCCGTCAAGGTTGTCAAAACCCGCCTAGACAGCAAAGCTCCGCCATGAAATCCCCCTAGACCCCACCTACACCCCGCCTAAACCTTGATCCTACTCTACCGCCAAGCACCCGTCAAGCATTTTTTGGAACATTGTTTGTAAAAGCCGCGGTAACATATGCTATGGGGAGATCTGAGCCCTTCACTATTCCCGTTATCTACGGCCAAGAATGCATCTGTGCTAAAATTACTGTTCACGCTTATCTTTCTTCTTCCCCTTCCCTCGTGGCCGCCGACCGCCGTAGACCGTAATTGCCACCTCCTTCTTCTCGTGGTCCTATCTTCTTATCTTTCTACCTTTCTGGATTTCTTCACCCTTGACGACTACACCGCAATCTCTGTACTTCTGTCCCACCGCCTTTCTTTTCGTCATCCTCTCGCTCTCTTTCAGGTTCGTTTCCATTCCCACTGCCGCCTCTATGTCATCCTTCTTTTGCCGCGCCTCGCCCATTCCTCCTTCCATCTGATTCAATCGATTCTAACCTCCCTTTGTTTTCCTATTCCTTCGGTCCCATCTACTTGTGGCATCTGCTCTTCATTTTAGGTTGTCCGCTTGGTGGTCTCCCTTTGCACTCTGGTAAGTTTGTTCCCTCTCTCTCTCTCTGTAACTTCCCCTTCCTTCAATTAGGGCAACTGTTTCCCAACTCAACTTCTCCCCCTCTTTCCCTCTTTCTAAAAATTCTTAATTTGCAATTTAATTTTGATTTCGTTATGTTGCTGGTCGATTTGTTATGTTTTCAATTGACGTTTTTCAATATTTTTAATTGGCTTCCTTTCTAATTTGTTAGGGTTATCAGTTGTCATTCGGAAGTCCTGTGTAGAAAAGGAGAAACAGGCCCTCCTGAACTTCAAGGTTAGCTTTGTACAGCAACTGTTCCAGTAGAGGATTTTGTCGGTTTTTATCTCAAACTAACAATTCTCAGGTAGCTTTGTTGGACTCCTCTTCACTTCTTGTTGTCTTTTTTGTTTCTTATAATGCAATTTCCAGCAATTTGTTTCTCAAATTTCAATTTTAGGGAATAAGTTACAAAAACCATTTTAATAGCCTATCTTCAAGATTCATTTGGATAACAAGCTGAAAAGGTAGAGTACTATGTCAATCATAGAGTACTATGTTACCTGACATGTTGTATAACATCTAGAGCATAGATCATATCCTTAAGTTTTCATGCTTTGGGCTATTTGATGGAAATTCTTAATCAGGCTCCTATTCTCTGTCTCTCTTGGTATGCTCTTCTTGTTCTGAATTACCTTCCTGTATATCGTTGGTAATTTGTGATTCTAATAGTAATTCCTTCTAATTCTTTTTGTTTCTTCTTGCTGCTTTTTTTTTTGCCTTAACAATCTCTGTTTCTATTCGATTTAGAGCTGATTTTGAACTATTCGATAAGCTGTCTTGTAGATGTTTTAAATGAGCGTGCGCCACTTGGTGTTGAGAATCACTCTCCCTAATGAGGTTAGCTTCTTATCCATTTAATATTATGTTTAGTTGGTGTTTTGTTTGGAACTGCCATATTTGTTTCCCTGTTGTTTCTTGTTGTTCAGTCTACTGGTGATACTCTTTCTTTCAGTACATCTGACTCCTTTTCCAGGTCAGTGTGCATCAAACTCATCGTTGACATAGAGCCCGATCTGAGGTCATAACTTTCTGATTTGGTGGTATATATTCATGAGATATTCTATATTTCTGAATTTATATGATTTCTGTAAAATTAAGTCTTATTGATGGACCGTATTGAAAAAATTAGAATAATAAGTTAATAACATTTTAATGCAACTAATTTGATATTTCTTGTCATGTAAGGTTTTTTATGCTCTTCCCATCATCATTTTGGCTTTAGATAATTAGTAATATATTCGTAGGTTCTATATGTAGTAATGGCAAACACCCACCATCCACCTTTAATTAGGAGACTAAATGGGGATGAATAGATTAAGATATATGCAGTAAGCTCATCCCATGCATAGCATGGCCTTGTCCATCCATTAATTTCCACAATACGGAGTATTTGGTAGGTCAAATGTCTATTGATACTGAAATAAGTCTACCCCGTGCATAGCATTCACATGCATAACTTTACATATATATTGTACGTATCTATTTGAGCAAGTAAACGGGTTTCCAAGAGTGAAATTATAATGGTCTTGTGATCACACAGTGACAACGATGATTTTTCAGTAGCTAATGAGTTAGAGTTTGCGGTTCCTCTGATCTGTTGTTTGAACGTCAAAACTCAAAATGATAGTGCTTCTGGTTATTTTGAAGGGCATTGCTGATACCATGGGTTATTTGCAAAACGAGGGTCGTTTGCTACGTGGACGGGGAACATAATCTTCTTGGAGAATCATTTCTTATCATGGCTTCAGCTGCTGGGTAATTGCGTTAATGCATTTAACCTTTTTCATCCCAAAGGTTGGGGAGTGGGCGCTTTGATTAAACCTGAAAATCTTATTGAGCATTTCTGCTGGCAAATTTTGTCCCAGGGTTTAGCAGCAGCAACAAGTTTTACAGTGGTTACTTGAACCTCTGAGCAAACCATGGATGGAGCAAGATTGGCAAAGTGCTTATTTGTCGGATCCAGCAGGTCTTGTTCGCTTGTGTTCTGATACTCGTTTGATGTGGTCGATTTTCCGGCCATACAATAACATTTTTTGAGAGGGCATCAAAGAGGACGAGCGCAAGCCATTCCCTTCATCCAATGGCAGCCCATTTGTCATGGATATTGCCTCCTCTATTGAAAGTAAGCATATTGCTTGAATTAAGCTGCTGGGTAATTTCTTTAATGCATTTTCCTCAAGCATTCTTCTTAATAACACAACCTCTAAATTTCAGCTACTTCGTGCTATTCATTCCCTTTGGTCTCCTTCGGTGATTCAAGCCTTGCCTGGGGAGGTGAAAGGTGCAATGAGCATTAGTGATGGTGATCAGGCCAGTCTTCTTGGAGAAGTGAATCAAAAAGTGCACAAAGGCGCTTTATAAAATGCCTCCAAGTAGCGTTTCATGCCTTAGATTATGCTTTTACAAACTTTCTTTGGGAATTATACCTGCGATGGGTTTGGAAGGGTTAGCCTTTATTGAATTGAAGGTGATAAAACTATAGTTCTAGACACATAATAAATCGACACATGTCACAAATGGTATCATCTGCCTTTCCTGTGACATAATCGGAGGTGTTTTTTTGTTCTTCAATTCAGTTCAATTTCTAAATTTATGTCTAAAACGGTAGCTATTTAGTCTTGATTATGTTTATTTTCTCATGTTGTAGGCTAATCAGTCGCATCTAAAAGTAGGCCTAATTTATTAAGCCTCGAAATCAAACTTCATTTCCCTAAGTATTCTTACTTTTAAGTTTATTACAAGAATATTTCCTTTCTCATTTTTCCTTTCTCATTTTTCCGTGCTCATTTTTATGTGCTCTCCATCCAAAAATTATTAAAACTCTATTCACCTAAAGTTTTGTATAATATGTAGTTGAACTACCAAATTATTTGGTCTATAATTTATTTACATTTTTATATCCAGCCTTAGGCTTTTCAAATATCGAACCCGACCCTGCTAGGAAGGTGAGGCATTTATGTTTTGCCACATATATTATATATTGATATATAATATATAGTTCACTATTTTTTATTAGAGCAACAAATAAATTGTATCTAGATTATCAAATAAAACAAGATTAGCTCTACATAGTTTTTTTAATTAAAAGTTTTCTGTATACCAATATATATTCATTATTGATGTGGGTACGTACATTTGAAATGGTAAGCCCGTGCCTAAGGCACGGGTACTGTATTTTTTAGACGAATGAAACATTTTTTTTTACTTTTAAGTTTATTACAAGAATATTTCTTTTCTCATTTTTATGTGCTCTCCATCCAAAAATTATTAAAACTCTATTCACCTACAGTTTGTATAATATGTAGTTGGACTACCAAATTATTTGGTCTATAATTTATTTACATTTTTATATCCAGCCTTAGGCATTTCAAATCTCGAACCCGACCCTGCTAGGAAGGTGAGGCATTTACGTTTTGCCACATATTATATATTGATATATAAAATAAGTAGACCTGTCTAACGGGTCATTCGGGTTGGGTTCGGGTCGAGTCGCTTCGGGTTTCGGGTAAAACGGGTCTCGGGTAAAATCGTAAAACGGGTTCCTGGTTTTTCGGGTTGACTCGAACCCGGGTTTGATCGGGTTTCGGGTCAATTTCGGGTTTGTCAAATTTTTCTTTTTTAAATTAAAAAAATCATGATTTGATATTTTTTTGATAAATTTTAGGCCAAATTGCAGGAAACCACCCTTTAAATAGAGCGCTTTGCATTAAACCACCCTTTAAATTCAAATTTGCAGAATACCACCCACTAAAGCCTAATTGATTGCAAATCACCACCTGTCTCATTTCACCGTCAACTTTTCCGTTTAGATGTTGTTAACATGTGGAAAATTACCCTTATAACCCTATAGTTTCATTGGAATTTATTTTTGAACGAAGAATTTGGGGAAAATTTTGGGATTGACTTTGGAAATCTCGTACAAGTCTACAAGAGCCCTAATTTGAACAAGAGGAAGATAGATGAAATTGAAGAATGAGCAACCTAGTAGTAGCCTAGCAGATGCAATTGAATGGGGAAGAATGTGACATTGAACCAGAAGAGAGCGATGAAATGGGGGAATTTGAGGGTTAGCCTATTTTTTATTTATTTTTTTCAAATAGATCGATTTTCCGCTACTTCACCACCGCAATACCGAGAAGGAAGATGTACTGGCAACGAATTCAAACTCTGTCGGAAGTAGTGGTTGTGCTCGCCGCCGAGCGCTTCTTGTCGGATTGCTTCCCGTAGTCGATGACGGTGGTCGTCGTGGTGGAGCTCGGTGATGTCTAGGGATTCCAACGGCCGAAAAGTGCTTGGATGTTCCAAACCCTTAACCCTTAAATGATTTTCTCAATTTATGCTTTTTTTTGGCAAGAAGAAACCATAGGCCGGGTTGGGATGTTCCAAACCTTTAACCCTTGAATATGTACGGCTACTTTTGATTAAGAGCTTATGGCATCCTTGTGAAAATTTGATAGCCAAATAAGGGTGTTTTAGTCTTTTAAGTAAAAGATGGATGAAGCCCTAGCATAATGAAAGAGTGGGTGGTGATTTGCAAACATTTGAGCTCTAGTGGGTGGTTTACTGCAATTTCACATTTAAGGGGTGGTTTAATGCAAATTGCCCTATCTAAAGGGTGGTTTCCTGCAATTTGGCCTAAATTTTAATTATATATATATAATTTAATTATATATAATTATAAATCAACCGGGTCAATCGGGTAAATCGGGTCAAAATTACTGGGCCAATCGGGTCACCGGGTCGAAACCCAGATTGCCAGGAAAATTTCGGGTTTTTCGGGTTCGGGTCGGAAAAAAAATTCGGGTCAAAATTTTCGGGTTCGGGTCGGAAATTTTTCGGGTCGTTCGGGTCGGGTCACCGGGTCGGGTTGTGTTTTGACAAGTCTAAATATAAGCATTACTTTTTGTCCAAATTTATATTATTTTGTTATATCGTTTTCATATTATTATAATAGTATAATACATCTAATTTATAATGTAAATAAATTATAGTAATATCTTCTATAATATAATATACTTTACAAATCCCGTGCGTTACGCACGGGCACTACGCTAGTAAAAAAACTAAAGTAATTATAAGGAAGAGTCGGGTTTGTCTATGTTCGTGTCCAATCGGGTATCGGGTCAAAATGGGTCGGGTTCGGGTTGTGCAAGACACTAGATTTTCAGGTTTCGGTCGAGTTTGGGTTAGGGTGAGTCGGGTTGGGTCAGATTTTGCCAGCTCTACACACACACATATATAGGCCCATCGAATGCCTAAGCTTAATCACAAAGTCCGCAACTCGATTCACTTAACAAAAACCATGCCAATAGGTAGCTACCTCAAAGCACTGCAACAGGTGTTATGCGTCCGAGACGATCATCTCGACCTCCTAGGGGAAACTCTACACACATGAGACTGAATTGATCATCAGGAGACTATCACCTTCACTCTCAATCCTTCGGTAGCTAAAATCTCTAGCAGCTATCATGCTAGGGTGGAGTGCAAGGGCTTCTATCATCAAGGCCGAAACAGATCCACAAGCGGAGGCGCCAGAAGCTTTCACAACACCGAGGTGATCACATATGACATAACTAGTAGTAGCTTCACCCGATGGCAGCTTGGTGCCGTCGAAATTGATCTTGAAAATTTCAACTGCCGGTTTGGTCCATCTGAGATTTCTCCTCCGTCTTGGTGTTGGTTGTGGTTGCACTTCGTTTGATTCCATCTCTTCCTAGTATAATATTTTAGACTCCTTTAGTTGTTTAGTTATTGTCGTAAATATATCTCTTGCTTTCGTTGATTTGTATAATTGTTATCGTTGAATATAATCTTGTTTTTTATATGGTCCATAAGCTTAAACAGATGATGACTAATATTGTCTTATGAGTTGTGTTGAGTTTTGAGAAAATCTCATTTGTACTTTGTCTGATTGTTTGACCCGTTATAGTTGCATCTATAATGATTTGTCCACTTCTATGGTCAATATTTAAAGCCCATTTGATATAAACTAGGTAAAATAAATACAAAGGAAATATATTTTGCATCGAAGAAGTATATTGTATTGTAAAGGTTCGGATTTTCAAATCCTAAATTTTTGGAAAAAATAAATTAAATGTGAATTTAAATCGGATTTAAAACTCGTAGAGCGGATCCCGACCTAAATTTAAAATTTTGACGATCGATTTCATCCTTTCACCTCGAGGATTTAAAATAAATTCGAGTGACGATATTTTTTTTTCCGATCATAAAAATCTGATCGATCGAAAAAGCAAGATTTGGGAAAACTAACATTCAAAAACTAATTTTGAGATTCAAAATTGGCGTATTCGGATTTTATTTCGGGTATTTATTGATTTTAACCATTCTCACACTCTATCCTCGCCAACTCTCTCACCTCCCCGTACCTCCTTCAAATCACCGTCATCCCCGTCAGTTTCATTCAACATCACCGTCATTCATCATCACCCACCTGCTCCATCACCATCCCCGCTCACTACTTTGCTCCATCTTGAACTCTTCATCACCGTCACTCACCTGCTCTCTCGGCTTCACCACCCCACGCCGCCAGCCAATGGAGCACGCCGTCGCCACCACCGAAGCCAGAAGCAGCGACCGCGAGCGGCTCCCCTGCCCTCCTCTGTTTTCCGTGAACAAGGCCAGAGCAGCCCGCGTCCGAGCCCTTTCCGAGTGCCTCTTGGGCACCCCCGGCGTTCTCCTTCTTCCTTCCTTACCGAGCACCTTCCACACCTCCCTCGAGCCATCCAGAAGCAGCAGCCCGGAGCCCCAGTGCCGACGCCAAACCTCCACGTCCTTCCCCTGTTCGAGCGCACTACGCCCCTTCTAGTAAGCCATACTCCTTCGTTTCCAATCCAAATCACCCCCGATCTTCTCCATCACCCTCACCCATGTCCGATGCAGGTCCGATGAGCCATCGCGAGCCACCGACGACGCTCAGACCTCCGATCGAGAGCTCCGAAGTCGCGAACTTCCTCGGTGAGCTTCCACCTTTCCTCCCTCTGTTTTGATTCGATTCTGACTTGGGTCGGGCTGTGGGCGAGTGTCGAGTGTGCGTGAGCTGAGTGCGGGACGATCGGATGAGCTCGAGAGCTCCGGCAAGCTCGAGAGCGTGTCCGAGAGGGCGAGGCGAGCTTGAGAGCGCTGCAAGGGAGCGAGGCCGGGAGTGCGAGCGAGAAGCGAGCACAAGAGGCCGAGGCGAGGCGGAGCTGAGCGCTGGACAACGCCAGCAAAGGAGGCCGGAAGGTGGGGCCCAGGCTCACCAGCGGGATTCCTCGGCGGAGCAGGCAACCATGGCGGGGCGGGATCTCCGTTTGAAATCAAGAAGGAGATGCCAATGTGGCATCGCGGGGCCCCCTGTTTAGTTATATATATATTTTGTTTAGTATTTAACCGGTTGGGTTTTTATTTACGGGTTCGGTTCGGTTCGTTTCGGTTTGATTTAAATGAGTTTGGTGCGGTTCGGGTTTAACCGTTTACTTCTTTAATTATTTATTTAACTAATTAATATTATTTGAGGATTTAAAAAAGAAAATACTATTTTGGAGATATTCTAAACGGTTGGTTTTATTAAATAAAAATGGTTGGAGTTTTAAAGGATTTGGAATATATTTTATGAAAAGTGGTTAATAAAGGGTATTTAAAATATCATATAATATTATTTGGACTTGGAGATTTAAAATAAATTTAGAAAAGAATTTCAAGGATGGAGAGTGTTTTAATAAATAAATTGAAAAAAGAATTTAGCGAGTATTTTCAAGGGTCGAAATCTTTAACTGGTTGGTTCGGATTTCAAAAAGGTTTTGGAACTGACTTGGGAATTATACTTGTTCAATGACTAACTAGCATGATAATATAATCGTTTGACTAACGGCATGATATGTGTGACTAATAGCATGATATTATAGTGATTATTAGAAGCGACTAAATGTTCGATACTTATGATGATATATATATATATATATATATATATATATATATATATATATATATATATATATCCTTATGGAAAGTATGAGTATAAAATGATAGTATGCGAATTTGACTAAGTATGATATGGAGGTTGTCATGACCTGATGAGGATGATGTTATGATCGAATTGAGAAAGATGTTAATTTATGAGATATGATGAGACAATATGAGAATTGAAGATGAGATGATAATGTTAATAATGACAAGATGGTTGAGTTATCATATGTGTGTATCTTACATGTTTCATATGTGACTTGTGTGCTTTGTGTAAATTAGACTTAGACTTATTATGTTATTTATGGGATTACAAGGTGATCTCTAATATGTTGGATTACTTGCCATTGCTGATCATTGTTTGGATTATGCGCTTCTCCAGGTAAGTTCTTTGAACTTACTCATGATGGGCGCTCTATGCACTGGGTGTTAGATAGTAGATTAGTGTTCATGCACCCTACGACTTAGAATCACGCTTAGGATCTAAAATGGAAACCATATGACTTGCTATATGTCTTTGCTAGGAAATGGCCGTTATAGGTGTTTATCGGATGTGACCTTTTTTCTTTATTCATGTCATCTTAGTGGGGCTTATTATAGAGAGTTGCTTGCACCTGACGGGTGAGGTAGACTTTTTGGTAATAAGTCGCCATAGGACTCTTAGAGCCTTAGGCCTTGTATGGGTGTCGTTGTTTGCCTTCCCTTCATAGTTAGTAGGCTCTTTACGTAGGGATTGCCTGCACCGTGGGTGAGGTAGTTCCCTTCGAAGGGAGTTGCTAGAGGATTCTTTAGGAGCCTAGAGGGACATGCTATTTGGCATTTCTTGTAAATGCGCGCCTCTTTATTTATGTCCGCACTTAATTATCCGTATACTTGTCTGTTTAAGTTCCGCTTTGCATTACACATTTCATCTTAGGGATAGGATGCTTATTATATGCCTCTTAGAGTGTGGTTACACACGCGCATGAGTGACCTGATGATTGACCCAGATCCCCCTCTTTTTTTTTTGGTTTCAGGTACCCGTTTCACTCCTTGATTTCGTGTTGTTATGATGGGGTCCATTCATATGGCGGAGAGTGAGTGTTGAACTATGACTTCACCAGATTTACACTTTTTGGGATTTCTTCCTACTTATACTCTGTTTGACCCGGCCTTGCCGCGGAACTGGTTGTATCGTTTTCAACACTTATGTCCTTTACATGATAAAATGTTCTCCGCGTTGTAAACTTAGGACAGGTACAGGGGTTTATCCCGGGGTCTCCAACGGACTTAAAGGATTTGGGTGCGAAATCCCGCTTTAAACTACAAATCTTCGGTTTCAAACCTTCAACCTGTACTCAGAGCGCAAGATCCTAACGAGGGATTTAATCCCTCGAAATTTAACTCGGGAATCATAATCCTGGGCCGTTACAAAGGTGGTATCAGAGCCAGGTTTTGCAATCCGAGTACGATAGGTTGAAAATGGTTTTGAAAATAGCCCAATGTTTTCAAATGGTTTTGAAAAATGTTTTAAAAATGGCAAAAAGAATTTAATTGGAATTAAACCTAAAATGAATAAAAGGGAAACAATCTCAGGGGTAGAGACCAAAGCAATAGACATTCCTTATGGATGTAGAACTCGGGGAACGGTAGGCAAAATACTAGCTTTTATTTACAGATGGGCCTAGAAGACTCCAAGGAGCAACACGGAGGTTGGAGTGTTGAGTTAGAAGGTCGTGAGGTTTTTGCCCCTCCGGTCAGCCGTCCCTCGAAGGACGGCATAGATCGTCTCTATGCTTACGTTTATATATACATGTATGCAATTGGGCCCGAGGGCGATCCTCCTCGAAGAGGATCCTATTAATCTTGTTGATTGCTTCCGTGATGAGTGCTATTATGCTTAGGATAGCAAACTAATCAATATTCCTTGACTTGAATCATGTGTTGAATAACCGTGCAAACGGGATAGCGGGAGAAAACCTTGTTCTTATGTAATCAGAATTCTTGTCTTGTCGGAATAACCCTTCCATAGTTCAAGCCCCCTGATGGTTCTGACTTTGTCATCCGCCCCACCAAAACACCTAGGCATGTTAGCAAGGGTCGAGAAGCATCCGCTTTCCCCGTTTTGAGTCTTGTTTTGTATCCCACCATCGATGCTTCTATCGAGTCTCGTACTTGGGGTTGGGGTCTTCCACGGAAAATTTGGGTCAGTCAACTAATTACCTTCGGAAATCGTGTCGGATGTGAGGGTTACCTGAGTATGTTAGTGGGGGTGAGGATTTAGATTGTGTCGAGATAGAAGTGAGTTGTTTTATGGAGTCAACCCTTTCAATCCTCGTAATGGCCAACCACGTCTTCTTGCCACAAGAGTCTAAACACAAGTTCTACCCACCCCTCTCATAAACGGAATGAATGTCCTTGGGTTCTACCCAGCGAGTCATACAAGCGTCCCACGGGGAAATGGTGTGGTGAGTCGGTGATTTTCCCTTAGAGAATTCTGCCAAGTTATAATGATAGCCTCCTTGTGATTTAATGACATGTTATATTGGTATAATTTAGCATGACTTGCCTCGTACCTAGCATGGTTGCACTTATGAGTGGATGTATGTGCCGTATGTATTGAATTCCCATGATTATTGTCTCCCTATGAACTAGGTACATGATAGTGTGGTCAACTCTCATTGCATGTTTAAAATGTGAATTGGATGACTTAGCATGCTAGATTAACCTAATTGGACCTCATGGTTGTGTACATGTTTAATGAATATTGCTAGTATCATATAGGACATATACCTCCCAATTATAGGCCCTTAGATGATTATGTGACTGCCTAGTCTTACTAGTCGAATATGGATGTATGTGAGGAGATATTTGCTATACCAACCCTGCATGAATTGACCATACCATTAGCATGATTTTTAGGGTACATCTTAGCATGCTTTCCGCAATATTATAACTTGCTTAATTGTGTATCTAAATGAGTGATGAGTCGTGCATATGATATCCTGTGATGTTTGCTAGGTCGTGCATAACTTATGTCATATATGTCCCATCTCAGTCTGTGCATACATGTTTTTGGTCTATTAAGCATGATTGGTGAATGAAATGATAGGTTGCTAGCTTGTTCTTTGCACATATAAAGATGATTATATGAACATGTAATGAATGCCTAAATCGATATTCCTTGAGATAGGTGCATACTAGTGTGAAGTAATGTGATGATATCTCTTGATTTTATGTGTTTGCGTGCCACAATTATAAGAGCATCGTTGTAACTCTCGGGTTGGGATCTTCTCCTTGGTCTCATCGTCCCTAGTCCTGGTCCATGTCTGAACTCTTAAGGAAGTTGTGTTGTCTGCCCTTGTCTCTCCCCTATCTCCGTAACTCTAACCCTTATGATCCTTTGATGAGCGCCGATATGCAAGAAAAGACCGACGACTAAGTGGCACCGGAGCAGCGCAGCGGAAGCGTGATGGGTCCATGACCCCTAGGCCCCAAGAACAATGTCACCGATGGAAAAAATGACGAATATGCTTCAAAGAGGACAATCATGAAAAGGTTCCTCCCAGCTAACACGAGAAAGAGCATTCTTAATTCAAATCGTGGATTCTTCTATACTAATCGGAATTGATGTTGTGTGATAGGCCAAGAACTGACATAATTGAATGTGTGATGACGGATGTGCTGAACTAGTAGCAATGATTGTCTGACTAACTTGTTTCTATCATGATGTGCCTTGGTGCTTGGGATATTGACTTGTTGATGAGTAGGTTATGGGTTATATGTGTGGTGGTGCTTTTTCTTGGGCATGAGTCGAGAGATTCATCGGTAAGCTAGGTCGGAAAGTGGCAGGTGGATTGAGGTCTTCAGATTGGGTTTTTGGTTGTGTGAGATGGGGTGCAGGAATGATGCGTTAGTTTGAGTAGAGCCGAGTGAGTTGGGATGTGTTGAAGATAGTGGTTCGTGAGTATAGATGAGCTTCTAGGTAGGTCTTAGGTGGGGAGCGGGGCTAGTATGTCGAGATTTTGAGAGAGATGTCCTAGCTAGAAGTGTCGGTAGGTAGTGGGTGCGCGGTGTGAGCGTTTAGGATACGAGGGTAGCAGTTGAGGTCTAGGCTAGTTTCGTGAGGGTGACCTTAAGAGTGGGTGTGAGTATAGGCAGTTGGCGTGCTTCTAGAGGTGGATGAGAGAGCTAGGAGTTGATCGGGAGGATTGTTGAGGGGAAGTGTTGTGAGGCGGGTTAGTATGCCCAAGGGATGAGTAGGTAAAATTAGTGATTGGTCTTTGAGGATAGGCGCTGGTGATGAGGGTCTTGGAAATTCGTGATTTGGAGTAGCACGAGATGGACTTCTGCGTAAGAGTTGGTCGAGAGTGATATGTGTGAGATGACTAGTATGAGTTGGATTATTAGAGGTGGATGGTTAGTGAGATTGGTTAGTGGTATCTCTTTGATTTCGTGCTTATGCTTGGTAGTTGTGTGCAGATCCTTGGTGATATGATGTGATGAGCCTCGTTGATGTGATGATGTGCTACTTATGTTTTTGGTATGCGGCCGTCCTTGATGTGTTATGTCCTACTATAAACGTGAGATGTGATTGCTATTCTATATACTATGCATGATGATAGAAATGTTAGAAGCTGAATTATTGAAATTTGATTCTGATTTGGAACCTAGGAAGGAAATATGAGATTAGCCTTAGAGGTGGATGATTCCACCTCGTGAGATTTGAAAATTTCTTGATTAATGTCTGGTTAGGGAATTTTGAATGGTGTTTAAAAAGGATTGAGTTGGATTTAGAGAAATCGAATGCGATCGATAACTTTAATGAGTTTGAGACAAGACCTTTTCAAACTAAGGACCCTCTTGAAATGTTCTAACCAAGCTTGCATTATGACGCCCCACGAAGTGGATACATGAATTTTATAGGGGCCCTTATAGACTGCTTGCTAAGACCTAGTGGAGGTGTTGTAAAGCTTTTCGAGTTATGATATAGCCGAGAAGTCGTAGTAAGGATGTGGTAGGGGCTCATATTATATTCTTGCTACGATCTATTGGAGATATTATGATTCTGACAACGGTACTGTGAGGATCTCATGGGGGCACTTATGAGATGATTACGGGATTAATGGCATTATCTATGGACTCACCAGTTTCAAACTTCATCCCCTGTTTTATATGATTTTAGTCTCGGGGACGAGACTTGTTTTTAGAGGTGGATGATGTAAAGGCTCGGATTTTCAAATCCTAAATTTTTGGAAAAAAGAAATTAAATGTGAATTTAAATCGGATTTAAAACTCGTAGAGCGGATCCCGACCTAAATTTAAAATTTTGACGATCGATTTCATCCTTTAACCTCGAGGATTTAAAATAAATTCGGGTGACGATATTTTTTTTTTCCGATCATAAAAATCTAATCGATCGAAAAAGCAAGATTAAGAGAAACTAACATTCGAAAACTAATTTTGGAATTCAAAATTGCCGTATTCGGGTTTTATTTCGGATATTTATTGATTTTAACCATTCTCACACTCTATCCTCACCAACTCTCTCACCTCCCCATACCTCCTTCAAATCACCGTCATCCCCGTCAGTTTCATTCAACATCACCGTCATTCATCATCACCCACCTGCTCCATCACCATCCCCGCTCACTACTTTGCTCCATCTTGAACTCTTCATCACCGTCACTCACCTGCTCTCTCGGCTTCACCACCCCACGCAGCCAGCCACTAGAGCACGCCGTCGCCACCACCAAAGCCAGAAGCAGCGACCGCGAGCGCCTCCCCTGCCCTCCTCTGTTTTTCGTGAACAAGGCCAGAGCAGCCCGCGTCCGAGCCCTTTCCGAGTGCCTCTTGGGCACCCCCGGCGTTCTCCTTCTTTCTTCCTTACCGAGCACCTTCCACACTGATGTCATCCTCAAGCGGAAGAAGAAGGCTCCACCTTGGAAGTTGTTAAAGAAACGGCGTTAATTATTTTATTATTTATATTTCTTATTTTTTTTATATATATTCTATTTTTAGTAACTCCTATGTTAGTTGGAGTCTAATTATAGACTTGCTTATTTTTAGTATTTCTTAGTTAGATGGTTAGGAGTTTAGATTAAGTTTTATCTTCTAGGTTTATTTATCGTTAGGATTGAATTTCTATCTTTATCAACCTAAATTCTATCTTGCACGGTAGAATTGGTTCTTAGGTTTTCTATTTAAATATTGTAGTTCTATTGAATTAAATCAGATTGAATAGAATTGAGAAACCCCTTTATGGATTAAAGGGTTCTCGATTATCAATCCCAAAAACTCTTGTATTCTTGTGTTCTAAAGTCTCTCGGTATTACACTCATCATCGTCATCTTCATCCTACACAATCACCATCACCGTCACCTTGGTTCAACAACACCGAACCCAGTCCCATCGCCACCAGGAGGCTAGGCGCTTGGCGGCAGCGATCCAGTCTCCCGCGCTAGGCGCTCGCGCCCCTGCGCTTGTGCGCGGCTCCGTCTCACTACCTCGCTCGCGAGCGCTTTCCGCAGACGGCCTCGTTCTCGCGCACAGCGTCTCGCGCCGTCGCTCATCGCTCTCACTCGCGAGCCTGCTTCAGTTTCCGAGGCTGCGCCCCACGTCTGGTCTGCTGGCCTCTGAGACGCCCGGCTTCAGCAGCCCCGGATCTTTCCTCGCGCGCTTCCAGACCATCGCCTTCCTTGCGTTCCTTTTCTGTCAATTTTGCTAATTTGATTCAATTTAACTAAGTTGCCTTCGTTGTTAATAATTTAATTTTCTTAAGTTATAAAGGCTGTTGCTTTTAGTTAGTTTTAACTTAGTTAGTTATTAGTAGACTAGTTTAATTTTTGTTAAGATAATTTCAAGACTTACGTTCCGTGCCGACAACTAGTGTGTGATCGGGCCGAATCGTCAAGAGAAATCAAGGAGCTAAGCAAGATCGACGTATTTAGTTTAGCAATTGGCCGGCCTAGCCAATTGCTATACATCAATTGGTATTCAGAGACGGGTTATGCTACGCTCTTTGTTTCTTTGATGATACTGATGTTTTGATTTGATGGTTTGGGAAATCTGGGGAGGCGATTGGGAAGATGATCCCGATCCATTGGATGGATTTTTTGCTTTGGAACGTGCCAAAGAACAACGACGCCAACAAGAGTTACGTCGGAGAGCTTGGCTACAACAACAAACCCTAGAGCGTCAACGCGAAGCCAAAAGACGTCAACTTTGGCTTCAACGTCAAGAGGAAGAACAACGACGTGCTAGGGAACAACTTCAACTAGAACGCCAACGAGAGTACAATCAATGGTTGCGCCAATATAAAGAAAAGGAATTTCGAAGTGGAAGATCTGACATTGTCGATTGGGATGTTTGGTATGCGTCATATCAGGATCGCCAAAGAGAAGAAGAGGATCGCCAAAGATGGGAGAAGGAAGAAGCTCTTCGAAAGGCTGAAGAAATCGTGGACAAATTCGTTGCCCAGAAAACAGCTCAGCGCGATGATTTTGTTTTGCAATTTCCCGTTGATTCCGACCTCGGAACCACTTCATCTCAGAGCCCCTGCGTAGATAACTTCGAGATCTTTCCAACGGTAGGTCATATGCTACCAGATTCTCCCAGAAAGGCCTCCGAAATTGTGTTGCAAGCAGACTGCGATAGTGTTCAGGACGAGCATGTTAATTCCATTGACGAGGATGAGGTACTTGATGACGTGTCTCTAGAGCTACCTCTTGGGCATGTTCATGAAGTTCCAGTTGCTGAGATTTGTGTGGTCATTGATCCTATTCTTATTGAAGATCAAGTCCGTTCAACGATCGCGCATGAAGGTGTTGTTTTTGGGGTTCCTATACCTCGAATTCTCCTGGCACCTATTCCACCCATTTCTCCATCATCTTCTTTGAAGGTTGCTGCTCCTTCCACGCTGATCATCGTCAACTCGATTCGGGGACGAATCGAAGATAAGAGGGGGAGAATGATGCGGGTCAAGCTGGCCTTCTGTGGGTCAAACAACGATCTTGATCCAGGCGACGACTCGAGGACGAGTCGATTTCAAATGGAGGAGAATGATGTCATCCTCAAGCGGAAGAAGAAGGCTCCACCTTGGAAGTCGTTAAAGAAACGGCGTTAATTATTTTATTATTCATATTTCTTATTTTTTTTATATATATTCTATTTTTAGTAACTCCTATGTTAGTTGGAGTCTAATTATAGACTTGCTTATTTTTAGTATTTCTTAGTTAGATGGTTAGAAGTTTAGATTAAGTTTTATCTTCTAGGTTTATTTATCGTTAGGATTGAATTTCTATCTTTATCAACCTAAATTCTATCTTGCACGGTTGAATTGGTTCTTAGGTTTTCTATTTAAAAATTGTAGTTCTATTGAATTAAATCAGATTGAATAGAATTGAGAAACCCCTTTATGGATTAAAGGGTTCTCGATTATCAATCCCAAAAACTCTTGTATTCTTGTGTTCTAAAGTCTCTCGGTATTACACTCATCATCGTCATCTTCATCCTTCACAATCACCATCACCGTCACCTTGGTTCAACAACATCGAACCCAGTCCCGTCGCCACCAGGAGGCTAGGCGCTTGGCGGCAGCGATCCAGTCTCCCGCGTTAGGCGCTCGCGCCCCTGCGCTTGTGCGCGGCTCCGTCTCACTACCTCGCTCGCGAGCGCTTTCCGCAGACGGCCTCGTTCTCGCGCAGAGCGTCTCGCGCCGTCGCTCATCGCTCTCACTCACGAGCCTGCTTCAGTTTCCGAGGCTGCGCCCCACGTCTGGTCTGCTGGCCTCTGAGACGCCCGGCTTCAGCAGCCCCGGATCTTTCCTCGCGCGCTTCCAGACCATCGCCTTCCTTGCGTTCCTTTTTTGTCAATTTTGCTAATTAGATTCAATTTAACTAAGTTGCCTTCGTTGTTAATAATTTAATTTTCTTAAGTTATAAAGGTTGTTGCTTTTAGTTAGTTTTAACTTAGTTAGTTATTAGTAGACTAGTTTAATTTTTGTTAAGATAATTTCAAGACTTACGTTCCGTGCCGACAACTAGTGTGTGATCGGGCCGAATCGTCAAGAGAAATCAAGGAGCTAAGCAAGATCGACGTAATTAGTTTAGCAATTGGCCGGCCTAGCCAATTGCAATACATCAGTATTTATATTGTTGTTTGTTACATTTAGGAACCTTCCTTCCTTTGTCTATATTAGCTGTTCAAGAGTGGTGTGTAAATTGTGTGAGATGGATTGGATTGTTTGACATCATCTTGGGCTTCTGGATTAGGCTAATGATCCTTGCTTCTATGGGATGTAGGCCGAGACTCTCTAGTACTCCCCGACGCTTCAAACTAGTGGATACACAAATTAGAGCGATTCAATTGAAATTGTTGCGTTGACAAGAGCTTTGTTAAAACATCAGCTACTTGATCTTTAGAGGATATGAATGCAACCCGGAGAGATCTGTTGACAACCTTTTCTCTGACAAAATGGTTGTCAGGAGACAAATGCTTGATCTTGTGACGGAGAACATGATTGGCAGGGAGATACGTGACGCAAGTGTTGTCGCACCAGAGGATTGGTGGTTGAGAAAGACGAATGCCAACAGAGGCAAGAACGGTTTGTATCCAAATCAGCTCTCAGATTGCAAGGGCAAGGGAGCGGTATTCAGCTTCGATAGATGATAGGGAGACAGTCGGCTGTTTCTTAGAGCTCCGAGAGATGAGATTCGGACCATGGAATATGAAATATGCACCTACGGAGCAACAGTTAGAGCGATCAGCCCCGCAATCAGCATCCGAATAGGCTGAAAGTTGATGATCAATTGTTGACGAAATGTGATGCTTAAAGACTTGTATGCTTGATATATTTGAGTAAGTGCTTAACGGATTGCCAATGGATCTCTCTTGGCTCATGCATAAATTGGGCAAGTTTGGTGACTGCAAACAAGATGTCCGGCCGTCTGAATGATAAGTATTGAAGACTGCCCACAACACTTCCATACAAAGAGCTATTTGCGATAGGGGGAGACGAAACAAAGCCATCGAATGTCAACGCCATTGGAGTGAAGAGCGGTTTTGACATCTTCATCCCTCTACGAGTGAGAATATCCTGGATGTGCTTTGATTCAGGCCAGACTTGTCTCTCGTGATTTCGATGCCAAGGAAGAACTTTGCCGGACCCAGATTCTTGACAAGAAATAACTTGGAGAGATGAGTAACAAACTTTACAACCAAGGTAGAGTTAGAGGATATAACCAATAGATCATCGACAAAAACCAAGACGAAGAGCAAGTCAATGCCATGGCGATATGATAATAACGAAATATCTGAGGGACAAGGACTAAATTCCATAGAGATTCACTTAATTTTGCAAACCAAGCTCGGGGAGCTTGTTTGAGACCGTAAAGAGAACGATTAAGATGACAAATATGAGAAGGAAAGGAGGAATTTACAAAACATGGGGGCTGTGTGACGAAGACTTCCTTAGTCAGGGTCCCATGGAGAAATGCATTTTGTATGTCTAGTTGCATGGTGTACCAATTTTACATCGCTGCAAGGGACAATAAGAGGAGAATTGTTGAGGGTTTAGCCACATGACTGAAGGTTTAATGGTAGTCGAGCCTTGACAGTTGGTGAGAACCTTTGGCCACTAATCGAGCTTTCCTGCGCTCAATGGAACCATCACTCCTCCTTTTGGTTTTGAAGGCCCACTTGACTCCCAAAACGTTGGTTGCAGGCGAAAGCGGGACAAGGGTCCATGTTTTTGTATCAATGAGGACTTGAAATTCGTTTGCCATAGCCTGGCGCCACTCGACGTATTTGGAAGCCTCTGTAAAACAACTTGGTTCTTCTGGGACGATTGTGGTGAGGGAACACGAGGGCCAAGTGTAAAGGCCGAATATACTCTATATATTATTTTATTATTATTTTAAATAATAATATTCTTATTTTATTCAATTTGAAAAAGTTGGAGAAACTCGTCTTCGCGCACAAGTTTCGACTTTAAAATCCTTCCGGCATCGTTTTATAATTTGAATTTTGACGGAATTTGATTCCGCTTCCGAGCTCCGAGTGTTGAAAAATTATTTTAAATTCCGGAAATGATCTAAAAATTTGTTTTAAATTGTTTAGTTTCCGGATTATTTTTTGTGAGCGAGATTGAGATCGAGCGTCGAAAAATCAAATTGGTCTTATGGGGACCATCCCTTGTTTCCTTTTTTTTCTTTTCTTTTTCTTTTTCTTCATTCCTCTTCTATCTCTCTCTCTCTCTCTCTCTCTCTCCATCTCTTACCAGGAATCGAACCTCTTGTCTTCCCCAACTGAAACCCGTATGGAAAATGATTTAACCCGGATTAGGAAATTCGGGTCAAGCCCAACCCAAAAGCCCACATCAATTCTCATGAAGACTGAAAGAAAGGGAAACCTGGAAGAAGGAGACTGGATCCTTTACCTCCTCTTTCCGGGTTGGGCTCGGGTCTCTTTCCTTTCGGGTTGGCATGTTGGGCTTGAGCTGTTCTCTTCCTTGGGCTTGTTTTGTTATAAATCGTTGTTTTGTTGTTATTTATGATATGTATAAAAATGATATGTGTGTTATTGTTACATTATTATAATATCTGTTTTCTTTGGGGAAAATATTATATTTCTGTAATTACTATACATATTTAAGTTGTTTTAGAAATATTATTAATTGGAAAGGTTGTTATATGATGTTAAAATGTGATTTGGGGATTTTGAATTGATCTATTGGCTTTGCCTTATAAACATGAATTGTAAGAGGATTTAAGTTTGGTATTGTAATTTTAGATAAAGTGATGCTTGATAAACTATTTAAAAGAGATTTTCTAAGTTTTCGGAAATGTCTATTAAGGACTTGTGTTTGGAAAACCAAAATGCCGAAATTATTTCTATAATATGATTTTGAGAGATTGGTTTTAAGGTTTAAATATTTAATGTCAGATTTTATTATATAATGCTGTTGAAATAAGAAAAATGCCGGGACTATTTTAGTCGTATAAACTTGCAAGTTTATTGAAGATCTAATGTTTTATAAATGGGTTTTGCCAAATATGATTTGAGAAATTGTTTTGAAAATGAGTTGACTTAACTTGATATTTAGGAGTTTGGAAAACTTTGGGAAAACGATTTACTTGAATTAACTTGGTGAATTTATTGTTGAATCTTGCTTGAGAATTATGAGAATTTTAAAGAAGATATGAAATGTTATATGATGAGGAAAGATGAGATGATGGATAAGATATTTATGTTGAGATGAGATGAACATGAAATGATATATGATATATGATGAGATAAGACGGAATGATCGAAAATGAGATATGTGAAGTTATGTGTGATAGTTAGGGGCGCCTTGTGTGACTTAGATAGACTTATGCATAATTTTATATTTTCTAGGTGATTGTTTCTTGTTGGACTCCGCTTGCGTTATCTTTTGTTGTTTGGCATTTCAGCAACCTGGACCCGTACCTGGATTGCAAGATCCGAACGAAGGTATCCGACTTTCGAAACGTAACCCGGGTATTTATATCTGGGCCGTTACACCAAGGGATGGTCCCGTCAGTGCGTACTTTGGGCTTGAGGGAGTGTGATTTGGATTGAGTCACCATAGGATGTGGTGGGGGATGATTTGGTGGGGGTGGGGCTGATAAATCAGCGGTAGGGAATGAGGGAGAAGGTAGCGGGGATAGAGTATTATTTGGTGTGGGCTCAGAGGGAATACGGGTGGATGGGGACAAAATGGGCAGTTGGGCCTCAAGAGATATGGGCCTGTTTGTGGATTGGATATTGGTTTGTGGGGGAGGCTTGAATTCCAAGGGGAATATACTTTCATGGAAAATAACATCGCGTGAGGTGAACATTTTCCATGCCTTCTAATCATAACATAGGTACCGAGTTGTATTTGGTGAGTATCCAAGGAAAATAGTGGGTGAGGAGCGGAAGGATAATTTGTGGCGATTATAGGGTCTTAGGTTTGGAAAACACAAGCAACCAAATACTCGAAGAATCCGATAATCTGGTGGTTTCTTAAAGAGAATGGAGAAAAGTGTCTCGTTGCCAAGAACCGGAGTAGGAAGACGTTCATAAGGTAGCCAGCCGCTTAGAAAGCAAAATCCCAATAGTGGAGAGGGAGTGAGGAATGCTTGAGGAGTGTAAGCCCAATGTCAACGATTTGATGATGGCGCTGCTCAACGGAACTATTTTGTTAGTGAGAATACGGACAAGTCAAGCGATGTACGGTGCCCAAGTTTTGGAAGAGGGAGGCAAGTGGCTTAAACTCGGTCCCATTATCCGTTTGAATGGCCATAATACTTGATTGGAAGAAATTTGTGACATATTTGATGAACGTGGTAACAATATAATTGACTTGGGATTTTTGTTGTAAAGGAAAGATCCAAGTGAACTTGGAAAAGTAATCAATTATAGACAAAAAAAGAATTTATTTCCATTGATACAAGTTGTGTGGGAATGACCCCAAATGTTCATAAATAAAAGAGATAACACCTTAGAGGACCCAGATTGACTAGGAAAATGTGGAAGGGCATGGGCTTTAGCCCAAGAACAAGAAACACATGGAAAACATTTAAAAGATGGGCTTGAAGATCTGGATAATTGGTGGCGCAAAATCATAGCCTTCGTTATTGGACTTGAGGGATGCCCTAATCGAGCGTGCCAAAGCAGGGATGTCAGAGACAAACCAGTGGTGGTGCTGTTTAGAAGCGGCGGAGAGTTGGACGGGGAAAGGTGGGTGGCCAGACATACAAACCATTTTCAACGGTGCCCTTGACTAAGGTGGCCTCCGTCTGTGAATCCTTCACAGGAAAATGTGATTCGTCAAAAACAAAGTGAACATCATTCTCTAAACAGAAGCAATTGACAGATGGTAAGTTCTTTGTTAAAGATGGAGCATGAAGAAGATTGGTAATTTGAAAATGAAGAGAGGTAGAGAAGAGATAAGTGGAACTGTGGTTGTGAATCGGAACGGAGGAACCATCACCGAGTGACACAGACTTAGACCCTTCGTAAGATAAACGATCGATTCACATATTGGCTATATCCGGAGGGTAGTGATGAGTCGCGGCTGTGTTCGGATACCAGGAATTGTTGGAGGAAGCAGTGTAATTTGCCTGTAAATTTCTCGGAGGAGGCGGCTGGAACAATTGATCAAATTGTAACGGCCCGGGATTATGATTCCCGGGTTACGTTTCGAGGGATGAAACCCCTCGTTAGGATCTTGCGCCCCGAGTACAGGTTGAAGGTTTGAAATTCTATTCTAACATTTTAAAGTGGGATTTCATACCCAAAATTCGAAGGGATCGTTGGAATCCCCGGGGAAGTCCCCTGTACCTGTCATAAGTCTAAGCGTGGAAAACCAACAGTCATGCAAATAGTAGAATCAAGGTGTAATACAAGAGGGTGACACGACAGAGCCGAGTCAAAATCAAATCAACAAGCGTATTTATCGAAATTTAATATACAATGTTAGTGGAGTTAAACCATTTCTTTGAGATCGCCCAAGAGAGTTCCCACGTCACGGAAACAAGGAATAATCATGCTGCAAAACAAACCTAAAAAAAAATGTATGCGGGGCGGTGTCAGATCGAAGCCCTACGCAATATAATCCCAAACAAGCAGACATATACACACGCTAGTCCTAATAAAGATGCTTCTAGATGCAAGGCAGAATATTAACACACTAGCATGGCTTTAAGATCAAGTGCATAAATATAATAAGGCCTTAGCACCGAATACCAAGTGGTATATCCCTCTCCTACCTCCACCCCCTTCCGATAGGGCGGAGACTGGCCAGCTCGTGAATGCATTCCATATAATCAGGTGGCACGCATGCCCAACCCGTATCCACAATAAAACCCGCAGGCATGTCATAATATAAGGAAGTTCATGACTCGATTGACTCAGGACGGGACCCAATGAGACTAGGTCGTCCTATAACCCTAGCAACGACCCTAGTTACTTCACAGATAACGGTCATTCTGTTTACAAAAGCAATGAGTAAACAAATGCTCAATCATGAGTGCAATCCTAGCAGGATACTACATGGCATGCTTTGTTATGAATGCAAGCACCTAGTATGCACATGGCTACAAGCAGGGAGATCTCTTTTCGAATCTGAGTGAGCTCATATAGGAACTCACCTGGCGGCGCAGAACAGCAAGGCAAGCATTAAGATAGATTAAAGATCACCTAGATACATATAAGAACACATATATAAGTCTACGTCTAATCATCCAAGCACTCAAGCATATCATTCAACGAGAATAGCAACCATATCGCAATCATCGTTCCGTCAAGTTCAACCATTCATCATATTGCCACATTCCACAAGACCATATCATCCTTCATCATTCCATTCAGCCACATTCATGTATTCGCCACAATATATCTGCAATAATAATCCGCATATCACAGATATCAAGTCCATCATATCTCGAAAGCATAAATTAACGATACACAAGTCTAACACTTCATCATGCCATTAGTCAATCAATCATGCCATTAGTACACACCAATCATGATATTAGTCAATCATTCACATCAAGCATGCTAGTTAGTCATAGATCACATAATTCCCGAGTTAGTCCCGAAACCGCTTTAAAATCCGAATCGACTAGTTAGAATTTCCGACCTTGGAAAATGTTCATCAAATTCTTTTTTTTCTAAAATCCAAGTCTCCTAATATCATATTTTTAAATCACCATAATATTATACTTTTAAATCTCAAGAATAATATTTTATATTTTAAATCTCACACAATATAATATAATATTTCAAATACCATTTTCCTTTATAAAATATTTCCCATCCTTTAAAACTCCTACCATTTTCATTTAATAAAATCATCCCTTTCTAAATTACTAAAAACCGACTTTGTATTTATAAAATCTAATACCGATCCTCCTTATTTTTATAAATTATCAAAACCGCCCTTTAATTAATTTTATTGACCAAAACCGAGCCTTTTGTTAAAGAATTACCCAAAATCAGATTTGATAGGCAAAAATAGGCCCAAGTATTTTATACTTTCAGAATTTAAAATAGGCCCAACCTTCACATAACCCTCAACTCTAGCCCAGCCTAACCCATTCTCTTTTTCTGTTTTCGAATTCAGAAGGAAAAGGTAAGGGGCTCAGGGCTGACGTGGACACGAGCTGGACCCCACATGCTTCTTCTTCCTCCTCCGTTCCTCAGACGCTGTTGTTCGAAGGAGAAGAGCCCGCCAGCGTCGGCTTCCTTCCTCGCTCCGGCATCCTCGTTTCATAGACTCGCTCCTCCCATACCCTCGCACTCTCGCACAGCTCGCGCTCTCACCCTCACTCTCTCGATCTCGTTCTCGCCATTCGCTCTCCGGCGATCCCGCTCTCTCTCTCCGGCGCTCCCTCTCTCACTCTCCGGTCATTTCGATTAGGGCAACGAGAATAGGACAAAAGCACACAGAAACTCGGGTAAAAAGAGTTAAAGAGAGGCTAGGGGTGCTCACCGAGGGATCGAGTTTGTCGGAGGTTCGATTGGAGCCGCTCGGGGCTCGTCGGAGTCGGAAACACATTGCTCCTGAACTGGGAAGGGAGATAGGAGTGTAAAGTTCCATCTTTGTGCTACTAGGAGGTGGAAGGAGAGGAAAGGAGCGAGAAAGGAGGTCCTTACCATTCGAAATCGGGAACAGGGGAAGAAGGTTGAAGGGAACGGCGCTCGGTCTCCGGGTCTCTCCGGCGGCTGCTGCTTCTGTTTCTTGTGGCGTCGAGGGAGGCGGGGGCTCCTGCTAGTGGCGCATTGGTTGGAAGGGGGGAGGAGTGGTGGAGCTTGGGTGCTCCTCTTGGCAAAACAAGGAAGAGTGTGGGTGGGGGCTGCAGTTCCAGTGGTGGTGATCGGCGAAGGTGGCTGTGGTGGCGATGTGGTGGTGGAATGGTGGTTCAAAAATGTGGTGACAGAGGCTGGACAATGGAGGAGGTGCTCACGACAAGGGAGTGGAATGGAGGAGGAAGAGACCTTAGGGGGGTGTTTGGGTCTTCTTGTTTGTGGTGGATGTGAATGAACACAGAATCAGATTTTAATTGCCTGGAATGGGTCTGATTTGGGATGTAGCATAGGGGAAAGCAAGCTTGACTATTGCCATATATGGAGGAGCAAGTTTGGAGTGAGAAAAAGAAAGAAAACAAAGCCATTTCGTAGGTGTTGTGACTTGATAGGCATAGGGAAACTAGGTAGGAAATTTCACCCATTTAAATATCACAAAGGAATCATTTAGTTGAGCTTTGGATAAAGATGAGAGAAAGAAACAAGAATTGTAGTTCACAAATCGAGAATTTGAATTTCCAAAAGCTAGTTTTCGAAACCCGCTCTTTCGATTAGTTAGAATTTTAAAATCCGGGAATCAAGTTTACCATTTTAAGTTAACTTTCAAAATTTTAATTAGGTTGGAAATCCATTTTACGAAATCAAAGTTCGAGCTAGAAATTTTTTCCGCTAAATTCTGCTTTAAATTTCATTTTGATTTTCTTTTTCCGAGGACTTGGGATTTAAAAATCCGAGCCTTTACACAAATCGATTCCAACATCGAGCAATTGTATGCCCTCTTTTCTCACAAAGCTGACAGATATGGCGCATATCAGGGCCGCCAGAGAAAAGTTGGGATCCTCCTCGACCACGACCTCATCCTCCTCGACTGCTGAATTCTCCTCGTCCACTACCTCGGCCGGAATCTCTACGACCACGACCCCGTCCTCTGTTCATCATAAAATTGAGTTCAGGCGTCTGATCTGTGATCGGAGAAATGATATTGGACGCTAGAGGAGTAGGGAGAAGAGTGGATTTGTTGCGGTTAATCCGGCTTTCTTGCAGAAGTATAAACGAGAGGACATCATGGAGCTTAGGAAAAGTTGGTTGGGTTGACAAGTTAGTAACCATGGCGTCATACTCTGATCCAAGACCCGCAAGCAAGTAAGTGACAAACTCATTGTCTGTAATCATTCGGCTAGCTGCTTGAACCTGATGAACTAGAGCACTCGTTCAATTGAAGAAGTCGATGGCAGATTCATCTCCTTCTTTCTTCAGATTGGCTAGGAGCAAACATGTCAAACCCTTCAACTGCATTCTTTAAAAACAAAAAAGGAAACAAAAAAAGCACATACCTGATTTGTTAAAGGAAACAAGATGAAAATGGCTTTATATTGGATATTCAACGACAAAGCCTTCTTTCCTTCATTGCGCTCACATTTCTAGCAACCGAAAATGCCATGCTTTAAGTAATCGACTTGTTCATATTATATATTCCTACAGAAGCCCATGAATATATTAATACT
Organism: Persicaria tinctoria; assembly: GCA_037127255.1. Lineage (NCBI taxonomy): Eukaryota > Viridiplantae > Streptophyta > Magnoliopsida > Caryophyllales > Polygonaceae > Persicaria > Persicaria tinctoria. The sequence continues at coordinate 36,470,262 of JBANSL010000019.1, read as the reverse complement.
GATATATTATCAAGCACAACCACAAATAATTACTTTATTGAACAAATAAGGTTTTATTTCACAGCCCTCTTTACTCATGGCATGTTTAGGCCCTTTGAATTGAACAAATGACATATGTCCTATAAGCTCTCAATCAAAACCATGTATATTTACAAAGCCTAAACAAAATTTTATAAAATAGATTCTCAAAATCAAACCCAATTTCACAAAATTTATTTCTCCCAAATCAACCCTAATCAAAATTCCCTCAAATTGATTCTCAAATCTACAAATTCTAATCTAAATTGATTCTCACTCAATCAACTGAACTTAAAAACAATCAAATTAATCGAAATTTCCCCCAAATTGATTATCAAATCTACAAATTCTAATATACATTGATTTCTCCCAAATCAAAAACCCTAATCAAATTCCCCCCATATTGATTCTTAAATCCACACATTCTAATCTAAATTGATTCTCGTAAGAATGAAGGAAGAGAACAATGGAGATTGAAGAGGCAGCCGGCTGTGCGGGAGTGCAAAAGGGACAGGCGGACAACAGAGGGGCTTCCGGCTGGGTTGCGGTGGTCGCCGGTGACAGGGTCGGCCGAAGGTCGGCTGGGACTCGGCCACTCGAGGATTTGACGTATTCGACTGTTCAGGGGCAGGTCTGTTAAACAAAAGATGGTATGTGAAAAAAAAAAAGTTAGGGATCTATTCTCCCTTTTAATAGGGATGTGTATTCCATCATCCTTTAGGATGATAATGGAGGTGTTTTACGATCTCCATAAAAAACTCCAAATATTTGCCCACAGTATAAAAAAAAGTATGAGACTAGAATCAGTGGCGGATCTGCATGGCGGGGGGGGGGGGGCTCGGGGTGGATAAAACCCCTCATTTGGCAAAATAAGGGTATATGTATATTTTTATTCATTTTTTAATTTAATAATGTATAGAAGTGAAGGGAGAATAAAATTACAAAGACAAGTTAGCTCAGCGGATAGGACACGGGATGAGTTTAATTCAGGAGTGTGGCATACCTTGTTTGAATATCATTTTCAAGTATTTTTGCACATAAAAAGGTACTGCAGTAATGAATATTGGAGATTTTGTGCATATTCAAGTGGGACACCTAATGGAAAAGGTGAATAAACTGATTAAACTCAATCGAAACTCAGTTGAGTGACATTTTGACGGTAAACTTTTGTTCAATTTATTCATGCTTTGCATATATTCTACATTTTGATCCGAACAAAAAAAGGGTTTAACCCTTAATAATTTCCATTCAAATCATACATCAGAGGAAACTGTGTACATATGGTTTTTTTGCTAACCCAACACAATCGAAAACCTTAATCGGCACTTCGGTTTTGAAAATGGAATCGAACTAATCCTTAAATCTAAACTTCAAAAGCTAAGTTATTTTTCTTCTCTTCCTTTTAATTTGATTGCATTTAAGTTGAATTGATTGAGTGTGAATCAATTTTGATTAGAATTTGTGTAGTTGAGATTTGAGGAATGAGAATCAATTTGGGGATTTTCTATTAGGGTTTGTGATCTGTGAGAAATAAATTTGTGTCTTTGCAATTTGTGGTCTATGGTTGTGGTGAGAAATAGATTTGAGAATTTGTTGTTTGTGATTCATAATTGTGGTTTGTGATTGTGGTTGTGAGAATGGATTTGTGAATTACTTACTTTGCTATGAATAATCACCATTAGAATTTTGCACGTACATAATTTCAAAGTTGGTCAGTCAGAAACTTGTGCTTTTGAGAGCATGATTCTGCATATTTCAAAAAATTTATTAAATGATATTATAGTTTAGCTGTAAAATTTTGAACTTCAGTGTTAGATTACAGTTGGTCATGTAGGTTTCTAAATCCGCAAAACAATATAGTGGCGTTTTTAGTGCTATTCAACAAATAAGCAGGACTGAAGGTGTCAAGGGCGTATATAGGTACAATTTTAGACTCGAACATTTCAAACCGTCATTTTTCGGGGAAAAAAAAATTCAGCCCCCTTACAAAAATTCCTGAATCCGCCACTGACTAGAATCGATTTTGGACTATAATAAAGCAACAAAAAACAAAGAGTAAACATAATTAATTATCTAAATAGCAAAAAACTCAAAACTATTTTTGAGATTAGTCAACTTTTCAAACTATTTACGGGAATAGTCAAAAGTGATTGCTTTTTGGTTTTTAATTATATAAGGCTATCTATATTTATGCTAAATTACGAATATTATCCGAAATTTCTTAGATTTTCAAACTATTACCGTAAGCTTAATACCGATTGCTTATAAATAACTTTTGGTGGTACTAACTACCATAATCTACTAACTATATTATGAATAATAAGTTTTCTGTGGTTTTAAGTCCACCACGCTCTGCAACTAAAACTTCAAGCTTAAGAGGTTTGGCCCATACCTGAACGTAGTTACTCTGGACCGTCGATGTTCTTGTAGCTTCCGACCTTCTAGAGGTGGCTAACCTTCAACCAGGCCTCCATTAGTCCAGATTGAGCACATATCTGTTTTGTTTCCTACCTCATACCGTAGTCTCTAGCTTTTGGTTTTGATTTTGATTTTGAGAGAGTGAAGGGATTTGAATCAAGAAAACAGAGTATTCAGAACATAATGTTCAATTAAGTAGTTTTCCCTTTCTTAAAAACAAAATTTATTGAATCTGAAAGATTACAACACACAAGCACTTCTAATTTAGAATTTAAACACACTTAACACTCATATCAAAAGATCCATTTAAGGGTTTTGAACTCTAGAGTAATGGAAACACCAATCTACTCAAATTCAAAATGCTTCTACTTCTCTTTCTGATTTATAAGACTCCTTTTTTCTTAGCATATGTTTTTTCTCCCTCTGGAATTCGGTGCACCTGAACTCTAAAGGGATGCTTTATTTATAGAGTGAGTCGAAGGGCATTGGATGCCTCTCCAACGACTAAAGCAAGTAGCCTACAGGTTGGCCTATTAAAAACAAACAGTAAAAGTAGACCTATCAAAACACAACCCGGCCCGGTGACCCGACCCGACCGACCGAAATTTTTTGGGTCAAGACCCGGAAATTTTTTTCGACCCGAACCCGAAAACTCGGAAATTTTCCAGGTAATCTGGGTTTCGACCCGGTGACCCGATAATTTTGACCCGATTGACCCGGTGACCCGGTTGATTTATAATTAAAATTTTTTATATTTAATTAAAATTTATCACAAAATTATCAAATTATGATTTTTTTAATTTAAAAAAGAAAAAATTGACAAACCCGAAATCGACCCGAACCCGCCTGAAACCCGGTCAAACCCGGGTTCTAGTCAACCCGAAAAACCTGGAACCCGTTTTACCCGAGACCCGTTTTACCCGAGACCCGGAGTGACCCGACCCGAACCCGACCGGAATGACCCGTTTGACAGGTCTAAGTAAAAGCATACAGTACACCCATTATCTTATAGGTTCACATGGTAAAAGCAAAAACAAATCTGAAGGTACAATAATTGTGTTGGTGCTTGATGATGACTTTCAATCATCCAGGTTCTGGACCCCCTTCTTCTCCCATATTGGCTTCCAGGTCATCATCATTGTAATCTTATTCTAAATCTAAAGTATTATCAAACTCTAGATCTTGATCATTGTCTAAATCGAGATCAAGCATTAATCCTTCAGTGTATTCTCAATCCCATGCAATCAGCATATCAATCATTCTCTCATGACCTTCTTTGTTTAAAAAGTGACCGGCTTCTATTTATGCTAAATAGAGCTCAATGGACTCGGACCTGTCTATAGCATGCTGCCTTAATGGCTTGAGTTGTGGGGTTACGATGAAGGTTGTATTTCCAACTTTGAATATCTCATAATCAGTGTGTCGATACTTGGTGAGGTGGTAGTAGATGTAAAAAAATCCTTTTGCTCGTGCTTCCTATGGATACCTTACTGTGTCGATCTGTCTCTCTACTACTGGATCTATAACGTACCAGTATTCTTCAATAAATAGCAGGAAGATCAAGTAATGTGGTAACTGGGTTTTTCCCTGGTTAACATCCATACAGGCACTGATAACACGACAACAATTTATTTCCTCTATCCTCTCAAACTTTGTTGCTCTGACTAAGACCTCCTTCTGGAATTTAGTGAAGTAATTGTACATGACACTCTGCTCCTCTTCCTTTGGCCATGTTCGTTTGTATTTGTAGAGTCCATTACACATTCCATATTTCCAGGCTTTTAGGTACTCTGTGTCTACGTGTATCGTAATTGGTAATGAGATTCCTCCTACTCCAGCGCTATTGTTTATACAAAAATGGTTACACCATTATCTAATCCTTGCTAGAGTATAGTGATCCCTCAGGGTTACTGTCCAGTAGAAGTCTCCGAAATCTCTCATCCTCCATCTTCTGCAGATGTCTTCCTGGAGTTCTACAGGTAGCTGGAGAACTTTTATTATTATCTTGATGGTTATGAATCGTATAACCACTTTGTTTCTCGTTTGTAAGAGTCCACGACGGAATCTATTTTCAGTAAACCTTCCAAAATCAACAAAAATGTAAAAACTTGGAGGGGAAACACATCCTTGGTATCCTCGTATTTCGCTTAAGAGATTATTATCCCATGGGTGGGTTACCCATCGCGGATTTTCCCGCCGAATCTGATTTCTTTGGTCCATCAGCTAATCCTCTAGTTAAGCTGTCTGCTAGAGAATTTTTTTTATCCATGTACATGTTCAACGGTAAAGGTGAATTGGTTAAGGGGTAATTGCCAACGCAGGAGTCTCCAATGCACTTTCATATTTTCAAGATAATTATTTATGAAACCCTATATTCCTTTACAATTTGTTCTGACTGTAAATGGATTAGAGGCTAAGAAGATTATAAACTTTTGAATTCCTCGATATATTACAAGAATCTCCTTCTCCATGACAGTGTAATTATATTCCGATTTCTTTCTTTTCAAAACAGCTCCCCAATGATAATCGCTAGCATCTGTTTCAAGAACTAGTTCCTCATCTTCATTAGGCAGCGTTGGAAGTTTTTTACATCTTCTTTTTAGTTCTTGGACTATTTTAGTATCTAAATGAGTCCAACTCCAAACTTGATCTTTCTTTAATTTTACCTGTAAAGGTTTTCTTAATTTAGCTAGATCTTTAATAAAATCATAAGCATAAGTAAGACAACCTAGAAATCTTTCCAGTTGTTTTCTATCCTTGATTTCATCAGAAATTTTTTCTACTTTTTCCAAGATATGTTCTTGCAAGACAATTTGACCTGCTTTAATCTTTAATCCTAGTAAATCAATTTCTGGCTCAGCATAAATGCATTTCTTCTGTCCTAAAATGATTCCATGGTCAATACATTTTTGAGTTATGGCTTTCAAGTCATGCTTATGTTGCTCTATAGTTTTAGAGAAAATTAAGATATCATCAATGTAAACAAGACAACAATGTTTAAATTCTTTGAAAACATTATCCATTCTTCTCTGAAATATTTGCGGTTGATGAACGATTTTTAGTCGCGTACACCGTATCAAAATAAAACTCAAACCTACAAACTAGTATAGCAAGTAAGTAAGAGGTCGATCCCATAGAGAATCAAGTATTTCTCAGCAATGTGTATTTACCAATTAGTAGAAATAGGGGTTTTGGTTGATTGAAATAAGAAAGAAAACAAAATAAACTATAAACAGATTGATGCAAAACAATTTAGAGAAGATCGTTCTACCTACAACTATCCACTTTATTTGGTTGAATTGATATTGTAACTTGTTCTCATCCTTTTAAGTTTCCTATGAATGCCCTAGTCCTAACCTAATATAGTTACTAGTCCAACCAGTTCCAGAAACCCTTATCAATCAAATAGTCCCTAAAGAAGGATTTAACCTAATTTATAGTTTTAAGTTCAGAGATTAACCAAGATATTTGCAGTCCCTAAAGAGGGATTTAACAACAAATCCAACTTCCTACTCATTCAATTAGTTCAACCAATACTAAAGGAACAAGTTAGCTACTCAGGTTAAGGTTCACAACCAGGAATCTACAAAACTTTAGCAATTGAATTGATTCTAACTAGTTACGCGGGCTAGATAGAATATAACAATAAAACATTCAAGCACAAAGAAGTTGAAACATTCAATATAGGAAATAAGGAACAAGATTCAGAAACTCACAATCAATCCAAATAAAGCTTGAAATTGCAAGTAGAACGAAGAGAGTTTAGCCGCTGATATCGAACATCGCTCTCAATCTCCAACTAAAATCGTCTTAAATCTTAATCTAACGAATCAATGAAAATCTAGGGCTAAGCCCCTTTAATCTCCTTAATTTCGTGTCCAATGTCGGCCACAAGACAATTAGATAGATAAATAGAGTTTAGAATAGAAAACTGTCGCTGAACTCTGAAACGCGTCGCTCTGGGCAAATGCATCGGCCGCAGCACTAATGCGGCGGCCGCCGCATATGGAGGCGCCCCCTGCATCGGTCTTTTACGGAAAATCCACTTTGAATTAGCTCTCAACGTCAACATGAAAGTTGTAGACATCTCAAAGATCTTTCCAACGCATGGTCATAATAGTCGATCGGACAACCGAGGCCTCCAGAAAGTGCAAAACAAGTTCAGCATGTCTGACGACAACTTCTGCATACTTGTTCTTCGTTTAGGCTCGCTTCTTCTTCTCATGACCTCTTTAGATCTTCATATAAGCTTCTTCGATTGACTAAACATCCTCATCTAATGCGTCATCAACCCATGTCTCAACCTCGGATCCATAGTTACCTGAAATAATCAATAAAAGTGTGTAGATTCCGACTCCACCAACGTAGAGAGCAAATATGCAAATTGTACTTAAACCATGCATGATATGCATCTTAACTAAGATAAATGAAATCTATTACGACCATCTAAATGCATGCTATCAGTGGTGCATTTTTTAAACCAAATGGCATGACTATCCATTCGTAGTGTTCTTGTGGGGCATTAAATGCAGTAAGTGGAATACTTTCTTCGTCCATCTTTACCCGCTAATAACCACTTTTGCAATCCATTCTAGAGAACCAAGTGGCTCCTTGTATTCTATTAAATAAAACTATTTTATTAGGGATATAATATCCATCAAAAACAGTATTATCATTAAGCTTTTTATAGTTGATAACCATTCTAGCTTTTCATCTTTTTTCTTCTGCATGATTCCTGGCCATAAAGGCATGGCTAGAATGAGAACTTTTACTTTCTCGAATTAAACCTTTCTTTAACAGATCATCAATTTGTTCTTTAAATTCTTGTTGATCCTTGTAAGTGTAAACCATTTGTTTTACCCTAATGTACGACTTTTGGATCTATTAACTCTATGGTAGCAAATGATTTATCTTTTTTCCCAAAATTTTAAAGGATTTTCATAATATAACTCCTTACACATTTTTTCTTTCTGCTTAAGGATTTTTTCTTTTAAAGTTACCTCACATATAGAGAGTGCAAACTCTCTTTGTGTAGGAAGAATATATTCCTCACCACGCTTAGTGCGCGTAAATTATATTGCTTGGTGTGTATAGGCTTGTTTAATCTTGTTAACCCAAGCGTCTTCAACATCTTCTCCATTCATGTTGAAGACCATCATGTCTAGGTGCTGAGTTACCGGAACATGGAGTCTTTGGAAGTTATTTCCAATTAGCATACTATCATCAGCTATTCTAACTTGAATTGGTCTACGAGACTTCTGCCAAATAAACTCAGGAAATAATGCCTTCTTACCAAAGCATACCGAACATCCACTGTCTACAAAGGCACATAATTCATATTTATTGAACCCTTCTAAGAAAATTAATACTTATTGGGATATAAATAATATTGGGGTAGGTAACTCTATAATTTTTCTTTAGTGGTGATTCTCTGCTGACATGTTCAAGGCTTTCTTCTACTCTCATATTATCTTCATAGAGATATCTGAGGTCTATTACTTCCATTCTCATACCTATTTCATCTTTAAATAATGTATCTGTGAGAGATTCTTTGAGTTTGATATCCTTAGCTCTTGGATCATTTTCATAGATATGTTCACTATAGGTTTTAGTGGAATATCCTATTATCTTCCCTTTTGGCTCGGAACTGGATGATCCTTCTTGATCTTCTCTAACTTTTAGGACTGTTGGAGGTATCGAACCCGATCCCCTAAAAGGACAAGAACCTAGATCTAGACTATGTCTGGCTGGTTCTCTTATAATTTTATTTTCTAGTTTTTTGTTTAACGCTGCTACCATGCTCGCTATGTCTTCATCTACCACAAACGATTTATCTCTTCTGCTCATAGTAGTTCCTTGATTCCTCGGGGTAATGCTAAGATTAGGACTGAACCTAAAACTAGTGTTTCTGGATAGGCTTGGACACCTAGAGAGACTGACTGGTGGTTAAGCATTCGTATCGATTCTACCTTCCTCATCTATGGTTAGAACCTTTTCAATGCTAGTGGCTGTAGAATTTTCAAATGCGTTTACCCAAATGATTTTGAGTCTTATCTGATCAGGTCTTAGCTTAACAGGCACAACCTCTTTACTCGGACCTACAACCTTATGTTTCTCAGCTTCCACTATATGGCATTTTTGTGGAAGATTTGTAGTATTCTCAAGTTTATAAACTACCTTCCACTTTAATTGTAAAGGACAAGTTATCTTATGCATACTAATACCTTTTGTTAACAATTTTATGGCTAAAAATTTAGATGCATAATGATCCTCTAGACTAACATAATAGTTAGGTCTACAAATCCAAGAAACTGCTCCTTTACTCAAATTACAAACTATTCCACTAATGCATTGATCAGTAAACTTTTTATGCCTAATATCACAAATAAAATTAATGCATTACACATCTTTTCCATAGTCTTGTAATGGAGTTATTATTACTTGGATTCCACATATGAAATTATATTTAAATTTTTTATCTTTATTATGTTTTTTAATATTTGCCAAATTGGTTAAGTTTACTTCAGTTGCTTGATTTTCATTGTTCTTGACAGTTACATCTCCAGACATTTCTTCGCAAACATACTTAGCATATTTAGAGAACAATAATTTTTTAACAAACTGTTCTTTAGCGATGATCGGGAAATCAACCCCTGATCTAGTCATTTCTTCAACTTGTTCCTCATCAATAGAAATTTCAGCTTACTGAAGTTGAGCTAAGGTGGTCATCTCGTATTCATTAGAGAACTCACTAGGAGATTCTCCTTCCATCATCTCATTAATTTCCTCACCTTCTATTGACTCATTTTCAGATTCTATATCTTCTTCAAGATTTTCTTCTATTATTTCTACTATCCCTTTGTTATTTCTTAGGGCTAGATCTATTGCTTCATCTTCTGATAGCTCGATGTAATCCAAACCACGTAGGGCTTTTGCTAATCTATTATTCTTCTTGTTTTTGCATTCATTAGCATAATGATCAGACTCTCCGCATGCCCAACATTTGCAGTTTTTTTTTCTCAGGACAGAACGAGGCTTTTTGGAAAACCTTCTGTTTTTAGAGAATGGTTTTTTATAATACTTCTTATAATATTTTTCACATCTTTGTTTATTGAAACTTTTCTTTTTATATTTCCTTCTACCTTGATAATCTCTATTGTTACATCCCCACTCTGTTGGCATCTCCCAACAAGTTAAGAATTGTTTCTTCATTCTTTAGGTGCTTCTTACGTCTCAACATTTTTTTCTCGACCCATTTCCTAACATGGGAAATTCTGTTACCCAGAGAATCTTTTCCACCATTTTTTAGTAACTCTCGATATTCTTCGCTTATTTGTTCATTAATTGGGACAGGAAGTTTATCATAGAACATTTGCAAATTAGTGTTGTTTTCTCATATCTTGTAATAATACTTCTCAAACTCTGTTATGTAGTTATCAACATATTTCATGTTACATATTTCGAGATTGTTTAATGTTCTTTGCCATTTTAAAGCTTCCTTATCTTCATCTTCTTTTTCTCCAATGAATTCGTCTTCTACTAATTTTCATATTAATGTGAACATAGTCACTGGACTTGACAAATTCCTAAGTTCTTGTTTTACTTCATCACCAATAGCTCCATACCAGTCGACAATACATCCATAGAAGCTATGTTCTATATAATTAAGGAATTGAGAAGAGTTCCATTCTACATTCATGCTTAATACACTCATCATACTTTTCTTCCAGAACTCTATGATTTCACGCAAATTCCTTATGCCATCTAGGTTTAATTTATAACCTGTTTCACTTAAGGGTTATAGATTAATTTCTCTTTGATTTGGCCTATGGTTTGGCATAATGCTTACTCAAATCTTTCCTTATTTTCTAGAAACTCTTTAAGCTTTAACCTAGGTCTGTAATTACTGGTTGAACCATGTTCATAGCGTCTGTAATATCTTCTAGCTTCGTTATGCTCTACGAGCTCATTTTCCCTCGACCTTCTTTGTCTTAATATTTCATTTAGCCTTTGCTGGACTTTAGATATGGGAATGTTTTCCATGTCTTTTGGGTTAATTGATCCCATTTGCTGATACACAGCTTTTTCATCTGAGTTTTTTTCAGACTCGTCATCGCTCATGAGTTCTTGTTTCATAAATTTGATTTCAATGATTTTTAGTTTATGTAATTTCAGCTTCCATTCCGGGTCATCCAACTTAGTGTTAAATCTCTTTATTTGTCGAAATGGATGTTGATTCATTTTTAAGGATTTGATTTTCGTCTTGATTTTCCTCTTCTATAATCGCTTTTTTCTTTATCGTGTTATCTAATTTAGTAGAAAACTTCTTTTTGGATTTTTTAAATGGATAACTATATTTAAAATGATCTTCTTTCTTGATTTCACCACATGATGTTAGGCTTATCTGATGACTAATTTCATTAATGGCTTTTAGATTGGTTGAATGATGTACTTCACCTGTTTCTTTTACAATCTTAAATATTTTACTGCTAATATCAATATATAATTGTTCTAATTTTCTAACTTCAAGTTTTAGAACTATAAGTTGGTCTGAGATGACATTTTAAATTGCTCCAAAATGCTTATCACTTGTATCTAAATGTAAAGCATGAGAATAAGTCTTATGATGACAATTAGTAGACACCTCTAGATTGTCTTATAGATAAGGACATATTATTTTTAATTAACTTGGCTCTGATACCAAATTGCAGGATCACACTAAAAACATTAGAGTACTAGGTAATATTAAAGAGGAACTTATAAACACACTAATACAAACTAAGGATATAACTTAAACTTATTAAAAGATAGGGCTTATTTTTATAATTTTTTGGTCTTTAGAGGGAAAAGTTCACGATTACATGAAAGTGAATAGTTAATTTTGACTATTTCACAAAATACTTTTAAAGTTTGGCTATTTTAGGAATTACTTTTAGTTTTTTGACCAAACTTGTAGTTTGTTCGAGTAAACAAGATAGAATAGTTCTCCCTCTACTTACTTTTAAATGTATGTTTAATAGTATTAATTTATGTATTTTTTAAGATAATAAATAAATATAATATTAAATTTTATTTTTTTTTCATATTTATTAGTTATTTAAAAGATACTATAAATACTACTAATATACTTTAACGAACTAGTGACTGCTTGTATATATCCTCAAGTAGTCACTACTTCACCCAAATATTTCAATTATTTTGTGCTACCAACTATAATGTTCAACTACGGGAAAGCAACACTTGTTTTAGGGTCAGAGGCTGGTTTGAGTCCATGGAAAATTCATCTTAATCTTTCTTTGTTTAGGTGAGATTAGGTAACCAAGATAAAGTATGTTATAACTTATACGGTCGATCTACAACCTTGGCTCGATTTCTACTTGGCATGAATTTAATCTACCATGTCCGTATACACGTTTTCATTAGCTAACTATTGGTCTTAGCCTAGGTAGATGAATTACTACGTCATCTTTATAAACAATCAACATAGCGCTGTGACAGAAACCATTAAATTGGCTTTGAATTCAGGAAGGGGTTTTAAACCCATGCTTAGTTTCACATACCTACTTTCCCACACCATCTTGTGTTGTTTTCCCCTCGATCGAACCCTTTTGGTTAATTGGGGGAGTGGGATCGAACTCGTTGATCTACTCGAAGAGAGTACACAACAAACTATAACGATCTTGAAGTTAAACTAGACCATACTATGTGTATAATTAGTTGTCGTCCATGTCCCTAACTTTCATGTCCAAAGAGGCAACTCCCACATTGAGGCAAGACTTTCATCATCCATGAAGCAACAAGAGTTGCTACTGCTCGGAAACCCGATATCCGACTCCGGCGATGACGAGGGCGAGGAAGAGGGGGGCAGGGACTGGGCCATCTGGCCCATTTCCACGCACATCAGGGTCAAGAGGTTGGCCTGTTGGGCCCGCAAGTTGACGATCTCGGCATGGGCCTTGGCCAGTTGGGCCTGCAGCTCGTTGACCTGCTTTTGGAGCTGGCAAATGGCGCCTGCGGTGCCATACACTGGGTCCCTTACCCTTGCGTTCGCCTCGTACACCATGCTACTCACTGCATCTGATCTTTGGGACTCAGGCAGTTCCTGAAAATATGAAGTTTTTGTGGTCTAATCAAGATTGGTTATAAGTTGCAAGCATTAAATTCCATATAACCATATGGGTCAAAGTTCCTATATGTACTTCCCTTGGTAAAAGGGTATCTGTAATGTTGATTGATATGATCATACACAAACTACAGAAACATCTCATTATTGACTTAAATGTGATATTTATGGCTAGTAGTTTATTGGCAGAAATAAACATATTATCAACTTCTAATAAGCAATCAACATCAAACGAACTGTTATACTTATAGGTGTTTTGAGGAGGTGCATACATGTTTACTTGTCTAGATGAAAAGTAATGTAAACTTGTAAACATCATTGTAAATGTAGAGAGAGAGAGAGGTAAACTTCCATGAACTTTTGAGAAACCCAACAATAGATTGGTCTAAAAGAGTGAAACTCCTTTACTTTGATGGATCGATCAAGCAAAAACCGATGATTAAAGGCATGTTTTTGTCAAAATAGAGTGCTCTAGTGCACTATGGTGCAACACTTTATGAAAAGCTTATTAGTAAGATCATAAGCGAATCGGCGATTTTGATTCTACAGAAGTTTGCAAAAGCAAAAGCTTGACTATATTATCATCTTGTTAGAGCTTTCTATGTGTGTTAAATGATTGAATTCAAAGTGTGCAAAAATTTGTTTCCTCAATTGATAAATGATAAACATGGTTGTTTTTATATGGAGGTTTTTTAGATTAAGATCCAATTTCATAAAAATTCAAGTTGATACATCATGTAGTCATGGACCCACCACACTAACCAACAAGGCAAAGTCCATATGAACTCTTTTCATTTTAATTTCTTAAAAAGCGTGTTGAAAAGTCAAATGATCTATATTTTAAGACGGATGAAGTACTATTTATGCAAAATGCACCATTTCTAGAAGACATAAGAGAATTAGAAAGAACAAACCAAAATGAGAAATTGTGAAAAGAAAAAAAGGATAAAAAAAAAACAAAAATGACCATTTTGGAAAACAAAATGATTATGACTTATGAGTGAGTGGTCAAGAAAATGATGGTGCAGACAAAATAATGTTTAGGTAGTTAGTTAGGTGACTACTTAGACAAGGAGCACTACTGAATTGACAAATTTATCCCAAAGCTAGCTTCCTCCAAGAATTAAGTAGACATTTTTATTTATATCTTTTTATTTTTATAAGAATTCGAGGTGTCACAAATCTGAATCTCGAAGGTCGACAAGTCGGCAAACGGCTAACCGTCTAAACAAACATAAAATACACAAACGGTGCAAAATACATATAATAACACTCTATAATAGCGAATCTAAACACATCTAAACCAAACGAGACGAGGACATAGAAGAAAGACATTTTTAATGCAATACGACAATCCACTTTTAAAAAGACTTCTATTTTAGTAAATGGAAAATTGCAAAAGAAATAGTACACCTTTGATCTTGTAATAAGTAAAAAATGCAGAAAATATCCTTAGTTGTGGAATGTAACCTCAAACAACATTTAAATTAAAACTAATTATATAAAAACTACTCTAAAATTAGACAAATCAAGAATAATTTTTCCCCTTTTTTCACAAAACGTTCCCTGCATAAGCATCAAATTACTCTTCTTTAATTGTTCACATTTCACACCCGCTTAGTTTGATCTTCTACTTTCACTTTCAGTATCTTTCCCAAATAAAAGCCAAATTCGATTTCACACTTCATAGCAATAGGAGAAATCAAGTAACCAGAGTAAAATCAAATTCAATCCCGCTCAATTTGTAACTGCATTTTCCAGCCATCACAAAACCCTAAATCTCGGGGCTCCAAAATCAACCAATTCTGCACCAAATTGGGGATCGAAATGCAACGAATTAAGGCACCGAAGATACCTGGAGGAGCTTGATGATGTTGCTGGCGCCGAAAACGCGGTGAGCGAGGGTGAATTTGAGGGGATCGGAGGGAGGGAAGTACGGCGCCAGTACGCACCCCTCTGCGCACCTCCTCCTGAGGATCTTACAGGCGGCGCACGGGCTCACCACCACCGCCGGCGTCAGTGGCGGTGGAGAGGAGGAAGAATTGCCGGAGACGGCGGCTGCTGCTGCAGCGCTGTCGCTGGAGTCCATTTTTGTTCTTTCCCCCGTTTTTGGTCGTTGGGAGTGTGGAGGCGGGAAGAAGGTTGAATCGAGAGTGGTCGGAGGGAAAGATGACTTTGAGCCTGAGGGTTTTGGAGCGAGTGGGGAAGCTTTATAGGGAGGAGTAGAGAGCTGACGTCAGAACATATCAGCAACGATTTAGGGAGAGGAGATCTCCTACAACTTTCCATACACCCTTGCTTGTGTGTAACATAAAAATAATGAGGGTATATATTTATGATAAAAAAAATTCTAAAAATTATATTTATGTTATAAATAACCAATTATATACTCCCTCCGTTCCATAATACATGTCCATTTGACTTTTGGCACGCTTTTTAATGAGCGAAAAACTATATAAAATATTATTTTTTTCATTAATTTTTTTATATAATTTGATACTTATTAGTAATAAGTATCAAATTATATAAAAAAAATTAATGAAAAAAATAATATTTTATATAGTTTTTCGCTTATTAAAAAGCGTGCCAAAAGTCAAATGGACATGTATTATGGAACGGAGGGAGTATATTTATATAATTTTTTCATGAAAAAACATATTTTAAAAAATATTAAAATTATTATCATCAAATAATCATCCTTTTAATTTTAATATTTTTCTAAATATGTTTTTTCATAAAAAAAATTATATAAATATATATAATTGATTATTTATAACATAAATATAATTTTTAAATTTTTTTTTATCATAAATATATACCCTCATTATTTTTGTGTTACACCCAAGGGTGTATTGAGGGTTGTAGGAGATCTCCTCTCCGATTTAGGAGGTACGTGGCAAGGAAGTGGGACCCATGCACTTTTTTCGCTTTTTTTTTTTTTGGGTTTACTTTTTAATTTTTTTTTCCCACGTTAACCATTTTTCTATTGTATATCATTGGAGCATAGGATAAGATTTCCGTTTTAGTAAAATTATACTATTGTATTAACCAAATTTTAAATTAGATTTCTATGATCGCTTATTTTTGGTACGATATCTTTTCCAATTAGAATCTTATGGGATAGAAAGACCGAACCATTAAATTTATTACATTTTCCACAAAACCATCCATAACAATACCAAAATATTAAATGATCTTTTGACCCTCTGTTTGTATCGTTGTTTTTCTTTTCGTTTCAGGATGGTTAGTTTATGTGTTGGTCTTTTCAACCTCACGATTTAATAGACACCGGTGTTGTCTGCTATTTCAAATCCTTATCTTTTAAAAAAAAAACGAAAATGTTAAAAATTCTAGAGATATAAGCTGTTTTGAGAAACCTAGGGATCGCCCTCTCTGATCATCAGGTTTGTGTGACCTTTGAAAAAATTAATTTAGGGTTTCTTCCTTTATCACCTTTCTTTGCGAGATTCCTCTTATATTTGAGGGATTTTGTTTGGTTTTGTTGTGGCTAGTCTTCTCCCTCCAGTCTTGCTTGGTGTAATCGGGTTTCGTTCTTATTGGTGGTTTTGTCTCTCAGTGTGGTGTGGTTTGGCCGAATCTTCCTTAGGTGGTTGGCCGGTCGGATCCCTTTCCTTTCCTATTTCAAAGGTTTCGTTTGGTGGTTCTAGTCGGCCCACCTTCGTTTCCTCTCAACCCCCTCTTAGTTTGAAGCCCTTTCCTCTCCACTTCCTCTGCCTACACATCTTGGATCTACTCTTCTGTGCTTGTCTTCGTCACGCCTGTCTGGGTTCTCAACCTCCATGTCGTCGGTTTCACTGCTGATCCCATTCCTCGTATCTCCTTATGGATCTGTCTCTGCCTCCCCTTTCTTTTTATTGTCTGGTCTCTTCCGATGGGTTTCACCCTCGTCACCGTCTTCTTGGCCGGTGACGACCGCGATTCTGTCTTTAGCCCGCCGTCTAGCCCACTTCGGCCCATCGTCTTCATACTTGGCCCGTAGTAGTAGTAGCAAGAGTAGTAGTAACAACAATAATAGTAAATAAATGAAAGAAAACATACTTAATGCAACCACCCGAAAAGGTTTGAAGAAAATCCCGAAAGGGCTTCAAAATCTCGAAAGGGATTGGAAAAACCAATTTACAAAGCAACCCGAAAGGGTTTTACCAAAATCCCGAAAGGGCCTGAAAAATATTAATATTAATAAGTAGTAATAAATCTCCCCGGACATTCAGCTTGGTCCCGGGTTTTATGTTCACAAATTTTCGTCGGATGATTGATCTTCCCTATTTTGGCCCGTAATTTGCCCCGTCTTTTTTGGCTTTGGGTCCCAGCCTTGGGGTGGTTGCATTTGGTTTTGAGTTGGGTTGTAGTATCGGACATCCTGTATGATCAAGAGCTTCGTGGATGTGTTCGTGGTCTTCGAAGATCCCTCATTTAGGTAGGGGTAATGTCGGTGATCTATACTTCCCCAAGATTCGCCTTTTCTAGTGGTGATTTAATGTTCTCCACATTCGTGCCATCGCGACGCCGTTTGAGTAGTCGCACTCTCCCATGTTCTCGACATTCTTGGCTCATCTTGGATCTTCATCGATTCCTCCACTTCCTGACAACTTTTATGGGTTGCTAGGGTTTTTCTTTCATCTTTGTTGATTCCCTAGCTCATTCTTGAGTTTTAGGGATAGAGACCGAGCGTAGGGCCTCAGAAGGACCTGAAAGGCGACATCGCTGCTGCCGACCCCCCCCCCCCCCCTCTCTTGCGTGACATACCACACCTTGTTTGCTAGATCTAGGTGCTTCTGCGCTTAGTTCTTGTGTTCCTGGTGCTTCTGTTCTTAAAGTTTTCCTGATTTGTGCTTGGCTTGATAGGATATGTAGTTGCACTATTTGATTCAAATTTTCTTGAATCATTTTTTTGTGTTCTTTACTCATTTACTGACTGTTTGATTGTTTTACAGGTACAAAGTTATAGGTATGGGTGATAAGGGTACATATCTTAAGCCCTTCAATGGCCACACAGATTTTGCAATGTGGCAACTGAAAATGAAGGCAATTCTCATCAAAGAAAAATGTTGGGTTGCAATGACCAACAAATTTCCAGATGATACATCTAAGGAAAAAATCCAGGAAATTGATCAGCAAGCCCACAGTGAGGTTATGCTTCGCTTGGGTGATGAAGTTGCACGTCAGGTATTGAGTTTTGGTACTGCTGAGAAATTATGGGAAGGTTTGAAAAACCTGTACATGGTAAAATCTCTCCCTTCTCGCGTTTACTTGTTTAATAAGCTGTTTAATTTCAAGATGGATGTGTTCTGTCCTTTGTCTGAAAATCTTGATAGGTTTCTTACTATTATATAAGATTTGCAAAGATGTGGTGATAAAGTTGAGAAAACTCAGCAATGTATGTTGTTGTTAAAGTCTTTGCCTACTCAATTTGATACTTTTAAGGATGTTGTGCAGTACAGTACTGATAAATTGGATAAGAAAGTTATTCTTTAGTCCATTATTCAAAAAAATGATGCTTTGAAAGTCTTTAAAACAAATATGAGCTTAAATCTGACCATAAACCTGATAATAAGAATGAAGTGCTTGTTGCTAGAGGTACGTTTAAAGGCAATAAGAATAATAACAACAATAATAACAATAAGCCACCTCAAAAGGATTCCAGTAAAACTGAGTCTCATCAAAATGGTAAACCTGATAAATCTCACCTTATGTGTACTTATTGCTCTAAATCTGGTCATATTGAGAAACACTGCTTTAAGAGGAAGAAAGATGAAAGATTGACCGGTAAAAAGCCCAATGTCTCTGTTGTGCTTGAGTCTCATCCTTATTATACTCATGAAGTGCTTGCTTTGTTAAATTCTGGTGACTGCAATGCCTGGATTTTAGATTCTGGATGTACTATGCATGCTACCTTTCATAAATCTTGGTTTTCTGAACTTAAGTGCTATGATGTTGGTACTGTTATGCTTGGTGACCATTCTATGCTTAAAATTAAAGGTGTTGGCTCTGTTGCTTTGAGAATGTTTGACAATGTCATTAGAGTTATAAAGGATGTTAAATGGGTGCCTGATTTAAGAAGAAATTTGCTGTCTGAAAGTTCCCTTGAAGAATTGCAATATGATGTTTACAGTTCTGATGGTGTGAGAATTGTGTCTAAGGATGGCAAACTTGTGATTAAATGCTTGAGGAAAGCTGGTTTATATGAACTTGTTTCTACTTCTGTTATCAATCCATGTTATGGCATGTCAGGCTAGGTCATATTGGTAATAAAGGTCTTAAGAATTTGTATAAATCTGGTATTATTCCTGCTAAACCTTGCTCCATTGACTTGTGTGAAAACTGTGTTTTAGGTAAACATACAAGAAAAAGTTTCAAATCATCTGTGCATGTTTCTGCTGCTCCTCTTGATTATGTTCACTCTGATCTGTGGGGCCTTGCCCAAGTCTCTACTGTTGGTCTTAAGAGATATTTTATGTCTTTGATTGATCACTTTAGTAGGAAAGTTTGGGTTTATTTGCTGAAAATAAAAGATGAAGCTTTTGAAACCTTTAAAACATAGAAGTCTATGGTTGAAAAGGAATCTGATCTATTTGTTAAGTGCTTAAAAACTGACAATGGTCTTGAATTTTGCAATTCTCTGTTTAATGCATATTGTAAAAAAAATGGCATTAAAAGGCATTTGACAGTCCTTGGAACTCCCTAGCAGAATGGTATTGCTGAGAGGATGAACATGACTCTTCTTGAAAAGGCTAGACGCATGCTTATTTCCTCTAGTTTGAAGCATTGTTTGTGGTGTGAAGCTGTTATGACTGCTAGATATTTGATAAATAGAACCCCCTCTTCTGTGATTGATTTTAAAACACCTTATGAATTGTGGTATAAAAGAAAGCCTAACCTTGATCACATTAAGCCATTTGGTTGTACTGTATACTCCTACATTAACCAAGGAAAATTGGATCCCAGGTCACAAAAGTGTGTCTTTTTGGGATATCCTCAATGTGTTAAAGGCTATAAACTCTTTCTTGTTCAACCTGGTGTTTATAAAAATATTGTAAGTAGGAATGTCATTTTTAATGAGAATGAGTTTCTCTTTAAAATGACTTATGTTCCTACTATGCATGATACTAACCTGCAGGTATACAATGGTGATCAGTTTTATGTTCCTCAGAACAATGAAACTGAATCAGATGATGAGTTTGATATTGGTTATTCCTCCTCCCCTCCTCCGACTCTTACGTCCGTTACTCCTCCCTCTTTTGATTCTATAAACGTGCAACCTCACCAATTGGGTGGGGGAGCCCATGAACCTGTTGTTGAATCGTCAGTGCCTTCCTCTTTTGCTTCTCCTATTTATGTGAATGAGGATGCTCTTGTTGAGTCTGTGCCTGCATCTGGTTCTGGTTCCTCTAGTTCTTCAGTTGCTGAAAGGCATGATCTCACTAATTGGCAGTTAACTAGGGATAGGAGTCCTAGAACTGTCATTCCTAATAAAATGTTCATAAACAAAATTGATGAGTTTGCTTGTCTTGTTTCTGATGTCGTTAAAAGCTTTACTCTTGAAACTTATGAACAAGCTTTAAGATGTGCTCACTATAAGCATTGGAAAAAGGCTTTGGATGAAGAGATTGAGTCAATGAAAATTAACAAAACCTGGTCTTTAGTTGCTAAACCTAAAAATGCAAGACTTATTGATTGCAAATGGATTTTTAAGCTAAAAGATAGTGTGTCTAAATCTGATCCACCTAGATATAAAGTCAGGCTTGTTGCTAAAGAATTCACCCAAAGAGAGGGAGAAGGCTATAATGAAATCTTTGCTCCAGTTGTTAAGTATAAGACTCTTAGGCTCTTACTTGCTATGACTGTTGTGCATGATTTTGAACTTGAGCAATTGGATGTTAAAACTGCTTTCTTGCATGGTGACTTGGATGAGACTATCTACATGAGACAGCCTAAGGGCTTTGTTGATTGTGTTCATCCTAACTATGCTTGCCTGCTGAATAAGTCTATATATGGTCTTAAACAGTCTCCAAGATAGTGGAACATTAAGTTTGATAAATATATGAGATTCAGTCTATGTTTTAAAAGAAGTAAGTTTGACACATGCTTGTATTTAAAAGGTGTGAAGAAAAATGGTCCTGTTGCTTATGTGCTTTTATATGTTGATGATATTCTGTTGATTTCTAAATCTAAAGAGTGCATCTTAGACATTAAGAAGAACTTGCAGAAGCATTTTGACATGAAGGATTTGGGTATTGCCAAGAAAATCTTGGGGATGTCCATCCTTAGAAATAGACAGCATAAAAGATTATGGTTGCATCAATGTGAATACATTCATAAGGTGCTTGATAGGTTTCATATTTCTAGTGATAAAGTGAATAACATTCCTTTAGGTTCCCATCTTGATTTGACTAAGTCCAAGGATGTTTTGTATGCTATTGAGATGAACAATATGAAGTATATCCCATATGATGCTGCAGTTGGGTCTGCTATGTACCCATGATTTGTACTAGGCATGATCTGGCTTTTTCTATAAGTACTCTGGGTAGATTCATGTCTAATTGTTTTGAGAAGCATTGGTTATCCATGAAATACCTGTTAAAATACTTGCTTGGCTCTATGAATTTGTCATTGTTATATTCTGAGCATTTTTCTGCATCTGAATTACATGGCTTTGTTGATGCTGACTATGTTAGTAACAAGGACACTGAGAAATCAATTACTTCCTATGTGTATACATGGGCAGGTAAATGTATTTCCTAGAAGTCCTAACAATAGCCTATAGCTGCATTATCTTCCACTGAAGTAGAGTATATTGCAGCTACAGAAGCTTGTAAAGAAGCTATCTTGCTGCAAGGTATTCTGAAAGAAGTGGAAATGAAGCACTACACATTTGTACTGCATATAGATAGCCAGAGTGCTATGTATTTGTGTAGAGATCCTATGTTCCACGAGCGTGCTAAACATATTGATGTTAGATATCATTTCATTTGAGAAAAAGTTGAAGATAACATCATACATGTTAAGAAAATTTATGGTAGAGTTAATCTTGCAGATTTTGGCACTAAAATTGTTCCTTATAAGAAATTTGTGTTTTGCAGGAACTTCCTCCATTTGGAGGAACTCCAGTGATCTCTGAGTGTGATGTGTGCTTGGGCTGAGGATGGACCTGGCCATGAAGAATCCACTTATCAGTAGAGTCTGAGTCTGGCCAGTGTAAAGACTTAGAAAAGTATAGGGGTGTTTGTAATGATATGTGTTTACTTTCCTAGTCTTTTATTTGACATGTAATATTGTTTTATGTGTGTATGGACATGTATGTGTGTATGATGATTATACAAGTGATATATAGTATATAGTATGCATATATGATGCCCTATGATTTAATCTCAACTGATTAGCATTGAGCTTGGTAAGCTTGATCCTCTGACGTGATTAATTCTATAGTGGGGTCTAACATATGTGTAACATATATTATGTATATCATTTGTATAAGGTATTGTATAGGAGGAGGTTTATATTGGATTGGGCCTTAGCCCAATGTCCGGCCCATGATCTCGGCACTCTGGATTGAGCCCGGTAGCCCAGTGGAAGACGCCGAGCTTACTTTGTCTTGCCTTTGCATTTGTGGAGCGCTGCGTTTTGGGAGCTCGGGCTTGACCTAGCTATATAAGCTCCTATCCTTCGCTGGAGCTCTTCACTTCGGTCTTCGTCTTTCTCTCTCCTCACAAACGCTTTGCTAGGGTTTGGAGGTTTCCTGCTCTTGCCGTCGACTTGAGAGCGTTCGGAGAAGAAAGGTTGTTGTTGGCGTCTCTGTGAAGGTGGAACGAGCTCCGACGTCCTCCTAGGTGGCCACTCTCCTGTGCCTTCTGAGATCTAGGGTTCTTGAAGATCGAATCCTTCTTCGATCTTCGGTTTTCCCACACAGGGGGACTTTCTCTTCTTCATTTGTACCTCTGATTCACATGCATACTTAGATCTAGGGTTGTTTGCTATTGTTGCTTGTATCATCCCTTGTACAAACTCTCTATAGTGGATTCGGCCAACTCCTGAGGCCCCGTGGATGTAGGCATTTGCCAAACCACGTAAAATCGATGTGTTCGTGTTCTTGCATGTGATTTCTTTAGATCTGACTTATGTTGTTCTAGATCTTGTTCGCTTCCGCTTCTAAAACCGATTTCTAGTTTGGATTTTAGGTTTTACATAAGATTATGAACCAACTAATTAGTCCCCGGTCGAGTATTAGGAAACAAGAGTTGTATCGGATTTATTTTACTTTTTATTATAAGGTAGAGATCTACCTTTTTAATACAAAAATTTAAACCATTATGCAAGATTTCACTTGAAATTTTTACTTCTTTTGAACTCTCCCTCTCGCTCTCTTATTTTTTGAACTAGGTGAGTTGGAATTCGTCTAATTTAATTTGGATAAAATTTTCCTAATATACGACTTAACTATTTGTAGTAATTTTCAAGGAGCCTCTCCAACCTTTGGAGACTAAAATTCAACCATGGAAGCAAACAAGTCATCATCTTGGTTCCTCAAAGGCAACTCCTCCTCCAATCCAGGAAGACATTGGTGTGTGCAGGTTATAAGCTTTAATTCACATATATATTTGCTTTAAAAATTACATTTAAAAATATTTGATTGATGGAAAATGATGTTGCAATTATATTTCTACCCTTCCATTTGAAAATAGGACTTTTTCGCCTAACTATAATAAACCTCAAAATTATCCTCATACTCATGCTATAATTATATATATGGATTTATATACACTTTGAAAATTTCTTGTAAAATAATCCTTACAAGTTTAATTTGTGGCAGCAATCACATAAAATTTGTGAATTGGGTGTGTCGCCATTTTAAGATTCAAATTATTCAATAAAATGAGTAAACTCCGGCCAAATTATAACTAATGTGTAAATTAATCTAAACTTCAAAACTTGTTATAATTAATTTAATGTCTTTCATCTACCATCAAAATTACATGTTTTCGTCCCAATACAAGAAAAATTCAACAAGCTATAAAAAAAGAGATTCACGAACAAAGTCTTTAGATAAAGACCAAGAACAAAATATGGTACAAGCTAGTGTGATTAGTTGGACATTTAACCAACTTTTTCCATATCAAATGCATTTTCATATATACCCATTTGCAAAATTCTCAATTTCTCATTCACATTTTATTTCCCATCTTTTATTTTCTTTTGACAATGGTGCACCAATCAAATGGGAAAAAAACAATAACTTGAATTTATAATTCGGGCTTGGTTTTTAGGATCGGGATCCTAGCGTGGGATCGAGACAAGAGCGTAGGATCGGTTTGTAGGATCGGATCGTAGGATTGTAAGATCCTAGACAAAAATTAAAAATAAAATAAATAATAAAATAAAAATAAACCATCCTAAACAAATACCTTAATTTTAAAATAAAAATAAGCTTTTCCTCCATTAAACAAAATAAGTAACTAAAATAGTCCAATAATAAGCACTTAACATTCATAATTTGTCAAGAATAATGTCTCAAAAGGTGACAAACAGACAAGGATAATGTCTTAAAATATGACAAATATACAAGAGATAAATCACACATCCAAATATTCAATGCCATCTCTAGTTTCAAATGTCTTCATAACAATTAACCACATCATGAACAATTTCAAGCGTTCAGACGTGGATTTGTCGAGTTGAGTAACGAAACAAAGGGCTTAGGATTTCAATTTAACGTCTTCACTCTGCCTTCAATTTCCAAAGAAATGGGCTGCCAAAAAAATAAAAAAGGCTAATCGTATTCAGAAGGCCCAATATCCAAACAAAACAAACAGAATTACACAAATATGATTTTTGCTAGGATCGAATATTTCTTCTAGGATCGGTAGATCCTATCGATCCCACACGATCTCATAGGATTCTAGGTAGATCCTAGCACGAAAGAGTCTATATGTCCGATCCAGATCAAAACCTTGCCTAGAATCGTAGGATCATAGGATCGTAAGATCCGGATCGGCATCCTAATAACCATGCGCACGACGCTATCTTGCCAAACGCACGGCTCGATCCAACTGACACCGACTTCCGGATCGAGTTGACAACGGACAGTTGTGGTGCTTGCAGTGTTGTGCTGTGCTCGGGTGGAGTGTTGTTGACACCGACATGAAGTGTCGGAAACAAGTAGTTGTGCTCAGTGTTGTGTTGTACTCGGGTGTGAGTGGTGTCAACACCGATAGAGGAGTCAGTGAACTCTTTGCCGACTTCAAAAGTCGGAGTTAGCTACACAGCCTACACGGTTATACGTTTAGCGATAAATTGGTTTTGTCAATAACAACTCCTTGTAATTTTGTCAAAAAAAATACTAGTTCCTAATGCAAGTTTTGAATGCGTGTTTTATAAACTAATACTGTGATTATTAATTAGCTATGTCATTAAGTGCTTTCAATTTTAATTATGTGCAATTATAAGTAATAAAATGTTTATCCTTAGGATCTTCAATCCTTGTGGGACAAGGAATACACTACTATATGTAATTGCACCACAAAATCCCATCATAACCTTTTACAACAAAATTCAACAACAACCGAATTTACAAGTAGTACTAGATAGAAGTTAATTAAGGGGCAAGTCAAATTGCGTGTTGACTTGGGAGGGGCTTAAACATGACCTAAGATTAATTAGTTATAGTCTCGATTAATTTTCTTCACCTTTTTTTGTACGTTTGTAACAATTCTTAACATGTCCTTAAAAAAATCATAAGATGGACGAAAGAAATTGAACAAATCCTGTTTTAGGTTTCTAGAAGGGCAATTAATATTTTCCCCATTACAATCCTCTTGTTTTTACACTTTATAACACACTTCAAAACAAGGTTAGCATTTAATTATGTTTTTTTTAAATTGAAAGCGATTAGAACAAAATTACGTATAATTTTGACGTTAGTTTTTTTATAAGTTAGACTTTGTTGTTCTTTTTTTTTTTTTTTTTTTTGATTAGGTAATGATTCAGGTGAGGCAGTGCCCTACCCGAAGGCATCCTGACGGATAAGGTCAAGAAGACCTAAGTTGGTATATAGGTTATTTCCCCTGGTAGAGTAGCAAAGGTGTGCAACAAGTTAGACTTTGTTGTTCAAAACGGTACAAGATCATCCCTTATTTTAAAATATATATAATTAATGTAGCATTTTTACAAATTATTAAAAAAAAAAGATAAAATATATGAAGGTTTTAAGTTGAAATAAAATATGAATAAAGGGTGTTCAAATGTAAATTTTAAGAAAAGTTTATCCATAATGTTTATAAGAGCATTCCCAACTGAAACTCTAAAATAGAGAAAAATGAAAAATTTAGAGAAAAATATATTGTTTTGTAAAATAGAGAAATGAGGAGAGAGTAAAAATTTCTCTATATTTAGAGGGAGAGAAAACCTCTAAAATTAAATGTTTTCCTCAAGCCTCATGCCAACCATTTAAATCATAAATAAAATTTAAATGGGATTCAAAAGATAAATCTTAGTTGGACTTATAAATATTATATAATATATGAAACTAAAATGGGATTCTGTAGAGTATTAGGTACTCCCTCCGTTCGCGAAAACATGTCGTTTTAGCCTCGAGCACAATTTTTAAGGAATTTCTTTAACACCCAAATTGCCCCTAGTCACACCTCTTAATTGGTTTCAAATTATTACTCATCCAAAAATAAAGTACAATCATAATTAAGACTAAAATTGGAGCTAAAATTTAAATTTGATAAGACAAATTCAAAATAAGTAAGGTTAATTTGGGAATTAATTGGGTATATTGTCTAAAATGACATGTTTTTTTGAACAAAATCGAAACTCTAAAACGACAAGTTTTGGTGAACGGAGGGAGTATGTTATAGTGAGGGGATATTTTGGTAATTTGAGTGGCTTCAAATGGTTGTTAGAAGTCAATTACAGCTCTCACTTCCTCCATCTCTTGTCACTACAAAAAAAAACAAATTAGCAACGGCAGGATACCGTGGCTAAAAGTGGATTTGCTGTGGCCAAAGGGGGCTAGCAACGGCTATAGCCATGGCAACTCAGGCGTAACCAAACCCGCGGTGGCAAAAAGATGGTGGCAACGGCAACAGCCGTGGCTAGCTTCTTAGCCACAGTTAAGCGACGGTAAAGCACGGCCATGCTGGAGTAGCTAATGGAAGCGACGGGGCTAACCGTGGCTAAAAATTTCGGGGCAGCTAGTAGCCAAAATTTTCCCACCAAATGTTTGGCGCCCTTTTTTCATAATTTGCCACGGCAAACTGCCGTGGCTAGAGAAATGGGTGGTTTTGTTGGAATCCTGCCAAAATTTTGGCTCCTTTTCTATATTTGGCCATGGCAAGCAACCGTTGCCAATTCCTAATCATATTTTTACCTGTTTCTTTGTTTCATCTATTCAGATTGATATCCATGTCTTATTTGCAGATAATAAATCAAAAGTATTCAAACATAACAAGGTGTTTCTTCCATAACACCCTTTCATATTAAGCAAATTCCAAACAAAAGTACATAGCTACATATCTTGCCAATTCAAGTCTACAGTTTGTGTTCCGATAAAAACATGAAATAAAAATAATACAATATAGTTTTCTAAAGTTTATTATTGTAGCTTGTACAAAATCCTCACCGGCTCATTTGGTATCTTTGTTCATCATTGTCTTCAACAACCTTTAAGGGTG
The DNA here is from genome assembly GCA_037127255.1 of Persicaria tinctoria. NCBI lineage: Eukaryota > Viridiplantae > Streptophyta > Magnoliopsida > Caryophyllales > Polygonaceae > Persicaria > Persicaria tinctoria. The sequence continues at coordinate 36,443,010 of JBANSL010000019.1, read as the reverse complement.
GATCTTCACAACAGCTAGCATCTCCAACTTAATGGTCATCTGTCAGATATCACAATATTGTGTTAGAATGCAATATCAGAAATAAGCACTAAACCCCTAAATCCAAACACAACTCAATCTGACTTAATATGTACAGAAGAAATAAGCATTAAATAAAAAACAACTCAATCCAACTAAATTGCAACCTTTTATGTATTCATAATGAGAAATTGGTTGCCGAATAAAGAGAAGCACATTGGTTTAGGATTTTACTTCAGTTGGAAATTGATAGAGCTAGGATCAAGAATATATCATATTTACACACAAACACAAGAAAATGAGAGATAATAGCACGCTCAACAGCATAAAACATCCGCTTATTTCTTATGATTCTACTTTTCTAGCCTTATTTATACTAGAGCATACTCCTCAGTCAAACCATTGTGACCTTAACAATAGACAATAACAAACTTAAAATTATTTAGTTCCGGAAAAAATACATAAAATGAATTACAACTACATCAATCAACTTAACTCTAAAGCCTAGTAATTGCACCACCAAGTTCTGCAAAAAATTAGCAATAGGATATAAACTCAATGTTGAGAGAGAAAGCCAAGTTAAAAAAAACGCCATAAAAGGAGCACAATTTACCTTGCTGATGCAACCAGCAGGTGAACTTGTGTGCATCTGCATGTTGAAGCATTGGGAGAATGAAACTTTTCAGGTGAACTTGTGTGCATCTGCCTCCTATTTGGCATTTCAGAAGAACTAAGCTCTAGAAAGCTTTGCCTCTTGCTCCTACCAACATACTGAACTCTACTCATTGTAGTAGCTACACGATGGAGGATACAATCACTGAATTCAGAGCCACCTATATAAGAAGGTTCCTGAAAAGTCAAAATATCCATCTCGATAAATTTATAATCATCAAGGCATCAATAATCTATGAGCACAAAAGACGCAGATATTGAGTCTCATGAACAACTGTAAATGAAGAAAATGCCATTCATTATGGGTAAATAAGTCAGCGTAACCTAGATCAGTTAATATTTTTTAAAAATCTTGTAAGTTTGGGAGTTTTTTAAATTTTATTTTCTTAAAAAAAGTAGCATAACACACTAAAATCTCGCAAAATCCCGTTATGGGCAAAGTAACCAACTAAAATTGCATAAAAATTACCATAAGCAGAAGTAATATCCTATACTCTTTAGTAAGCTGGAACAACACTAGCAAAGCACAAATATGAAAATCAACACAAATAAGAACATGAATAGGTTCTCTATCAAAAAAACAAACGAACATGAAGGGGTTGTTTCATCTATGGCCTATTACGTGGCACTACCAATTCATACGCCTATGGATACATAGCAACAACATTTGATGAGTTTATAGTTTCTGCCACCCCTCCTAGCTTGCCTAAGTTAAGAAAAATATTGCTTCCAAATATCATAACAAATTTACCTTTCTCCATGGCCTCACCGTTGGTTGTGTTGATGGTTGACCTTCAACCTATATAAGAAATATCCAATATTTATTCCCTTAACATATCCAAAGTTAAAAAAGATACTTTAAATATTAGAGGAGATTAAAGAAAGTAAATTTCAAAAGAGATCCAAGCATGTTTATTGCACGAAACTATTTAGGCAAAATCAGGTTGCTTTAAGTACTCAATCCATCGGATTTCTCAAAGTTCTGGGAGTCTGTTTCCCCATTCACGGTAGTTTTATAAGCAGCCTCCATTACATAAAGCATGTCCCATTGTACAGATTTGGACCATGGGTGATCCTGAAGTAAATGTCCAAAAAGGTGAATTAGATTCGGTTAATCAAGGTAGAACATGTACCATCTAATAGATATATTAGATTCGGTTAACATCCCGAAGCATGTTAATATTTTGAGGATTCATGTACACGACTTGTAAAGATACTATTGCAAAGAAACAATTACCTTAATTTCAAAGAGATAATTACAAAGACACTATTACAATGAGATAATTACCTTCATTTCAAAGAGATGATTACAAAGATACTATGGAAAAAAAAGATAAGTACCTTGATTTCTTGAGCTCCTCGAGTTCCTAACCTATTTTCAACATTAAAAGCAGATGAAAAATCAGATCCTTGGCATCATCAGATATTCTTGGTTCCTCAGGAAACTTCAAGCAAGTTTTCCAATTCCATATCGGATAAAATGACAGAGAATAGCATATCAAGTGTCATAAGCTGCAGATAAAAATGATTAAAGAACAATAAAGAATTACATCGGTGTTAACGCCTTTGAGATGGAGATTAGCTAGATAAACCTGCAAGAGCCATTCAGGATTACTGCTGATAGACCAAAAGGGAATCCACACAGCGAAGAAACATACCCTGACGATGTTTTGTGCTTTTCTTCCTTATCGTCCTTTAGATACTGCTTGCACCAGGTGGAAAAAGGGAATTGTCATTCCTTTTACAAATCGAAACACATGCATAGTATTTATAATAAAACATGACTCTTTTAAAAAATCGAACACAAAAGCAAGACAAAGACCAGAAAAGGAAAACCAACTAAGGATCATCTAACTGAGCAAAATAAACAGCAAAAGGCAATAAGGCACTCGAGGGAGAATATTCTATGGAAATGATACAGAAGTTGAATAATAAATATTCCCCAAACAGTGTGAGAAATGAATAACGAAAATTAAAATAAGAAAGCACCTGCTGGAAGAAAAAAATGAAATGCAGAATAACCTTTGAGGCAGGAAGCTCTTAAAAACTGATAAAACCGACAAAGAAACAATACACTGATGACTTACCTATAGAAGGCCATACACTAGGGGGATACTCATTTCATCACAAAACGGTCACATGCCTTAAATAAGAGAGCCTCTTGATACCCTGCTTTGAGACAAGAAAAATACCCTGAAAAAATCAACACTAGGAAAAAAAAAAAGAATAAACTTGTTTCACGGCATTGGGAAGACATCAACTTCCTCTTCAACACTCATCAAATATCAAATAACCTTTCATCAAATAAACACAAGAGGTGAAGGACCATTAAGAAAAAGTACGAAGACCAGATTCAAAACACAACTAAGAGTGAAAATAGGGCTTAGAGCAAGAAAACCAATTTGGTAATGATGTCGTCTTCTCTTTGAAATTATTGAGGACTAAGACTTCATCCAATTATAGTATAAACATGTAAGAGGATCATGTTTCCATACACAATATGTTACCATGTCAATTTGCTTTAGACCTTTGCAGCTTGGAGCATTTCAACAATCAATGCGTACAAGTCCCTGAAAACAAAACAAGAGAAAATATACCATATTAATTTGTGTTTAAAGAGACTCATGCTGGCGAGTATGAAATCAATGGGATTTTGTTAACTAATACTAAGAAATTAGATATCTACCATCTAATTTGATTTTGCTCAGCAAGTTTAGATTCAAAAACGAGTGAAACTAGGGCGTAGAACAGGAAACAATAAGCACGAACAACACTACTAATTCGCATCCTAACAACCAGTCCAACGCCCTAATCGTAGCCTAAATCCCCAAATCGAAACCCTAATTCTTCAAGGTACATATTGAATTCGACTAACACTCTGTTTGGCTTACGGGTTTTTTAGGGGAAGGAAGGGGTGGGAAATTGAAGGGAGAAAGGAAAGAAAGGGAAGGTAGAGGAATTTCACTTTCCCACCAAATTCCACCCTTTTGGTAGGTTGTGAAATCCCATGAAATTGAATAGTTACTCAAATTTCATATTCCTTTCCCTTCCTTTAAATTGTTCACCCAAACACATAATTTATTTTCCCTTCACTTCTCATCCTAAAAATCCCACCTAATCTCTCAATCCAAACAGGGTGTAAGTCGACACCATTAGAGGTTCAGGAAAACATACGCGTGGGATGAAGAGGAGCCGAATGCGAAAAGTAGTCCAGGGAGAGAAGCCCTACCGCCGACCATCACCTTCGTCAGAAGAAGAGCAGCTTGTCATCGTCTTCTTTGCCCTTGTACGAATTCGCCCATCGGGAACGAGTTGTAGCAGAGAGCGGTGTGGAGAAGAGGAGTCGTTTGTCTTCGTTTTCTGGGCAGTGAGGAGAATATCGGCACAAAGAGGGATTCAAGGTGAGCTCCCAACCGGCGCTTGGCTCCGGCGAGCTTGAATTTGGCACCGGCGAGTTTGAAGGAGCCTGGAGGGGGAAGATGGGAGTAGGTTGTAGGCGGAAGTGAAAATGAAATTAGGGTTGGAAAGATTTCAAACTTATAATTTTATTTCCTTTTTTTTTAAGTTGGGTTTTGATTGTTAAAAAAAAATGGGTTTGCTTTAGCTACGACACCGTGGCAAATTTGGCGTCTCCAATTCATTGTTTGCCACAGTAAGGGTTCTGCCGTCGCAAATATTATGATGGCATCGGCAGATGGATTGGAGTTAGCAACGGGATAAGCATTGTCGTGGCAAATTTTAGCCACGACACATAATCCGTTGCTATGCTATGGCAAAAATCTACCCTACGGCCACGGGAAATGCTTGCCGTTGCTACCATTGGTGGCTAATATGTTTTTTTTTGTAGTGTGTATGTATAAATAAAGAGCTTTTGCTCTTGTAACAGATTGAGTTTGTTGTGCAATTTTTCTCTCAATTCAAGAACCTCTCCTTCCTCCATTTTTTATCTCTTCTTTGCTTCAAATGGTATCAGAGCTCAGTGAATCTCGTTGAGATTCGTAGCGTTTCTGATCCTCTGTTCATTGTTCTTCTTTGTTGTTTCTGTTCGTGTTGTTTCTGCAATGGTCGGGAGAGGTGTTGGTTCTTCTCCGCTTCATCATGGTGCTAGATCTGGTATCGGCGCTGGCAATGGCGCCGGACGAGGGACGTTTGTCACAATAACACCTCCTGCACCTGGATCTGGTGTTGGTGGACCTGGAACGAGTCGTGGTGCCCAAGGAGGTGCTGCTACTTGAGCATTTGGACCAAATCAGGTGCAATTTGGTGATTTTGCACAAGGTATCAATAATATTCATGTCAACCCATATTTCCTTTCGAACTCCGATCACCCGGGGATGCAACTCGTATCCACTTTGTTCAATGGAACGAACTTCACTAGTTGGATAAGGGGTGTTCGAATGGCATTAGAAGCCAATGCAAAATTAGGTTTCATTACAGGAAGTTGTGTTAGGCCTGATGATGATAGCGAGGATTTTGAGCGATGGAGTAGAGCCGATTACATGGTGATGTATTGGTTCATCAACTCGATGACGAGTGAAGTAGGTGAACACTTCATGTATGTGCAGTCTTCAAAGGAACTTTGGGATGAGATTAGGAAGAGGTTTTATGAGTCCAACGATCCTCTCATTTATCAGTTGCGAAGAGAGCTTAGTAATCTTCATCAGGAAAATCTATCTGTCACTGCATATTATGGAAAACTCAAGCGAATCTGGGATGAATTGTAGCTTCTTGATCCCTTTCTTGTTTGTAATTGCGAGGGAATCAATCACTGCATATGTGCTATCTTGAAAAAGATATTGGATAGGGAAACTAAAGCCAAGGTTATGCAATTATTAATGGTGCTTAATGATAGCTATAAGCATCTTAGGAACAATGTGTTGTCTATGGATCAAATTTCTGGCATTAACAAGGTTTTTCAGATGGTTGTTCAAATTGAGAGGCAGAAGGGGATTACATCTGCTGAGACTGATATGAATGCTCTTGTTGTGGGTAGAAATGGTCCATCTGATGGGACTGTGTTTGCATGCCGTGAATAAGATTTTTCAATCGAAAATTCAAGATCAGCAGAGAAAGGATTTTAAGAAACCTAAGTATGACAGGTTTTGTGAGCATTGCAAGGAGAAAGGTCATACTAGAGACTATTGTTTCAAGCTTGTGGGGTATCCAGAGTGGTTTAAGGGACCACGTGATGGAGATTCTCAGAAGTCTAATGGCAAGTTTGTTGCTAACATTGATAGATTTTAGGGTGACAGTGCTCAGCTTGAGCATCCCATGGAGTATGAAGAGGTTAAACCCGATCCAAGCTCTATAATAACTTTCCCATCTTTAGAAACTCTTTTATTTCCCAGATAAGTGTTAATATGACATCTCATATCATCAAATACACTTTCAGATAGCAGATTTCTTCTCAAATCAGGCACATATCTAACATTCTGTATGATTCTAATCTGGTTATCAAACATAAGCAAAGGCACAGAACCCACCCCTTTAATAGAAACAACATGATGATCACCCAATAGAACATCCCCTTCATCAATTAAAGTAAGATGATCAAACCATTTCTTATCAGGTGTAGCATGCATAGTGCAACCAGAATCAAGGATCCACACATCATCACATGCAGAATTATTACAGACATGCAATAATTCATGCTTGGAACAAGAACCAGCTTCAAACAATGCAGAGACACCAGACTTTTCTTTCCTAGCCTTGTCCTTCTTTTTCTTATAACAATCTTTTTCATAATGTCCAGTTTTATCACAGTAATAACACTTCACATTTTTCTTAGGATTGTTATCCTGCACATTCTCATACACTTTTTCTTTACCTTTGTTGTTAGTAGAAGAAGGCTTGTCAGTTTTAGCATTGTCATCTTTCTTCTTAAAATTCTTGTTCCTTTCCTTTCTAAACTTAGCCCTAGCCATTAAAGCCTCAGACTTAGCTTCCTGTTTAGATTTAAACACCTTCATGACCTCATTTTTCTGAAAAATAGACTCTATAATTTCCTTCTTATTCAAATTGCTACGACTGAATTGAATGACGTCTTTAAAAGTATCAAACCGAGAAGGCAAAGAATTCAACAATAGCACATATTGATGCAAATCAGAAATGTCATCACCGCATCTAGTTAAATCCTGAGTCATGTTCAAGAACTTGTCAAGGTTATCATTCAGAGAAGCAGACACATCCATCTTAAAATTGAACAACTTACACAACAGATTAATCCGACTAGGAAGAGATTTTACATAGTATAGCCCCTCAAGGACATCCCACATATCTTTCGCTATTTTCTTACTCATAACTTGTCGTGCAACCTCATCAGAGAGGCGTATCATGATCTCACTGTGTGCTATTAGGTCCAATTCTTTCTTTTTATCCTCATCAACAGTACTTGGATATACTACATTGATAGGCAACCAACATTTCTCCTTAATGAGAACAGCTTTCATCTTTAACTGCCACATTGCAAAGTCAAAGATCCCATCATAGGGCTTAATACGAACAGAAGACTCAGCCATGGCAGATCCTGACAACAAATGCAAGAAACAAATTAGCTTTTAGAATAACTAAGAAGACCTTACCTAAAAACAAGCACAAAACAACTGTAGAGAATAACTCAGCAAACTCAAAGATCTTAAAAGGTTACTTAAGAGTTTGTAGTTCTTCAAGAAACCCTAGATCCAAATAGTTAAGTCCATATCTGAAAGTTTCGAGAACAGAAAACTCAAGAATAACCAAGATCCAAAGATTCCAGACTCAGAAGAACACACAGCAAAGCAAGATCTATAGAAACCCTAAAGCATGCAAGACACACAAGGTTTCACACAAGCTAAAAACAGGATCTGATGCGTCGTACAGAGGGGAATGGCACCAGGCGATACACCCTATATAGGCCCACCCGCTTCCTGCACTAGTTTTCGCTTTCTGAGATCTATGAAGATTCAAAAAGGTTGGAAAGAGGGCACTCAAGCTCTAGCATCAAAACACAGCTCTAATACCAATTTGATATAGCAGATGTTCAACAAATACGAGTTGGACAAACAGATAAGCGGAAGCAAATGAGAAACTCAAAGCAAGAACACATCGATTTTACGAGGTTCGATCAAAATGACCTACGTCCTCGGGGCCTTCAGATCGGACCCTAAATCCACTAACTCAAATGTTCACAGGCTTACAGAGTAATCAAAAACACAGATAAACACGAAGATCATGCAACAACAAGAAACCACAAAACACTGAAGAAGAAACAAGAGCGAGACGAAGAAAATCTTCGTCAAAAGGTAGATTTGCAGAGGAACGGCAGATCGGCCACCAAGACAAGCGCCGGAGACGAACACCGGAGCCAGGAAGAAGCGACGCTCCCGGAAAGGGATGTGGCGACGCTAGGGTTTCCTGGCGCCCTCTCTCTCTCTCTCTCTCTCTCTCTCTATCTCTCTCTCTCTCTCTCTCGGACTTACCAGACGGAGGAGCTTCAACAATGACAAGCAGGTAGGAGGTAAGGAGTATATATAGGCGAGCTTACAAGGGAACCCTAGCACCAAACGCTGCGTTCCACTTAAGTTGAAGAAACCGAGCTCAGCTATTTCAAAGGAGAAGTGGGCCGGTTGGGCTCAACAGATTTGGGGGCCCAATCTTGGTTTGGCAGCTCAATGAGCTAACACCCAAAACCAAGTCTAGCCAAACCCAATTCCACCTTTCTATCATAGCCCCATATAATATACAACCATTACACATATTACATGTTACAAATAATGTACAACACCTCTACAGGTACAAACTTAGACTCAAACATTTCAAACCGTCATTTTTCGGAAAAAAATTTCAGCACCCCTTGAATCCGTCACTGCATACCATCTCACTTCCAACTTCAATATAAAACAAAATACTTCATCCTAGTTTGGGTACCGAACCAACAATTTGAGATATATGCAAAAACCTGTCTTAGCTTCTTCCTCCCAATCGATCTGATCAGTTTTACATTCACCTAAAAAAATTACAGGAAATTGATTAATGGAGCTCGACGGCACACAAAACAATCACACAAAGCTTCCTTCTACGATCCGGCAATCCCTATTCAAGTTTGCAACCAGACATCGGTGCTTGTTGCCTAGTACGTTTCATAGTTTGTGTTTATAAATGTTGTATAATTTGTAAATATTTTTAATTAGCTTACATTGGTCTCCAAAGATGGACGTATCACCCTTATCATTTTATAGTAATACTATATTCCAAATTTTCAATCATCCAAAGTTTTGTAACCATATAAATACTCGATTTTATCGAATTGGAAACTGTTATATTATACATAATATGTCTTTCAAAATCAAGTTATACATTCTATAGTCTATATTTGGACAACAAAATCTAGAGAAAATTTATGTTATAGGCAATGTTTTCGGCCTAATTAGCGGAATGTCCAAGGTTTGGGACAAATTGTAAATTTTCCCATCTCTCCCATTGCATATACAGATATACTATCAGAAGACAGAGAGAGGGGGAGATTGCCCCCAAATTCCCGATCTCCTTCCCTCCCGATCTCCTTCCCTCCAGATCTCAGCCGGAGCGAGGCTGGAGCGAGCGAATCTCCTTCCCTTCAGATCTCTGCCGGAGCGAGGCCGGAGCGAGCGAGCGAGGCCGGAGTGAGCCGGAGGCAGTGGCGAGGCGCCGGATCTGATTCCTCTGTTGATTGTCAGATCTTGTGCTCAAATCTGCTGGTTGGCGTCTCCGAATCCGGTTCAGCGAGATCGAGCGAGCGCCGGAGCGAGGTCGAGCAAGCTCCGGATCCGAGATCTCCTCGAGGAGGAAGGTAGAAGAAGTACTTTTTGTTAAATTACAAAAATTACCCCATAAATATGGGAATAAAAAAAACTAGCTATATTTTATTATGTGATTCACATTTACTATATTTTTATTTTTACATTTGCACAACATAAAGTTATATTTGCACAACAAATTGTTATATGTGCACAATGTAAAGTTATTTTTGCACAACAAAAAGTGATGAAACCAAAAAAGAAGCGGAAAAAAAATATATTACATTTGCATAACAAAATGTTGTATTTGCACAACATACGATTATATTTGCATAAGTACAACGTATGGTTATATTTGCACGCCAAAATGGATTGACACGGGAAAATAAAAACTAGACTTTGGTCATATTTGCACAACATACGGTTATATTTGCACATGCACAACATACTCTTACATTTGCACGACAAAATGTAAAAAAAAAAAATTAGACTTGGGAAGGGGGTGAGCATTTCAACAATTTGTCCCAAAGTGTGGACAAATCCTTAATTGAGACATTTTTTTTTGACATTTTGCAAACTCCCAAAGTGCATGAGGGAAAGATGAGAAAAAGGATAAATGTTCTAAAATATCAAACAAGTGTATCAGTATTATATCATGGGTCAAGAGACTTAAGAGTACGTATCACATCGAAAGTTGAGTATAACAAGTCTTAGCATATAAGTCATTGGTTACTCCTCTTATTGTTAATTGGTTTTAGGATGAAACCTCACTCGACTTATGTGCTATAAGATACTAGTGTACAAGCGCCCGTACACATGATCCTCGGTCATGAGTCCTAACGGATTTTATATGAGTGGTAAAGTCAAACGGTCCGACTCTCGATCCTGAGCTATAAGATATATAAAAAGAGAATGTGAGGTTAGATCCGTTGTCCAAATGTGAACTAGAGACAAAGACCTTAATTGTACTTGCGGGAACATGTACGTTGTGCGTCTCACATTGAAAGTTGATAATAATAAGTCTTATCATATATGCCAGTGGATTACTAAAATGGAACTTCACTCGACTTATATGATATATCCGTACACAACTCCAGATCACAAGTAGCTTAACGGATTTAAGATATCATACACTCATAAAACCTCTAGCTAGAAGTGTATGTGCTCCATAGACCAGAAGCACATGTTGGGAGGGGAATAGATAGAAGATAGGGTAAGGGTAGAACAATGGACAAACTTGCCTGAAAACTGATAAATGCAAAAGATGTTAACTTGTAGCAATTAAAGTAGAAAGGACAGTCAACTTTGTACTGTGTAGGTTGACATGTGTATAATGTATATATATGATTAGTTTATAAGGTCTTTAGTCGCCCATTGTTTCCTTGGCCGATATCTTATCTTATTTTACTTGAAATAAATGAGAAAAAACAGAAGATTAAATTGTGTCCCAATCGGCCCTCTCTAAGAGCATTCACAATGATAATATCTATTATAGGTGTCTTAATTTTTTTTATATTGAGTGTCTTATGTCAGGAATTTTTGGTTGAAAGAAGAAACTCCAGACAAATTTTGAATAAACTTCCTGCCACACTACCTGCAAAAAGCCTGACTTTTTCCTGCAAAAAAAAAAGAGGACACCCAAAAAAAATAAGCATAGTGGATGCTCTAATATTCGAGTACGTACTAGAGTGAGATGGTTGGAAACTCGATCTCCACATTTAATCAGATATTCGGTATTCGATCCTATAAAAATATAATCACAGTCATTTTTACAAATATTTTGGAAAATCAGAATTCGACCCTCGCGTTTTCCCTTTGGGGTATCTGGTCAATGAGAAATAGAATCCTCTTTGACAACAACGACATTAAGAACACGGAAGAATGGATAAAGACTATTAAACAATACATGATTAGTTGGAAAAAAGCACAAAAAGAAGAGCTAGAAGAAGACACGACAACTGCTAAAACAGGTTCCAGCCAAATCAAAACAAAAAAATAGAAAATTGTTAAATGGAAAAAACCTGCCGATGGCTTTGACAAACTTAATTTTGATGGTGCTATGGCTAGCTCTGGTCTCGCTGCCTCGGGATTTGTTATTTGCGATTGTCATGGTTCAGTTATCGCTTGTGGCGCTCGGGACCTTGGTCGTTTTGTCCCCTACACAAGCTGAATGTCGCGGTCTTCTGTTCGGTCTCCAGATTGCTTCGATGAGGGGTCTCTCTCGGCTTGAGGTGGAGGGAGACTGCTTGATGCTGATCAACATCTTGAAGGGGATCTGGCGGTGTTCTTGGGAGATTGAGATGGAGGTTTCGGATGCCATCGGCCTCTGTCGCACGTTCGAGAGTATTAACTTCTCACATACCTTAAGAATGGGGAACCAGGTTGCCGACAGACTGGCGCATTTGGGTTTCTCTACGTCGTTTATAACCGAGTTGATCGATGCCTGATGACATTGACGATGTCGTTCGTCATGATGCTATTGGACAGTGATTCAACCGCGGTTGACAATGCATCCCCAAATCCTTGCATTATATATTTCAAAAATATTCGATATTCGAATTCGAATAACGGGGTACTTCCTTCAAAGAGAATACTTTAACTCGTTTATTAGGCCTACTAAATATGAGGTGAATTAAATATTGATTTAGATTTTAGATCAAAAGTAATATCGTGCCAATTAATAAGATCATCAATGGTATTAACTATATCTACGCGGTGAACTAAATACTAATTTCGAAAATTTAATGATGTCAAATAATAATACGAATTAGTATATGGAAATCAATATTAATATTAATACAAACTTTAAAAATTACTAAAAGGTATACCAACTATTTTTTATCAAATCAATTTTAATATGGAAAAAATTTGACTAAATTTTTTACATGACAATCGAAAATATTCGAAATTTTGGTAAATCTAACAAATTAAATGTGCACTTTAATAAGTAGGCAATATATATTTGTAGTAGATAGAACTTAAGGTGATAGCAAAGTACCGAATTAATTATAAAGTTGATCATACAAGTTGGACTATATGGTATTTAATTTGTATGATCAAAACATTGGTCAAAGTTGGAGACTATGCACTATTTGAACAGATGCACTTGAAATTGAAATCAAACGAATTTGATAGGATCCCTGTAGACAACTGTACAGTGCCATTTATTAAGAGAACATTACATTATCTTTATGTGTGCCACTGCCACTTGTATATATATGTGAATTATCGTCAAGCAATATGAACACCTCATTCGAATCAAAAAAAAAAAAAAAAAATGAACACCTCATTTAATTTCTTGACCAAACATTACAAATTTACAATGCATGTTTATTGATAATTTGAGATGATCAATCAATGTATATAAATGAAAGTTATGAAACCTAATTAAGCTCTTCCCGCTCATTTAATATGGAATTCATGACAAAATGTTATACATTTACTTTTTGGAAAAATGAAGGTAATTAATACGGAGTATTGTATATTACTCCTCAACGTGGTCCACGTTCAAGGGTTTGTTTGGATGACTATTTATTATGATTTATAATGCACAATTTTGTATTATAATATATATTATAATGTAAAATTGTGCATTATAAGTTATAATAATTGGCTATCCAAACACATCCCAATTAGACGTGGTATAATTTCTAATTAATCATCTTTAGAAGGATAATTAGTTCACATTCAAACCGACGTTGTTTATGTCAAATGCAATGGTATTTCACGTCAAAAGGGATGTATGATTTGCAGTGTATATAGTTTTCACGAAAAAGTAGGGCAACCTGTTTTTCTAAAACTATTTTTTGTTTTAAAAAACCCAACTATTGAACCGTTTGATCATTATATTGGACACAAAATATTAAAAAAATAAAATAAAGCCAAAGGTCTATTAAATTTTAAACTTAACCAACCCGTATGTGTGTGCATTCTTGTACATTCCACATATGCACTTGATCTATCTAGATTTATATAGAGCACAAAACTTATTTATCCGTATATATTATAAGTATAAATAAGTTCATCATCATCATGGGACCCAGCTACCAAGTTGAGCTCCATAATTCTTCTGAATGTCAACTAGTTGTTGTTATTATTATTGTTATTGTTGTCATTATTATTACTATTAACAACAATATGTCCAAATTCTTGGTGACTCATGGTCAAATTGTTCATTACAATAAGGGAAATGGAGCAAGTTTTTTTTAAAGATGGGTAATGGTTAAATTTTTTATTAATAAATATTAACTTATAAATGATATGTCAAATGCTCTAAGGGCCTATTTAGTAGGAAAATAAATAAATGTATTCATAGATTAAAATTTTGACTATTACCTATCTTCTCTCATTTTTCACCTAAAATTTCCCTCAATTTCCCCATTTCAATCCCCTCCTATCTTTTGTTCTCCTCTAACCTCATAAAAACGAGTATTTTTAACTCCTCTAAATAATTCAAAAAAAAAAAACTCTATACATGTAACGGCCCAGGATTATGATTCCCGGGTTATGTTTCGAGGGATGAAACCCCTCGTTAGGATCTTGCGCTCCGAGTACAGGTTGAAGGTTTGAAACCGAAGATTTGTAGTTTAAAGCGGGATTTCGCACCCAAATCCTTTAAGTCCGTTGGAGACCCCGGGATAAACCCATGTACCTGTCCTAAGTCTACAACGCGGAGAACATTTTATCATGCAAAGGACATAAGTGCTGAAAACGATACAACCAGTTCCGCGGCAAGGCCGGGTCAAACAGAGTATAAGTAGGAAGAAATCCCAAAAAGTGTAAATCTGGTGAAGTCATAGTTCAACACTCACTCTCCGCCATATGAAAGGACCCCATCATAACAACACGAAATAAAGGAGTGAAACGGGTACCTGAATCTAAAAAAAAAAGAGGGGGATCTGGGTCAATCATCAGGTCACTCATGCGCGTGTGTAACCACACTCTAAGAGGCATATAATAAGCATCCTATCCCTAAGATGAAATGTGTAATGCAAAGCGGAACTTAAACAGACAAGTATACGGATAATTAAGTGCGGACATAAATAAAGAGGCGCGCATTTACAAGAAATGCCAAATAGCATGTCCCTCTAGGCTCCTAAAGAATCCTCTAGCAACTCCCTTCGAAGGGAACTACCTCACCCACGGTGCAGGCAATCCCTACGTAAAGAGCCTACTAACTATGAAGGGAAGGCAAACAACGACACCCATACAAGGCCTAAGGCTCTAAGAGTCCTATGGCGACTTATTACCAAAAAGTCTACCTCACCCGTCAGGTGCAAGCAACTCTCTATAATAAGCCCCACTAAGATGACATGAATAAAGAAAAAAGGTCACATCCGATAAACACCTATAACGGCCATTTCCTAGCAAAGACATATAGCAAGTCATATGGTTTCCATTTTAGATCCTAAGCGTGATTCTAAGTCGTAGGGTGCATGAACACTAGCCTACTATATAACACCCAGTGCATAGAGCGCCCATCATGAGTAAGTTCAAAGAACTTACCTGGAGAAGCGCATAATCCAAACAATGATCAGCAATGGCAAGCAATCCAACATATTAGAGATCACCTAGTAATCCCATAAATAACATAATAAGTCTAAGTCTAATTTACACAAAGCACACAAGTCACATATGAAACATGTAAGATACACACATATGATAACTCAACCATCTTGTCATTATTAACATTATCATCTCATCTTCAATTCTCATATTGTCTCATCATATCTCATAAATTAACATCTTTCTCAATTCGATCATAACATCATCCTCATCAGGTCATGACAACCTCCATATCATACTTAGTCAAATTCGCATACTATCATTTTATACTCATACTTTCCATAAGGATATATATATATATATATATATATATCATTATCATCATAAGTATCGAACATTTAGTCGCTTCTAATAATCACTATAATATCATGCTATTAGTCACACATATCATGCCGTTAGTCAAACGATTATATTATCATGCTAGTTAGTCATTGAACAAGTATAATTCCCAAGTCAGTTCCAAAACCTTTTTGAAATCCGAACCAACCAGTTAAAGATTTTGACCCTTGAAAATACTCGCTAAATTCTTTTTTCAATTTATTTATTAAAACACTCTCCATCCTTGAAATTCTTTTCTAAATTTATTTTAAATCTCCAAGTCCAAATAATATTATATGATATTTTAAATACCCTTTATTAACCACTTTTCATAAAATATATTCCAAATCCTTTAAAACTCCAACCATTTTTATTTAATAAAACCAACCGTTTAGAATATCTCCAAAATAGTATTTTCTTTTTTAAATCCTCAAATAATATTAATTAGTTAAATAAATAATTAAAGAAGTAAACGGTTAAACCCGAACCGCACCAAACTCATTTAAATCAAACCGAAACGAACCGAACCGAACCCGTAAATAAAAACCCAACCGGTTAAATACTAAACAAAATATATATAACTAAACCGGGGGCCCCGCGATGCCACATTGGCATCTCCTTCTTGATTTCAAACGGAGATCCCGCCCCGCCATGGTTGCCTGCTCCGCCGAGGAATCCCGCCGGTGAGCCTGGGCCCCACCTTCCGGCCTCCTTTGCTGGCGTTGTCCAGCACTCAGCTCCGCCTCGCCTCGGCCTCTTGTGCTCGCTTCTCGCTCGCACTCCCGGCCTCGCTCCCTTGCAACGCTCTCAAGCTCGCCTCGCCCTCTCGGACACGCTCTCGAGCTTGCCGGAGCTCTCGAGCT
Source organism: Persicaria tinctoria (assembly GCA_037127255.1). NCBI lineage: Eukaryota > Viridiplantae > Streptophyta > Magnoliopsida > Caryophyllales > Polygonaceae > Persicaria > Persicaria tinctoria. The sequence goes on along the minus strand of JBANSL010000019.1, from coordinate 36,426,821 downwards.
CATCCGATCGTCCCGCACTCAGCTCACGCACACTCGACACTCGCCCACAGCCCGACCCAAGTCAGAATCGAATCAAAACAGAGGGAGGAAAGGTGGAAGCTCACCGAGGAAGTTCGAGACTTCGGAGCTCTCGATTGGAGGTCTGAGCGTCGTCGGTGGCTCGCGATGGCTCATCGGACCTGCATCGGACATGGGTGAGGGTGATGGCGAAGATCGGGGGTGATTTGGATTGGAAACGAAGGAGTATGGCTTACTAGAAGGGGCGTAGTGCGCTCGAACAGGGGAAGGACGTGGAGGTTTGGCGTCGGCACTGGGGCTCCGGGCTGCTGCTTCTGGGTGGCTCGAGGGAGGTGTGTGATGCGGGTCAAGCTGGCCTTCTGTGGGTCAAACAACGATCTTGATCCAGGCGACGACTCGAGGACGAGTCGATTTCAAATGGAGGAGAATGATGTCATGCTCAAGCGGAAGAAGAAGGCTCCACCTTGGAAGTCGTTAAAGAAACGGCGTTAATTATTTTATTATTTATATTTCTTATTTTTTTTATATATATTCTATTTTTAGTAACTCCTATGTTAGTTGGAGTCTAATTATAGACTTGCTTATTTTTAGTATTTCTTAGTTAGATGGTTAGGAGTTTAGATTAAGTTTTATCTTCTAGGTTTATTTATCGTTAGGATTGAATTTCTATCTTTATCAACCTAAATTCTATCTTGCACGGTAGAATTGGTTCTTAGGTTTTCTATTTAAAAATTGTAGTTCTATTGAATTAAATCAGATTGAATAGAATTGAGAAACCCCTTTATGGATTAAAGGGTTCTCGATTATCAATCCCAAAAACTCTTGTATTCTTGTGTTCTAAAGTCTCTCGGTATTACACTCATCATCGTCATCTTCATCCTTCACAATCACCATCACCGTCACCTTGGTTCAACAACACCGAACCCAGTCCCGTCGCCACCAGGAGGCTAGGCGCTTGGCGGCAGCGATCCAGTCTCCCGCGCTAGGCGCTCGCGCCCCTGCGCTTGTGCGCGGCTCCGTCTCACTACCTCGCTCGCGAGCGCTTTCCGCAGACGGCCTCGTTCTCGCGCACAGCGTCTCGCGCCGTCGCTCATCGCTCTCACTCGCGAGCCTGCTTCAGTTTCCGAGGTTGCGCCCCACGTCTGGTCTGCTGGCCTCTGAGACCCCCGGCTTCAGCAGCCCCGGATCTTTCCTCGCGCGCTTCCAGACCATCGCCTTCCTTGCGTTCCTTTTCTGTCAATTTTGCTAATTAGATTCAATTTAACTAAGTTGCCTTCGTTGTTAATAATTTAACTAGGCGCTCGCGCCCCTTCGCTTGTGCGCGGCTCCGTCTCACTACCTCGCTCGCGAGACGCTGTGCGCGAGAACGAGGCCGTCTGCGGAAAGCGCTCGCGAGCGAGGTAGTGAGACGGAGTCGCGCACAAGCGCAGGGGCGCGAGCGCCTAGCGCGGGAGACTGGATCGCTGCCGCCAAGCGCCTAGCCTCCTGGTGGCGACGGGACTGGGTTCGGTGTTGTTGAACCAAGGTGACGGTGATGGTGATTGTGAAGGATGAAGATGACGATGATGAGTGTAATACCGAGAGACTTTAGAACACAAGAATACAAGAGTTTTTGGGATTGATAATCGAGAACCCTTTAATTCATAAAGAGGTTTCTCAATTCTATTCAATCTGATTTAATTCAATAGAACTACAATTTTTAAATAGAAAACCTATGAACCAATTCTACCATGCAAGATAGAATTTAGGTTGATAAAGATAGAAATTCAATCCTAACGATAAATAAACCTAGAAGATAAAACTTAATCTAAACTCCTAACCATCTAACTAAGAAATACTAAAAATAAGCAAGTCTATAATTAGACTCCAACTAACATAGGAGTTACTAAAAATAGAATATGTATAAAAAAATTAAGAAATATAAATAATAAAATAATTAACGCCGTTTCTTTAACGACTTCCAAGGTGGAGCCTTCTTTTTCCGCTTGAGGATGACATCAAATACACTCTCTGTATTCAGTTTTGAATGAGTAATGAAATCGTACATTCTCCTCCACTACAAATCGCGCCTCACCTCAATTCATAGCACCTCTCTTTGTTGCATTCTGCAGACCTAAACAGACTGCATTAACCTTAACCTTTGTTTGTATAGTACTAGCTTAATTATAAATTAAGCAATGTATCAAACTAAAACGAAAATTTATCAAAACATAATGATGATGAGATTGGCGCGTTATTTGAGCTAATATATGCAAGTCTTGAGCAAAGGACTACTATATAGCATAACTTCTTATGCTTTTGTCGGCAAAGCCCCCACCACATCATTCTGACTTATGACTATATATCGATCCTTAAGCTTACCACCGATGGACTTATGGTTAATTAATTGACTTTCAAATCTATTTGAGATCGAGTTTGAGACACACACTTTAATTTGTTAGTTAGGCTATATATATTATTATGTACGTTAATTACCCAAGAACATTTTACCTTTTCTTATTTTCTGATTTTTTTGGTGGTTGGGTAGTTTTGCTAAATGAATAATGTATTTTTGCAAATTTTTATACGTGGGTGCAATTGTTTTCAAAAGTAGATATTTTTGCAAACCAATTAGGAAAGTGGGGTATTTACTACTAATTCCCCATAACCTATCTCAAATATAGTAACAGGGGCAAAAATGTCATAATAGCACATTTACTTAATTAACTTACCAAAATGAACATTTAGCAAAATAATCTATCTCAAATAGACATTTACCAAAATTTACCATTTTTTAATGGGTTGTTTTTTTTTTAATCGGTTAGGTTATCAATTATATCATATTTATGATAGTTAAATCATAAACGATGTTTCTAATTTTATATTACCAATGACATAAGTTAAATAACGTTAATTTGAAACGATTTTGCCAAATTGAGCTATTTAAATTTGTTTTTCTTTGTTATGCATTTAGTGATAGAGAAATCTTTACTAATTAATGTTTTTAGCCTATATCAGCAAATCTTAATACTTCAATGATAACATCAATCATGTCCCAATATAAAGAAGCAAAATAATCAAAATCAGTATGATAATTAGAGAGAAAGCACATTAGAGCAAACCTCTATTAATCCTACATGCATCCGCCCTATGATGGTTTTGAATGAACATTCACATCTATATAAATATATTGTACAACTTAATATTTGAAACTAAGAAAAGAAACTAAATGTATGTTTTTTAAGATACGTTAAGAATGAATTTGTTTGTAAATTTGAAATTTTAATTTTTTTTTTAACTTTCAATATAATATATTTTTTTATAAATCCAAACTGGATGTGTTTGAGAAACGAAGAAATAGGGAAATAGTCAAGTTGAAAATTGATTAACACAATCCATGTTAAAAAAAACCCCGATAACGTTCTATGAAGTCAAGGGCCAAAGTTGTTAGCCTCTCAAAGTAGATCGGTAAAGTATTAAATATTTAAGTTACAAAGATAATTATCAAGTTATTGACTAAAAAATAAAAGTTTCAACAAAAAATGTAACTTTGTTCAAATTCAACTGTGTAAGCATAATTATTGCTATTTAATTAAGTTTTTAATCTGATTTTTTTCCAGTTTAGGTATTTATAAAATACTATATACATTTATGTAGTGCAAAGTTACACGAAAATTCTTTTAAAAACTTACGCAAAAATAAAGAAATTATTTTTTTTACTGGAAAACAGTTATTTCATTTCGAATTAACTTATAATCCGATATAATGAAAATATTTGGTTTTGTTGTACGCATATATAGTTTGGTTTCAACATCTTATTATAAATCAACACATTATGTCAAATAAAATTAGCAATCAATGATTCCGTGATTAAAATGATTGGTTTTATCATTTACGACCATTAGGTTCTGATTTATTTCATGAAGTATCAAATAAAATAAATAATTATGTTGAACGAAATGATTGAAATACTAATTTAAAATTATTAAATATTTAAGTATGAAACTCAAGTAAATAAAGTTAAAAAAAACTGCATTAAAATATAAGATCAAAATATTGTATTAGTACCAAAATTTGAAAAATATCTATAAACTATTAGAAAAACATCTTCAATGGATTTAGATAAACATTGATAACCATTCTCGGTTGAATATAAATTATTGACATTTTTAAATTTGGGTAGAGGAACCATATAAAATCTCATATATTTGAATAACAAATTTTTATTTAAATTACAATATTGGAGTAATTAATAATTATGCTAATTAATTATTTAAGGTGGGTCCAAGAGGCATAAAAATTCACCACATGGGATTTTTAGGTCTATAATTAAGGAGAGTTTGCCAAGTGGCATCATTAACATCTGTTTTAGTATTATATTAGATATTGATGTTAATGAGAAGAGACGTTCATTAGCAATATTCTATTACACACAATATAATCAAGTGGATGAAGATTTTAATTCTTTTGCAAGATAATATTGTTGCGTTACATATATTAAGTGATCGAATGAAGATTTTCATCCTTTTTCCTTTTTTGCAGAAAAGATAGTATTATGGCATAGCAATTGTATATTCAGAAGCAATAACAATTATATATTCATAAGTACACAACCATAATAAAGATAGTATTTTGCAGAAAAGATAGTATTATGGCGGGTCGCTGCATTTATACCACATAATTAGTGAACGGAAGAGGAAGGTGAGGGAGAGAGGAACTTGAAGGTGGAGAATTGAGAGATTGTTCACAAAGCCTGAAAGTATGAATGTTAAACGTTAGTCAAGAAAGGCTGAAATGAGAATATAAATCAGATATGTCAAGTATGAATGAATAAAGATCGAGCATATATATCAGAGGGATTAAAACGGGAAGTGGGATGAAAAAATGTGAGTGAATTGTAACTTTCATTTTTGATTTATAGAGGGTTATTTAAAATCTGAGTGGGTTACACATGTTGTAAGATAGTGTTAAAATATATTGATTTTATGATAAATATGCAATATTTCAAATAAAAAGGATAAGCATTGAATTTCTGTTTTTTTTCACAAAACTTTAGAGTCAGATTGGATGAAATCTCATCAAAAAAATCATTTAGTTGAGATTTTATCGAGTCAGATAAGCAATGAATTTCTGAATTTTCAGATTTGATATAACAAATCATTTAGTTAAGATTTTCACGAAAAAAAAAACAATTACTTAAAAAGAAAATATGATTATCAAATAAAAAATTATAAAATCACAATTAATTAATTCTTAATTGGTTAAGAAACCTATACTAAAGGAGAATACGCCACATGTCTTAGGCGACTTCTCCTTTAGTATTATAACTAGCACAGTACCCGTGCGTGACGCACGAGATTTGTAAAATATATTATGTTGTTCTAAAAGATATTATCATAATTTATCTACATTATATATAATAATAATAATAATAATAATAATAATAATAATAATAATAATAATAATAATAGTAATAATAATAATAATAATAATAATAATAATAATAATAATAATATGAAAACGATATAGAAAAATAATATTAAACCCAAACATCAAAATGATAAATATACTAAACTGGTCTTGCTCACTCGATTCACATCTTCGATCATTAATTAAAAGTGTGCTATATAGATCACGATAACTTCATTAATCCACAATGTTGGAGAATTCATAGCGTCGTTGTACAGTTTTGGTTTTGGAGGTATTGTCGGGTTTAAGAAACCTGTAAAATAAATATAGTTCATCTTAAGATGATATATTTACACCAAATAAGTAAAATAAGGCACGCAATACCTTCTTTGATATGCATTAGTGTCAGAAAAAAATCGGATTTATATACAACTTTGTCACATCGGCTAAATTCTCTCATCTACACACAACAAAAGTTAAACATGTAAAAGTAAAGAATGGATGTTCACGAGGTAAAATAAAAGAAATTATAATTATTGGTAATATTGAGAAATAAGGTCATTAGAAATTATAATTATTGGTAATATTGAGAAATAAGGTCAATAAATATAGTTAAATAAGAAATATGATTTGAAACTTATGTCCAATATCTTTTACAATAAGAAATTAAAATATATCAATGATGTATCTATTCAACTCCATATTGATGGATATATATATATATATATATATATATATATATATATATATATATATATATATATATATATATAGTTGTTTAAATAATTTCGAACCAACGTACAGGTCACTTCAACATACGATTCTTGTGAAAGAATTCAATATTAAAGGTGGTAAAACAAATAACTAATATCAAAATATACAAATCAATGCATATAAAAATGAACTTCCCTATCATTCTTCACGATAAGATCACCCAACAACAAATCTAACTTAGCGTCTGAAAAGTGGTCGATTACAATGTTGGATCCCCGTTTCTTGAGCACTTTGTTTTCGAAGCGTGCCTTCGTCTCGAACACGTCAGGCTTCCTCCAATTCAACTTGGGCAATGATCTTCTAAATAACAAAGATATTAAGTTTTAACACAAAATAAATGAGAAAAAAATAAATAAAATTTACAACAGAAAGTAATTAATTGGTTAATTTAATTAAAAAAATTAAATATCTTTAATTCAAACGGGTAAAATTTTTTTAGGAGAAATTAATATTCTAGTAAATTTGTTAAATTATCATTAAATTTATTTTAATTAATAATTGATTAAATTTTGTTAGTTATATAGGTGGGGCAACACTTAATGAAAAACTGTCACGTAAGCCTTGATTTAAGGTGAGGTTGCCACGTGTATCTTTCACATCTGTTTTAGTATTATATTAGATATAGATTATGGATGTTAGTATGTTACCCTTCCATATTAACACAAATTATGAGCAAATTAATTACCATGATTATATAATACAGTACATACACCCACTAAGGTGTGACAAATAGATTTTGATTATATAAATCAAGCCGGCAACTAACAATAACTACCAAAGTTTTGTTTACCTTTAAATATTTTTAAGCTCTTCAAAAAAATATATAATAAAATAAAAATGACTTATATTTTTAAATCGAGAAATTTATTTTTACGTTTAAACTACCATATTGACCAATGTGAAAGTACTTTTAGAATAATAATATAGACTAATAACCTTCCATGTCCCATCCTAATTATGATGGATGTTACCCTTCCATGTTATATACATTATGAGCAAATTACCATGATTATATGATATATACACCCACTAAGGTGTGACAAATAAATTTTGATTATATTAATCAAGCCGGCAACTAAAAACTAACTACCAAGGTTTTTGTCGGCTTTAAATATTCCAATATCATACATCAAGTGATCTAACACCTTAGGTGGTTAAGCTGAGTGTGGCCCGGTTAATTATTAGGGAACATGTAGGTTTACACCTTTAACTTAAAGATTAGATAGGGAAATTATTTAATTAAATCATACTCCCTTCGTTTGGAAACTATGTTATTTACTATTTACACATATTTTTTTAAAATAATAAAAAATTATATAAAATATTTAATTTTTTACAAAATTTTAACAACTTTATTTTAAGAAACGACATATTTTGCCGAACGAGGGAGTACTACCAAATGTACATACATACCATAGAATATATAATACTTCTAGTGAAAAAATAAAGTTAGGTAGGGTGTGTTAGGTAATCGAAGCTGAATGAGTAGCTAAAACTAAATAGGTCATTGAAGTTGAATGGTTAATTGCATAAAATATATATTAAATTACACTATTAATAAGCTAGTAATGTTTTTGTTAATATTAACTGAATGAGTAACTGATAAAACTAGTTAATAAAATGAATAGATTTGTTTGCATAAAAAGAAAATTTTCGAAAACGGTAGATAAAATATAATCATTATTTTATTTTATTTAAAACTATATAATAATAAAATAAAATGCTGTGAAAAACTACTTGGGTCGTCAAGCACACCCTTAAACTACTTGAGATCTACCGAGTCCCCCAAAAAAAGGGAAAACTAATTAAAATACCCCCACATTTGGGGGTATGGTAAAAATATATCCTCAACTTTCAAATGTAATAAAAATATCCCGATCTTTGCGTGTAGTGTTAATATATTACCACAAGTTTTTTCACGAGTCAAAAATGCTGACAAGACAGCCTACGCGGATTTTTTAAAAGGGTTTTCTTGAACAGTGTACTTAGAAAATAAATCAAGAGTTGGACCGGGTTCATACTCAACGCCTTTTCCTCTCTCATATCTTCTTCCATGGACCGTGGTCGCCTCTTGATTTCCAGGTAGCTCATGATTCCTCTTTAATGTCAGTCTTCCTCCCTCGTGGTCGACTATCTTAAGTTGTCTTTCTCACATCTTCTTCCCCTTTGATTCGTTCACGGATTTGGGTGGGTAAGTTTTTTTTTCCCTCTTCGTTGTTGTTGTTGTTGTTGTTGGTTTAGTTTTGCTGTCGGTTTGGTGTTAAAAATAGTCGTGTTGTGTTAATTTGAGACAATTTTGACCAAATTAGTTGCTTGGTTGAATCAATTTTGTTTTTTCGGGTTTAGTTTGTTATCGTTTTATTTTTTCCTAAGGAAACCGATCAAGAAAACCTAATTTTAGTGTTAATTTGTAAAAAAAAGGCTTCCACGTATGTTGTCTTGTAAAAAAAATCCACGTAGGCTGTCTTGTCAGCATTTTTGACCCGTGAGAAAACACAGGGTAATATATTATCACCACCCTCAAAGTTCGGGATATTTTTATTATATTTAAAAGCTGATGATATATTTTTACTATACCCCAAAAGGTGGGGTATTTTAATTAGTTTTCCCAAAAAAAAAAAATGAAGATAGTTGATTTTTCGTATGCTATTATAGTATTATGTTACATCGATAGGCGAACAAAATGTTAGATGCCACTTAAACATTGATTTTATGTTATCGATCGAGTAAGGGATGTGCATCATAAATCGAATAAACTCACATGTATGATGTATGCCTATACCGATTACTGCCTAGCCAGTGGCGGAGACAAGAGGCCATGGGGAGCACGCGCTCTTCTTCTCATCCAATAAATTATCTATCTATATTCTTCACGTCGATAATTTTATTTTGATATATAATACGTTATAATCCGATATCTAAGTAAAAAAAGTTATGAATATTTCAAATTTGAAGGTATTTTAATTACTTTAATATTATTTCAATAAATTACTCCATCCGTATATATGTCATTTGACTTTTGTGCACGTTTTTTTAATGATGTAAAAACTCTATAAAAATATTATTTCAGTATTATTCTTTTATATCTTAATTAGATTGACATTCTCGTACTTTAATTCATCTCAGGAGCTTCGAAACAAGATGTTATACTGCTCATTATGACTATTAGGTAAAAAGTTATCCAACTTTAACTTTTTTATATTTAGTTATATATACATTATTACCTATTAAGAGTAAAACAAAGTACATATTGGCTCAATATTTATTATATTGCATTTTCTATCATTATTTTCATTAATTTTTTTTCTTCGACGATTTCATTTATTTATTTATTTATATTTTTACCAGAAAAAAGTAACGCCATTTTATCATAAACTGACGACGTTTTACCCTAAAATAACCTATTTTTTGTTGTATTATATAGAATTTTTTATACCATTTTAATCCAAAATAACACCGCACATATAAGATTGTGCCCCCTCTCCCAAAATTTTTTAGCTCTGCCAGCGCAGTAGCGCACAACCCAATAAGATTTCAAAATAAACCCCATTGGACCTAATATATTAGGTTTACTACGACGTGTATGTATATGTTTAGAAGCATGACTCCAATTATTCACTCATCGAGCATATATTGACCTGATAAAAAAACATATATACACACAAAACACACCCCAATAATTCACTCATTGAACTCTATTGAAATTTGTTGGAACTCGTGACTAAAGGTCGTGTATATAGATGGTTGTGTGCTAGTAGTTAAGCATATGAGTCGAGTGATGTTATATCTTAAAATCAATTGACAATGGGATAAGTAGTTCACCAATTTATATAATTGGGTTATTTTTGCTCGATTTTAAAGTGAGACTTTTTTGGTCTCTTCACGTCTTTCAACAAAATTTGATACTCCCTCCGTTTCTTTTTAATTGACTTTTTACTATTTATACACGTTTTTTAAGGTGTAAAAAACTATATGAAATAATAATTTTTTAAAATATTTTTTTCAATAATATCATACTTATTGGTGATAAATATAATATTATTAAAAAAACATTATTAAAATATTAATATTTAATATAGTATTTATCGTTCTAAAACTACGTGCATGACTTGAAAAAGTCACTTAAAAGAAAACAGAGGGAGTATGATAAAAAATTAAAAACAATTACTACATGCAGTACTCTTTTATTTACACAAACACGTGAGGTTTTCTTCAAATTATAGAGTTTTGTCCATAGATAGATTTACTATTGCTTGGAGCCTAAGGAGTTTATCTCTATATATTGTACCGGTGAAACACCAAGAAAAACTCAATTGAATAAAATCTCATATTCTCCCCTTTTCTTTTACCCTAGTTTATAACACGTTATCAGAACGAATTTGCTGCCCCCAAATACTAATCGATTCTTCATCGTCGCAAACCCTCCTTGAGGAATCCGCTTCTCCATCGTCGCAAACCCTCGTCGAGGAATCCGAAGAACAAGATGAGCGGTGCAGGGAAGAAGATCGCAGATGCGACCTTCAAGGCCCCGAAGAACATCGATTGGGAAGGCATGGCGAAGCTTCTCGTCTCCGACGAGGCCCGCAAGGAGACGTCGCACCCACTGGCCTCCACAATCGCCTTCCTCCCCGCAAATTTCACGATCCTCGCTCACCACGCCTGGCACACCGATACTCTAGGACTCGGCACCAAGAAATCCAAGGTCCTGATCATGGTGTTCGAATCTCAGTCCCTCCTCCGGTCAATCGGCGTTGATCGATCCTGGCCCCGAAGATCGGGATCCGGCGGAGCCGCGGGGTTCGAGCGGGCGGCAGATCTCAGTGCGGTGCTTGAGGCGGTTGTAGCGCTCCGTGATTTTCTCGACCACACGACAATGCTAGCCGTCGCCCAACCAATTTGAAGTCGCGGGGTTTGATGGATCGGTTCCGCGCCGCCGTTCTCGACATACAAGCATTGAAAGCAAGGGAGACGACGGACTGTTTCCAAATTTGGAAGAATTACGAAACTAGCCCAGGGTACTCAGAAATTGTGAGATTTATCCACACTTTTATAAGCTCAGGAGTTGCGGTTCTTCTCTCGAGTGCGAGATCATACCAAGGTGGCTTTTGAAGATAAGTACTCCGTATTACTCAAGTTTTAATTTATTAGTTTATTGTTATCTTCATCGTAAATTGAATGGAGTAAAATTAAGTATTAATTTATTAGTTCATTGTTATACGATAATTGGTGTGCTATGAAATTTTTGTCTTATGTACATAACTAACGATTGGAATTATATGATCTCTAGAGCTAGAGTTTCGGATCGATTTTGCACCTGAGTCAAGGATCCTACAATGAGACTGAAACGTCGGCGAAGAATATCGCTCACACGGGCAAAGAATCAACAGCTAAGTTTACTCCTCCTTTTTGTTTTAAACACCTAATATATAGAAAAATCTAATCCCTAAATCGTATTACATGGTATTCACAAGTGACTTACGATATGATTTAATCTAAAGTTCGTACAATTGCTTGATTGCTAAAGTTCGTACGATATGATTTAGGACATGAGATAAGAAAAAGAGGCGAAACAAAAAGTTCTGCGAAACAAAAAGTTTGTATGGGTGTGACTCCATTTGTCTGAGGCTCTGAGCTAGCTATACGAAACAAAGGCTCTTTATAAGCTAAGTTTTCTAGTTCCGTGTTTATATCTCTCAGTAGTACAAGTATGAACTAATGTTGCTCACGTACAAGTCACAACTTGTGATGGGGTTGAGGACCTATGTAATACATTCAATTTGTAACATCCCCTGAAGCGGATAAAATAATCTCAATCCCTGAAGTATTTGAATCAATCAAATTTGCAATATCCCTCAAATACATAATTCTATGCATCCTCATATGCCTTGTCGTTCTAGCTTTGAAAATCTAAGTTGAATAACTTAGTTTTAAATTGATTTATGTTTATATATAATAAACCATGATTATAATTTATTAATATTTTGATTTGGTGATGGATGGTGTCTTGTGAGTGGTTTGCCCACGGATCAACACTAGGATATCATGGTACAAGGAGACGAATCGTAGAAGATTGAACTCTACTTGGTAGTGGGTCTATATGGGTTAGGCTCGACTTTAAGGCTCGTGATGGAGTTGGACTGATTTTCAATATTGGTATATGCGATTGACCGAGCTTGCGATCAGGTAAGCCTAAACATCATATATTTGAATTATGATTTTTTTACCTCTTGATCATGAGTGATTATATATATGTGTGTTATGAGTTCATCTCGTACATTAAATATGGATTACTATTTAGTTGCTAATTGCAATATGACGTTATTGATTGCACATGTAGATTTTATATCATAAATCATGCCATAAGGCTAATATACTTTGATATATATAAGAATTTAGAGCATTGATAAATTATGTGCGATTTGGGGTTACGATGCATATATGATATAGATATGGTTATTGGATAAATTGACCATATATTGGACGGATACATGATAAATGATATCTATATTAATTGATACATTGATAAGTTGATGAATAAATAACGTCATCATGCATCGATTAAATATTAGCCTCATCTTTGTAGTGATGAGCTAAGATGATATTGTTGATTCCACCTTGTACTTGTAACTATTTGTTTCATATATGATTTGTTTCATAGAAGGTGAAATATAAACTCCTGAAGTGGTTAAACTTGTTTGTTTTCCGGTCACCAGAAGTTGACATTATTTATGTATCATGAAGTTGATTTATATTATATTCCCCAAAATAATTGCATGCAAATAAGAAAAGATTTTTTTTTCTCATAGATGACGATGAAATTATTGAAATTGAAATTTGAGATAGTTATTGAACCTACATTATTTGTGAATGATAGTGTTTATTGAAACAAGTGATAAATATCTGAATTGATATCCACCTGAAGTGGCTGAATAAATTTTAATTATGTGTAGTGCATTTATTTTAATTTACTGAGATCGCTTTTATTATTTACCACAAAACTCAAAGTGTTTCCAGAAGAAACAATTTGTTAAGAGTTGGTATGTCGTAAATATATGTGGTTTTATATTATATAAAAGTTATCTCTTGAAGTAGATAAACTTATCTCTACATATGAAAGATTATCAACGAAAGAGCCTAGATGATCCAGCACCTTTGATTCTGCAAACTTGGTCGTATTTGGTTTGTTATTAGTATAATTTGGCTATTTGAAGCTACATGGAATCTATGTTTTATTTATCTATTTGATTTGATTTGCATTTTATGTATATGTATATGCATTGGAAATGTTTCTTGAAGAAACCATTATGGGTAGATGATGTCAATTTTATTCAACTAATGATGATTTAGGAGAAGCAAATCCTTGTTAAATTGTGTGAAATCGATAAATTTATTCTTGAGAGCTCGAAGACTCTTTATTTTGGGATCTTGTTATTAATCTACTTGGGTATGGTAGAACTCAAATAAATAGCTAGCCAAATGACCTATGGTTCATAACAACCTCTTTTATTGCCAGATGTAATATATATTGTTACCTCTAGCAGAGGACATAAAGAGGATACGGTGCGCGCGACCGTTGTTTGGATACTGGTCATAATTTTGAAAATGATTATAGATAATCATTTATGAGTCGACTCCCACATCAAGCAAGGAGAATGTGGAAGAACAAGTCAAAGATGATGGTTTACCTATTGGATTTGTAATCTCCCAAAATGTGAATGAATCATCGCATGAAAATGTTAGAATGCTTTAGAGCATGGTATCTGATGATATGGAAAACCTGAAGTTTTCATAATGAAATATCTAATGAGTGCTTGTATAAAGTCTATCCTTGGCATAATTAAACCTTATACATGTCTCCAGAAGAGCATCAAAATTAGTCCTCGAAGGCCTATTGATATAATCAGGCAATATACTCATATGAGAAAATGGCTCTAGAAGAGCGTCAAAACACTCTAAGTGAAGGAGTGATGATAGATAAATTGGGATCATAAAAGCCAATGGAGGACTAATAATTACCAGAAGCAGTGGTTTTCCCCTAGTTGAGGATGTCAAAAGAGGGATCCAACATAATAAATAGATTACCCATATTGGCAATATGGATGTAATACGGAAATGCTATCAATGAAATTGATATATGGGATAAATGAGCATTGAGAAGCTGACTTTTAAATCGACCAAGTAAAGTCATTACTTATGAGATTATCATTTATGATAATGCTAATGCATGGAATGACCCATCAGAGTCGTCGATCAATAATAGCTAACAAGCAGACATGAATATCAATAGATTGATTCGATTTCAGTCAACGTTAGAATAAATTCTCCTTTGTAATTTATCTCCAGAAGAGAGCTTTATATTTACAACTTTTTAAATGTTCGGTTTAGACACCGAAATCTCCTCAGATTACACTAAGTTGTTGTAAATCAAGAAAATTGATGTATATGGAGGATTGGGTCCCCATAGATGATCAAATACCTAGAGTTTATCATTGATGATAAAATAATCGGTATTTAGGGGGAGAGGAAAAGAAGATCAAGAAGTAATATATTGCATGGAACAAAAGTGAACCAATGCATTAACATGATTTAGATCGAGGAATGCATTAGCATGATTTAGATCGAGGTTCTAGTGGTAATTTCAAACAACGGTGATATATCTACTAGTATAAAACTCTTGAAGAGATTTCATGAACGTTGACAATGTTAGAATTGATTATGAGTTGTCTTGAAATGATCAGATAATTGATTATCCAATAAGTAGAGGATTAGTTGGAAATTAGTTGAAAGCTCTGAAAAATATCTCGACCTATAGTTCGAGTGTACAAAGTGAGATATATTACGATATGAAGACAACTGATCTTTTCATCTTTGATTAGATTGTGAAAGGATATTAAGGGTCCAGAAGTATCATGTCTTTAGAAAATTGATGATTTATATGCTAAATTGAGGGGGAGAAAAGTCGTACTATTTTCCTTAACTTTGGTTTTTTTCCCATTTGGGTTTTTCCAAAGCAAGGTTTTTAACGAGACAGCTCCCCTCATAAGGATACATTGTATATCCTAAATTCCAGAAAGAAATAATTCATATAAAGATAGATTATTTAAGCATGAAGTTTTTTGACTTGTAGCTCCAACATTGAAAAGTGTAGCATTAATTGATTGCACACAAGTCTATTAAAGGTTACATGAAAATGCATTCACCAGGAGTGAATATTATTTTGACTTCAAATATAAATGACGGACGTTGTAGGAGCATATACATATAAATGCAAAGAATCGATCGAAAATGCCTGAAGCATTATTATCAAAGTCATGTCATGTGCAGTTGGTTAAAGAGTCTTATTAGAGTACCTGAATTACCTATAATTGTGAAAGTGGTGACATTTTATTAGGTCCCGAAGTACCATACAAAGCTGTACTCTTTTCCTTAATCTTGGTTTTTATCCCACTGAGTTTTTTCCAAGGTAAGGTTTTTAATGAGGCAACTTAAGCACCATATAATATATCAGATCCCCAGATCAACAATTAAAGGCACACTAGGTCCTGAAGTACCTTATATTTGCACATCCAAAGCAACTCAACACCAATACATGCAAGTCAAGCACGTCAAAGTTAATCAAGAAGATATTCCATCTTATGCACATCAAAGACAATGTTGAGATTCGACCATAAGCTCATGAAGACGGCGACATTAAGAAGATTGAGAAGACTTCGAGAAGGATGTTGAATTCAGGGGGAGCATATATGCACTGCACTCTTTTTCCCTTCGATCAGGTTTTGTCCCACTGGGTTTTCCTGACAAGGTTTTTAACGAGGCAGTACAACAAGAGCGTATGTGGAAGACTGCACTCTTTTTCCCTAAGCTAAGGTTTTGTCCCATTGGGTTTTCCTAGTTAGGTTTTTAACGAGGCAGCTGGAGGAACAAGAAATGTACATCCAAGGGGGAGTGTTATAATATTATTATTATTATTATTATGTGGATGTACAAAATATACACTTTACTTAGATAGAGTTTTGTCCATAGATAGATTTACTATTGCTTGGAGCCTAAGGAGTTTATCTCTATATATTGTACCGGTGTAACACCAAAAAAACTCAATTGAATAAAATCTCATATTCTCCCCTTTTCTTTTGCCCTAGTTTATAACATAATATATTTTGTTAATTGTTTGATCACTCTTTACTAGACCTGTCAAACGGGGTCGGGTCACTTCGGGTCTCGAGTAAAACGGGTCCCGGGTAAAACGGGTCCCGGATATTTCCGGGTTGACTAGAACCCGGGTTTGACCGGGTTTCGGGTCATTTCAAGTCGATTTCGGATTTGTCAATTTTTTCCCTTTTAAATTAAAAAAATCATGATTTGATAATTTTGCAATAAATTTTAATTATATATAAAAAAATAATTATATTTAATTAAAAATCAATCGGGTCAACCGGGTCACCGGGTCAATCGGGTCAAAATTACCGGGTTAATCGGGTCACCGGGTCGAAACCCAGATGGCTCGGAAAATTTCCGTTTTTTCGGGTTCGGTTCGAAAAAAAAATTCCGGGTCAAAATTTCCGGGTTTGGATCGAAAATTTTCCGGACGGTCGTGTCAGATCGACCGGGTCGGATTGTGTTTTGACAGATCCACTCTTTACCACTACATTCGAATTGGGTATTATATGAACCATTAAAAGGAAAACCCTCCAATGCATAAATGACCTCATAGCGTCAAGGAAATTCAAACTTGAATCTCTAGACATGAAATCTATAACCATAGCTATTAGATCAACATGTGATATTAATACATAATCGTTGATAATGTATTTTTTCTCTTCTATTCCAAGTACCCATGTGTGATTTTTATGCTACTTCAAATGGGCCAGAAATTACTTTTGATTCCCCAAAGTCCAAATGCCCAGTTTGAGCCGGCCCAAAAGCCCATCGTTGAGACCTGACCAGAATATATATAGACTTCAAAACCCTAATTTCAGGGTTCTTCCGCTCCAGCGCCCAAATCCCCGACGCTGATAGACCAAGGAAACCAGATTCCAGGCGTCAATCCTCTAACAATCAACAATGGGTAAAGTTTGCTAATTTGAAGCTTCAATTGCTCATGAACGTAGTCAATTTGTTTTCTGTATTGTTATTGATTGCGTAATTTGGGCGAAATATCTGTTCAGGTAAGGTTCACGGATCTCTAGCTCGTGCCGGTAAGGTGAGAGGTCAAACACCGAAGGTAGCCAAGCAGGACAAGAAGAAGCAGCCCCGCGGACGCGCTCACAAGCGCATCCAGTACAATCGCCGTTTCGTCACCGCCGGTATGAAACCCTAGCTCTCTCCTGCAGTTGTTAATTGCCTGTGAAATTGAATGCCTAAAGTTAAGGATTTTGACTTTTCTGTTGTGTTTTCAGTTGTCGGATTCGGGAAGAAGAGGGGACCCAACTCTTCTGAGAAGTAAGATCTGAGCTGATTGGAGACGATGGAATTCATAGATTTAGGGTAATTGCTTTCAGTTTCCGTCTTTCTCTGTATCTTTTGGAATTTCAGACTGTTTGATCGATGTGAACTCGGTGCTTGAATCCGATTGCTGTTTTTTTTTTTTTTGTCATCTGTCATTAGCTGATACTTTAATTTCCTCATATATTAATGGCGATGAGCTGATGAACACATGTACTGACGGACTGAATTGAATTTCAGATTGTTTCAGTCGGGGAATGACACGTGAACTATACTATTGAATAAGTTCTCTATTGCAATTTGAATGCCTTAAAAGATTTTGTCAATCCCCAGTCACAATCTTATTTCATTTTTATCTTTCACAATAGTTATATTGTAGAGGACAGAGTTACCTATGCAATTCCACAACTGTGTGCCGCTCTAAGTTGCATTGTGTAGATTTGTTGTACTTTGTGTTATAGGATGATGGGTCCAAATTTGGTTTTAGTGAGTTCATATGGTGATTGGACTTTGTATACATTGGACGATGGTTCTTCGAACTCCCTAAATAAGGGATAGGCGAAGCGAAACTGGCAGATAGTTTTTGAAGGGTTTGGTCGACACAATGGCATTGCAATCGCCAACTCCGGGTGACTGATGTTTATGTGTTA
Source organism: Persicaria tinctoria (assembly GCA_037127255.1). Classification (NCBI taxonomy): domain Eukaryota; kingdom Viridiplantae; phylum Streptophyta; class Magnoliopsida; order Caryophyllales; family Polygonaceae; genus Persicaria; species Persicaria tinctoria. The sequence continues at coordinate 36,408,549 of JBANSL010000019.1, read as the reverse complement.
AGGCCAAGGGTGTGACCAACTGAGGTAACCATTCCGGAATGGCTCAATCGGAAAGGATTTGCGGTAGTACCCAAAAACATGAAAAGAGAAAGAAGGAAGACTAAAGGTTAATTGACAAGAATAATCTTATAGATAAGTAGGATGATGGAGACATGTGATGTCTAGCCATATTCATTTGAGTTTGTACAATGAGAGATGTCCTAAATGATGATGAAGAAGAGTAACATCCCTTTCTGAAGCAATAATTGGATTAGCAGTCGCAGGTGGAAACAATTTGTTGTTGGTGATGAGAGAAGGCATAGCAGACAAAGCATATAATCGATTATGGAGTTTACTAAGAACTAGATGACTCTTTATAGAAGGGTGCTGCAACTGACACAATTTGGAATTGAAACATACAATGAAATCCAATTTGCTTGCAAGCATGCTGATTGGGAGAAGATTAAACTTAAAATGTGGGACATACAGAACATTAGTCAACAATATCTCATCTGAAATAGCCATTGAACTAGCCAAACTAACAGAGATCACAACTTCATTTGGCACAAAAATCTGAATTGGATGAGGTAATGGGCACAAAAATCAGATTTGGATGAGGTAATGGGTGCAATTTATCAAAGAAATCCATATTGTGACACATGATCACTAGCATCCGTTTCTATTATCTAGGTATGCTTATCAAAATAAACCTTTGAAGACTGAAAAGAATAAGCAAATGAGAAGCAAGAAATACCAGTGAAGTTCCCAAAACTTGGTGCAGGGTGATCAGATCCAACTGAGATTTTCTGAAGGAGATTCATAAGCTAAATGTATTGTTCAGAAGAAAGTGATACGGGGTTAGCCGTGAGATGGTCCGATCTTCGACAACAAGAAAGAAACTCAAGAAAGACTCAAGAAATGAAAACCGACGCAGCAAAGAAAGCTTCAAGAAACGAACAAGAAAGCAAAGATCTTGGACAAGATTGACCAAGAACGACTCAAGAACAAGAATACGCAGCAAGAATTAAAGAAAGACTCGAAATTGAATAACAAGAATTGAAAGACACGACCGATAAGGACTGATGCGATCTATATAGAACAAGATAGAGACCCAGGCTTCCGTAGAAGGTAGGAACCAATACCAATGACTATATAACCCGCCTCTGCAACCCTACACAACCAAGCGGACAACTTGGAGGCACAAGGAGGGGGCTCGTGGATACTAAGATCACCAAGTCTTGCGAAGTTGATGAACACAAAGCAAACCAAGCTGAGATAGATACCAATTCATGAATGATGAGCACAACTCTAATCATACAGCAATTACTCAATGTGTTTCACACAATTTGAGAAGACTAATTCTATTCATTATGTTCCTCTTAAATTACAAAGGGGAATCGACAATATATAGATCTCTAGGGGCTGTTGGGCCGATTCTAAGTAGCTAATAAGATAAAATAAGATAAAAATAAGACTTAAAGGAATTAATAAAAATAACCTCTAAAGTTTCCTAAAATAACTTAAGTAGAAAAGTTACTAAAAATAGGGTAAATTCGTCTAAAAACAGTGACAACTCTAAGATGGTGATTTTCGGCCAAGCTCTATGTTGAATCTGGAAAAACCTTCAACAACAAAGTTGTAGATCTCTTCGTCCTCGTTCCAACAAGGTATGGCACGCCTCAATCCAATAAATATTGAATCCGTACGACTCATTTTACTGAGAGGTCGAAAAGCTATCAAACAGCTGAGCGAATGTAAACGTCAAGCTTCCACCTTTGGACCTTCTCCCATGGTGGAGCCTTCTTCTTCCTCTTGAGGATGGCATCATTCTCATGAGCTCGAATCATAGGTTTGTCCGGAGGTGTCTTGGATGGTGTCTTGGATGGTCCCGGATCAGAAAGACCAGGCACCATGGAAGTAGTAGCAGGAGAATCAGTAGGAGAAGAAGATACATTCGTAGTTGAACCAGACTTTGATCCAAGAAGAAAACCATGAATTTTGAAGCATCTGTCAACAAGATGACTAGTCTTGTGACAATGAGAGCAAACGTGGCGAGATTTCGAACCATTGTGTTTGGCTTGAGGTAAAAATTGCAATTGAGACTGCGAACCAAAGCTAGAGCCAAACCCAGAGCTAGAGCTTGATGAGTGCGATTTGGAACCAGAACCAAAAGAGGTTGCATTCGCAAAACTAGAAGGATCCATGATGGATCTTGTGGACGATTTCATGGTTCCTGAGTTTCTTTTTGGACAAGCATGAAATAAGCATGATTCAAAGACTGAAGGGGCAAATTCATCGAGATGCTCCATCGAACAGACAGATACGAGTCATCTAGAGCCATAAGAAGATGCATTAATCTTCGATCTTGCTCGTATTTGGTGACATCGTTAGAGAGGCCACAAGCACAAGGAGGAAAAGCCCGTAGAAAATCTTCCTCATCCCATAACCTCTTGATTCTTGTGAAAAGAGATGCAATGGTGTCTGAACCTTGAGATATGGAACTCAGCTCTTGTTCGACGACGAACAACTAAGCAGCACTTGATAGAGAAAATCGAGCTAAATCCGATAAGCATCTCGAGATAGCATAAAACTATCCACGATTTCCTTCAATATGGCGTTCAATAACCACGAGATGACCATGTCGTTGCAGCGGATCCAACGTCGGAGAACAAGAGAATCGGGCGGTGGCCTAGAAACCTCACTATCGACAAATCCCAACTTGTTCTTTGCCGAGAGGGCAATCATCATCAGACGCTTCCAAGCAAAGAATCCGGATCCATGAAAGACTTTGTTGGTGAAGACGCATCCAGGATTGTCAGAATGATGCAAGTAAAGCAAATCATGTGGATCACTAGCGAGACGAATTAGCTAGTCGAGATTCGCCATTGATGGAGGCAAACGGAGATGAAAAAGAAGACTAAGAAGATGATGGATCATGTGTGCTCTAATACTATGTTGATGTAAAACGAAGAAAGAAAGTGGAAGCAAGAAGAAGAAACTGAAAACTTGATCTAGTTGTGTAAAATGTTCCATCTGTTACAAAATGGGAAGGTGATCCCTTATTTATATAGAGGAAAGGAGTTAGTTATGGTTACAACTGACTAACAACCTCCATGGACTTTCCTTCAAAAATCAGAAGGTTTCGCGCCCTTCGGATCTTGCACAAGACTGCCAGGTTGTCCTATTCCAGTCTCGTCAAAGCACACTCCATGTAATCCACAAACCAACCCCTATGAATCCCCCTCAAACTTAGCCTATGTTCCAGGCACCACTACACTCCCTGTCCAAAAGGATATAATATAAATGAAAAAACCAACTCACTGTCCAAGCAAATAAAATATAAGAATCCCTCCCGTCACTACTACATATATGGTTATTAACGGCATTTAAAACATGACATTTTTTATTAAATGCCATTACAGATCTATTTTATGGCGTTTATATACAAAAAAGCCATAAATTTAGATAATGCAATTTATTTATGGCATTTGTAAAACGCAGTTAATTTTACGGCGTTTGTAAAACGCTGTAGTATTAAATGCATATAGTATAAAGCATATTTTATGGCGTTTTTAAAACGCCATAAAGTTTTGATTTTTATAAATTTATAAATGATAGGTTGTTTTGGTGATTTTGCATAACTATAACCCTAAATCTACCCGATACCTCTCGCATTTGCTATTTCATCTCTTTCACTTGGAGAGCGTCTCTCTCTGGTTGGTGCCTCCAGTTCCATTGAAACCCTCTCCTTTCCATGGAGGTCTAAAGCCAGAACCTCTCAACGACTCACTCTCTCCTCCACTCCTCATCCTCTTCTCTTTTCTTTTCTTCTTCATCTCTCTCTCTGGGTTCCCTTTTCCTCTCTCACCATCGCTCGTCTGTTGCCTCACCGAACCCAAGCTCTCCCCACGCCATCGCTGCGATGCCGGTAGGATCTAGGGCTTCATCTTCATTGCACTGGACGAGCTCTCGGCAATCTACATCTCCCCTACTGGCACCGGTAAGCACTAAACCTATCATCACTTTTATTTTAGGTTTTTTTTTTGCGATAAACCCTAATCCTTAAGTAACCATTTGAATTCGTTTGAAATTTTGGTTCATAGGTTGTTTCTTTTCTGAAATTGGGTGTTTTATACTTGATGTCTCTTCATTTGACAGTGTAGACAACTCCCATCTATGCCCAATTGAGTTTGTGGTTGCTGGTGAGTATAACATCTTCACTAACTAAGTTCAATGCAAAATCTGGTGTTTCCTCTCGAGGAAAAGTTAATTGAGATATCTTATCACGTCCTTGCTTCTCAAATCTGGGGTTGCATGCTTCTTCTTGGATTTTGATTAGGTTCTAAATGATTCACTTCCTTGCTTCTCTTCCTTGCTTCTCAGATCTGTATATTTAGTTATATATTTTTCCCTCCTAATTTGTACTCTATTTATTTATGAATATGGTTATTTTTCTTGTATATGCAAAACTGAATATTTATAAGTTATGAATAATTGGGGTAGGTTTCACTTTCAAAGTATGGAGGGATTGACTTATATAAAAATTGTATAGGATGGTAAGATACTTTGCCCTAGAACTTGTGAGTTGCAACATTGAGCTCACTTGATATAGGAGCTGCATTGAACTTAATGGTTTTATCTCAACTAATTCTAGTAAGGCTTTGAACATTTGGTGTAATTTGTAGACATGTTTGAATGCCAATACCAATACTAATACCAATACCAATACCAATATTCTGTTGACTATGAAAGTTAATAGAAAGAGTAAGTAACATTTGGTAGAATTGATATGCTTAGTGATGGATACACTATAATTTATACTTTCTTGGTCATCAACTTTCTAAGTTTTGTCTGCAATATACTTGCTTTTATCCTATGAAAATATTCTAACATGTTCTTTGACTGGAAAATGTATCAATGAAACTGCCAACACGTTTTTCGTTTGAAACTAGAATAATGTTTTTGTGCACTTTTCCCCTTTTCTTTACAGGTAGTTTTAGATCAAGCTTATGATTGGTAATGATGATTCTACTTCAAGTGATGATAGCTAGGTAATCTACAGAACTCCATTTCGTGGCTAAAATGATCTCAAATTGTTTATATATTATGAAGATATATTTTGATAGCTAACTTTATATATTGATGTTTTAGTTTTCCTTAATTTGGTTTTCTTGAAAATTAATAGTTCAATTTTAAGTTATTTCTTTGATGTCTTTTGATTTGATGAAAGAGTTTATTCAAGATAAGGCTAGGGTAATCCATTATACATATGTGAAGAGGTTGCTTTCAGATCAACAATTGAACCAAGGCCCGAGTTTCTAGACATTTTATGGTGAGTTTTTCCTATTTGGAATTGATTTGGTACAAGAGGCTGATATTTGACACGAGAACTCTTTTGATTTTGTCTACCCCTCCAATCTGGTTTGTCATAATAATGGTCTAACAACAAGGTACACGATTGTCTCGATCTCATAGAACTTGTATGATTCTATCTTATTTGTGTTATTTTTAAGATCTAGTATTGTAATGAACAAATTTTTTTTGCCTTTGCAGCATTCTATTTCTATTACATGGTCGGATTAGTCGAGATATTTCGTATGTATTGAAGTAAGCTATAATTGAAATTCAATAAGCTATTTGGATTAATTGATCAGATAAAATTATATTCTAGTGTGATGGATGAGAATCTTTGGCTATGTTACCTTAACCCAAAAACTTAGTTATTTTGTTCTTCTCTTCATGCATTCCTTGTTTACTTGTGTGACTATAGAAATTTAAATGTTAGTTGTAATGAATTTCAATATGTGTGTTGAGGAAAGTCTTAATGATTTCCATCGATTGCAGATTTGCGGTCTAGTTGATAGTGTTTTATCCATCATCGAGAGGATAACGATCACTTTCTTGGTCGAGCTGCTAGTGTTTTGTCCCATCTTCTAGAGGATAATGGCATGCTCAATCTTTTGTAATGAATATAGAGATCGAAATTGAAGTGAGAAGATAGAGTTCTGTTGAACGTTGTACGGTGGTTTGAAGTTTATAATGTAGTTCTTTTAGATATCCAACAGAGCGATGGTTGTATATTGATTGCATTTAATTTTTTTTAAATAGATAAAATTCCATGGCGTTTTACAAACGCCATGGATTGTGCAGTAATATTTTTTTTTAATTTTTTGAAAAGTTATCAATGGCGTTTAAGAAATGCCGTAGAATACATTTTCTATGGCGTTTGCCAAACGCCATAAAAGTTTAACAAAAAGACGGCATCGGCTTCGACGACGTTTGAGCATGGCGTTGAAAAACGCCATATTTAGTCTTTTATGACGTTTTTTAAACGCCGTAAAAGGGTCTATATGTACTAGTGCGTTGTAGTGGTAGGGTATTCAAAATCGTAACCACAAGGAAGCGTGTCAGCACTCGCCTTTCAAGTCCCAAATCCTCCTCGAAATCGATCAGAGAGTACTCGATGTCGAGTAAAAGTGCTCGATATCGACTAAACCTTGTCGACTTCCATGCAGCTACACAACAGAAGACGAAACAAGCCGATGTCGAGTAAAAGGTACTCGACGTCGACCAACAGTACTCGATATCGACTAGATGTGGTCAATGTTGAGTGCCCGTCAGTGCAGAAAAACGTAACTTTTGAATAAAATAAAGACAGAACTAAACACAGATTAAGGTGATTCGATTCAATATAATAAAAGCTCCTAGAATTTGGATTCAACGCCACAACGATAACCATATAAGAACAATGCTAAAGGTATAAAAGATCATGCCTTTTCATCAAATAACTTTCGTCATTACCAATGAAGAAGATAGAGGCTTTCGCATAAACCCTAATTGTTACTAACTATTTTCACATAATTAATCCAAGTTTGCATTAAGATTACTTTCGCTTCAATAACACAAATAAGGATCACCTTCGATTGTCGTAGAAGAACCATGTAATTAGGGATAGAAGATGAAATCGCAATAAAGATTAATGTACCTTTGATGCATTACCTTATATGGCTACCTTCGGGCTCACCCCGACCCTAAAAGTTGGGTGACTACTCGCTCTTCATCATAACAAACATCAATATTGTAAAAGAAATAACTTGCATTAAATCAAACAAAAGCTTACAACTGAACAATGCCAATTCCGCTCTCGCCTCCTTCACCTTACTCGGCCAAAAGCTCTCCAAAACTCTCTCTCTAACTCGCTATTATCTGTGTAAATTGGAATGTGTTGTGGAATAGAATGCTAAGAACCAGCCCATAGGGCTTTATTTATAGTGCTCAATCCCCGCTAATCAAGGAAAGAACAACTCTATCTTTATCTATATCTAACTATCTTCTTTCCTAAGATATAACTTTGGTAAATAAATAAAATAAGACAAATTAAATCCCCTAAAGTAAATATGGGAATTCACTAATGTGGATAAATATTTTCTCTTTTGATAGATCTTCGCGCGTTGCCTTGTAAGTAACTTCTTATCCGAATCTCCACTCGATTTCGACTCGGACTAGGCGTCAGGATGTACTCGACATCGTGTAAAGTACTCGACATCGAGTAGAATTCGCCTGCTCCTCGGATTCGTCCTCGATCTCGGCACATATTACACTCGACATGTACACGACATCGAGTAGAGTACTCGATATCGAGTAGACTTTGTGCCCTCGAGTGGTCTTGTGCTCGTCTGGTGGTCGGTCTCGATCTCTGAAGTGAACGTCGACCAAAAGTACTCGAGATCGACCAAAGTGGTCGACGTCGACTAGTCCTATCGAGTGCTTTCTTCCTTGTCTTCTGCTCGATGTGTTCTGGTTCAGCTTCTTCTCGACCTTGGACTCTCTGTAGTCGACCTCGAGCACTTTCATGGTTTTCTTCCTTCTCCGAATTGCTTGTAAAATGTCTCGATTTCTGCGAAATTAAACAGAAACTAGTCTAGACCTCCAAAATTGGAAATTAAGCATAAACTACATAGATTCTGTATAATTCTAACCCAATAAAATGAAATACATATAGAAATCGATATGAATGTAAGAGAAAATCATGGTTATTTGAGCGCACATCAGCTGCCACATGGTGCGCTGTTATTGGACCACGTGGCAACACAATATACTTCCTCCTCACTCTGCAGCCCGCCCATCCTTCCTCATCTCTGATTGGGCCACGTAGCCGCATCAGCCCAACTTTTTCGGATTCGTCTACGCAAACCCGGGTTCATGGGCTTTTTCTTTTCTTTCTTTTTGGTCCGACCGGGCACTCCCACGGGCCTCCGGGCTCACTATTGCGGGTGACCTATATAACAACCATAATCTTAACTTAATACTGTATTTATTATATTGTGTTTCCTATACTTGTTAAATTTTTTTCCCGGATATTTCATTTATATTTATATTTTTATTTTTTTTAGGCGCGAAAAAAAGATAGCGGTTTATTAGTAACCGATGGCATTTTATTTTAAATAACATCATTTATCATCGTATTATATATAAACTTTTAGGTCATTTTAATCCAAAATGATTTTGTAAATGTATAATTATGCCCCCTCCGAAAAATTTCTAGCTCTGCCACTTACCTTATGAAAACACTTTAGGCATTGTTTCCACTTGTTCATTTAATCAAGCAACATCAACTTCTTATAGGAAAGATAGATTTAATATCCTAGTTTATTCAATCCGTGATATTATTCCGAGATATTAGCTCTAATACCACATGCTTGTTATATATTCTTCGCCCCAGAATAATTGATTTTATCACATTAAATTTCTCATCTACCCCAAATATTCCGGTTTTGTATCTTAATATCCGTGATATTAGGTCTTTACAAAATAAATTTGTTTTTCCCGACCTTGAAAGACATAAAATCATGGATATAATAGGTCCGTGATATTAAGGTTATGTGATAAAATTGAAAATTTAATTTGTTCTAGTGTTGAGAGGTGGAAAGAGACCAAAGAGTCAATATATAAGCTATCACCAATTGATTTTAAGATATACCTCACTCGGCTGATGTGCTAACGGGGTTCAATTCAACACCTTTGTCAAAGTTGTGTATGTGCATACTAGCGCTATTACTCTTTTTCCTACTGATACACGACGAAAACAAAATACCGCAACCTGTCATATAAATTAATGGGCCAATTCAACCACAAATCCATCAATTCTAAAGCATGTTTGAATGTCTTGCTTTCGAGGTCCTATCATGTCTTATTAACTTAGCTAGCTGATTGTTTCAAAATCCTAATAACATCGTAAAAACAATTAATCCAAAGGCGAAAACAAAACCCTACATTCAAATACTGTACGTCTTCGTAGAATAGATCACCGACTGTTCGTAGAACCGACTGTTAGTGCCGCCATGAAGTTTGATCAATGACTTAGGCAAGAATAATAATGACCCTTGGCCTTGTATTCATGCCCACACGAGTAGCAGAAGCTAGTTTTGCATCTTCCCAAGCGAAAACCGAAACATGCAAAACAAAAACATTGCACAAATGGTTAGTAAATACGCGCGATCAAAATGGAGACAGGCGGAAATGATGCTGAATCGAGCAAACTAGGGATCGCAGTATAGAGAGAGTTACCTGCAACTTATGTGATTGCAACCATCAATACGAGCAACCATATGGAAACACTTTGGACATTGTTTCCAGTTGTTCTTTTGAGCAAGCAGCATCAACTTCTCATCATTTGATTCCCCCTTCTTGTAGGCGTCACACGACATGTTCGAGTGCCACAACACCTTGCAGTTTACGCAGATGAGTGTCTTGCATTTGAAGCACTTACACACGTTCGAACCCTTGGTTTTAGCCAAAGCCTCGGTCTTCGACATTAAGTAGGAGCACTTAGGGTTTGGGCAGTACACTTTGTCTGCATCAGGAATGGATGATTCCTTCGCAAGCTGGTCGACTATGTCATCCATTTTTCGGGGAAGGAATCATCTGTAAGTATTGATTTCCAGCTCTAGTCCGCAATCAGGTTGAGGGCATCGAGGAAGCTCTCTACCTCGGACTTTGAGTTGTACATGTCTTGTAATGCAAGAGGAGCAAAAACGATGCTGACAGCCACCGATTTCAAACATCTTATGAGAATCAACGTCCTCTAGACAAATGAGACACATTTCCATTACATGAATGATTTCCTTGAAGGGTCTACCAGCCTTGTTTTCGACTGAAGATCTCGCTAGTTGTAACACAAATTCAGCATTTTTTCCCGTTGCATGAGTGAATGTACCAAAATTCAGAAATCTTCTCCAAAGACGAAAGGCGCGATCTATCAACTCTGCAACTTTCGGATCCTCGGGTAACTCACTTCCATATAGCTGCGCAATCGGAAACAATATATCAATGTCACTACACTCTAACAAATTGACAACAGTCAAATACGCACCCTTTCTCTTTCAAGAGAGTGTTTCTGAGCCACCCATATTTAAGGAAAACTTGAAAAGAAATGCACAATGAAATTGATGCAAGAATAAATTAATCAAAGGTTTTGGCATATATGTGTGATCTACTTGTACGTACGGAGCTTAGTTGATTCATTGTTAGATGACTAACCCTTAGCCAAGGGTATTTTAGTAATTCTCTTTGTGTATAGGAGTATAAATACCTTGGCTTAGATTGTATACATTGATCAATTGATAATGAAATGAAATCAGTTGGGAGACGCTCCTCTGTAACAAACTCCCAAGAACAGAAAACACAAAACCTCCATTGATGAGCTTGATCAAAGGTTGATTGAGCTTCAGTTTCAGTTTCTTTTCAGTTTTTCATTAATTATATATATATAGACATAAACTTTTAAAATAATTTAAATGTGATTGACATTATATAAAATATTTCAAGAGAAAGAGAACTTACAAAAGGGTAAAGAGAGTCAATGTAGGAGAACATAACATTCCCTATCTCCAAGCTCAATGCGAGCTCAAGACCCTGAACTAAAGCTTCGAGCTCGGCCACTTGATCGGTCATCGCAGCCTTCGGCAAAACCAATGGTTTCGACATCTCGCTCACTAGGGCATCCTCGGAGTCGAAGATATCGCGATACCGACGCCCCCGAATTTCGCCTTGCTCTTCTTGTCCTCGGCCACCAATCCCTTGCAATACAAAAAGAAGTGGGTTACTGATCGACGAGGTGGCGACTGCTTCCTGCTTTTGCAGCTCAATGGCGATGTCGAAATCAGACGGCGCCGTAGTGGATTCCAGCCGCTTCTTTTTCACTTTCGTCGTACGTTTCAAATGCTACAAAACCGATCAAAAGAGAAAGAGATGAAACTAACACGTACAGAAATTACTATCATTATTTCTTTAATTTGCAACCAAGAAATCAAACTCACACAAAAGACGCCATATAGCGCAGCAGCCGTTACTGTGGCCGCCGCCCCTACCACAACCACCGCAGCCGGCAACACCGGAGCCGCTCTGGATACGGTGGCGGTGGGGTGGTGCTTCATCGGTGCCGATGTTGAAGTTGACGCGCCCATGGATTTGATTAGTGGCACTTCGTTCTCTCTGTAGAGAATTTATCATCAAAGGAATAACTTCATTCTAATTAATGAGCAACTGCTATATATATCCCGGCAGAAAGTTGAAGATAAGGCCAGGATATAATCTCAACAGCAAGTCAGCAACTCAAAGGAACCCTAACATTTCTTTGAGATCACGCCGCCCCAAACCCTAACATTTCTTGGGAATTCTATAATTTTGGATCACGCCCCAAACCCTAACATTTCTTTAGTTAGAATATACTCGTATAAAACATTCTTTTTAATTGTGTGTTACAGTCCTTTTCAATTGGACTTGTTTTATATTTGAATCGAGTACTGTATGATATATTTAAGAGATTGATATAAAATATTCATTTGAGATCACCATTTGTCTAATACGGATTATACTTGTGACAATGGAGTGTGATTAACTAATAGATTTTTTTTTTGCAAGGGCCACTTGTATACAAAGCTTAGAAATATTACAGACCTTCAGACTTGTGGAGAAGCGTCGTGACAAAAAGTTAAATCTGCAAAGTTCTAGTTGTATTTCAGCAAGAATGTATCGTTGGATAGGAGGGAGGAGATTGTTGGGATTATGGAGGTCGAGAAACATGACAAGTACCCTGGCCTTAATTCCGACTATAATCGGGTGAACAAAGAAAATCATTTTCAACCAGGTAAAGGAGCGGATATGGAAGAAAATGAAGGGATGGAAACAGAAGTCTCTATCGAGGGCGTGGAATGAAGTTATGATAAAGGCGGTCTCACAAGCAATCCCAACATATGCCATGTCATGTTTCCTGATTCTTACGGAGATGTGTAGGGAGATTGAGCAACTTCTATACACGTTTTAGTGGGGGTATAGCACAATTAAGAGGAGGATACATTGGTTGAGTCGGAGGCCATTATATATGCCTGCCAAAGGACATGCGAAGTATGGGGTTCAGGGACATTGAGTCTTTCAACCTTGCACTCCTTGCAAACCAATGCTGGAGAATTTTGAATGAACCGAATTCGCTTATGGCCAGATTATTTAAGGCAAGGTATTTCCCTTCTACGGACCTTCTACAGACTTTCTTAATGCTCAAATGGTGAAAGTATACGAGTATTAAGGGTGGGGGGGGGGGGGCATATGGATTCAGAAGACAGAAGGTCGAATTACTCTTCCAGTGGCTTCGCTTATTGATTGGGAAGCCGTGGATTAGAATGACGAGGAGGTTAGAGGACATATCTGTGAAGAGGATGCGGAGGCGGTGTTGAGGATTAGATTAGTTGATGCACACACGAAGGCCCTCTTAAATCTAGTTTACAAGGAAAAAAGATAGAAGAAGAGAAGCCTACATCATATTGAACAACTCCGTTATCATAGTACCTTCGCTTCCTACATAAACATGGTTACATAAATCAACCATATATAGGAACTTGAAGGAATAAATCCAGCAGGACATAAAGACACAAAGACGAGGGGATGGATCCTTTTAGTCTTTGAGTCAAGGAAAAGCAAGCAATGCCCTCTCAAGGGCCGCACATAGGATAAACAAACAGTAAGCTAATCACTGAATTTTGCAAGTGTTGATGGCCCAAAGGTGCGGCAAAGTATCTCAATCTCTTTTAGCTTGCCAAGATATGGTTCAAGCATCTTTCAGCTTAACCAATGGTGTGACTAGCATCTCAATCTCTTTTAGCTAGCCCAATGTCATGGCTCAACCTAAACATGTAGGTCTAAATCAACTCAAAGACACAAATAAGCATGTTACCACATAAGTGAGCAAAGCACTAAGGATCATGCAAACAAAGGTCTAAGAATTAAGAGCACTAGACATCAAGGAAAATTCAGCCATGTCAACTTCCAAGAGTATGCAGGTAAGACATGTATATAATGCATCCAACTGATAAAGTGTAAGCAAGCAAATCATGTATACCACACATTCTAACTCGTACTAAATCATGCTGAGTTTCTGCAGGAAAGAACATGTTAAAAAGATTCATCTCAACATGCATAATAAGGCTATCCACCACCAACACATTGAAGCAAACTACACCAAAATTTATAGGCAATCTAATTCTACCTAAATCATGCAAGTTATCAACATATATAAGCTCAGCCAGAATGAACATAAAAAAACACATGTAAAGCATCTCTACACATGAACAAATTTCACCGCAACTAGCAAGAAACTTTCACAATGAACAAGCGTGAAGGTTTAGGTTAGAAATACTGACCCCCCTCCCCTTTCCAAATTTGGTGCGTTTGCAAGTTGGTTAGCCCTTCCATTTGTTCTTCCTCCTCTGGCAATGAAGAGAGTCCATTTTTCAGCAAGCTTGGGTACACTCTAATGAGCTGACCACCACCTTACAACTTCTGGTCATGGAGGTGACTCTAAGTCACTCATCATCCTTCAAATAAGAATTCTTGACAGCACAAACAACAAACAAGCTAATTAGTGCATCAAGCAATATTCCTCTTAAAATACCAAAGTGCAGGAGAAACTTATCTATGAACTTGAAATAGATTTATAACTCACAAAAGAGAAATTAATCTATAATCATAGAGTTGTAGAGTATCACAAATGCTACTGAATAGAGCAGAGAATGCACAAAAGGCAAACAACAAGCCTCAAATTAGTAGTCTCAATGCAAGTATAAATCCTAAAGTCATGATTTCTACAACTAAGCAAATAGTTGATGCAAAACATAGATATCGCAAAGATAATCATGTAAGCATGAAAGAAATCATACGCAAAAAGGAAATATACATTAACACGTAAATCCTAATATCATGATTTCTACAACCTAAACCTAGTTTACGTAAGAACATATAATCACAAGGATATCATGCCACTTTTACATAGAAATCAACGAATGAAGGATTCACAAAACATCATAAAACCAGGAGTTTTTGCACTCAAGAGTAAGACAAACAACAAGGTTTAATTTACAAAAGTGCAAGCATCAAAATCATGGTTTATGCAGAACAACAAGATCAAGAAAAGTTGATCTTTATCAAGTAAATCAAGAATAGTTATAATTCAAGCACACCAAAGGTGTCTTAAGAATTTACAACATGCTCAGGATTACTTATAAAGGGCAACTGTACCAGTTTTAGCAAACGAAAGAACACAATATGTATCACCAAGGCTTAACTAGAGAACACAAACTCAAAGAGAGACATATAAAAGAGACCAATCAAACTGAAAATAGGAGATAAAAGGTGTAAGAAAGACTCCATTTGGTCTTCTTTTAACAAATCTTCGATGAAGCAAGCATCTCCAAGGATACCATCGTCAAGGTTTCCTAGTCCTCTTGACATTTGATGCTACTTCCATCTTGAAGGAATGCCACCTGGCTGATTCCTGATTTGGAACACCATCCATTTTCAGTTCTTCTATGATCTTGACATCTCCTTTTAATATTCCCTTGCAAAAGAAAACAAAGAGTTAGTTCTCATACAATAAGCCAAGAGAAGACCATAACGTTTTCCTACAAACTGGACCTAACAAGCAACCATAGAAATTCCACACATTTAGCTTCATTTCATCTCAGATTATGCAAAAATGAGAAGGAAAAACAGATCTGAGCAAAGGCCTATAAAACACATGTAATGTAAAGGCTCGGATTTTTAAATCCTAAAATTTTTGGAAAAATGAATTTAAATCAGATATTTAAATCAGATATTTCAATGTAAAGGCTCGGATTTTTAAATCAATTTAATAAATCGAACTTGCAACTCTTAAAGCGGAATCCGGCCAAAATTTGAAATTATGCAAAATAGATTTTTCTTCCCGGTTTCATGTACCAGGAATTGGGAAATGATGTTTGTATTTCATTATTAAATTCGGATTTGGAAAATTTAGAACGTTATTTTGATCGAATCGGGATAAGGTCGAGAAAACGGGTTTCGGAAGTTAGTATCCGGGTATTATTTTATATGGGACAACTTTGCTTTTCCCTCTTCGTTTTTGTCCTTTTCCTCCCCTCCCCATTTCCGAATTTCAGTAAGAGCATCAGCAACGGTGGGGAGCTCCCCTCCCCACTTTACTTTTTCCACCCATTTGGGCAACCCGACTATTGTAGACAACCTCCCGATTTTTGGGGTGTCTCAATATATTGGGAACCTTCCCAAATCCGAAACCAATAAAATGAGGCCACGTGTCCCTATAATAATTCCTTTTTCTTTCTTTTTTATTTGATGTGAGAAGGAAAAAGTGATTTGGGGAACCCGACTATTGTGGGAAGTGAAAATAAATTGGGGAGGGTTGAAAATAAAGTTAGTGAAAAGTGAGGTGGACGAATGATAAAAGGAGAGAGGAGTTTTGGGGAACCCCACCATTGGGGATGCTCTAAGCAAATAACCCCCAATTCTTCCATATTCTCTTCCTATTTGGATAAGCAGATGGAGCCAAAATTGACTCCTGCTCCTTTCCCCTCTGATTCACCTGCAAGATGAAAACAAAATTTGTAAAGCCACTTTTTCTGATTTCTAAAAGGGATCCCTTCCCACCTACAATCAAACAGCCCCACTACTGGTGAAACCGGTCTTTACAAATGGGACAAACTGAGAGAGCTGCAATTTATTCTTCAAAAATCAGACAACCCTCTCCACATTTCACTTTGACTTTCAATCCCCTCCTTCTCCCTTGTGAGGATGTCGAGAGCATGAAAACCCCTTTCCTCCTCCTTCTCTTCTGTCAAGCAGTAGCAACAACAACTACAAGCTCGTCTTTCGCTCCCTGTCGAGCAACCAGCAAACACCACACCTCTTTTCCGCCTCCCTGTTCTGCCGGTAACCACCAACTGCGACCTTCACTTCTCCCTTCCCTTGTGACGAGCAGCAACATCAGGCCATTGAGCCCTCACCATCGCTCCCCTGTTTTCCGACGACGCCGAGCACGAGCCGCCAGCAGGGCCACCGTAGCCACCGACGCCAGCCTTGAGCTTCTGATTCCCCTATTTTCCGGGTTCGAATGCAGTTAGGACCCTTCCTCCTTCTTTTCACTTCGAAACTGCATAAAGATTCATCCTTTAACCTCCTGCCTCCGTCCCAGACCATTTCCGGCGAAGAAACCAACCCCGACGCTCCAAACCCACCTCCTCGAGCTTCGTTTCCGGTGAGATAACCCCCTCGGTGAGCACCTCTTTCCTCTCCCTTCTTGTCGTTTCCTTGTGTGTGTCGGTGTTAGGTAGTCGGGATTAGGTGGTCGGAGTTGGACGTCGTAGCCGGCAACTCCATCTTCTCCGCCATTTTCGAATGCTCTCTGTCCGTGTCATTCTCTTTCGACCAGAACAAAAGAAAGCGGAAGAAGGAGCCAGTGGGACCCGTGCCACATCCCCCGCCACGTCATCCGGTCCCACTTCCTCTTTTTTTTTCAGCTTTCGGGTAGAATGGAAGATGGAAATTGCATTGGGCCTATTCTTTTCCTCCTCTTGTGAGCCGATTTGGGTTGTTTTAAAACAAGATGGACTTGGGCCTATTTTTCAAGAATCTGTTTTTTTTATTTAAAAGAAGGGCTGAATTTAGGGGTTTATAAAATAAGGGTCCGGTTTGGTAATTTATAAAAATAAGGGGGGTCGGTATTGGATTTTATAAATATACAGTCGATTTTTGGTAATTTAAAAAGGAATGATTTTATTAATGAGAATGGTTGGGATTTTAAACAGATTTAGAGATACTTTATGAAAATGGTTAAAAGAAAATAATGATTGAAATATTATATAATATTGTTGAGATTCAAAGATATAATATTATGGTAATATAAAAATATGATATTATGAGATTTGGAGATTTAAAAAGGGATTTGACATTTTCCAAGGATGGAATTTCTAACTAGTCAACTCGGTTTTTCAAAATGGTTTTCGGGACTAACTCGGGAATTATGTGCTCGGTGACTAACTAGCATGATTTATGTGAATGGTTGCCTAATATCATGACTTGTGTGGACTAATGACATGATTGGTTGACTAATAGGATGATGAGATGTTAAGTTATGTATCGTTTGTCTTATCGCTTATGAGCTATGATGAATATGGTGAACTTGAGATAAATGGCAATGCGGATTATTATTGCGGAAATATGAATGTGGCTGAATGGAATGATGTGGTTTTACGGAATGTGGCAATGAGATGAATGGTTGAACTTGATAGAATGATTATTACGATGTGGTTAATTCTATTGAATGATGTATGCTTTCAGTGCTTGAATGATTAGACGTAGACTTATATATGTGTTCTAATATGTATCTAGGTGATCTTTAATCTATCGTAATGATTGCCTTGTTGTTCTGCACCTCCAGGTGAGTTTCTATATGAGCTCACTCAGATTCGAAAAAGAGATCTCCCTGCTTGAGCCATGTGCATACTAGGTGCTTGCATTCATAATAAAGCATGCCATGTAGTATCCTGCTAGGATTGCACTCATGATTGAGCATTCGTTTACTCATTGCTTTTGTAAACAGAACGATCGTTATCTGTGAAGTAACTAGAGTCTTTGCTAGGGTTATAGGATGGCCCAGTCCCATCGGGTCCTGTTCTGAGTCAATCGAGTCATAGAACTTCCTTTACTTATATTATGAGCTGTCTGCGGGCTTTATTGTGGATACGGGTTGGGGATGCGTGCCGCCTGATTATTATGGAATGCATTCACGAGCTGGCCAGTCTCCGCCCTATCGGAAGGGGGTGGAGGTAGGAGAGGGATATACCACTTGGTATTCGGTGCTAAGGCCTTATTATATTTATGCGCTTGATCTTAGGAATATGTCAGTGTGTTAATATTCCGTCTTGCATCTAGAAGCATCTTTATTAGGACTAGCTAGCGTGTGTATTTGTCTGCTTGTTTGGGATTATATTGCGTAGGGCTTCGATCTGACACCGCCTCGCATACATATTTTTTAGGTTTGTTTTGTAGCATGATTGTTGCTTACTCCCGTGACGTGGAAACTCTCTTAGGCAATCGCAAAGAAATGGTCTAACCTCACTAACATCACCTATTAGATTTCGATAAATATGCTTACTGATTTGGTTTTGACCCGGCTCTGCCGTGGCACTCTCTTGTATTACACCTTGATTCCGCTATTTGTATGACTATTGTTTTTTCACGCCTAGACTTAGGACAGGTACAAGGTACTTCCCCGGGGATTCCAACGATCCCTTTGAATTTTGGGTATGAAATCCCACTTTGAAAACGTTATTTTAGAATTTCAAACCTTCAACCAGTACTCGGGGCGCAAGATCCTAACGAGGGGTTTCATCCCTCAAAACGTAACCCGATAATCATAATCCTGGGCCGTTACAAAGTTGGTTTCAGATCCAGGTTTTGCAAACCAAGTATGATAGGTTGAAGTGGTTTTGAAAATGGCTCAAGGTTTTCAAATGGCTTTTCAAAATGTTTTAGAAAGGGCAAAATGAATTTAATATGACTAACTCAAATGGATTAAATATGAACTTGACTCAATAAATCCGGTAATCAAACAAAGGGAAACGACAGGGTAGTAAAGGCGCTAGACCATCCCTATTGGATTTAGTTAGGAACGGGTAGGCAAAATACTAGCTTTCTTTTACAGATGGGGTTTAAAGACTCCCAGTAGCCCGAAGGTTGGAGTGACATGGGTTAGGAGACCGTGAGGTGTTTGCCCCTCCGGTCGGCCGTCCCTCAAAGGACGGCATAGATCGTTTATGTGACTGTTTGCATTATATCCAACTGGGCCCGAGGGTGATCCTTCTCGAAAAGGATCATATCAATTCTGTTGATTGCTTCCGTGCTGGGTGTTATTGTGATTAGGTTAGAAAACTAATCAATATGCCTTAACTTGAACATGTAAATAACCGAATTTGTGAACGGGATAACGGGAGGAAATCTTGCCCTTATGTAGTTGGAATTCCCGTCTTGTCGGGATAGCCCTTTCCTAATTCAAACTCCTTGATGATTCCGATTCCGTCATCTGTCCCACCAAAACATATAGGCATGTTAGCAAGGGTCGAGGAGCGTCCGCTCTCCCCGTTTCGAGTCCTGCTTGATATCCCACCATCTATGCTTCTATCGAGTCTCGTATCTGAGGTTGGTGTCTTCCACGTGAAACTTAGACCGGTCAACCAATTACCTTTGGGAATCATGTCGAATGTGAGGGTTACCTGAGTATGCCAGGGAGGGTGGTCACTAAAATAATCCTGAGTTAGAAGTGAGTCATCTTATGGAATCATCCCTTTCGAACCTCGTAATGGTCAGCCATATCTTCTTTCCGCAAGAGTCTAAGCACTAGTTTCACCCTCACCGCCCAGAAACAGTGTGAATGTCCTTATGTCCTACCCAACAAGTCATGCTAGCGACCCACGAGGAAACAGGGTGATGAGTTGGTGATCGCCTTTAGAGAATTATGTCCGGTTATAATTGGAACCCTCATTGTGATTGCATGAGATGATGTGTTAGTATATTCCAGCATGACTTGCAATATATCTTGCATGATTACACGCATGGATGAATATATATGCCGAATGTACGAATCCCCATGATAGTTAGTCTCCATTGAATTAGGTCCATGATAGTGTGGTCAACCCTCTTGTATGAGTATCATGTGAAATAAATTCTTAGCATGTTAAGTTGATTAAATTGAACCTCGTTGACTATGTACTTGCTTAATGAGTGTTGGTAGTATCATGTAGGATATATATCTCCTAATTATGGACCATCGTGCAATTATGTGCCATACTTGTCATACTACGTGTACATGGTTGTATTTGATGTGATAGTTGTTATGCCCAAATAACTTCACCATATCCCCTGACATGATTATTAGAGTGGATCTTAACATGCTCACCTTGAACCCACATTGTTTTGACCTGCTTATGTGTACACTTAAAATGAGCACTGAATCACACATGTGATATCTTATAATGTTCGCTATGTCATATATAACTTTTTCTGCATATGTCTATTGTCGGTTCGTGCTTACATGTCAGGCATGATTAGTGCATGAGATGATAAGTTTTTAGTTTGTTCCGCGTGCATGTAAAGTTGATTATATGAACATGTTATCAATGCATAGATCGCTATCCCTTGAGATAGGTACATGCTAGTGTGAAATGATGTGATGATATTCGTGATTATTATGTGTTTGTGTGTCACAATTATAACCTCATGGAACACTCTAAGGACATCGTTGCAATCCTCGGGTGGGGATTCCATCTTGGTCTCGTTGACCCTAGTCATGGTCCGTGTCTGAATCCTTAAGGAAGTCGTGTTGTCCGCCCTTGTCTCCCCCTATCCCCGTAACTCCTAATCTGTGCGATCCTTTGATGAGAGCCGACAAGAAAGAAAGAACTGACAACTAAGTGGGTCCATGACCCATAGACTCTAAGGACGACGTCACCGATGGAAAAAAGGACGGATATGCTTCAAAGACGGCAGTCGTGAACATGATTCTCCGAGCTAACTCAATGAAGAGCATTCTTAATTCAAATCGCGGATCCTTCTATATTAATGAGAGCTAATGTTGTGCAATAGACCTAGAAATGACATAATGGATGTGTGATGACGAATGTGCTGAACTAGTGGTGAATGATTGCCTCATTAACTTGTGCTTGTGATGACGTGCCTATATGCTTGAATGCATTGACTTGCTCGTAAATAGGTTATGGGTGTTATGCTTTCTTCTTGAGCTTGAGTTATGAGATTCTTCGGTGAGATGGGTTGGGAAATGGCAGGTAGATGAGATCTTTGAGTTGGGACTTGTCGGAGATAGTGATCAGTGAGTGTAGTTGATCTTCCAAGTAGGCCTTAGGTGAGCTAGGAGTGGACCGGAGAGATTCTTGAGGGGATGTGTTGATAGATAGGTTAGTGTGCCAGGAGAGAGTGTCTAGATAGTCTAGGAGCAAATTGTGGGTGGCGTTGAGGATAATCGGTTAAGGAATCGTAGAAATTGGGACTAGGTTGTATGTGCGGTGATTGGGAGCAATCTTGGTAAATGCTGAGGTTGAGGAATCGCTAAGGAGGAGTAGTACAAGGTTTCTTCGGAAAATATGGATCTTGGGTATTAGGTTGTTCATATCAGGGATGTACGTGTGACGAGTATTTAGGATTATTTCGATATAATTGGTAGTGCTTGGAGAATTCGTGAGTGAAAGATTTTTAGATGCGTTATTGAAGGACTTTAGCGTAGGGAATGAATCGGGATTTATGAGTGGAGGTTATTGTGGCTATTGAGGTATTTGAGGATGTGAGATGAGTCTTCGAGGAAAGGTTGGCAGCTAGGTAAGGGTATCGTTGAGATTTCTAGTAAGACGGTAGGCTTGAGGATGAGATGGGGAGATTTTGAGCTTGGAATTGGGAACTAGGCAAGCGTATGGCATTGAGAATGTTAGAGGATGAAGGATTTTAGAAGGTTGGTGAAATGGCGATACTTGGGAAACTCGGATGAGGACTATTTAGGGATTATGAGGAAATGGTTATCGGTAAAAGAGGGCTTTGGATGGTAAGGTGTCATGGTTAAGAAGTAGGAGCCTAAGGCAATTTAGGAATGTGAAGAGATGAGAAAATGGAGTAAGATGACTTGAGGATTTCAAATAATTAAGGTTCAGTAAGATTTGGAATGAGGAAATTGAGGAATATGCCAGGACGAGGATCTAGAATAGGTCGGCTGAGGAGTCGTGGATGTTCAGGTTTCGTGAGATTCGGAATGGGATAAGTAGGTAGAATCTGTGATTGATCGTTGAGGATAGATGCGGGTGATGAGGAACTCGGTGATTCATGGTTATGAGTTAGCACTAGACGGTTTATGCGTTAGAGTTGTCGAGAGTAGGCAGTTGAGAGTGTCAATGATAAGATGCTTGTGTTGGTAATGTCAATGATAAGGATGAGAGTGTCAGGTGTGAGATGGTCGTTATGAGTTGGGTTCTTAGAGGTGGATGGCTAGTGAGAGTGATTAGTGGTACGGGAACTGTGATCAAGTTAGCAAGAGGATTCGAGATGTCTCTTTGGGAGATAATGGTCAGGCAGAGTCTTGAGAACCTAGGAAGAATAAGCGAGATTGCTAAGGAGCACCGAGGTCGATCGAGAGAGTAGTTTAGTTGAGGATTTGAGAATTCTCGTAAGAGGTGAAGATGGGACTAGTAGAGATTCCCTAGGACGAGGGTGTACCTTATAGAGAGTCTTGGTAGATGATCGAGTGGGAGGTAGGACTTGAGGTTGGGATGTCGAAGTAGATTGATCCTTAAATGGCTTGATGGCATATGAGTTGGGATACCTAGTAATTTGGTTTGGGATGTAGGCCTTGAATTACAGATAGTGTGAGATTTGAGAGTTCGTATATGAGTGAGATGTTGTGGTGTTCGGAACTAGCAACGGATTCCTGTTGGTAGACTTAGGTGAGGTTAATCTTGGTGCGAGAGATGATGAGTAGTGGAGGTGTCTTGTTATGGTTGGTAGTTATAGGTAGGTTTTCTTGAGGATATGGCTTATGGTTATGCGATACTTGGGACCGAGTGTTGTGTGAATTCTATGCTATAGACGATGTTGATTCTCTGATGTATTCCCGTTGACAATAGTGAACTGTTAGTACTAACATAGTTATCCCCTGAACTTGGTAAAATGCTAGTGTACGGAAGTACTTATTTGCCTCTAATGCGACGACACTTGGTAGTTAGTATGAGTATGGTGTGCTTATCTGATTGATATGATGTGCAACTTCTGTGATATGATGTGGGGAATCCTACTATGTATGATACTATGCTAGATATGTTGTGATATGTGACTATCCGTGACATGAGTATGACATGTTTATGAATGTGTGATACGATTTCTATAATGTACGATTGCTATGTGTATGGTGCCCAGAATTGGAATTGCTAGGATGATAGAACCGAATTGATGAATTTGATTCTGACTTGGAACCTAGGAAGGAAATATGGGATTAGCCTTAGAGGTTGATGATTCCACCTCTTGAGATTTGAAATTGCTTGACTAACGTCAGATTTAAGGGATTCAAACGGTGTTTAAAAATGACTAACTTGGATTTTGAGAGACCAAACGAGATCGAGAACTTCAATGATTTTGGGACCAAACCTTTTCAAATCGAGGAATCTTTTTGAAACTTTCCAACCGAGCTTGCATTATGACACCTCACGAAGTGGATACATGCATTTTATAAGGGCCCTTATAGACTGCTTGCTAAGACCTAGTGGAGACGCTGTAATGTTTTTCGAGTTATGATATAACCGAGAAGTCGGGGTTAGGATGTGGTAAGGGCCCATATTACATTCTCGCTATGACCTATCGGGGATATTATGATCATGACGACGATACTGTGAGAATCTCATAGGGGAACTTATGAGGCACTTACGGGATCAATGGAATGGTCCTTGGACTCACCTACTTCCAACTTCATCCCCTACCTTGTTTTGGTTTTAGTCTCGGGGACGAGACTTGTTTTTAGAGGTGGATGATGTAAAGACTCGGATTTTTAAATCCTAAATTTTCTGAAAAATGAATTTAAATCGGATATTTCAAGGAAAATTCGCCCTCAATTTAATAAATCGAACTTGCAACTCTTAAAGCGGATTCCGACCAAATTTTGAAATCATGCAAAATAGATTTTTCTTCCCGCTTTTATATATCGAGAATTGGGAAATGATGTTCAGATTTCATTATTAAATTCGGATTTGGAAAATTTAGAACGTTATTTTGATCGAATCGGGATAAGGTTGAGAAAACGGGTTTCGGAAGTTAGTATCCGGGTATTATTTTATATGGGACAACTTTGCTTTTCCCTCTGCATTTTTGTCCTTTTCCTCCCCTCCCAATTTCCGAATTTCAGTAAGGAAATAACCCCCAATTCTTCCATATTCTCTTCCTATTTGGACAAGCAGATGGAGCCAAAATTGACTCCTGCTCCTTTCCCCTATGATTCACCCGCAAGATGAAAACAAAATTTGTAAAGCCATTTTCTCTGATTTCTAAAAGGGGTCCCTTCCCATCTAAAATCAAACAACCCCACTACTGTTGACACGATTCTTTATAAATGGGACAAACTGAGACAACTGCAACCTATTCTTCAAAAATCAGACAACCTTCTCCACATTTCACTCTGACATTCAAACCCCTCATTCTCCCTTGTGAGGATGCTGAGAGCATGGAAACCCCTTTCCTCCTCCTTCTCTTCTGTCAAGAAGTAGCAAAAGCAACTACACGTTCGTCTTTCGCTCCCCGTCGAGCAACCAGCAAACACCACACCTCCTTTCCGCCTCCCTGTTTTTGCCTGTAAACCCCACCTACGACCTTCACTTCTCCCTTCTCTCGTGACGAGCAGCAACAGCAGGCCATTGAGCCCTCACCGTCGCTCCCCTATTTTCCGACGACGCCGAGCACGAGACACCAGCAGGGCCACCATAGCCATCGACACCAGCCTTGAGCTTCTCGTTTCCCCTGTTTTCCGGGTTCGAGTGCGGTTAGGACCCTTCCTCCTTCCTTTAACTTCGAAACTGCATAAAGATTCATCATTTGACCTCCTGCCTCCATCCCAAACCATTTTCGGTGAAGAAACCAACCTCGACGCCCCAAACCCGCCTCCCCGAGCTTCGTTTCCGGCGAGACAACCCCTTCGGTGAGCACCTATTTCCTCTCTCTTCTTGTCATTTCTGTGTGTGTGTCGCTGTCGGGTAGTCGGGATTAGGTGGTCGGAGTTGGATGTCACAGCCAGCAGCTCCATCTTCTCCGCCATTTTCGAACGCTCTCTGTCCGTTTCTTTCTCTTTCGATCAGAACAAAAGAAAGGGGAAGAAGGAGCCAGTCGGCCCCGTGCCACATCCCTCGCCATGTCATCCAGTCCCACTTCCTCTTTTTTTTCAGCTTTTGGGTGGAATGGAAGATGGAAATTGCATTGGGCCTATTCTTTTCCTCCTCACGTGGGCCGATTTGGGTTGTTTTAAAAAAAGATGGACTTAGGCCTATTTTTCAATAATCTGGTTTTTGTATTTAAAAGAAGGGCTGAATTTAGGGGTTTATAAAATAAGGGGCCGGTTTGGTAATTTATAAAAATAAGGAGGGTCGGTATCGGATTTTATAAATATAAAGTCGGTTTTTGGTAATTTAAAAAGGAATGATTTTATTAAATGAGAATGGTTGGGATTTTAAACAGATTTAGAAATACTTTATGAAAATGGTTAAAAGAAAATAATGATTGAAATATTATATAATATTGTTGAGATTCAAAGATATAATATTATGGTAATATAAAAATACGATATTATGAGATTTGGAGATTTAAAAAGGTATTATCGGATTTAAAAAGGGATTTGACGAACATTTTCCAAGGACGGAATTTCTAACTAGTCAACTCAGTTTTTCAAAATGGTTTTCGGGACTAACTCGGGAATTATGTGCTCGGTGACTAACTAGCATGATTTATGTGAATGGTTGCCTAATATCATGACTTGTGTAGACTAATGACATGATTGGTTGACTAATAGCATGATGAGATGTTAAGTTATGTATCATTTGTCTTATCGCTTATGAGCTATGATGAATATGGTGAACTTGAGATAAATGGCAATGCAGATTATTATTGCGGAAATATGAATGTGGTTGAATGGAATGATGAGAATGATGTGGTCTTACGGAATGTGGCAATGAGATGAATGGTTGAACTTGATGGAATGATTATTACGATGTGGTTAATTCTATTGAATGATGTATGCTTTCAGTGCTAGAATGATTAGACGTAGACTTATATATGTGTTCTAATATGTATCTAGGTGATCTTTAATCTATCGTAATGCTTACCTTGTTGTTCTGCACCTCCAGGTGAGTTTCTATATGAGCTCACTCAGATTCGAAAAAGAGATCTCCCTGTTTGAGCCATGTGCATACTAGGTGCTTGCATTCATAATAAAACATGTCATGTAGTATCCTGCTAGGATTGCACTCATGATTGAGCGTTCATTTACTCATTGCTTTTGTAAACAGAACGGTCGTTATCTGTGAAGTAACTAGAGTCTTTGCTAGGGTTATAGGATGGCCCAGTCCCATCGGGTCCCGTCCTGAGTCAATCGAGTCATAGAACTTCCTTTACTTATATTATGAGCCTTCGGGCTTTATTGTGGATACGGGTTGGGCATGCGTGCCGTCCGATTATTATGGAATGCATTCACGAGCTGGCTAGTCTCCGGCCTATCGGAAGGGGGTGGAGGTAGGAGAGGGATATACCACTTGGTATTTGGTGCTAAGACCTTATTATATTTATGCGCTTGATCTTAGGAACATGTTAGTCTGTAAATATTCCGTCTTGCATCTAGAAACATCTTTATTAGGACTAGCGTGTGTATGTGTCTGCTTGTTTGAGATTATATTGCGAAGGGCTTCGATCTGACACCGCCCCGCATACATGTTTTTTAGGTTTGTTTTGTAGCATGATTGTTGCTTACTCCCGTGACGTGGGAACTCTCTTAGGCAATCGCAAAGAAATGGTCTAACCTCACTAACATCACCTATTAGATTTCGATAAATACGCTTACTGATTTGGTTTTGACCCGGCTCTGCCGTGGCACTGTCTTGTATTACACCTTGATTCCGCTATTTGTATGACTATTGGTTTTTCACGCTTAGACTTACAACAGGTACATGGGACTTCCCCGGGGATTCCAACGATCCCTTCGAATTTTGGGTATGAAATCCCACTTTGAAAACGTTAGTTTAGAATTTCAAACCTTCAACCTGTACTCGGGGCGCGAGATCCTAACGAGGGGTTTCACCCCTCGAAACGTAACCCGAGAATCATAATCCCGGGCCGTTACATGTAACTACCAATGAAGAACATGAAATTTCTGCATAAATAAATGATGAATGAGTATAATAGTGCAGCAACACAAAACAACTCAAAATGATAGGTAGTTATGCAAGGAATGAACCAGTTTTAAGGCAAGAAGGAATTTCATAACATATATCCATATATTTGACAAAACCTGAACATAATATCTCAAGATAAAGGGTCAGAAAAAACACATTATCAACAAGAGACCAAGGCAAGCAAGAGAAGCTATCCAAATCCATGTCACATGAGACAAGAAAAGAAGGCTACAAGCAGTTACACAAAAGCCTAAAACGGGTTTACAAGTTTGGTCTCTTGAACCATAGAATTAGCAAGAAAGCAATCATCAATATTACCGTGATCAAGAGTAATAAACAACTTATGAATTCTGGCAAGAATTTTAATGGCAAAAAAACTTTAAGAACCAAACTTAACCAAATGAATAGGCAAGAGTCTCAAGTCATGATAATGTAAAAGCCACAATGGATAATAATGGAGAAGGCATATGATAAATAAGAGAAGAGAGGGCACATCATCACTTAGAAACTTCAAGGAAGAATCATATATATTCCATGTCAAGAAGAAATTGTAAAGCAAGTACAAGACACTTTAAGATGCTGAAAATTATATGATAAACACAAAAAATTCAGCAATCAAGCATCACATGCTAGGAAGATTCTTGGCACATTCAAGAACTTCAACACATATTTCATATGAATGGAATAACATGAAGATATGGCATACATCAGTAAACCTGAATTTCAAGCTTCAGAATATGAACACATATTCAGTAAGCAACCATACACATTCTCAACAAAGAAACTTTAAGAGAATTCATATTTTCCACTCAATAAGAAACTGACAGACATCTTAATAATACTTATAAGGGCTGAAAAATAAGAGATATACTCATATGTTTCAGCAAACAAGTATTAAGAGTCAAGAAGAGTCCCAAGTACACAAAGAACTTCATCTCAGATTTCTTATAGAAGAGGAAAAACATGATAAACCATGAAACACTTATATGGGGCTGAATTTAAAGCATCAAACATGAAATGAAAAATTCAACAAGTGTTCATGTCATAGAAGAGTTTCTGGACAACAACATATGTGATAAAAAAGTTTCGGGACAACAACATATTAGTCCATATATCCTTCTCAAAGACCACGCAACCAAGTCTAAAATTCAACAAACTCATATATAGTATATAGAGGATCATCAAGAACATTTTAGCCATGAAAATTCAGCAAGAATTCACAAAATCAAACCATAAACAAGAGCACACATATCCTGAATTCATAGGTTCAGAAAATTAGCTTCCAAACAACCTGTGCAGCCTAGATATCAACACACTTACTCATGAAAATGCATAAATCTGAATCCAATAAAAAAAACAGATTACAAGCAAGGTTCAAAACCAATGAAAATACATAGCGAAAGGCAAAGATCGAGCATATGCTCTGATACCAATTGTTAGGAATAAAGATTGCACTCATCAAAGGTCCGATTAGGGTCGTATTGGTCAATTTGTCCGGTTTAAACATGAAGGATCTAGATCAATCCTAAACAGAAAACCGAAAGCAATGAAGGAGTAAGGACACACGATATGTTTACGAGGTTCGGGCTAATCCCTACGTCCCCGGCTCTAGATGTCATCCAATATGCTCTAATAAGCAAAACGAGAACAAACGATACAAAGATCCTGTGAGGGCAAATACTAGACTGAAATACAATAGAAGGAACAAGAAAGTTAGCACAATAAGCAATAGCAAAGACAAGGAATGGGAACCCCCTGATATGAGGCAACTTCAGCCCATAGAAGCTCGTCGATCCGGCAACAACAGTGTCGTCGGTGAGCACCGGTGGCCCTCGAAGTTCCAATCCTTCTTGAATGCCCTTTCTGGTTCTCCTTCTCCATTTCACTTCTTCCGACAGCCCATATGGATCTCCTCAGTATCGCTGCTCAAGCTTGGTTCACATGGAGATTGCTCAATGAGCCACTCTCACAGATGAACCCAAACTCGATCCCCTCTCTATCTTTTTCTCTCGGTCTTTCTCTCTCTTGGACTTTCTCTCTTTGCTAGACTCGAAAGCCCTAGCCCAATCTCTCCTTTTCAGCCATAGGAGAGGAGCTCCCAAGCTCCCTTTTGGAGCGACGTCTACAGTGCCGACCTCAGAGGGTTAGGGTTTGTTGTTGAACGCTTATAAAGCCAAATGGGAGGAACAGTCGGAAACTGGAACGTTGGGGCAAAGGATGGGATTGGGCCTTATTTCTAGTAAACTAGAGTTACAAACTCAACAGGCGACGGTTGGTGCTGGGTCTTATTGAACGGGGAGGAGCAGCAGCTAGGGGTAGGGGAAGAGGCTATGGGAAAGGTATTACATTGGGGAAAGAAGTCAAATTAAGTACCCAAAAATAAATCTTGAATCCCGCTCTCTGATCATAACCCGACACGATTAAAAAAAATTTAACATAATTATTCGAAACCGAATTAAATAATAAAACTCAGAAATATTTTCAAGCCTCAGAAATATAATTAAGGCAAAATAAATTCATTTTCAAGTTCGAATCACAAGTTTATACCGGGATTGGTCTCGAGAAAATAAAATAAATCGGTTACTTGAGGATGAAATTTTCAAAAAAAAATTCAGAGTCTTAGGACTTAAATGAAGTTTTAATTTAGAATAACCTCTATAATTTATATAAATACTATTTAAAAAATCTCAGTCTTTACAATTTTTTTTTTATAAATTAATTGGTACATGATCAATATCTGCATAAATTTGATTTATAAATTAATTATTTGTTAAAGATAAACACTTATTAATTTGAATTATTTCTGTAATGTGATTGTTTAAAGATAAACAAAATTATTTGGTATGTGAGCAATATTTGCATAATTTTGGTTTATAAATTAATTGTTTGTTAAAGATACACTTATTAATTTGAATTATCTCTATTGGTAAATATGATTGTTGAATAATTTAATAGAATATATAAACGGATTCTCTCTATATAATTTAATCAATTTTCGTTAGTGATAAAACTAATCTAACCTTTTCCATATAAATTAATTTAATCTAGATTTTTTTTTCTAGATAAAATATTTATAAAATAATTTAAGGTAAAATGATAAGAATTGTAAAATGACATATTTTTTTAATGGATAAATAAACATAAAAGATATTGTAGATAGTTTTTTTTTATACAAGGCGGAAATTTGGGAGTGGTCAATCTCGGTTAAAACACTGCCCAATAGCGTCCTTACGGACGAGACGCTTAATCTGAGCAGGACACTGCTCAATAGAGAAAGAGGAGAGCAAACCAATTAACGTGCGTCAATCTGTCAGCAACGTACCTGGTTGCATTCCCGCAAAGTGTGGGTGAATTCGATAGCCACGAAAGATTTGCAGAGACCGATCGAGGACGTCGACAACCATCATCTCATTAGTCTATGGGCAAGTACCAAACCTACGGATGTCATTTATGATGGTCAAGCAATCTCCTTTTAGCACGAACAGATATTGAAGATAGGTGCATCCGGTATTCGGGTAATGTAATTGAAGCAAGCTCTATGAAAGTCTGAATTCTTTCTAGGGCATTGGGTTAGGACGGTTTTAGGGCTTATTGCCGATTGCTTCAACTCAATCTCCAGTTTGCTTAATAATTAAGGCTAGATGCGATAAAAAATTAAAATCATAATTTAAATAATGATAAGATATATATATCAACGGTTTTTCTATCCTATGCCCTAAATCCTAAATTGGGAAAGATTCCTACCAAAAAAATAAGCGATCCTAAGAATTTAATTTTTAAAAAAAAACCTAAACTAATTAAAATTTAAAATCATTTCAAAATTAGTCCTATTATCCTATATTCTTGGAACATATGATAAAATTTTATGTTATTTTAAAAATGAAAAAGTGTCAATAAAATGTAATTCAAATATATTTATATTTATAAATGAATTATATAATTAAAATACCTTAGATTCCAAATACACCCATTGTTGTGCACGATCTTAACAACCCTACCGTTGACATCACATACAAGCAAGATAAATGAAGATGAATTGATACACATAGATAGTAGATCTAATCAAAGAAATATGCAATAGTAGTCGTCATATATATACAAGCTAACACCGAAAGGTCGACCAGGTGGTTGCAGCCAAATAACCAACACCAATACACACAACAATATAAGCTACCATAGATATACGGGGCTAAAAAATTATTTTCAAGAAAATTGACTCCCCACGCATAAGCTTCCAAGTGTTGGCCCCAATGTCATCTGCTATGAGTTGACAATGCAACACTTTCATAGTGTAGAATTTCGCCTCACCTTTCGGGAATTCCTGCAACCGCCACTGACTATGAACTATATAATGGATTTTATATAAATACAACAATTAAAGCTTTTAGTAGCGGTTCAAAACTGCCACATAAAGTAAAAAAAACCGTTGCCTAAGAGCTACTGTAGCGGTTTTTACCCATTTCATTTGCTCGCGTTGCATTTGATCTATTGTGGCGGTTTTTGTTGTTGCAGGAGGATGGTCAAGTATGAAATAAATATAAAGTAAAGATCAGACTGACTTCCCTGTCTCAGCAAATAAATACAAGACTTCCTCCCGTTGTAGTAGAAGGTTGTCAGGATCGAATCCACGAGGAAGCACGTCACCAGTTCTTAGGTAGCAACAGATCTCACAGACAAGCAAAAAAAGGCAGAAATAAAAGCAGAAAAGACCAAGCAAAACAGAAACAAAAGCAAAGACAGAAAAAAGCAGAAGAAAGTGAAGAACAAAGCAAGACAACAGACGTACTCAATCTCGACAACTACCTACTCGAGATCGACAACAGCAAGTCTACAGAAACTGAAAAATCGACAACAAAAGCAGAAACTCTACTCGACCTAGACAAGACCGTACTCGAGATCGACTAAGGCCTACTCGATCTCGACGAGCTCCTCCTCTGTATCGACTGGAAAGACAGAAAACTTAAATTGCAAATTCTCGAACCCAAAACTCAGATTTTCGACGAAATAAATTCAATATATAAAAGACTTCCAAGGTCAGAGTATCAACACCACAACGATAACCATGCAAAGTGACACATAAAGGCATAAAAGATCATGCTTTCCATCAAAATAACTTTCGTTATCAACAATAGGCATATAGAGGCTTTCGCATAAACCCTAATTATTACTAACCATTTTCACATAATTAACCCAAGTTGTATTAAGATCACTTTCGCTTCAATAATACAAACAAGGATCACCTTCAACTCTCGCAAAAGAATCATGCTCATAGGGATAGAAGACGAATTGCATAACAAGATCTGACCTTTACCGCATCTCCTCACATGGCCACCGTCGGGCTCACCCCAGCCCCAGAAGTGGGTGGACTACTCACGCCTCATCGCAATCGCAGACATTGATGTATAAAAAGATACTTGCATTAAACTATATTCAAAGCCTTTACAATCCCGGCAATCAACTTTCGCAGAATGCCAAAACCCTAAAAACTTTAGAACTCCTAAAACTTCTTTGTGGAACTACTTGTCTCTGACTGAAATTGAATTCATGAAAAACCAGCCCCTAGGGCTTTATTTATAGGCTTCTAAACCTTGC
Organism: Persicaria tinctoria; assembly: GCA_037127255.1. NCBI lineage: Eukaryota > Viridiplantae > Streptophyta > Magnoliopsida > Caryophyllales > Polygonaceae > Persicaria > Persicaria tinctoria. The sequence continues at coordinate 36,375,682 of JBANSL010000019.1, read as the reverse complement.
TATTCAAGGATAGAATATCTATATCTATATCTAAAATTATATCTAAAACTTTAATGATAAATAAATGCGATAAAGGAATTTAATCTAAAAGGAAAATAAATCTAAAATAGGTAAGATGTCTTCCATGTTTTCTCCATAGATAGAACTTGATAGATGTTGATAGATCTCGGCCAAATTGGATAGAATTGGATCCAAGGACTCCCAATCCTAGTAGGACAGCAAAACCATGTAACGCGCTCCCGAACACGGCTCGTCGATCTCGACTAGGGCTCCTCGAGATCGAGTAGAATTGTCGTCGACGGGTGTGGCTCGGCTTCTCGGGTGACTGGTGCTCGACAAGGCTCGGACATGGCTCGGAGGTCTAGTCGATCTCGAGTAGCCCTACTCTGTATCGAGTAGGATTCGTCGTCTGGCTGGCTTGGTCGGGTGGCTCTGCTCGACAAGGCTCCTATCTGGGCTCACAGGTCTAGTCGATCTCGAGTAGCCCTACTCTGTCTCGAGTAGATTTGCTCATCGACTAGGTCTTCCCGGGTGGATCTACTCGACATGCTCGGACCTTGGCTCCGGGCTCCTCGATCTCGACTAAGCCTCCTCGAGATCGAGTAGAGGTGGTCTGCGTCTTCGTCCTCGGCTTCTCGATCAGCTTTTTCTCGACCAGGCTCTCCTCGATCTCGAGTAGAGTGTACTCGATCTCGAGTAAAGATTTCTCAGCTTTCTGCTCTGTTCTTAAAACGCACTTTCCCGAGTCCTCGTTCGTTGGATTGACGCATATGACCATGCGTTGGAAAGCTTTTTTCGAGGGCTACAACTCTCATGAAGACATCAAAGCTTGATTCAGAACGTAGAATGGTGAAAAATGGCCTCTTCTCCAGCTGCACTATTCTTAGCTTCTCCATGAGTTTTCTTTAAGCTCCAAAGTGCGTCCGATTTCTGCCAAATATAACAAAAACTTGTGTAGACCTCCATATATTGCAAATAAGTGTAAACTACACAGATTCTGTATTATTCTAACCCAAATGTATGCAATGTATGCAGAAATCGATATAAAAGTTACTGTTAAACATGGAAAATTAGGCTCACAACAGTTTTATAGCTTAATATGGCGGTTTCCCCCAACACAAACAACCACTACAATAGGTATGATAACCGCCACAAAAGAGTACCTATTGTGGCGGTTTTAGTTGAACTATTGTAGTAGTTTCTTTCTCTAATGCGGTGGTTTTTTATTTACGAAAAAAAATACATGTTTTTAGCCCGAATTCAACAAACTCGGGCTAAAAAGTCCAACGTTTTAAAAAAAATAATAGAGTGCACTCTATTTTTTTGGGTGCATTTAAATAGTTAGAAATGTGACATAGACCTATATGTACCTATAACCAATCATATATTAAACATGGAAAATTTTCCTCGAAAAGAGATCTTTTGAAACAACTAAGAATAAAAAAATCCATAATAGTGACAAGATACATGGCTAACATAAAATTGCAGAGTTAAACAATTTACTCTTTCAACAAGACTGTGGCTATCAGTAGATTAACCCCTTCGTGCTCTCACATGGATGGAGTCTTTAGAAGGCTCAATTGACTTATTGTTTTTCTCAAAAGGTTTGCCGCCACTGGCTGAACTTGCTTTTGTTCCAAATTTAGAAACTCTGGATCCCAATATATAGTTTCATCTACTTGCTAACATGCTCTTTCTACAGCGAGCGAAATAATAGAAAACATCATTTTTTTCATAAAACAACAAACAAATTCAGAATCCGAATAGAAATAATTCTAATTCCTATCCAAATAAGTATTTATGAAAAGCTGAAAATCTATGAGAAGTTACAATGATTTATATATATTTTTAATACCTTACCATGATTAAATCCTCCCAGAAAACATTTTTTTAAAGTAAACCTAGCAAACAAATTATAGGGAAATATATGTGTACAAGAACATCTAAAGTATTGTAAAGCTAAGGAGATCAACAAATGGAATATGCTTAAAGCACATAATGAAAGAAAAGTAACTATCTTTAAAAGTAAATTGCACCTGCTGTAGTAGTTGGATTCCAACACCAAGAAAGTCATAAATAAATGAAGCAATCAACATTGGACGACGACGAGTGAATCATATATAGGTCCAAAGCAAGTCCTAACCAAAGTTGCCCCGATAAGGGACACATATGGTGGGATCTGATTGCAAGTTGAATTCCTTCTTTATGTATAAAAGAGCCCATGTGGCAATAACACAAGGAAACAACATTCATCAGCTTCTATCAAGTCATCAACCACACATCATCATCATCATCATCATGTGTAAGAAAGAAGTAACAATAAGAATCAATCAACTTCAGAGTTGAAAAAAGGTGTATATCATGTATAAGGTATATACTAAAACGAAGTCATTTACACATTTGAGATATCAACAATCCATTTATCTTCATATTCCATGAAGGCATATAACCAACTTCAGTTTGCTCCAGTGTTCTAAAAGGCGCTAGGCGGCCGCTAGACGGTGGGTGGCCGCCTAGCGCCTAGGCGGTTATGCGGGCATCTAGGCGGTGCCTAGGTTGACTTAGACTAAACTTGATTATTTCCCTATATTTCAATGGGTAGATGATGAGCGGTTTTTAGTCGTCTGTAAACCGTATCAAAATAAAACTCAAACCTACAAACTAGTATAGCAAGCAAGTAAGAGGTCGATCCCACAGAGAATCAAGTATTCCTTTGCAAAGTGTATTTACCAATTAGTAGAAAGGGGGGTTTTGGTTGATTGAGATTGAAAAGAAAACAAAATAAAATATAAACAAATAATGCAAAACAAATTAGAGAAGATCGCTCTACCTACAACTATCCACTTTATTTGGTTGAATTGATATTGTAACTTCCTCTTGTCCTTTTAGGTTTCCTATGAATGCCCTTGTCCCGACCTAATATAGTTACTAGTCCAATCAGTCCTAGAAACCCTTATCAATTGAACAGTCCCTAAAGAAGGATTTAACCCAATTGATAGCTTTAAGTTCAGAGATTGACCAAGGTATTTGCAGTCCCTAAAGAAGGATTTAACAACACATTCAACTTCCTACTCATTCAATTAGTTCAATCAGCCCTAAAGGAACAAGTTTGCCACTTGGGTTAAGGTTCGCAATCAGGAATCTACAAAACCCTAGCAATTGAATTGATTCTACCAAGTTGATCAGTCGAGATAGAATAAAACAATCAAACATTCAAGCACAAAGAAGTCGAAACATTCAATATAGGAAACAAGGAACAAGATTTAGAAACTCACAATCAATCCAAATAAAGCTTCAAATTGTAAGGAGAACGAAGAGAGTTTTAGTCGCCCATGGCGAACATCGCTCTCTCTCTAATTGTCTCATAGAACATAGAATAGAATGGAAGTTATTAAAAATAACATAAAAGTGGCCTAATAAAACATCCAAAGTCGGCCCAAAAGGAAACAACTAAAACTAGGGTTTCTTTTCCATCGAAAACGGCGCGCGGCAGAGGTGCGGCGGCCGCGGCAAGAGGTGCGGCGGGCGCGGCACAGGAGCAGCGGCGGGCGCAGCTGAAATCGGCCCTCTGGCGGCGGGCACCGCAGGTGACAGCGGCGGGCGCGGCAACTTTTGCGGCGGGCGCTGCATTGGGTTTTCCCGAAAATTCCGTCTCGAATTAGCTCTCGACGTCAACATGAAAGTTGTAGCTCTCTGAAAGAGCTTTCCAACGCATGGTCATAATAGTCGATCGGACAACCGAGGCCTCCAGAAAGTGCAAAACAAGTTCAGCATGTCTGGCGACAACTTCTGCAGACTTGTTCTTCGTTTAGGTTCGCTTCTTCTTCTCAGGACCTCTTGAGATCTTCATGTAAGCTTCTTCGATCAACTAGACATTCTCATCCAATGCGTTATGAACCCATGTCTCCTCCTCGGATCCACGATTACCTGAAATAATCAATAAAAGCGTGTAGATTCCGATTCCACCAACATAGAGAGCAAATATGCAAATTGTAATCAAATCATGGATGAAATGCATCTTAAATAAGCTAAATGCAACCTATTATGCCTACCTAAATGCATGCTATCAAACTCCTCCACACTAACCTTTGCTTGTCCTCAAGCAATGATAGAATGAACATGAATCAACGCATCCCACAGGAAATCCCTTCAAGTTTCAACCTCATCAAAAAGCAACATCATAGCAGGTGAAAACATAAACCAAGCAAACAAACGTCATAGCATGTATTCCAGTGATCAAAGCTTAGAAGTAGACATCATCCAACCTCACCCGAAATATGTGTTTCACTCATGTGTTTAGGCTTTTAAATACAACTCTCAACTCAAACCAATAATGCACTAAGCTCATAGACATTGACCCCCATATCACCAATTAACTACCGAAATGTCATTACTTGCGGGACACAATAAAGAAAATAAAATTCAACACTTTTTTTTTTTTCTTTTCTTTGTCTTTCTTTCTCTTTTTTTTTTCTTTTTCTTGTCTTGGTGCTTTCCTTACGCGAAGCGCAAACATGGGTGTCATGAATGGCCCCGGTCTATCAACACCTCAACTATTAATATGAAGTCCACTTGAACACCTTTTGACGCGAGTTGCAAACATGGGTGTCATGAATGAACCTGGTTACTCAATGATCAAGCTTTCTTTCCTAGTGGATAGTTTTCAACACCTTTTTGCGCGAATCATACCCATGGGTGTCATGCGTAGACCCGGTTACTCAGTGCATCAACCATTGCCACCTTATTCACTAAGTATGCATAAAATGAAATAAAAAGACTCAAAATATAAACATAAACTCCGCAAGCAACAAACATGTGCATCGGTCTTCAAAAATAGATACTGCAGTCAATATCAAGAGGTAGCAACACTAGGCGAGTAATTCACACAATTGAGCAAAAGAATTCAAATAAGGCCAAACATCCTCACAGGGTCATGTTTTTAGGACTTCAATCATACTTTAGCTCAATCATACATGCTCAATTATATTTGCTAGCTCATGTTCCACAAAAATCAAATACAGACAAAAATCAAAACATCCAGAACTCCATGGGATTTTTATGAATCATGCTTGAAATTTAAAATAGAGGACAAACTAAGTCAGATGGGTATTTAATAACACTTAAATGCAATGATGCTCTAATTCTACTAATTTTCGAAATTAAATAATAATAATAAATTTTTTTTTTTAAATGCAGTATATGAATAAAAATAAACATGACAACATAAATAAACATGATAACATAAGTAAACATGATATGCAAATTCTATCTATATGCAATGCAATCCCTCCCCCACACTTAAACCTTTCATTGTCCTCAATGAAACATAAAAGACAACAAAAAATAAAAACATAGAGAAAGAGATGAATGAAATACTCACAATGTGGTGGAAGGGGCGATATAGGTCGGATCTGAGCATTGCGCGCGTCGGGTTAAAGAAAACTAGCTAACTAGGAATTGAAATAACTAAAGCTTACCTCGGGTTGCCTCCCGAGAAGCGCCTCTCTTTAATGTCATTGGCTTGACTTATTCTCAATCTCAAGACCTTATTTCTCAGACATTGTCAAAGCCCTCAGTAGCCTATCATATTCCTGTGCACACATCTTACAAGGCACATCATAGCACAATAAATTGAAAGCATAAAATGTGGAACTCACGAACCCTTTCAATCTATCAAAGAGTCTAGCATGACTCTCTGCAGAAGGAATATGATACCACCAACACAGTTCCGCTGGTGGCTTTTCAAAATAGCAATCAAAAGGATCAACATATACACCATTAACTTCAAAATTGCAAAAGTTTACCTTTATTACCTCTTTAGCCTCAGCTGATGGCTCTAGACCTGGTTCATCAATGGGCGAGATTAGAATGGATGGTGCAGATGGAGTAGGAGACACATCACATGTAACCTCATGCGTCGACTCATGAGATTCCAAGTCAGGAAGCACTAGACCCTCTCCTCCATCATCTAAGAAACTATCGTTGTCTGCAACCAATTCCTCATCTTCTTCTTCGAAGCTCCTTTCTTTCTCACCTTTTGCACTTAGAATTTGAATGAGTTGGTTCATTTGTTCCTCCAATTTTCCGATTCGGCTCATGTTTCTTTCCTCTAACTGCTGCAACACTTGTGTGAGAGTTCGGATTGATACTTCCTGCTCAACCTGTCGACTCATGTTGTAGAAAAAATCCCAAATCTCAAAGAGTCCCATATCCAATAGGCCTCCATTACTCATGGACTCAGCAAGATTCCGTGTTTCAGCATTCATCCCATCAAATATGCAAACACACATCTCCCGTACACCATATTGATAACCCCATGAACCAAGGTCATTAACATACTCATGCAATCTAGTGAAATATTGGTGAAAGTTCTCACCTTCAAACTGCAACAATCTCAACATCTTAAAAAGTTAGTAGCAAGGGGGTTGTGAACCGTAAGATAGGTTCACAACAAAGTTAGATATATAAACAAAAATTAATAAATACACACAACAAAGAAATAAACTTGATTCCCCGGCAACGGCGCCAATTTGATGAGCGGTTTTTAGTCGTCTGTAAACCGTATCAAAATAAAACTCAAACCTACAAACTAGTATAGCAAGCAAGTAAGAGGTCGATCCCACAGAGAATCAAGTATTCCTTTGCAAAGTGTATTTACCAATTAGTAGAAAGGGGGGTTTTGGTTGATTGAGATTGAAAAGAAAACAAAATAAAATATAAACAAATAATGCAAAACAAATTAGAGAAGATCGCTCTACCTACAACTATCCACTTTATTTGGTTGAATTGATATTGTAACTTCCTCTTGTCCTTTTAGGTTTCCTATGAATGCCCTTGTCCCGACCTAATATAGTTACTAGTCCAATCAGTCCTAGAAACCCTTATCAATTGAACAGTCCCTAAAGAAGGATTTAACCCAATTGATAGCTTTAAGTTCAGAGATTGACCAAGGTATTTGCAGTCCCTAAAGAAGGATTTAACAACACATTCAACTTCCTACTCATTCAATTAGTTCAATCAGCCCTAAAGGAACAAGTTTGCCACTTGGGTTAAGGTTCGCAATCAGGAATCTACAAAACCCTAGCAATTGAATTGATTCTACCAAGTTGATCAGTCGAGATAGAATAAAACAATCAAACATTCAAGCACAAAGAAGTCGAAACATTCAATATAGGAAACAAGGAACAAGATTTAGAAACTCACAATCAATCCAAATAAAGCTTCAAATTGTAAGGAGAACGAAGAGAGTTTTAGTCGCCCATGGCGAACATCGCTCTCTCTCTAATTGTCTCATAGAACATAGAATAGAATGGAAGTTATTAAAAATAACATAAAAGTGGCCTAATAAAACATCCAAAGTCGGCCCAAAAGGAAACAACTAAAACTAGGGTTTCTTTTCCATCGAAAACGGCGCGCGGCAGAGGTGCGGCGGCCGCGGCAAGAGGTGCGGCGGGCGCGGCACAGGAGCAGCGGCGGGCGCAGCTGAAATCGGCCCTCTGGCGGCGGGCACCGCAGGTGACAGCGGCGGGCGCGGCAACTTTTGCGGCGGGCGCTGCATTGGGTTTTCCCGAAAATTCCGTCTCGAATTAGCTCTCGACGTCAACATGAAAGTTGTAGCTCTCTGAAAGAGCTTTCCAACGCATGGTCATAATAGTCGATCGGACAACCGAGGCCTCCAGAAAGTGCAAAACAAGTTCAGCATGTCTGGCGACAACTTCTGCAGACTTGTTCTTCGTTTAGGTTCGCTTCTTCTTCTCAGGACCTCTTGAGATCTTCATGTAAGCTTCTTCGATCAACTAGACATTCTCATCCAATGCGTTATGAACCCATGTCTCCTCCTCGGATCCACGATTACCTGAAATAATCAATAAAAGCGTGTAGATTCCGATTCCACCAACATAGAGAGCAAATATGCAAATTGTAATCAAATCATGGATGAAATGCATCTTAAATAAGCTAAATGCAACCTATTATGCCTACCTAAATGCATGCTATCAGTAGAACATGTCAATAATTTATATAATGTAGTAATATCTATAATATCACTCATAAACTCAAATTTGGTTTGCTTAACTAACACTAAATTCAATAAATGTAAAAGCGCTCGTCCGGTTGATAACTTTAAACCTCCTAAAATTCGAAACCATAGGCTTGAATCAAAAGTAAATACATCCCGACTTGGGGGATAAAAAAACTATAAGTTGACTAATCACTCTCCTAGAAACTAAATCTAAATATCACCCACCTAGGTGGGGCTAGGCGGGATTAGGCGAGGACTATATGACACCTAGGCGGGATTAGGCCGCCTAGGGGTAAAATTCGTAGGTGCCTTGCCGCTTAGCGCCTAGGTGATGCCCAGGCGGCGCCTAGGCACGATTTTTAGAACAGTGGTTTGCTCAGTGTCCATTGCAGCAGAAGGCCAAGCATCAGTTTCTCCTAGAAAATATGAAGATAAATTTTATTATATTTAGAGCAGCAAGTAAAACAAGATTCAATTCTTGTAAGGGAAAAGAACAGATCAACAAACACCAATCATTGCCACTTAATTCATGATGCATGTTACTAAGATACTGTGACAGAGTTGAAAGAGCATCAGGGATCACCTGTCACAGCAAAAACATATGGCAGTCAGGAAGCAAAATGCACAACTTTGCTTAACATAATGGCTTGACTTTCTAGTAGTTTCTATAAGCCAATCAGCATATGAACAAACTTACTAGGGCCTGCCTTGCTCCAAAAGGAAAGGTTGCACCAACTCCAAAGGCACTACGTGACCTCAATCTATCACATTGATTCCTTGAGGATTGTTGTTCAGGCTGTGGCTAATTTGTATCTGCTGGATCACCTCTAGCAGGCATCCTTCCAAGGCTCTCAATTCTGAATTCCTTTATCAAAAAAGGAAATATCTACCCTTATATTTCAAAGGGAGAATGCAAATGACGACCGAATGAAAACAAATCAGAAACCAGAAAAGGGGGAAGCAGAGGATCATTATGATAGGATCAAACTTGACATAATATGAACTTCGATATTTTACCCTCAAGCCAGTCCCTTCAGCAAAACTTCCTGGACTAGTGAGAACCAAGAACAGTTGAGAGTATCTATAAAACAAGGAAAAGACATCTGAGATAATACACTAGATTGGTTCGCATTGTAAATAAAGTTCTTCCTACTCCAAGTAGAACTACAAAGTGATAGTTGGAATTTAAAAACACAACAAGGAAAGAATACCAAGAAGGTTCACATCAAAAAATGAATTCTCATAAAATGAATCAAATAAACAAGATTCATCCACCTCACTAAGAGTCAAGCATATATTGTAGATAGACTGATAGTCACCCAAGGAACAACAACAACCCAGTACTTCCTGCCGGATGATCAAGATATACTGGGAGTACGTAGTTGTCTGGTTGGTCACAAGTGAAAGATGAAGTAAGTCATTACTGAGGCGAGAAAGTCAACTCAAGGAATGTGGCATTCCATCACATGTAATTCAATTTAGCAGTTGGTTTGATTTCGATGGTCTAATACCTTAAGGAAAAGGATAGCACTATTTCAAGTGAACCATAGAGAGGCTTTACAGGTAAAATAACTTCGAAGTTTATTAGTGTAGTGATGCAAAAGTAAAAGTATGTTAGTGATTTAAATAGTTGCAAGGAGAGAAGAACAAAAGTACATAATAAGGATGTAGAGCAGTATATACCGTGAACACAAAATTATAGTCCAACTCTAGAATATAGCGCAGGAAATCAATCCGTATCTTGACTGAAAAAAATAGGATGCTGGTAGGGTGGGCATCTAAAAATAAAACAACATGACTGTTGCTTATTTTATAGTACTACATGAATTGATTCTTGTGTACAGTGCATGAAAACAAGTTTTGTAGGTGTAACATATGAAGAAGAATGATAAACGCAAAGCTATGCTGAGTTTAATTGTTACATTAGAAAATTCTATTGAAAAAGACATGTATCTACTGTTAGTCAAAATAAAAGACATTTATCTACCATTAGTGAGAAGTACCATTAGTGAAAAGTACTTCTTGGCAACATTTTAATCAAATTACAATAAGCTTTTACTTACTACTACAGAAGCTTAGCTAGTTGAAATCAAATCACTAACCATGTATGGAAGAAGCAAGATTTTAGATTTGATCCTGCACAGGTTTTAGTATTTGCAGACTTTGGAACCCAATTTCCAACAAATCTCCAACACCTCAAAGACCAGTAAATTTATTCAGAGACATTATCATGCTTTAAAATTGTTCTAACTTGGTAGTAATTATAAGAAAATTTCTTAATCTTCCAATCAGCAAACACTAAGAAACAAACAAATCAATACCGATTTGGAAAAACCAATCCAGGGAAGCATCATAATAATGAATTACTGTTCAACCAAGATCCTAAGCACATAATTTATCCCAAAAAAAATAGTTAAATGAGGGGAGAGAGGGGGGGGGGGGGGAGGGATAAAGGAAACCATTAGACATGTGCTTAAAGACGTAAGGCTCCATCTGAATCACAATTCTTGGTGTCGTGATGGACTGAAGCAGCCACCATGATCTGTATGCCAGCCTCCATTTTTAGGAGCGCTCTTGCTAGTGCCGCCATTGTTGCACAATTCAATGGGGGGGGGGGGGGCGGAGAGAGGAAGAGGAGTTACGGTTTCCCGACTAATGCACCATTAATTGAAACATCCGCTTCGGGGAGAGACAAAGAGAAAGGAAGCATGACAGGCGACGACGGAGTAGCCACCGCCTCCATGAAGGTGCAATTGCAAGTAGGAGAGGTGAAGGTGTAGGCGATGACGGTTTGGCTAGGAGTGGGGAGAGTTAGGTTCAATTGAAACATCCACATCCGGGAGAGACAAAGAGAAACGAAGCTTGATAGCTGGCGATGGAGTAGCTACCGCCTCCACGAAGGCACAGTTGCAAGAAGGAGAGGTGAAGGCGATGGAGGTTTGGCTAGGAGTGGGAGGAGTTAGGGTTTCAATTTGGGGGAAAATGAAATATACAGCTTTTTCCCCCTCTTTAAATTTTGACCCATATTTAAGAATACTGCTTCGTTTAAAAATCACGTAAAAAAATAGTTTTATTAAAACCGCCACAATAACGTATAAACCGCTACAAAAGAAGCTTTGAAACAGCCACAATAGCTATGATAATTGTGGCTATACAATGCATGCTCAAAACCGTCACTACTACATTAACAGGCTATTGTAGCGCCCATAAATTGGCATCTAATGTGCCAAATCCGCCACTTAAAGTCTAAGGTGGCAGTTTTTTTTATCACTACATCAGCTCGCGCTACTTTAGCTCAAGTGTAGCGGTTATTTAAAGCAAATGTAGCGGATTTTAGGGAATATGAATAACCTCTACATTAGAAACAAAAACCACCAGATAATGACCTAATGTAGCAGTTTTTTTCTAAGTAGGTGAATTTTTTTAGGTGGCGGTTTTGAGGTCTTTGGTGGCGCTAGATAATGACCTAATGTAGCGGTTTTTCTAAGTGGTGGCGGTTTATTTATTCATTTTACCTTGTCAATATAAATAATCAATACACATTCATACGTACAACTGCACATAAACTAGTATTTGCCATTCACGCAAAATAGTATTCATCCTTACAAACTTTAGCATCAATCTTAGATATTTTATACAAAAATTACAGTGGAGTAGCAAGCTGCAAGTACTTGAAGCTAGGGGAAGCTATGATAATTTTACCTAAAGCACAAACCAACCAGTTGGCTAGCTGCACGTACTTGAAGCTAGGAGAAGCTATGTCAATTGCACCTAAAGCACAAGGCTTATAGCAGAAACTAGTTGTGAAAATTTACCTTAACAAAATGGAGTCAAGTGCTTATAGCACAAACTAGGTATACATGCCATATATGTGCAGTCATAGCCAATGTTCATAACAAAAGAGGACATCCTTCATTAGTCGACCAAAATGCATTATCCATCTTGATTCCTGCTAACAAAAAACAGAGGATATATATTATTCAAACAAACTTTGCCAAAGAGAAGAATGCCTACTAATACACATGCGTAGTTATAATTTTTGGATATATAAAAACATAGCCACTTCTATGAATAATGTCATGTTATATATATAATTCCTCATTTGTTGGTAACTACCTGAAATAAGTAACTATACATATTTGTTAATGTGATTACATTCTGATCCTAAGCAGATATAATCAACTATATATTAGCAATTAAGCATTCATATTTCATCTATTTTCACTCCCCACAATAACATATGAAATCGATGTTAAACAAGCTAGAAATTGAGGGAAACCAAGAACATGTTGAGATCCACTCTGTTAAGATAGGAAAAGTCAACCGGCCTGTTGCTTGTACCAAGACTATAAGCTAGATGAATGCAATTGTCATTTGTAGTTTGGTATAAAACATAACTTATTTTTTGGTATATTGGTTTTAACAAAGTTGTAATGGAGTAAAAAGCAGTATAAATACAATCGAAATACGAATAAGGATGTATATTTAACAAAGCAAATTTCATAACCGAACAGAAGGATCACCATCAACAACATCAACTACGATAACGATGCAAAAAAAAAGTTGAATACTCTGGTATTTAACAAGAAAAAGCGTAAGAGAAAATGGTCAATCAGCACATGACTATAAGTATAATAAGAAGATGAGGAGAAAGAAGAAGAAACTATAGCACTTTTTAGGATTAATTAAATTGGAGGAGACAGAGAGTGTGCATAACATCGGAACTCTTTCTAAATCTAGAGATGGTGAGAACAAATTTAGCAAAATGACCAGTTTTAGCAACCTATAAACCAACATGAAGCTGATTAGACACTACAAATTGGCCAAACCATGAAAGATTTTGGGAAGCTAATGCTGGATAGTTCTGGGGAAGCTATAGCAAGCGGAGGTGGTACTATATTCAACTACATAAAGCAACACACATAAAACCATAAATTGTTTTTTATCTTGCAAATCAATTCTAACTAGTGGCTTTGCTGAGTTGCTGGTGTGGGAAAGAGTGTGCATGCTGAAGTCATTGAATGAATATATGCCTACAAGTGCATGTTGCTAGGGTGTGGGCAAACTTTTGGCTCAGGAGAGTTGGGTGGAGAGGGTAACTTGCAATTAGAAAGCGGATATTGGATTTTCATTAGAATTAGAAAGTGAATATTGAATTTTCATTAGAAAAATACCAAACCACTACTAGAATCTATTTTGCCAAGTTTTATCAACACAAGAAATTCTCATGTAATTATCAAAAGAAAAGGAGGTATGTTTCTTAATCCTTAGTCCTTTTAGGAATTTCTATTTAAATGGACATTTTAAACCGATAGAGATGCATGAGTGGTGTGTTTTTAAATAATAATAATAATAATAATAATAATAATAATAACAATAATAATAATAAATTATTATTATTATAATTATAATAGGAGACATACCAACCGGAGTCAACTTTGTTCTTTTTCTTTTTACAAACAGCTACATCCATAAGAAAGTCGCCAAGCACTAGTAATTTCTATTAATTTCTTAACTTTCAAGTTCTCATCAACCATTAGCAATTACACTATATTATACTAGCTACCAATCTATTATATTAGCAATTACACTCTTTTATATTAGCAATTACAAAAAAAAAGGTTTAATCATAATGATATTTTTATGCTAGAATCCAGTACACATCAGAACTCATGAAAAGTAAATGAAGACAAGGGACAACTAATTTCATGCAATTCAGTAGGAAAAATAGTACATCACCAAATTCGTGGGAGTGTAAAAACGCAAGGGTGAATGAACACTACAAAATTAAATTCCAATTATCATACTACATTGCACAATTTGGAAGCAAGAATCGCGCATATCATATTCCACGTGAACAGAAGCAAAGATGTTATGCCAAGACTTTGGAATTGGCCGGGACAAAACCAAAAACGGGGTGTGCAAGCACCCAACCAAGGGGAATGATAATAAAGTCAATATATATCACTAGAAATCATACTAAACCATTAAAACTAAAGAGCAAAGTGTAATAAATTGAATCGGGCCCAATGAAGTAAAGCTACGCAGATCAACATTCCAAATTAAATAGCAAAGCGCGCAACATCTCACAAAAGTTTAGCAGTGCAAACACCTGAACATGCAACAACAAATACACACCATAGAAGCCCCAACAAGCCATCTCAGGAGGGATGAGAGGGGTACAATAGGTTCATGAAACACGAGCATGAAATGCCTGATTATCAGTGTGGAGCAGCAGCAAAACGACACGATGGTCTTCCAACGCTACTCTGAAATTGTCCCACAACCCCACCGTGATAATAACACCAATACAGGCCAAGTGTGGAAGGGTAAAGAAGTGTAGCAGCATAAAAACCCCAAGTAAACAATCCAATCATGTAAAAGAAAATAAGACACATCATATTCAAGTAAATAAAATAAAATATTGTAAAAGAAAATTGAGTGTCACAGACAACTAACCTTAACAATGACTATAGTTGTTTATTTGCGGGTCTTAGAGAAATGAAATATCCACAGAATATTCACTCCACACGACTAACTTGAAATGAAAATCATAGATCATGTTAAATATATGTATTGTTATAATAACTAAAAAATCTATGAAGTTCCAACTAAGTACTTAAGTAAACCATATACTTGATAAGATACTGTAAAAAACACATAACAAGAAGAAACTTTTTTACATTAATTACTAGTGTAAAAGTGCAAATTTATAGGGTGTTGTACCTCTTCCATGAGATTTTTGTTCCATCGCTTCTCCCCTTCAAAATCTTTCTCCCCTGAGATTATAGTAGAACACAAATGCTCAAATCGAATACACTCTAGTAAGCGCATATACAGATTACAATAACACACATGGTGTAGTACATTACCGCTACACTAGCTATATCATACCTTATCTCACATTTCCTTGTAACTTTTAAATTGCATCAAGAAAAAATCCAAACCAAAACTTCCATTTATGAAACGTTTTTGAGTCATTAAGAAGTTAGACAAAATAACTAGAGCAACTACTACTTTGAATAATCAGTAGTCAAATTAAATGGCCAAGCCGTGAAAGCTTTTCATCTCAACTTAGCTTAGAAATTTAAAAGGAAAAAAAATTCAATCACCCCAATTTGGTGGATATGAATAATAAATACTATAAATCAATTGAAATTTTATATGTCTTAAAGAACTTAACTACAATGTTTTGGAAGAAAATGATGGAAATTATCTTTGAAAATAAATAACAAATTGTTGCTAAAATCACTAAGGTCTGGGAAAACGTTCTTTCTCATTTTATATGCAAAATCAATTCACATTCTCAGTTTTGGGTGGCTATATATGTAATTATAACATACATCTTCCATTCATGGATTGGGGATTGAAATTAATTTCAGTTTGTTAAGTTATATATATGTGTATAATTTTATATGCAAAATCAATTCACATTCTCAGTTTTGGGTGGCTATATATGTAATTATAACATACATCTCACATTCATGGTTTGGGGATTGAAATCCATTTCAGTTTGTTAAGTTATATATATGTGTACAATTATGGCATATCACTCTCAGCCATACTCATTTAGTTCGAAATCAATTGCACCAAATCCTAAACACATCCAACCTAACCGTACATCACCCAAACATCTTAAAATTCATGAGAATCTATAAATTGAATGAAAACCCTATTTTGAACCTGGAGCTCGGTAACCGTGAATCCAGAGAGAATAAAATCAATTGCACTAAAAATAATGAACCTGAAAGGAATGGAGCATGCACAAAGGAACTAGACTTGGTTTTTGGGCACCAAATGGAATGAACCAGCAAGGAAACAAACTTGTAGATAGGTCGCGAGGCATCAACGGGAAGAATCGCATAGTGATTGCGTGCACTAGGAGCATGATAGCTCGGTGAAAAACACGAAATCGAAGGTTACACATGAGGCATTTTTGGAATGAAAGTGAAATTGAAGGTGGGAGAGGGAGTATTTTGGAGGAATCGCTCAGAGGAAAGTGAAATCGAAAGGCATCCAGACCGAAATGAAAGGTCAGGTAGAGGGCAAATACTTTTGATAATAATTTTTTTTTATAAAAAATAAATTACCCCTAAAATTTGTTTGAGGGATTAAGCGCCTATTTTTCCCGCTATTGAAAAATAGCCCACCGCTACCCATGACATAAAAAAACCGCTACATATACTTTATTTTTCACATTTTTAAACACCGCCACAGTAGACTAATAAAAACCGCTACATTAGCCTTGGAAACGGAAAATGTATTTAAAATTGTGAGATATCTTAAAAACCGCCACTTATAACCTCACCTAAATTAAACCACCACAACCCACCACTATATTAGATCGTTTATGTAGTAGTGTGTTACCAAAACCGCCACATTAGCCGAAACCGCCACAAGAACATCTTCATTAGCATAGTCGCTGCAATTATGTGTTACAATAGCCCTTAATTGTAGTACCTCACGTACGTATATAAGGAGTCTCAAAGCAGCACTCAAATATCATAGGAAAACACATTCAACAGAACCAATAAACACGAGTGCAAAATACCAAGACAATTCAACAATATAGGCATAAACATCATCAACATCCTTCCACTTATCATAAACATAATCCATGATCCAAACAAAGCGTCGAGTTACAATCAAACCCCTTTTACATACCTGATCCAACGGGGACCTATATACATATCTACACGGAAAAGAGATCATACACAACACGCACCTACATATAAGGAAATGTAATCGGCCAAGACAGGAGAGACACTCGCCTAAGTAGTCCCTTGAAAGCCCTGATTTCGACTCTAGAAGACCACTCGATATCAACCAGAGGGAGTCGTTATCGACTGTGTCAGTGGATCTTCACTTCAGACCTGCACAACAGAAAACAGCAAACTCGATGTCGAGTATAGAAGCACTCGAAATCGACTAGTGTTGGTCGATTTTGACTCTGTCTGCAGAAAAACGTAAACTTGTAGAAAATTAAAGGTTGTGTCGGAAAAGAACGTTAGAAGAATATAGGATGGAGAAGAAGATGTATGAGTAGAAATAACGCAGATTTGGGGTGTTATAAATCAATAAACTAATGACTTCCAACATCGGAGATTCAATGCCACAACAATAACCATGTAAGTATTATGCCAAGTTATAAAAGATTATGCCTTTTTATCAAATAACTTTCGTCATTAACAATTAAGAATATAGAGGCTTTCGCATAAACCCTAATTGTTACTACCCTTTTTAATGATTAATCCAAATTCATATTAAGATCACTTTCGCTTCAATAATACAAATAAGGATCACCTACTACTCTCATAGAAGAATCACAAATAGGGATAGAAGATGAAATCGCATATAAAAATCATACCTTTGATGCATAACCCTACATGGCTACCGTCGGGCTCACCCCGACCCTAGAAGTAGGGTGACTACTCGCTTCTCATCATAGTAACAAACATCAAATATATAAAAGAAATAACTAATTGCATTAAAATAAACAAAAGATTACAACCGAACAAAGCCACAACGTCTCTCTTGCTCCAACTCTACTCGAGTCTCGGCCTTAAGCTCTCTCTCTCTCTCTCTCTCTCTCTCTCTCTCTCTCTAACTCTATGCAAACACAATTGCTTGTGTGCTTAGATGGGATTCCTAAAATCTCAGCCCCTAGGGCTTTATTTATAGTACTCAACCCCTGGTATCCAAGGAAAGAACAACTATATCTCTATCCAGATCTATCTATCTAAATCCTAAAGATAAATGTTTAACAATTAACTAAATAAAACAATTAAAATCCCCCTAGGTAAATTAGAGAATTACTAAATAGGACAGATGTCTTCCAAACTAGATAAAATATCTTTCCTTCCAATGCAAGTAATGTACAGCTCGGACTCGGACTCGAAATCGACTCGGATGGACCTCTGATGGTCACTCGATATCGACCACTTTGGTCGATATCGACTCGGTTCTTCTCAGCTCACTCAATCTCGGCTTCAGGGGTGGAAATCGACCGAGTCTTCACTCGATATCGACCAGCTTGGGTCGATATCGACTCCTTCCTTGCAACTTCTAGGTGCTTTGTCGATTCCTGGTGCATGTGTCACTCAATATCGAGTGCGTGGACTCAATATCGACTGAGTTATGTCGAGTCGAGTTGCCTTCTAGCTCCTGCTCAATTTCTGGTCCTCAGCATCCACTCGATATCGATTTGTTCGGGTCGATATCAACTGCTCTTGAGATCTTTCCTCTCTTATCTGAATTGCTAGTAAAACGTCCCGATTTCTGTGAAATTAAACAAGAACTAGTGTAGATCTCCATAATTGACAAATAAGCATAAACTACACAATTCCTGCATTATTCTAACCCAGAAATATAAAATATGTATAAGAACGACATAAAAGTTAATGCAAAACATGGCAAATTGAGCGCACATCAACTAATATAGGTCCAGCCATCTAGGGAGTCTGATATAATTATATAAATCTGTTTGACAATTTGCTGCATGTTTTACATTAGTTAGAGATAGGTCATTTTTTACTCTAATATGTCAGTGTTTTAATTAACATTCCTACTCCAAATGGATATTTGCAGAGACTTTTCCACTCCATCCGAACAATTCAAGGATCTCTAATTCTGTCTTAGTTCATTAGCATTATCCTTGGATATGGAAAAGTGTAGCATTATCCTTGGATATGGTGATATTATCTTGTCTTACTCAACCTATTGCAAAGAGGTACTTATTCTCCCTACCAAACCCTTATAGATTCATCAGTCCAGTTGTCTACAACAAAAAGCGTTATTAGCGACCAAAGTTTTAGTGACAAATTATTATTCCTCAATAAAAGTGGTATTTTATGGTGAGCATAATCACTCCTCATAAAATGGCACGAGAACATTAGCGAAGAACCTATATTCCTTGCTACAAATGACAATCAACGACAATTTTTTCGGTTCATCACTAATTGTTTCCATATTGTAGTCGTCTAAAGTGTAAGAGCAATAACGACAAATTTGAAGTTTTTATTGAGCAATATTTTCATCACTAAAAATACATTTATCGAGGAAATTTTATTTTTGTCGTTAAATAGTTGGTGGAAATTTTGCAAAACCCGCAAAATTTATTAGCGATAAATATTTGAATTTCTTGATAAAAATATGTGTTTCTAGAGAATTAATTTGTCACTAAAAATATCAATTAGTGAGGAATTCCATTTTCATCGTTCTTTGTTTGTGTTAAAATTTAGAAAATGCCATAAATTCAAATGTGAGAAAAGTTTAAATTCCTCACCAAAATTTTATATTTTACGAGGAACATTTTTCTCCTTAAAATAACCATTCGGCAAGGAATATCAATTTCTTCACTAGAAACCTGAGACTAAGAGCAGTAATGTTAGCCTAGACTTTACCTTGAAGTGCTTTCAGTTTCGCCCTGTCGAAGGACATCTTCTTGGTCTTCTTCTTCTTTCCCACCTAGCCCTGCGGAGGAACAACAACCTCACTCTCAATGCGCACTCCTCCCAAGCTGGGTTTAAGGCCCTTTTGGGGGTGTTCAAGGGGTCAGTCGAGGCCGAGCCCTTGTTTCCCTTTGTTGTCACCAGCCGAGTTCATCTCGGACACAGAACAATAGTAGTTGTTAGAAATTTGGTGGAAGAAGAGATGAGAAAACAACGATAGAGAAGATTGAGAAGGGAAAGGGCCCAATTGAACCTGCCACTCCCTTAAATAGATCGATCGAAACAAAGGAGAGAGAGAAGGGGAAATCAGAAAATTGAGGGCACAATATATATGCCTCCCTTTGACATTAGTTCTATAGAATTTCTCCAATCCACCGCCGATTTTGTAGAAAACTTTCCCAAGCCATCCCATCAACAAGATATCCTAGATTTCATCCCTTAGGTCTGGATTAGGCCAAGGATGGGGGCTACCCGAGTTAATCATACCCACCACCCTCATATTATCTATAAAACCTAAGTTAACTACCCCAGCACCGAATAGGCTACCCATAGGGATTCTTCCATACGAGAATCCCCAAAATCCATTGATTGAAATCATGATCTCCAAATCGCCCACACAAGAACCAGTCCGAATCTCATAATTGAAATGGGGACATAACCCAGGGCAGCCAACAGTGCGGATGAATAGGGTTGGGTGATCTGATGTTGGAAGAGAGGAGTGTTTTCTCAAATTCTTCTCAATTCAATTGATTTGATAAACACAATTACAATTTATAGAAAAACCTAAACCTAAAATTGAATGGTTATGAGGTACTTTCATCCCCACTAATCAACCCACTAATTAACCCTAAAATTGACCTAAAACTAAATGTGCTAATTGCCCAATTGCACACGTACAGATCTTAACTACCTAATTGGATATCTTACTAATTAACCTAATTAATTTTGAATCATTAATATTCCAACATTTCTCCTTGATTCAAAATTCCACAAAATCACTTTTTTTTTCCTCAAACGCAGGTTCATCTTCTTCCAGATGCAAACGCACGTCCTCTTCTTCAAATTGATCTTGATGCACTTCTCATCGCCTTCGATTGATAGAGCACTTTTATCGATCTCCATAATTGCATTTTTCCTCGACCGGACTCACATCATCGGAGCCCTTCAACTTTTTCGGATGGACTCTCGTTGGAGCCCCTGCCTTCATAATTGCCTTCTTTAGCCGGACACTCCCCATCGGAGCCCACTTCTTTGACATCGACCTTCTTCAGTCAGACTCTCGATCATCGAAGTCTTTCAACTACGCGCCTTCTGTTGATAGGAGGAAATCGAGTTCAAAATATAAAATATAAATCAAACCAGATTCGTGCCCACGCAAATAATTACAAGACTTCCTCCCTATGCAGGAGTGGGAAGTCAGGATCGATCCACGAGGAAGTGTGTCATCGGATCTCAGGTAGCTGTAAATCTCACAGACAGAAAAGCAAACAAAAAGACAGAAATAACAAACAAAAGCAGAAACTAAAGCAAAGACAGCAGCTTGGTCGATATCGACAAACAGTAACTCGATATCGACTATAGAAATCGACAACAGAAAGCAAACTCAGACACAGGACCTCGATCTCGATAAACCCTTACTCGATATCGACAAAGCACTACTCGATATCGAATAAAAACTCCCCGAGATCGACAAACAGCAAAAACTTAAATTGCAAAGTTTTCGAACACAGAACTCAAATTTTGGTGAATAAAATCAATAAACTAAAGACTTCCAAAGCCAGGGTATCAACACCACAATGATAACCATGCAAAATACCACATAAAGGCATAAAAGATCATGCTTTCCAACAAATTACTTTCGTTATTAACAAATAGGAAGATAGAGGCTCTCGCATAAACCCTAATTGTTACTAACCCTTTTCACATAATTAATCCAAGTTGCATTAACATCACTTTCACTTCAATACCACAAACAAGGATCACCTTCAACTCTCGCAAAAGAATCACGCTCATAGGGATAGAAGACGAATTGCATAAAAAGATTAAACCTTTACCGCATCATCTTACATGGCTACCGTCGGGCTCACCCCAATCCTAGAAGTGGGTAGACTACTCGCGCCTCATCGCAATCGCAGACATCTTCGATGAAAAAGAACTAACTTGCATTAATAAACTCAAACTTACAACCTCTTCTCCTTCTCTCTATGTGACTAATTGTCTCTGAAATTAAATGAATAAAATCCAGCCCCTAAGACTTTATTTATAGGCTTCCAACCCTTGCTAATCAAGGTATGAAAGTCTATCTATATCTAAATCTCTTTATCTAAAAGTTTAAAGATAAATAAATGGAATAAATTTAATTAAATCCAAAAAGGTAAATCCTCCATGTGTGGGTAAATCTCATCTCCATAGATAGAACTTGATAGATCTTGGATAGAATCGGACTCCTTCGGCTCCAAGAAAGGCCAAACCGCGTCGGACAGCTCACCGCGTAACGCGGTCCAGGATAGCGCTCCTCGATATCGAGTAAATTACTCGATATCAAGTAACTTTGGCGTCGACTTCAGGTGGCTAGGCATCTCGAGTAGCTGGTTCTCGATCTGGCTCGGGCAGGTGTGTCTGGGTTACTCGACATCGACCAATTTTGTCGATATCGAGTAAATTTGTGCTCGGCATGTCTTGTCCTCGGCCTCGGCTTGTCGATCAGGCTTCCTCGATCACAGGTGCAGCTTCAAGGTGTTGTCGATATCGAGTAAACTACTCAATATCGAGTAGAGCGCCGGAGTCGGGTTGGCTTCGTCTTCAGCTCCTCGATCAGCTCCTACTCGACCAGGCACTGCTCGGCTTCTTTGGTCGATATCGAGTAAATGTACTCGATATCGAGTAACTCTTGGCTCCAGCCTGATTCGTCCTGGTTATGTCGTTCTTTGACCTTGGACTTCTGTAGTTAAATCCGAGCTTTTTGTCCTTTCTCAGAACTGTTGTAAATTTCCTCGAATTCTGCGAATTTAAACAGAAACTAGTGTAGATTCCATAATTTGGCAAATAAACATAAACTACACAGATTCTGTACTATTCTAGCCCAAATGCATGAAATGTATGTAGAAAACGACATAAAAGTTACTGTAAAACATGGCAGATTCAGCTCACAACAAACACCCCATACTTAAGCTTGCTTGTCCTCAAGCAATACCTTTATTTGTCATTCAGAGGAAGAAATCAAAACTCTCAACATATTAGATTCATTCTTATATGCCTCTCCAATCAATTACCATCCTCGAAAAGGTACTAGTGTCATAAATCTAAGCATGTGCAATTTAAAAGCAACATCTACTCACAAAAAGAGGGTTATGCAAAAAACATTCATTCGTGATAAACATTAATAATCACGAGGACTTTAATTTAAGCTCAAATAAGAAGTCGATTGGTAAAAGGCTAAAGGTTGGCAATTTTTGGCAATGTGGTGCTAATGATCCGGGGATATGGAGTACTTCCAAACTGAATTTCCACATTCCTTCTTCATAAGATTCATCACCTTCCATAATGCTATTTTTTTTCAATAATAATGCTTTTACCTCTCTAACCTCAGCACTGCCTTCTCGCGAGTCGCAAACATGGGTGTCATGAATGGCCCCGGATACTTAGTGCTTTGGACTCCTCACCTTGTGTGTCCCATCTCACTGAACTATTATCTCAGCAAGCAGGGCCGATCTACCTTTATCTCCTGAGGTGATCGGATTTTCTTTCACTTATTAAATTTTCGATATATTTCAAACAATTTCCTTCCAAACTCCAATAATGATAACAACACAACAACCATTTAACAATCTCCATAATGTAACATCATTATCAACATAATCCCCGGATGGAAATAAGGTAAAGA
The DNA here is from genome assembly GCA_037127255.1 of Persicaria tinctoria. Taxonomy (NCBI): domain Eukaryota; kingdom Viridiplantae; phylum Streptophyta; class Magnoliopsida; order Caryophyllales; family Polygonaceae; genus Persicaria; species Persicaria tinctoria. Next base: position 36,352,329 of record JBANSL010000019.1, on the reverse strand, counting down.
ATGGGCAATATTTAGATCATGTGGAGCAATGTATGAAATAAGGCATAATATGGCTTTGTGTAATGCATAAGCATAGGTAAGGCTAGGATATAACAACATGAGCATTATATGGAAATATAAAGTCCTCCATCCTCTTATCATGCAACATGTCAAAAGCAGCTTCAAATTTTACCTCCTTTCATGGTTTTCATCAAAATATGCATTTCATTGTGAATTCCCTTTACTAGACAATTTCATGCTATATCTCTAATGAATCCAATTTTGCATTGTCGAGTTCAATAAAGCTTCCATGACATTAATAAAAAATTTCAAATTTTCAATGGGGGTCATATTTTCAAACTTTTTGGAAAACATGCATATAATCACATAAATCAAATATGAATCCCAAAATAGCCATGTATAAGCAATTCAAGAATTAAGCTTTACATATGCACACATAATGTCAAATATGGAAAATATGCACAAAGTAAGCCCTTCCCCCACCCCATACTTAAACACTACAGTGTCCTCACTGTATAAAAACAAGGGTAAAGAAAGAAACTCACTAGACAGGTGTGCAAATCTTCATAATATCGAGTGTAAATGCCTGGGCCGAGTCTGATATAGCTCTCTTCTATCCCCATGGACCTGAAAAATATGGAAGACATATACCCACAATAGAAAAACTAAAAGTTCAAAACAAAAAAACAAAAGCAACAATGTCAAAAAGTTCCAAAAATAAATGTCTATTTACAAGCTCTAGATTTTATAGTCGCTAGGCCGACTTCTCTTTTAAGATCAAGGTGGCATTTGCAGGGCCCATGTAGCTTGGGCTTCAAATAGGACTCCATTTTTGTCCATCAGCTATAGTCCTCCAGAATGAATCTTGTTCACCACGAAGGGCCCCATCCTCTTCTTGTTGAATTTGTTAGGAAACCAATGATCTTTTGATTTGGAAACATAGAGCTTGTCTCCAACTTCATACTCTTTAGGCTCATCATTGGAAATCCTACATAAGCGCACATACCAAGGCACACCTCTCCCATGTATAGATAGATCTTTAATGGAAATAGGAGAAGAAAGATCCATACCTTGGCTTACCTTCGCAGAAACGGATTCGGAGACCACTGTATTTGGTCGATCTCGAGGAACAGTACTTGATATCGACAAGTTTTCTGCTTCTGGTGGCTTGCTGCTCGAGGATGCTGGAGTCGAGGAAGATGGGTTTCGGTTGATATCGACTACAGTTGTCGATATCGAGGAGTTTTGCTCGTCTGGTGGAATCAGCGTCGAGGAAGGCGAAGTCGAGGATGAATATAGTTGGTCGATATCGACCAATTTTATCGATATCGAGAAGTGCCCGGCTTCTGTTTGGCTGCTCGACGATGCTGCTGCTGGTGGAGGGTTATGGGTTTGGTCGATATCGACCAAAGTCCTCGATGTCGAGGAGTTCTGGTCGACTTCGACCCCATACTTGCATCCTGTCAAGGCATTCGAAAAATATTTAGTCGACGTCGACTTACCTTGGTCGATGTCGAGCAGATCCTCTGTGTCTTCGTTTAGGATGTCCATGATCTTCTCCACCTGGGCTTCCATATCCCTCTTTTCCAGCTCTTCAGGAGTCATATTTCTTACCTTAGGCTCCGCGTAAGTGATGTACCCAGCTGATATAGATTTTACCTCTTCCATTGGACCTGTATGCCTTTCAGTTTTATTAAAAGAATACTCAATTACCTCATCGCTGATGTTGAAAGTGAGTACTCCCTTCCTTACGCTTATGTTGGCATCCACCATCTCCAAGAAGGGTATTCCTAGAATAATTGGACAAGTAGGGTCCTCCGCCATATCAATAACTAAGAAATCAGCAGGGACAAAGAACTTACATACTTGCACTGGCAAATTATCCACCATGCCTGTTGGAATGACCACTGTGTTGTTGGCTATATAAAGCTTAGCATCCACAGGCTCTAGGGCACCTATCTTAATCTTGGACCATATTGTTAAAGGCATTATTCTCACACTAGCTCCAAGATCACATAAAGCATTAAATTTGTATTGACCAAATCCAATAGTTATAGCAAACTTACCTGGATCTGGCCTCTTCTCAAGTATGTCCATATGGCTGCACTCCTCTATAATTTCAGCCATTGACCGCTTCTTGCTTAAAATCTCCTTGAGGAATTTGACATAGGATGGCATCTCATTAAGAGCTTCTATGAAGGGAATGGTGACATTGAGCTTCTGAAGCATCTTGATGAAGCGCTGAAACTTCTTCTCTGTTGGATCCTTTGGAGATTTTGTTGGGAAGGGCAGCTTCTTTTTCTGGTTCGGAGCCAGAACAGATGTCGGAGGTGTTGCATCTTTCTCGATGTCGACTTGGTTCTCGTCTATATCGACCAGCTATTCCTCGATATCGACTACTTTTCTTGACGTCGAGTTGCTGTGTTGTGCAGACGAAGGTTGGTCCACTCTATCGTCGATATCGAGTTGTCTTTCCTAGATATCGAGTTGTCTCTTCTCGACATCGACCAAGGTCTGGTCGATATTGAGTTGCTGTTCAGCTCATTCGTCCTGCTGCTTTTCGACCTCTGGCTCTTGTAGTTGATGGCCACTTCTGAGTTTTACAACAGCGATGTGTCCGGTCTTTCCCTTGGGATTTGGTTCTGAAGACCCTGGGAGTGAACCTGACTGTCTAGGGACTCCTGCTACTAGCTGGCCAATCTGTGTATCAATTGATTTTCTCCAGACATCGATCTCCCCAAGCCTAGAGTTGACACCTTGTATCTGAGTGTAGACTGAGTTGAAGGATTGCTTGGTGTCTGAATGATTTCTTCGTATTTCCTCTAAGATGGTCTGTAGATCATCCTTTTTCTGGTCCCTTTCCGGATGTCCTGGAGCTCTGTAGGGTGGGGGGTTCCTAGAGGCACCTTGGTTCCATTGTGGTTGCTGAAACCTTTGGTCCCCCATGTAGCGATTGGGACCCCCTGCGTAAGCTGCCTCTTCTCGGTATTCTGCCAACCTGACTTGCTTTGTGTGTGGGCTCTCAGTAGTGGTGTGCCTATGTGACCTACATTCGATGCAGGGCCGGTTGACAGAAAGATAATTCACTTGCTTGAGGAGCTTCCTATTCTGATTTCTCTAGTATTGCTCCTTGACATCTAGATCAATTTCTTTAGAGGGCTCATAGAGAGGCATGGATGGTGCTGGCCTGGCATAGGGATTCTCTTCATAGTTGACTGGAGTCCCATACTTGTTGTCATAGTTGGTCAGCTTGTCGAGGGCAGCCCATGCGTCAGCTGACGACATTGTTAGATACTCATAATGAGTATATGTGTTGATCCTATCTTTAGCAGCCAGGTCAAGAGAATTGAAGAAGATCTCCTGAACGATGCAAGGTTGCTGTCCATGTGTAGGGTAGGATCGCAATAGATCCTTATATCATTCCCATGCCTTTATTAGCGGCTCTCCAGGCTGCTGTTTGAAAGATGTTATCTTTTGGCGAAGGAGTGCTGTCTTGGCAGGAGGAAAGAATTTATTGAGAAAGTCCTGCTTTACTTGAGCCCATGTCGTGAGGGATCGTGGTTTCAGCCCTTCAAGCCACTTCAATGTTGGACCAGCTAGGGACCAACGAAAAGCCTTCATCAAGATATACTCCAAGGTGGTACCTTCAGCAAGAGTACGACACATATCAGTAAAATTAGTAATATGCTGAAGAGGGCATTCATTAAATCTACCATGAAAAGCATTATGTTTAATTTCTATCAGGAATGGAGTGCGAATTTCATAGTTATTTTCAGGGATTAGAATAGCCGATTTAGGCACGACTAGAGTCGGGTGCATGTAATTCTCTGCAGTTGTAGGGTATTGGGCTAGCTCATCTTCCAATTGCCTCCTTCGCGCAACTTCATGTGTAATGCGTGCTCTCTCAGCGGTGAGAGCAGTATCTTTGGTTGCTAGCTCCCTCTGAAGCCTCCCAATCAGCTATTCCTGTGTCTCTGCGGTCGCCATGGCTCTTTTCAGTTTAGCTTGGATGTGTATAAGGCGCTCCGGTTCATCTAAGGTGTCAAACTCAGGTGTTTGACCAGAACGGCGCATATACCTGCGAAGTAACTCAAAAGAAAAGTGAGATCTGACTACCTAAGGCGCGAATGATAGCTTCCCCGGCAACGGCGCCAATTTTTTGTAAGAGGAAATCGAGTTCAAAACATAAAATATAAATCAAACCAGATTCGTGCCCACACAAATAATTACAAGACTTCTTCCCTATGCAGCAGTGGGAAGTCAGGATCGATCCACGAGGAAGCGTGTCAGCGGATCTCAGGTAGTTGTCAATCTCACAGACAGAAAAGCAAACAAAAAGACAGAAATAACAAACAAAACTATAAACTAAAGCAAAGACAGCAGCTTGGTCGATATCGACAAACAGTAACTCGATATCGACTACAGAAATCGATAACAGAAAGCAAACTCAGACACAGAAACTCGATCTCGACAAACCCTTACTCGATATCGACAAAGCACTACTCGATATTGACTAAAAACTCCCCGAGATCGACAAACAGCAGAAACTTAAACCGCAAAGTTTTCGAACACTTAACTCAGATTTTGGTGAATAAAATCAATAAACTAAAGACTTCCAAAGCCAGGGTATCAACACCACAACGATAACCATGCAAAATAACACATAAAGGCATAAAAGATCATGCTTTCCATCAAATAACTTTCGTTATTAACAAATAGGAAGATAGAAGCTCTCGCATAAACCCTAATTGTTACTAACCCTTTTCACATAATTAATCCAAGTTGCATTAAGATCACTTTCGCTTCAATAACACAAACAAGGATCACCTTCAACTCTCGCAAAAGAATCATGCTCATAGGGATAGAAGACAAATTGCATAAACAGATCAAACCTTTACCGCATCATCTTACATGGCTACCGTCGGGCTCACCCCAACCTTTGAAGTGGGTGGACTACTCGCGCCTCATCGCAATCGCAGACATTTTCGATGAAAAAGAACTAACTTGCATTAATAAACTCAAACTTACAACCTCTTCTCCTTCTCTCTATGTGACTAATTGTCTCTGAAATTGAATGAATAAAATCCAGCCCCTAAGGCTTTATTTATAGGCTTCCAACCCTTGCTAATCAAGGTAAGAAAGTCTATCTATATATAAATCTCTTTATCTAAAAGTTTAAAGATAAATAAATGGAATAAAATAATTAAATCCAAAAAGGCAAATCCTCCATGTGTGGGTAAATCTCCTCTCCATAGATAGAACTTGATAGATCTTGGATAGAATCGGACTCCTTCTGCTCCAAGCAAGGCCAAACCGCGTCGGACAGCTCACCGCGTAACGCGGTCCAGGATAGCGCTCCTCGATATCGAGTAACTTTGGCATCGACTTCAGGTGGCTAGGCATCTCGAGTAGCTGGTTCTCGATCTGGCTCGGGCAGGTGTGTCTGGGTTACTCGACATCGACCAATTTTGTCGATATCGAGTAAAATTTTGCTCGACATGTCTTGTCCTCGGCCTCGGCTTCTCGATCAGGCTTCCTCGATCACAGGTGCAGCTTCAAGGTGTTGTCGATATCGAGTAAACTACTTGATATCGAGTAGAGCTCCGGAGTCGGGTTGGCTTCGTCTTCAGCTCCTCGATCAGCTCCTACTCGACCAGGCACTGCTCGGTTTCTTTGGTCGATATCGAGTAAAGGTACTCGATATCGAGTAACTCTTGGCTACAGCCTGATTCGTCCTGGTTCTGTCGTTCTTTAACCTTGGACTTCTGTAGTTAAATCCGAGCTTTTCGTCCTTTCTCAAAACTGCTGTAAATTTCCTCGAATTTTGCGAATTTAAACAGAAACTAGTATAGATTCCATAATTTGGCAAATAAACATAAACTACACAGATTCTGTACTATTCTAGCCCAAATGCATGAAATGTATGTAGAAAACGACATAAAAGTTACTGTAAAACATGGCAGATTCAGCTCACAACACCTTCTTCAGCCTTCGCCTTCTTGTCAGGCATTTTTCTCGATCTAGGCATCATCATCGGACACTTCTCGCGAATACTTCAACTCCGTCTTCTTCTCAACGGTTTTTCCGGACATCATCATCTCTGGACACTTCTCTTTCTTTGATTTGGCCTTTCTTATTTGGCCTCATCTTCAACTTTCGCCTTCTTTTCTCGTAGGCAGCGCTACCCTCCTTTGGCAGCCTCTTGTCCAGACTCTTCTTCTCGGACAATACTTCTTGGCCTTCATCTTTGGCCTCTCTTTCTTGCCATGGAAAGATTCAACACTTTGGCGCCATCTCTCATCCTCCTCACAAACATGGAGCACCATGTATAGGCCTCCCTCTTCAACAAACATGGAGAACCGTCTTCTAGGCCTCCTTCTTCATGATTCCTTTGATTGGAATCGTCTTCAACAAACATGGTGGCTTCCTCTTCATGGAAAGACATCGGATGGAGCATTGTCTCTGCAATCTTCAATAGGATCGAACCCGGAATGGGATTTCAAACCCTAGCTCTAATACCATGTTGGAAGAGAGGAGCGTTTTCTCAAATTCTCCTCAATTCAATTGATTTGATAAACACAATTACAATTTATAGAAAACCCTAAACCTAAAATTGAACGGTTATGATGCAGTTTCATCCCCACTAATTAACCTACTAATTAACCCTAAAATTGACCTAAGACTAAACGTGCCAATTGCCCACGTACAAATCTTAACTACCTAATTGGATATCTTACTAATTAACCTAATTAATTTTGAATCATTTGAAAACTCCACCTTGATTGTAAGACCTTTGGCTACTAACCTGCAGCTCATATCGATAGATGATGACAAACAAAATAATGTCTTGGTTTCAAGGTCTTGAAACCAAGGCTAAACTGTCTGCACTTTAATACCTTGAATTGTTTATATTATGTCGAATGTTTTTGAAAGGCCTACTTGTAGGACTCTTGATAAGAAATGGGTCGTAAGCTCATGGGCTTATGAACTTGACTTTTTTGGCCCATATCCTTTATGATCTATTTCGATCTCAAATGTATACTTTCCATTATATGCTAACATGATTTAGGAAAGTGGATATTTTATAGTTTGGCAGTTGAAGGCTCTATAATCAAATCCAGGACTAGTCGTTCAATCAACTCCAACATATCTTCAAAGAGCGTACTATGGACTGGAGTTTATAGAAAGAATTGATTCGAATAAATTCAATTCTCAAACGACTCTCTCTCCTATCTATGGTTTTTAGGATCGAGATCCTAATTTAGGATCGATGCAAGGGTCTAGGATCGGATCATAGGATCTGGTCGTAGGATCGTAAGATCCTAGCAAAAAGTGAAAATCAAATATAAATAAGTCATACCAAAGAAATACCTTAATTTTTAAACAAAACTAATCATTTCATCCTTTAAATAAACTAAGTAACTAACATATGTGAATAATAACTCCTTAGCATTCATAATTAGCCAAGGATAATATGTCAAAAGGTATAATATGATACTTAAAATGTTGGCAAAAATGCATAAAACCACCATTTATTCATAGTTGTTTGCAAATAACCACCCCTTATTAAAAAATTGTCAAATAATCACCCGTTAAATATATGTTGGTTGCAACTAACCACCCATACTCTTTTCTTGTTAAACCTCACTTAATTTAATATGAAAAGACAATTATACCCATATTATTTAATGTTTTATTTTTAGTAAAAAAGACAGTTATACTTCTCTATGTTGCTTGATTTTTCAAGTAGTACAATTAGACCTGTCAAACGGGTCATTCGAACCCGGGTTTGACCAGGTTTCGGGTCATTTTGGGTTGATTTCGAGTTTGACAATTTTTTCTTTTTTAAATTAAAAAAAATCACGATTTGATAATTTTTCTATGATTTTAAAATTCTAAAATGAAAGACATTCATAAATTCTAGTGCTTGTAATTATATACGATAGATGATCTAAATATTTCATTTTTATTATTTCTCGTAATTTTTAATAAAATGTAATAATATATAAATATCAAAATTTTAAATAATTTTTTTAAAATATTTTTATTAAAAATGTGATATTTTATATATTATTACATCTTATTAAAAACATTTGATTTTTATTATTTCACTTAATTTTTAATAAAATGCAATAATATATAAAATATCAAAATTTTAAAAAAATTTAAAAATAATTTCATGTAATTAGTAATAAGCATAGAATTGTTTTAATATTTTAATATTTTTTAGAATTTTTATGTTCTTAAGAAAATGTGTTGAAAAATAAAAAATCAAATACTATCGATCAGACGGAGTATTACACAATACAAATAAATATAAAAGTTGATTTTAAAATGAAAGCTCAAGTTTTTGTAATTATAAAATGTAATAAATTGGAATATCCATAAAAAAATTTAATCATATATAATTATAACTCAACCAGGTCAATCAGGTCACTGGGTCAATCGGGTAAATCGGGTCAAACCGTCAAAATTACCGACTCAACGGGTCGAAACCCAGATTACCTGAAAAATTTCCGGCTTTTCGGGTATAATTGTCTTTTCATATTAAATTAATTGTGGTTTAACAAGAAAAATGGACATGGGTGGTTAGTTGCAAACAACCTATATTTAGTGGGTGGTTATTTGACAATTTTTGAATAAGGGGTGGTTATTTGACAATTTTTGAATAAGGGGTGATTATTTGCAAACAACAATGAATAATGGGTGGTTTTATGCATTTTCGCCTAAAATGTTTAAATAAGTCACTTAACATCCATAAAACAAACTAAAAATGGTCTAAGAAACAAGATTAACAAAAAAATAAAACCCCATATCACATGATTGTTTCTTGTTCAGACGAGAAAACAAACAACCCGTGAGCATTGATTTACTGATTTAGGGATTTTAGAGTTTTGATTTCCCCAAAAAATTAAAACACAATTAAAAAAAATAGAAATGGTCTCTCTTTGTAGGCTAAATTAACAAAGCAACGACATGGGCTTTGCAAACTAAAATTTGGATGGACCTAATTTCATCAAAATCTGAAATTACAAGTATCGGTTAGGATCGTAAGATCCTACCGATCCTAGCCGATCCTAGTCGATCCCACTCCGATTATAGTATAAACGAGTATGTACGAGCAATCCGGATCAGAACTCTTCCTAGGATCGTACGATCCTAACGATCCGGATCGCGATCCTAATAACCATGGTCCTAGCCTTGGTGGTGAACGACTATATATACGGATGCAAGAAGATGATCAAAGCAAGTAAGCGAGAAATCATTACAAAGCGCCTAAGTCTTCTTAAGCATTTATCATTCAAAGTTTCTCTCTTTGTGTTATCATAAAGCTTAGTGTGGGTAGTCTTTGAGAGTTGAGGGAAACACAACTTGTATTGTACAAGTAATTTGTTTTACTCTAATAGTATTTCATACTCGAACAAACACACATTGGTGTGTGGTGAGAGTTTCTCTCTTTGTGTTTTACTCTAATAGAAGTGGTTTGAATCTTACGGGTTGGATAACCCTAGGCGGGGAGATAGGGCAAGTTCGTGCCGAACCTCGTTAACAATTCGTGTTCTTTTATTTATATTCAGCATTTACTTTACATTGTTCGATTTTACTTTGTCAAGATTTGATAGGTATATCAAGGTCTTGACAAGTTGTTTAGAAAATCCTTAAAATGTTTTGTTTTGCAAAAATGGAGCATACTCTATTCATCCCCCCCCCCTTCTTGAGTATTATTCATCGTCTTATAGACTCTTCAATTAGTATCAGAGCTTGGCTCACTGTTTGATCTAACAATCTTGTGGGATTTATCATGTCTACCATAGGTGATGGAGGATTTGCCAAAGGGAGATCAACTAACCGACCTCCTCTATTCTGTGGCAATAATTTTGTTCATTGGAGATCTTTGATGCAGATATTCATCATTGATCAAGATCTAGAGCTGTGGGATTTGCTCAAGAAGGGACCGCGCGTTCCAAAGAAGACTAGCGCTACTGGAAAAGAAGTCGAGAAGCCTGAAGACGAATATACTCGATTTGGATAATGTCGCAAAGAATTTTAAAGCTATGAATCTATTATATTGTGGTCTTGATGCTAATGAATTTAACCGTGTTTCCTCTTGCAAGAGTGCCAAGGAGATTTGGGACAAGCTAGTGGTCACTTATGAAGGCACCAGTCAAGTTAAGGAGAGCAAGATCAATATCTTTCTTCGACAATATGAGCTTTTCAAGATGAATCCTGATGAATCAGTGAAGGAAATGTTCACGAGATTCACTCAAATTGTGAATAACCTCGACTCAATTGGAAAGTCTTTCTCTAATACAGAGAAGGTAAGGAAGGTTCTTAGGAGCCTTCCGAAAACCAAGTGGGGTCCTAAGGTTACTGCAATTGAGAAAGCTCAAGACCTTACCACACTGCCATTGGATGACTTACTTGGAAAACTCATTACTCATGAGATGATATTAAATGAAGAAGATGGAGAAGTTCCCTCAACAACACAAAAACCTTGCCCTCAAAGCAAAGAAGGAAGAAGTACAATCTAACGATGATGAAAGTGATGATGGGGACGATCCTTTCGCCCTTATTAACCGAGGACTAGCGCGAGTCCTAAATATGAAAAAGCAAATCTCTAATAGAGATAATGTTGGGTCATCTAAGTTAAAAGGTAAGTTTTCTAACCCTTCAAAGAAGCCAAAAGTGCTAAGTTGCTTTGAGTGTGGTGAAACAGATCATCTCGTAAAGGAATGCCTTATGAAGAAAAGAAATAAATTCAAGAAGAATGATCAAAGGAAGAAGGTTGTGCTTGTAACGGCCCGGATTTTCAAATATTAATTTTTGGAAAAAGGAAATTAAAAATGAATTTAAAGTGAATTCCGGCCCAATTTTTAATTTTAAAGATCGAATCTGTCTTTTATTTCGTTCGGGATTCGAAAATTCCTTCCGTCAGCGATACCATATTTAATTTCAAATATCTAATCGATCGAGAGGACGAATCTCAAAACTTAAGTTTTGGGTATGTTTTAAATTGGAATTTTGGGACCAAACTACATAGTTTTCTTCTTCTTCTCTCCATGTGATCCAAAATTTCAATTGTTGACCCAAGTCTCTTTTTCCAACTTTTATTTTCCATCTTGGGCAAGACACACACCCCTCATCCCTTTCTACCTCATCCCTTATCTCACCTAATTGTGACAAAGAGCCAAACACACCCTTGCTTTATCTGAACCCCAACAGCACGCCGCCACCATCCCCTGTTGGACTTCAAATTGACTCATTTATCTGTAAAGTAAAAAAAAAAACAAAACAATAAAACCCCTTTTATACATTGAATCACAATTGCAATAAACCATCCCCTCTTTTATACATTGAATCACAAACAATATATATCCCCCTCCTCTCTACTGAGTTAGCAAGGCCAAAGCCTTGCCTCTTCTCTCTTCTCTGTGTGCCGCCATTAACCCCAACTCCTCCTCCTCTTTTCCGCTGCCAAAGACACCTCACGCAGTCACGCTCCCCTGTCGCTGAGCCACCCAACCGCGAGCACCATCACCCCCTTTCTCCTGAGATCCGAGCTCTCCTCCTCCATTGCCGCGCCCGAGCACCTACAGGCTCTTCCTCCTCGCACGAGCCCAACAGTAGCCTCCACACCGCCCAGGAGCCTCCACCGACGCCGAGCAGCCGCCGCCTTTCTCCCCCTCTTCCCCTGTTCTCTCCATTCGGGTCGGTAACGTCACTCTCACTTTCTTTCGCTCTCAAACTCGCTTAAAGGGGCCTCTTTTGTAACCATTTAACCCAATCTAGGACCCCCGAAGCTTCCCACATCCTCAACGAGCTTGAACGACCTCCGACGAAGCTTCAAAGACCCTTCGGTGAGCACTCGTTCCTCTCCTCTTTCTTGTTGTCTTCTGGGTCTATGTGTTTATGGGTATGGGTGTCGGTGTCTTGGTCGGATTCGGAGTTGGGCGCCACCGCCGGCGAGCAGCTTTCCTCTTCCTCCTCCGGTTTTCAAATGCTGCCCCTCCCTCTCTGTTTTATTTCGTTCAACCCAATTGGCAAGGAAGAAGAGAGATGTGGGCCCCTCCTCCACCTTGGCGCCACGTCAGCTGGGTCCCATTCCTTCTTTTCCTTCTCTGTATTCGGATTTGAGGAATGGGGGATTTGGAAATAATTGTTGGGCCTATTTTTCTTTCACACAAATGGCGAGGTATTGGGCCAGAATTGTGGTTTTTACAGGCAAATGAATTTTAGGTCTAATTTGCAAATGAAGTCCGGTTTTAGGGATTAAACAAGAAGGGGATCGGTTTGGGTTCTTATAAATGAGAGGATGTTTTGGTAATAAGGGTTGGATTTTATAAAATAAAAATGGCTGGTATTTTTAAGGGATTTGAAAATAATTCATGAAAGTGTTTAAAAGAAAATTGTATTTAAGGTATTATATAATATTATTGGAATTTAAAATGTAAAATATTATTTTGGGATTAAAGATATAATATTATGGTGATTTAGAACGAATATAATATTATGAGACTTGGAGATTTAAAAAGGTATTATCGGATTTTAAAAAGGGATTTTACATGAGTAAAGACGAATTATGGAAACTTGATGGAGATTTGGGAATCTCGAATAGCTTGGTTTTCAGATATTTCTCGTATCGGGAAATGGGTTTCGAAATGGTTTAACTTCCGAATGGTTTTGGGAATGGGTTGTGAACATGTTCTCTATGTGTGTCATTAGTAGCATTGTAGCTTACCGCATTCTTTACAATTATAATAGGTGCTTGTCGATTGTTTGGACTCTGCTCTTTGGTATATATCTTGCTGTTCGGCTTTCCAGGTGAGTTCCTATATGAGCTCACTCAGATTCGAAAAGAGATCTCCCTCCTTGTAGCCATGTGCATACTAGGTGCTTGCATTCATAATAAAGCATGCCATGTAGTATCCTGCTAGGATTGCACTCATGATTGAGCATTCGTTTACTCATTGCTTTTGTAAACAGAACGACCGTTATCTGTGAAGTAACTAGAGTCTTTGCTAAGGTTATAGGATGGCCCAGTCTCATCGGGTCCTGTTCTGAGTCAATCGAGTCATAGAACTTCCTTTACTTATATTATGAGCTGTCTGCGGGCTTTATTGTGGATACGGGTTGGGCATGCGTGCCGCCTGATTATTATGGAATGCATTCACGAGCTGGCCAGTCTCCGCCCTATCGGAAGGGGGTGGAGGTAGGAGAGGGATATACCACTTGGTATTCGGTGCTAAGGCCTTATTATATTTATGTACTTGATCTTAGGACCATGCTAGTGTGTTAATATTCCGCCTTGCATCTAGAAGCATCTTTATTAGGACTAGCGTGTGTATATGTCTGCTTGTTTGGGATTATATTGCGTAGGGCTTCGATCTGACACCGCCTCGCATACATTTTTTTTAGGTTTGTTTTGCAGCATGATTATTCCTTGTTTCCGTGACGTGGGAACTCTCTTGGGCGATCTCAAAGAAATGGTTTAACTCCACTAACATTGCATATTAAATTTCGATAAATATGCTTATTGATTTGGTTTTGACTCGGCTCTGCCGTGTCACCCTCTTGTATTCCACCTTGATTCTACTATTTACATGACTGTTGGTTTTTCACGCTTAGACTTATGACAGGTACAGGGGACTTCCCCGGGGATTCCAACGATCCATTCGGATTTTGGGTATGAAATCCCACTTTAAACTGTTAGGATAGAATTTCAAACCTTCAACCTGTACTCGGGGCGCAAGATCCTAACGAGGGGTTTCATCACTCGAAACGTAACCCGGGAATCATAATCCCGGGCCGTTACAAAGATGGTATCAGAGCTCAGGTTATGCAAACCGAGTATGATAGGTTGAAGTGGTTTTGAAAATGGCCCAAGGTTTTCAAATGGTTTTTCAAAATGTTTTCGAAAGGGCAAATTGAATTTAATATGGCTAACTCGAATGGACTAAATATAAACTTGACTCAATAAATCTGGAAATCAAATAAGGGGAAACGATAGGGTAGTAAAGACGCTAGACCATCCCTATTGGATGTAGTTGGGAACGGATAGGCAAAATACTAGCTTTCTTTTACAGGCGGGGTTTGAAGACTCCAAGGAGCCCGAGGATTGGAGTAGGTTGGGATAGGGGGCTGTGAGGTATTTTCCCCTCCGGTTAGCCATCCCTCGAGGGACGGCATAGATTGTCTTTGTGCTTGTGCGTTTTATATCTAACTGGGCCCGAGGGCGATCCTCCTCGAAGAGGATCATATTAATTTTGTTGATTGTTTTCATGCTAAGTGCTATTGTGCTTAGGCTAAAGAACTAATTAGTATGCCTTGATTTGAATATGTAAATAACCGAATGTGTGAACGGGATAGCGGGAGGAAACCTTGTCCTTATGTAGTCGGAGGTCCTGTCTTGTCAGAATATCCCTTCCCTAATTCAAACCTCTTGATGATTCTGACTCCGGCATACATCCCACCAAAACATTTAGGCATGTTAGCAAGGATCGAGGAGCGTCCGCTCTCCCCGTTTCGAGTCTTGCTTGATATCCGACCATCTATACTTCTATCGAGTCTCGTACCTGAGGTTGGTGTCTTCCATGGGAAAATTTGGGTCGGTCAACTATCTACTTTCGGGGGTGTGTCGGATATGGGAAATTCATGAGTATTTTAGGGAGGGTAATCAATGAAACAATTCCGAGTTAGAAATGATTTGTCTTATGGAGTTATCCTTCTCGATTCTTATACCGGTCAACCGTGTCTTCTTACCACGAGAGTCTAAACACAAATTCTACCCTCTCCTCTCGGAAACAGTGTGAATGTCCTTGTGTCATACCGAACGAGTCATGCTAGCGTCCCACTGGGAAACGGGGTGATGAGTCGGTGAATGCCCTTGGAGAATTCTGTCAGTCATAGTAGTAGTCATTCTTGTGATTTCATGACATAGTATATTGATGTATTTCAGCATGACTTGCTTGATATCTTGCATGATTGCTCTTGTGAGGAGATGTATGTGCCATATGAATGGAACTTCCATGATTATTGTTATCCCATGAATTAGGTCCATGGTAGTGTGATCAACCATCGTCGTATGTTTAATATATGAGATATCTGTCCTAGCATGCTGAATTAATCTAATTAGACCTTATTGACTGTGTACTTGCTTAATAAGTGTTGGTAGTATCATGTAGGATATATATCTCCTCATTACGTACCATCGTGCAATTATGTGTCATACTTGTCATACTACATGTACATGGTTGAATTGATGTGATAGTTGCTATGCTCAAATGACTTCACCATATCCCCTGACATGATTATTAGAGTGCATCTTAACATGCTTATGCGTACACTTAAAGTGAGTAATGAATCATATATGTGATATCCTATAATGCTCATTATGTCATATATAACTTATGCTGCCTATGTCTATTGCCGGTTCGTGCATACATGATCTTAATATGTCAAACATGGTTAGTGCATGAGATGATAAGCTTTTATCCTGTTACGAGTGCATGTAAAGTTGATTATGTGAACATGTTATGAATGCATAAGATGTTATTCCTGTTAAAAGGTACATGCTAGTGTTGAATAATATGATTGAGATATTTTGTGATTGCTACGTGTTTTCTTCCCGCACTTGTAACCTCATATAATACCCTAAGGGCATTGTTGTAACTATCGAGTTCGCGTCCTGTTTTGAGTCTCGTCATCTCTAGTCCTGGTCTATGTCTAAATCCTTAAGGAAGTCGTGTTGTACTCCCTTGCCCTCCCCTATCTCCGTGACTTCTAATCCCTCGCGATCCCCTTGATGAACGTGGACATATAAGAGAAAACGAACGATCGAATGACATCAGAACGGTGCAGCAGAAGTGTGGTGGGTCCATGACCCACAGACTCCAAGGAATACATCACCAATGGCAAAAAGGACGGATACGCTTCAGAAGACGGCAGTCGTGAGTAGGATTCTCCCAGATGACTCGAGGAAGAGCATTCTTAATTCAAACTGCAGATTCTCCCATTAGTCGGAATTGATGTTGTGCGATAGGTCTAGAACTGACATAATGGGATTGGTAGTGACGAATGTGCTGAACTAGTAGTGAGTGATTGCCTGACTAACCTGTGCTTGTGATGATGTGCTTTTATGCCTGAGAGTACTGACTTGCTGGTAAATAGGTTATGGGTTATATAGGTGGTGGTGTTTTCCTCTTGAGCTTGAGTCATGAGATTCTTCGGTGAGACAGGTCGGAAAGTAGCAGGTAGATTGAGGTCTTTTGATTGGGTCAGTGGTTGTGTGAGATGGGGTACAAGAAGAGGCGTCGGCAAGAGTAGAGTCGAGTGAGTTAGGATTTGTCGGAGATAGTAGTCAGCAAGCATAGTTGAGCCTCCAGATAGGTCTAGGTGGCGAGCAGAGTTATTGTGGTGAGGTTCAGAGGGAGAGGTCTTCGTTAGAGGTAGTGTGGGGCAATATCGTGTGCGGGTACTGTAGCTTTAGAGGGGATTGGAGGGATACTCGAGGGGATGTGTCAATAGGCGGGTTAGTGTGCCAGGAAAAAGTGTCTATATGATCTAGGAGCGGATCATGAGCGGCGTTGAGAATGACTGGTTAAGGAATGTCTAAGGAATCGTAGAATTTGGGACTAGGTTGTATGTGCAGTGATTGGGAGCGATTTTAGTAAAGGATGGGATTGAGGAATTGCTAAGGAAGGGTCGTATGAGGTTGCTTGGAAAATCATCGGTCTTAAATATTAGGTTGTACATATCAGTGTTGTACGTGTGATGAGTATTTGGGGGTTGTAGAGATAAGATTTGTAATGCTTGGAGAATACATAAGTGAAGGATTCTAGATGCGTTGTTGGAGGATTTTAGCATAAAGAATGAATTGGGATTTATGAGTTGAGGTTATTATGGCTATTGAGGTATTTGAAGAGGTGCGATGAGTCTTTGAGGAAAAGTTGGAAGGTTGGTAGCTAAGCAAGGATGTTGTTGAGATTCTAGTAAGATTGCGTCTTTGAGGTCGAGTTAGAGAGATTCAAAGCTTGGAATTGGGAATTAAGTAGGACGGAATGTATTGGGAACGTTAGAGGAGGAAGGATTTTAGAAGGTTGGCAAAAGGGCGGTACTTGGGAAACTCGGATGAGGACGATTTAGGGATTTTGCGGAAATGATGATCGGTAAAAGAGGGCTTTGGACGTTAAGGTGTCATGGGTAAGAAGTAGGAGCTTGAGGCATTTTAGGAATATGAGGAGATGAGAATCTAGAGTAGGTCGACTTGAGGAGTCATGAGGGGTTCAGGTTCGTGATTTTTGAAATGGGATGAGGAGATAGAATCCTGGTGGTCTTTGAGGATAGGCGCGAGTGATGAGGGTCTTGGTGATTCGTGGTTGAAAGTAGCACTAGATGAGGTTCCGTGTTAGAATTGCTTGGGAGTGTGAGGTGTGAGATGGTCAGTATGAGTGAGTTCTTAGAGGTGGATGGTTAGTGAGAGTGGTTAGTGGTGCAGGGAGTATGATCAGGTTATCAAGGTGATCCGAGATGCCTCTTTGGGAGATTATGGTCAGACGGAGTCTTGAGAGCCTAGGCAGAGTCAACGAGATTATTAAGAGGCGCCTAGATTGATCATGAGAGTGATTCAGTTGAGGACTTGAGCTTTGGATATTAAATTAGATTGATCTCTATATGGCTTGATAGCATAAGAGTTGGGGTACCTAGTAATTGGTTGGGATGTAGGCCTTAAATTGCGGATAGTTTTGAGGCAATAAAGATTGTATGCTAAGCTGAGTGCAACGGTATATAGAACTAGTATAAGATTTGAGTTGGTAGACTTAGGTGACGTTGATCTTGATGCGAGAGATAAGGAGTAGTGGTCGTGTTTTGTTATGGTTGGTAGCGATAGGTAGATTCTCTTGAGGATGTGACTTAGTGTTGTGTGTTACTTGGGGCCGAGTGTTGTGCGAGTTCTATGCTATAGACGATGTTGATCCTCTGATGAATTGCCATAGACAATAATGAATTGATGGTACTAACATAGTTACCCCCCACCGAACTTAATGAAATGCCAGTGTATGAAAGTACTTGTTGCCTCTAATGTGGTGATGCTTGGTAGTCAGCGTAAGTATGATGGGATTATCTAATTAATATGATGTGCAACCTCTGTGATGTTATGTGATGCGACGAATCCTACTATGTATGATGTTACGTTATATATGTTATGGTATGTGACTGTCCTTGACGTGATACACTACATGATTGTTGCGTTATATGATTCCTTGAGTTGGAATTGCTAGAATGATAGAAGCCGAATTGATGGAATCTGATTCTAAATTGGAACCTAGGCAGAAAATATGGGATTAGCCCTTAGAGGTGGATGATTCCACCTCTTGAGTTCTGAACTTGCTTGATGTTGTGAGGTTTGTATGATCGAAGGGTTTTGAACGGTTTTGAAAAGACTAACTTGGATTTTGAAAGAACGAACGCGATCGAAAATTTCAATGATTTTGAGGCCAATCTTTTTCAAATGCGGAATCCCCTTTGAAGCTTTTCAAATCCGAGCAACTCTATGATACTTTACGAAGTGGATACAAGCATTTTATGGGGGCGCTTGTAGGATGCTTGCTAAGACCTAATGATGATATTGTAGAACTTTTAGAGTTGTGATACTTCCAAAAAGTCGAAGCGAGGATGTGATAGGGGCGCTTATCGCATACTTGTCAAGGCCGATTGGAGATGTCACGACCGTGCCTAGGATGTTGTGAGAATCCCGGAAGACGCAACTGAGATGATTACAAGATCCTTGGACATGGTCCTTGGACTCATCAATTTCAAACTTCATCCCCTACTTTGAAGTGGTTTTAGTCTCTGGGACGAGACTTGTTTTTAGAGGTGGATGATGTAAAGGCCCGGATTTTCAAATATTAATTTTTGGAAAAAGGAAATTAAAAATGAATTTAAAGTGAATTCCGGCCCAATTTTTAATTTTAAAGATCGAATCCGTCTTTTATTTCGTCCGGGATTCGAAAATTCCTTCTGTCAGCGATATCATATTCAATTTTAAATATCTAATCGATCGAGAGGACGGATCTCAAAACTTAAGTTTCGGGTGTGTTTTAAATTGGAATTTTGGGACCAAACTACATAGTTTTCTTCTTCTTCTCTCCATGTGATCCAAAATTTCAATTGTTGACCCAAGTCTCTTTTTCCAACTTTTATTTTCCATCTTGGGCAAGACACACACCCCTCATCCCTTTCTACCTCATCCCTTATCTCACCTAATTGTGACAAAGAGCCAAACACACCCTTGCTTTATCTGAACCCCAACAGCACGCCGCCACCATCCCCTGTTGGACTTCAAATTGACTCATTTATCTGTAAAGTAAAAAAAAAAACAAAACAATAAAACCCCTTTTATACATTGAATCACAATTGCAATAAACCATCCCCTCTTTTATACATTGAATCACAAACAATATATATCCCCCTCCTCTCTACTGAGTTAGCAAGGCCAAAGCCTTGCCTCTTCTCTCTTCTCTGTGTGCCGCCATTAACCCCAACTCCTCCTCCTCTTTTCCGCTGCCAAAGACACCTCACGCAGTCACGCTCCCCTGTCGCTGAGCCACCCAACCGCGAGCACCATCACCCCCTTTCTCCTGAGATCCGAGCTCTCCTCCTCCATTGCCGCGCCCGAGCACCTACAGGCTCTTCCTCCTCGCACGAGCCCAACAGTAGCCTCCACACCGCCCAGGAGCCTCCACCGACGCCGAGCAGCCGCCGCCTTTCTCCCCCTCTTCCCCTGTTCTCTCCATTCGGGTCGGTAACGTCACTCTCACTTTCTTTCGCTCTCAAACTCGCTTAAAGGGGCCTCTTTTGTAACCATTTAACCCAATCTAGGACCCCCGAAGCTTCCCACATCCTCAACGAGCTTGAACGACCTCCGACGAAGCTTCAAAGACCCTTCGGTGAGCACTCGTTCCTCTCCTCTTTCTTGTTGTCTTCTGGGTCTATGTGTTTATGGGTATGGGTGTCGGTGTCTTGGTCGGATTCGGAGTTGGGCGCCACCGCCGGCGAGCAGCTTTCCTCTTCCTCCTCCGGTTTTCAAATGCTGCCCCTCCCTCTCTGTTTTATTTCGTTCAACCCAATTGGCAAGGAAGAAGAGAGATGTGGGCCCCTCCTCCACCTTGGCGCCACGTCAGCTGGGTCCCATTCCTTCTTTTCCTTCTCTGTATTCGGATTTGAGGAATGGGGGATTTGGAAATAATTGTTGGGCCTATTTTTCTTTCACACAAATGGCGAGGTATTGGGCCAGAATTGTGGTTTTTACAGGCAAATGAATTTTAGGTCTAATTTGCAAATGAAGTCCGGTTTTAGGGATTAAACAAGAAGGGGATCGGTTTGGGTTCTTATAAATGAGAGGATGTTTTGGTAATAAGGGTTGGATTTTATAAAATAAAAATGGCTGGTATTTTTAAGGGATTTGAAAATAATTCATGAAAGTGTTTAAAAGAAAATTGTATTTAAGGTATTATATAATATTATTGGAATTTAAAATGTAAAATATTATTTTGGGATTAAAGATATAATATTATGGTGATTTAGAACGAATATAATATTATGAGACTTGGAGATTTAAAAAGGTATTATCGGATTTTAAAAAGGGATTTTACATGAGTAAAGACGAATTATGGAAACTTGATGGAGATTTGGGAATCTCGAATAGCTTGGTTTTCAGATATTTCTCGTATCGGGAAATGGGTTTCGAAATGGTTTAACTTCCGAATGGTTTTAGGAATGGGTTGTGAACATGTTCTCTATGTGTGTCATTAGTAGCATTGTAGCTTACCGCATTCTTTACAATTATAATAGGTGCTTGTCGATTGTTTGGACTCTGCTCTTTGGTATATATCTTGCTGTTCGGCTTTCCAGGTGAGTTCCTATATGAGCTCACTCAGATTCGAAAAGAGATCTCCCTCCTTGTAGCCATGTGCATACTAGGTGCTTGCATTCATAATAAAGCATGCCATGTAGTATCCTGCTAGGATTGCACTCATGATTGAGCATTCGTTTACTCATTGCTTTTGTAAACAGAACGACCGTTATCTGTGAAGTAACTAGAGTCTTTGCTAAGGTTATAGGATGGCCCAGTCTCATCGGGTCCTGTTCTGAGTCAATCGAGTCATAGAACTTCCTTTACTTATATTATGAGCTGTCTGCGGGCTTTATTGTGGATACGGGTTGGGCATGCGTGCCGCCTGATTATTATGGAATGCATTCACGAGCTGGCCAGTCTCCGCCCTATCGGAAGGGGGTGGAGGTAGGAGAGGGATATACCACTTGGTATTCGGTGCTAAGGCCTTATTATATTTATGTACTTGATCTTAGGACCATGCTAGTGTGTTAATATTCCGCCTTGCATCTAGAAGCATCTTTATTAGGACTAGCGTGTGTATATGTCTGCTTGTTTGGGATTATATTGCGTAGGGCTTCGATCTGACACCGCCTCGCATACATTTTTTTTAGGTTTGTTTTGCAGCATGATTATTCCTTGTTTCCGTGACGTGGGAACTCTCTTGGGCGATCTCAAAGAAATGGTTTAACTCCACTAACATTGCATATTAAATTTCGATAAATATGCTTATTGATTTGGTTTTGACTCGGCTCTGCCGTGTCACCCTCTTGTATTCCACCTTGATTCTACTATTTACATGACTGTTGGTTTTTCACGCTTAGACTTATGACAGGTACAGGGGACTTCCCCGGGGATTCCAACGATCCATTCGGATTTTGGGTATGAAATCCCACTTTAAACTGTTAGGATAGAATTTCAAACCTTCAACCTGTACTCGGGGCGCAAGATCCTAACGAGGGGTTTCATCACTCGAAACGTAACCCGGGAATCATAATCCCGGGCCGTTACAAAGATGGTATCAGAGCTCAGGTTATGCAAACCGAGTATGATAGGTTGAAGTGGTTTTGAAAATGGCCCAAGGTTTTCAAATGGTTTTTCAAAATGTTTTCGAAAGGGCAAATTGAATTTAATATGGCTAACTCGAATGGACTAAATATAAACTTGACTCAATAAATCTGGAAATCAAATAAGGGGAAACGATAGGGTAGTAAAGACGCTAGACCATCCCTATTGGATGTAGTTGGGAACGGATAGGCAAAATACTAGCTTTCTTTTACAGGCGGGGTTTGAAGACTCCAAGGAGCCCGAGGATTGGAGTAGGTTGGGATAGGGGGCTGTGAGGTATTTTCCCCTCCGGTTAGCCATCCCTCGAGGGACGGCATAGATTGTCTTTGTGCTTGTGCGTTTTATATCTAACTGGGCCCGAGGGCGATCCTCCTCGAAGAGGATCATATTAATTTTGTTGATTGTTTTCATGCTAAGTGCTATTGTGCTTAGGCTAAAGAACTAATTAGTATGCCTTGATTTGAATATGTAAATAACCGAATGTGTGAACGGGATAGCGGGAGGAAACCTTGTCCTTATGTAGTCGGAGGTCCTGTCTTGTCAGAATATCCCTTCCCTAATTCAAACCTCTTGATGATTCTGACTCCGGCATACATCCCACCAAAACATTTAGGCATGTTAGCAAGGATCGAGGAGCGTCCGCTCTCCCCGTTTCGAGTCTTGCTTGATATCCGACCATCTATACTTCTATCGAGTCTCGTACCTGAGGTTGGTGTCTTCCATGGGAAAATTTGGGTCGGTCAACTATCTACTTTCGGGGGTGTGTCGGATATGGGAAATTCATGAGTATTTTAGGGAGGGTAATCAATGAAACAATTCCGAGTTAGAAATGATTTGTCTTATGGAGTTATCCTTCTCGATTCTTATACCGGTCAACCGTGTCTTCTTACCACGAGAGTCTAAACACAAATTCTACCCTCTCCTCTCGGAAACAGTGTGAATGTCCTTGTGTCATACCGAACGAGTCATGCTAGCGTCCCACTGGGAAACGGGGTGATGAGTCGGTGAATGCCCTTGGAGAATTCTGTCAGTCATAGTAGTAGTCATTCTTGTGATTTCATGACATAGTATATTGATGTATTTCAGCATGACTTGCTTGATATCTTGCATGATTGCTCTTGTGAGGAGATGTATGTGCCATATGAATGGAACTTCCATGATTATTGTTATCCCATGAATTAGGTCCATGGTAGTGTGATCAACCATCGTCGTATGTTTAATATATGAGATATCTGTCCTAGCATGCTGAATTAATCTAATTAGACCTTATTGACTGTGTACTTGCTTAATAAGTGTTGGTAGTATCATGTAGGATATATATCTCCTCATTACGTACCATCGTGCAATTATGTGTCATACTTGTCATACTACATGTACATGGTTGAATTGATGTGATAGTTGCTATGCTCAAATGACTTCACCATATCCCCTGACATGATTATTAGAGTGCATCTTAACATGCTTATGCGTACACTTAAAGTGAGTAATGAATCATATATGTGATATCCTATAATGCTCATTATGTCATATATAACTTATGCTGCCTATGTCTATTGCCGGTTCGTGCATACATGATCTTAATATGTCAAACATGGTTAGTGCATGAGATGATAAGCTTTTATCCTGTTACGAGTGCATGTAAAGTTGATTATGTGAACATGTTATGAATGCATAAGATGTTATTCCTGTTAAAAGGTACATGCTAGTGTTGAATAATATGATTGAGATATTTTGTGATTGCTACGTGTTTTCTTCCCGCACTTGTAACCTCATATAATACCCTAAGGGCATTGTTGTAACTATCGAGTTCGCGTCCTGTTTTGAGTCTCGTCATCTCTAGTCCTGGTCTATGTCTAAATCCTTAAGGAAGTCGTGTTGTACTCCCTTGCCCTCCCCTATCTCCGTGACTTCTAATCCCTCGCGATCCCCTTGATGAACGTGGACATATAAGAGAAAACGAACGATCGAATGACATCAGAACGGTGCAGCAGAAGTGTGGTGGGTCCATGACCCACAGACTCCAAGGAATACATCACCAATGGCAAAAAGGACGGATACGCTTCAGAAGACGGCAGTCGTGAGTAGGATTCTCCCAGATGACTCGAGGAAGAGCATTCTTAATTCAAACTGCAGATTCTCCCATTAGTCGGAATTGATGTTGTGCGATAGGTCTAGAACTGACATAATGGGATTGGTAGTGACGAATGTGCTGAACTAGTAGTGAGTGATTGCCTGACTAACCTGTGCTTGTGATGATGTGCTTTTATGCCTGAGAGTACTGACTTGCTGGTAAATAGGTTATGGGTTATATAGGTGGTGGTGTTTTCCTCTTGAGCTTGAGTCATGAGATTCTTCGGTGAGACAGGTCGGAAAGTAGCAGGTAGATTGAGGTCTTTTGATTGGGTCAGTGGTTGTGTGAGATGGGGTACAAGAAGAGGCGTCGGCAAGAGTAGAGTCGAGTGAGTTAGGATTTGTCGGAGATAGTAGTCAGCAAGCATAGTTGAGCCTCCAGATAGGTCTAGGTGGCGAGCAGAGTTATTGTGGTGAGGTTCAGAGGGAGAGGTCTTCGTTGGAGGTAGTGTGGGGCAATATCGTGTGCGGGTACTGTAGCTTTAGAGGGGATTGGAGGGATACTCGAGGGGATGTGTCAATAGGCGGGTTAGTGTGCCAGGAAAAAGTGTCTATATGATCTAGGAGCGGATCATGAGCGGCGTTGAGAATGACTGGTTAAGGAATGTCTAAGGAATCGTAGAATTTGGGACTAGGTTGTATGTGCAGTGATTGGGAGCGATTTTAGTAAAGGATGGGATTGAGGAATTGCTAAGGAAGGGTCGTATGAGGTTGCTTGGAAAATCATCGGTCTTAAATATTAGGTTGTACATATCAGTGTTGTACGTGTGATGAGTATTTGGGGGTTGTAGAGATAAGATTTGTAATGCTTGGAGAATACATAAGTGAAGGATTCTAGATGCGTTGTTGGAGGATTTTAGCATAAAGAATGAATTGGGATTTATGAGTTGAGGTTATTATGGCTATTGAGGTATTTGAAGAGGTGCGATGAGTCTTTGAGGAAAAGTTGGAAGGTTGGTAGCTAAGCAAGGATGTTGTTGAGATTCTAGTAAGATTGCGTCTTTGAGGTCGAGTTAGAGAGATTCAAAGCTTGGAATTGGGAATTAAGTAGGACGGAATGTATTGGGAACGTTAGAGGAGGAAGGATTTTAGAAGGTTGGCAAAAGGGCGGTACTTGGGAAACTCGGATGAGGACGATTTAGGGATTTTGCGGAAATGATGATCGGTAAAAGAGGGCTTTGGACGTTAAGGTGTCATGGGTAAGAAGTAGGAGCTTGAGGCATTTTAGGAATATGAGGAGATGAGAATCTAGAGTAGGTCGACTTGAGGAGTCATGAGGGGTTCAGGTTCGTGATTTTTGAAATGGGATGAGGAGATAGAATCCTGGTGGTCTTTGAGGATAGGCGCGAGTGATGAGGGTCTTGGTGATTCGTGGTTGAAAGTAGCACTAGATGAGGTTCCGTGTTAGAATTGCTTGGGAGTGTGAGGTGTGAGATGGTCAGTATGAGTGAGTTCTTAGAGGTGGATGGTTAGTGAGAGTGGTTAGTGGTGCAGGGAGTATGATCAGGTTATCAAGGTGATCCGAGATGCCTCTTTGGGAGATTATGGTCAGACGGAGTCTTGAGAGCCTAGGCAGAGTCAACGAGATTATTAAGAGGCGCCTAGATTGATCATGAGAGTGATTCAGTTGAGGACTTGAGCTTTGGATATTAAATTAGATTGATCTCTATATGGCTTGATAGCATAAGAGTTGGGGTACCTAGTAATTGGTTGGGATGTAGGCCTTAAATTGCGGATAGTTTTGAGGCAATAAAGATTGTATGCTAAGCTGAGTGCAACGGTATATAGAACTAGTATAAGATTTGAGTTGGTAGACTTAGGTGACGTTGATCTTGATGCGAGAGATAAGGAGTAGTGGTCGTGTTTTGTTATGGTTGGTAGCGATAGGTAGATTCTCTTGAGGATGTGACTTAGTGTTGTGTGTTACTTGGGGCCGAGTGTTGTGCGAGTTCTATGCTATAGACGATGTTGATCCTCTGATGAATTGCCATAGACAATAATGAATTGATGGTACTAACATAGTTACCCCCCACCGAACTTAATGAAATGCCAGTGTATGAAAGTACTTGTTGCCTCTAATGTGGTGATGCTTGGTAGTCAGCGTAAGTATGATGGGATTATCTAATTAATATGATGTGCAACCTCTGTGATGTTATGTGATGCGACGAATCCTACTATGTATGATGTTACGTTATATATGTTATGGTATGTGACTGTCCTTGACGTGATACACTACATGATTGTTGCGTTATATGATTCCTTGAGTTGGAATTGCTAGAATGATAGAAGCCGAATTGATGGAATCTGATTCTAAATTGGAACCTAGGCAGAAAATATGGGATTAGCCCTTAGAGGTGGATGATTCCACCTCTTGAGTTCTGAACTTGCTTGATGTTGTGAGGTTTGTATGATCGAAGGGTTTTGAACGGTTTTGAAAAGACTAACTTGGATTTTGAAAGAACGAACGCGATCGAAAATTTCAATGATTTTGAGGCCAATCTTTTTCAAATGCGGAATCCCCTTTGAAGCTTTTCAAATCCGAGCAACTCTATGATACTTTACGAAGTGGATACAAGCATTTTATGGGGGCGCTTGTAGGATGCTTGCTAAGACCTAATGATGATATTGTAGAACTTTTAGAGTTGTGATACTTCCAAAAAGTCGAAGCGAGGATGTGATAGGGGCGCTTATCGCATACTTGTCAAGGCCGATTGGAGATGTCACGACCGTGCCTAGGATGTTGTGAGAATCCCGGAAGACGCAACTGAGATGATTACAAGATCCTTGGACATGGTCCTTGGACTCATCAATTTCAAACTTCATCCCCTACTTTGAAGTGGTTTTAGTCTCTGGGACGAGACTTGTTTTTAGAGGTGGATGATGTAAAGGCCCGGATTTTCAAATATTAATTTTTGGAAAAAGGAAATTAAAAATGAATTTAAAGTGAATTCCGGCCCAATTTTTAATTTTAAAGATCGAATCCGTCTTTTATTTCGTCCGGGATTCGAAAATTCCTTCTGTCAGCGATATCATATTCAATTTTAAATATCTAATCGATCGAGAGGACGGATCTCAAAACTTAAGTTTCGGGTGTGTTTTAAATTGGAATTTTGGGACCAAACTACATAGTTTTCTTCTTCTTCTCTCCATGTGATCCAAAATTTCAATTGTTGACCCAAGTCTCTTTTTCCAACTTTTATTTTCCATCTTGGGCAAGACACACACCCCTCATCCCTTTCTACCTCATCCCTTATCTCACCTAATTGTGACAAAGAGCCAAACACACCCTTGCTTTATCTGAACCCCAACAGCACGCCGCCACCATCCCCTGTTGGACTTCAAATTGACTCATTTATCTGTAAAGTAAAAAAAAAAACAAAACAATAAAACCCCTTTTATACATTGAATCACAATTGCAATAAACCATCCCCTCTTTTATACATTGAATCACAAACAATATATATCCCCCTCCTCTCTACTGAGTTAGCAAGGCCAAAGCCTTGCCTCTTCTCTCTTCTCTGTGTGCCGCCATTAACCCCAACTCCTCCTCCTCTTTTCCGCTGCCAAAGACACCTCACGCAGTCACGCTCCCCTGTCGCTGAGCCACCCAACCGCGAGCACCATCACCCCCTTTCTCCTGAGATCCGAGCTCTCCTCCTCCATTGCCGCGCCCGAGCACCTACAGGCTCTTCCTCCTCGCACGAGCCCAACAGTAGCCTCCACACCGCCCAGGAGCCTCCACCGACGCCGAGCAGCCGCCGCCTTTCTCCCCCTCTTCCCCTGTTCTCTCCATTCGGGTCGGTAACGTCACTCTCACTTTCTTTCGCTCTCAAACTCGCTTAAAGGGGCCTCTTTTGTAACCATTTAACCCAATCTAGGACCCCCGAAGCTTCCCACATCCTCAACGAGCTTGAACGACCTCCGACGAAGCTTCAAAGACCCTTCGGTGAGCACTCGTTCCTCTCCTCTTTCTTGTTGTCTTCTGGGTCTATGTGTTTATGGGTATGGGTGTCGGTGTCTTGGTCGGATTCGGAGTTGGGCGCCACCGCCGGCGAGCAGCTTTCCTCTTCCTCCTCCGGTTTTCAAATGCTGCCCCTCCCTCTCTGTTTTATTTCGTTCAACCCAATTGGCAAGGAAGAAGAGAGATGTGGGCCCCTCCTCCACCTTGGCGCCACGTCAGCTGGGTCCCATTCCTTCTTTTCCTTCTCTGTATTCGGATTTGAGGAATGGGGGATTTGGAAATAATTGTTGGGCCTATTTTTCTTTCACACAAATGGCGAGGTATTGGGCCAGAATTGTGGTTTTTACAGGCAAATGAATTTTAGGTCTAATTTGCAAATGAAGTCCGGTTTTAGGGATTAAACAAGAAGGGGATCGGTTTGGGTTCTTATAAATGAGAGGATGTTTTGGTAATAAGGGTTGGATTTTATAAAATAAAAATGGCTGGTATTTTTAAGGGATTTGAAAATAATTCATGAAAGTGTTTAAAAGAAAATTGTATTTAAGGTATTATATAATATTATTGGAATTTAAAATGTAAAATATTATTTTGGGATTAAAGATATAATATTATGGTGATTTAGAACGAATATAATATTATGAGACTTGGAGATTTAAAAAGGTATTATCGGATTTTAAAAAGGGATTTTACATGAGTAAAGACGAATTATGGAAACTTGATGGAGATTTGGGAATCTCGAATAGCTTGGTTTTCAGATATTTCTCGTATCGGGAAATGGGTTTCGAAATGGTTTAACTTCCGAATGGTTTTAGGAATGGGTTGTGAACATGTTCTCTATGTGTGTCATTAGTAGCATTGTAGCTTACCGCATTCTTTACAATTATAATAGGTGCTTGTCGATTGTTTGGACTCTGCTCTTTGGTATATATCTTGCTGTTCGGCTTTCCAGGTGAGTTCCTATATGAGCTCACTCAGATTCGAAAAGAGATCTCCCTCCTTGTAGCCATGTGCATACTAGGTGCTTGCATTCATAATAAAGCATGCCATGTAGTATCCTGCTAGGATTGCACTCATGATTGAGCATTCGTTTACTCATTGCTTTTGTAAACAGAACGACCGTTATCTGTGAAGTAACTAGAGTCTTTGCTAAGGTTATAGGATGGCCCAGTCTCATCGGGTCCTGTTCTGAGTCAATCGAGTCATAGAACTTCCTTTACTTATATTATGAGCTGTCTGCGGGCTTTATTGTGGATACGGGTTGGGCATGCGTGCCGCCTGATTATTATGGAATGCATTCACGAGCTGGCCAGTCTCCGCCCTATCGGAAGGGGGTGGAGGTAGGAGAGGGATATACCACTTGGTATTCGGTGCTAAGGCCTTATTATATTTATGTACTTGATCTTAGGACCATGCTAGTGTGTTAATATTCCGCCTTGCATCTAGAAGCATCTTTATTAGGACTAGCGTGTGTATATGTCTGCTTGTTTGGGATTATATTGCGTAGGGCTTCGATCTGACACCGCCTCGCATACATTTTTTTTAGGTTTGTTTTGCAGCATGATTATTCCTTGTTTCCGTGACGTGGGAACTCTCTTGGGCGATCTCAAAGAAATGGTTTAACTCCACTAACATTGTATATTAAATTTCGATAAATATGCTTATTGATTTGGTTTTGACTCGGCTCTGCCGTGTCACCCTCTTGTATTCCACCTTGATTCTACTATTTACATGACTGTTGGTTTTTCACGCTTAGACTTATGACAGGTACAGGGGACTTCCCCGGGGATTCCAACGATCCATTCGGATTTTGGGTATGAAATCCCACTTTAAACTGTTAGGATAGAATTTCAAACCTTCAACCTGTACTCGGGGCGCAAGATCCTAACGAGGGGTTTCATCACTCGAAACGTAACCCGGGAATCATAATCCCGGGCCGTTACAAAGATGGTATCAGAGCTCAGGTTATGCAAACCGAGTATGATAGGTTGAAGTGGTTTTGAAAATGGCCCAAGGTTTTCAAATGGTTTTTCAAAATGTTTTCGAAAGGGCAAATTGAATTTAATATGGCTAACTCGAATGGACTAAATATAAACTTGACTCAATAAATCTGGAAATCAAATAAGGGGAAACGATAGGGTAGTAAAGACGCTAGACCATCCCTATTGGATGTAGTTGGGAACGGATAGGCAAAATACTAGCTTTCTTTTACAGGCGGGGTTTGAAGACTCCAAGGAGCCCGAGGATTGGAGTAGGTTGGGATAGGGGGCTGTGAGGTATTTTCCCCTCCGGTTAGCCATCCCTCGAGGGACGGCATAGATTGTCTTTGTGCTTGTGCGTTTTATATCTAACTGGGCCCGAGGGCGATCCTCCTCGAAGAGGATCATATTAATTTTGTTGATTGTTTTCATGCTAAGTGCTATTGTGCTTAGGCTAAAGAACTAATTAGTATGCCTTGATTTGAATATGTAAATAACCGAATGTGTGAACGGGATAGCGGGAGGAAACCTTGTCCTTATGTAGTCGGAGGTCCTGTCTTGTCAGAATATCCCTTCCCTAATTCAAACCTCTTGATGATTCTGACTCCGGCATACATCCCACCAAAACATTTAGGCATGTTAGCAAGGATCGAGGAGCGTCCGCTCTCCCCGTTTCGAGTCTTGCTTGATATCCGACCATCTATACTTCTATCGAGTCTCGTACCTGAGGTTGGTGTCTTCCATGGGAAAATTTGGGTCGGTCAACTATCTACTTTCGGGGGTGTGTCGGATATGGGAAATTCATGAGTATTTTAGGGAGGGTAATCAATGAAACAATTCCGAGTTAGAAATGATTTGTCTTATGGAGTTATCCTTCTCGATTCTTATACCGGTCAACCGTGTCTTCTTACCACGAGAGTCTAAACACAAATTCTACCCTCTCCTCTCGGAAACAGTGTGAATGTCCTTGTGTCATACCGAACGAGTCATGCTAGCGTCCCACTGGGAAACGGGGTGATGAGTCGGTGAATGCCCTTGGAGAATTCTGTCAGTCATAGTAGTAGTCATTCTTGTGATTTCATGACATAGTATATTGATGTATTTCAGCATGACTTGCTTGATATCTTGCATGATTGCTCTTGTGAGGAGATGTATGTGCCATATGAATGGAACTTCCATGATTATTGTCATCCCATGAATTAGGTCCATGGTAGTGTGATCAACCATCGTCGTATGTTTAATATATGAGATATCTGTCCTAGCATGCTGAATTAATCTAATTAGACCTTATTGACTGTGTACTTGCTTAATAAGTGTTGGTAGTATCATGTAGGATATATATCTCCTCATTACGTACCATCGTGCAATTATGTGTCATACTTGTCATACTACATGTACATGGTTGAATTGATGTGATAGTTGCTATGCTCAAATGACTTCACCATATCCCCTGACATGATTATTAGAGTGCATCTTAACATGCTTATGCGTACACTTAAAGTGAGTAATGAATCATATATGTGATATCCTATAATGCTCATTATGTCATATATAACTTATGCTGCCTATGTCTATTGCCGGTTCGTGCATACATGATCTTAATATGTCAAACATGGTTAGTGCATGAGATGATAAGCTTTTATCCTGTTACGAGTGCATGTAAAGTTGATTATGTGAACATGTTATGAATGCATAAGATGTTATTCCTGTTAAAAGGTACATGC
This sequence comes from Persicaria tinctoria, assembly GCA_037127255.1. Classification (NCBI taxonomy): domain Eukaryota; kingdom Viridiplantae; phylum Streptophyta; class Magnoliopsida; order Caryophyllales; family Polygonaceae; genus Persicaria; species Persicaria tinctoria. The sequence continues at coordinate 36,320,580 of JBANSL010000019.1, read as the reverse complement.
TAGTGTTGAATAATATGATTGAGATATTTTGTGATTGCTACGTGTTTTCTTCCCGCACTTGTAACCTCATATAATACCCTAAGGGCATTGTTGTAACTATCGAGTTCGCGTCCTGTTTTGAGTCTCGTCATCTCTAGTCCTGGTCTATGTCTAAATCCTTAAGGAAGTCGTGTTGTACTCCCTTGCCCTCCCCTATCTCCGTGACTTCTAATCCCTCGCGATCCCCTTGATGAACGTGGACATATAAGAGAAAACGAACGATCGAATGACATCAGAACGGTGCAGCAGAAGTGTGGTGGGTCCATGACCCACAGACTCCAAGGAATACATCACCAATGGCAAAAAGGACGGATACGCTTCAGAAGACGGCAGTCGTGAGTAGGATTCTCCCAGATGACTCGAGGAAGAGCATTCTTAATTCAAACTGCAGATTCTCCCATTAGTCGGAATTGATGTTGTGCGATAGGTCTAGAACTGACATAATGGGATTGGTAGTGACGAATGTGCTGAACTAGTAGTGAGTGATTGCCTGACTAACCTGTGCTTGTGATGATGTGCTTTTATGCCTGAGAGTACTGACTTGCTGGTAAATAGGTTATGGGTTATATAGGTGGTGGTGTTTTCCTCTTGAGCTTGAGTCATGAGATTCTTCGGTGAGACAGGTCGGAAAGTAGCAGGTAGATTGAGGTCTTTTGATTGGGTCAGTGGTTGTGTGAGATGGGGTACAAGAAGAGGCGTCGGCAAGAGTAGAGTCGAGTGAGTTAGGATTTGTCGGAGATAGTAGTCAGCAAGCATAGTTGAGCCTCCAGATAGGTCTAGGTGGCGAGCAGAGTTATTGTGGTGAGGTTCAGAGGGAGAGGTCTTCGTTAGAGGTAGTGTGGGGCAATATCGTGTGCGGGTACTGTAGCTTTAGAGGGGATTGGAGGGATACTCGAGGGGATGTGTCAATAGGCGGGTTAGTGTGCCAGGAAAAAGTGTCTATATGATCTAGGAGCGGATCATGAGCGGCGTTGAGAATGACTGGTTAAGGAATGTCTAAGGAATCGTAGAATTTGGGACTAGGTTGTATGTGCAGTGATTGGGAGCGATTTTAGTAAAGGATGGGATTGAGGAATTGCTAAGGAAGGGTCGTATGAGGTTGCTTGGAAAATCATCGGTCTTAAATATTAGGTTGTACATATCAGTGTTGTACGTGTGATGAGTATTTGGGGGTTGTAGAGATAAGATTTGTAATGCTTGGAGAATACATAAGTGAAGGATTCTAGATGCGTTGTTGGAGGATTTTAGCATAAAGAATGAATTGGGATTTATGAGTTGAGGTTATTATGGCTATTGAGGTATTTGAAGAGGTGCGATGAGTCTTTGAGGAAAAGTTGGAAGGTTGGTAGCTAAGCAAGGATGTTGTTGAGATTCTAGTAAGATTGCGTCTTTGAGGTCGAGTTAGAGAGATTCAAAGCTTGGAATTGGGAATTAAGTAGGACGGAATGTATTGGGAACGTTAGAGGAGGAAGGATTTTAGAAGGTTGGCAAAAGGGCGGTACTTGGGAAACTCGGATGAGGACGATTTAGGGATTTTGCGGAAATGATGATCGGTAAAAGAGGGCTTTGGACGTTAAGGTGTCATGGGTAAGAAGTAGGAGCTTGAGGCATTTTAGGAATATGAGGAGATGAGAATCTAGAGTAGGTCGACTTGAGGAGTCATGAGGGGTTCAGGTTCGTGATTTTTGAAATGGGATGAGGAGATAGAATCCTGGTGGTCTTTGAGGATAGGCGCGAGTGATGAGGGTCTTGGTGATTCGTGGTTGAAAGTAGCACTAGATGAGGTTCCGTGTTAGAATTGCTTGGGAGTGTGAGGTGTGAGATGGTCAGTATGAGTGAGTTCTTAGAGGTGGATGGTTAGTGAGAGTGGTTAGTGGTGCAGGGAGTATGATCAGGTTATCAAGGTGATCCGAGATGCCTCTTTGGGAGATTATGGTCAGACGGAGTCTTGAGAGCCTAGGCAGAGTCAACGAGATTATTAAGAGGCGCCTAGATTGATCATGAGAGTGATTCAGTTGAGGACTTGAGCTTTGGATATTAAATTAGATTGATCTCTATATGGCTTGATAGCATAAGAGTTGGGGTACCTAGTAATTGGTTGGGATGTAGGCCTTAAATTGCGGATAGTTTTGAGGCAATAAAGATTGTATGCTAAGCTGAGTGCAACGGTATATAGAACTAGTATAAGATTTGAGTTGGTAGACTTAGGTGACGTTGATCTTGATGCGAGAGATAAGGAGTAGTGGTCGTGTTTTGTTATGGTTGGTAGCGATAGGTAGATTCTCTTGAGGATGTGACTTAGTGTTGTGTGTTACTTGGGGCCGAGTGTTGTGCGAGTTCTATGCTATAGACGATGTTGATCCTCTGATGAATTGCCATAGACAATAATGAATTGATGGTACTAACATAGTTACCCCCCACCGAACTTAATGAAATGCCAGTGTATGAAAGTACTTGTTGCCTCTAATGTGGTGATGCTTGGTAGTCAGCGTAAGTATGATGGGATTATCTAATTAATATGATGTGCAACCTCTGTGATGTTATGTGATGCGACGAATCCTACTATGTATGATGTTACGTTATATATGTTATGGTATGTGACTGTCCTTGACGTGATACACTACATGATTGTTGCGTTATATGATTCCTTGAGTTGGAATTGCTAGAATGATAGAAGCCGAATTGATGGAATCTGATTCTAAATTGGAACCTAGGCAGAAAATATGGGATTAGCCCTTAGAGGTGGATGATTCCACCTCTTGAGTTCTGAACTTGCTTGATGTTGTGAGGTTTGTATGATCGAAGGGTTTTGAACGGTTTTGAAAAGACTAACTTGGATTTTGAAAGAACGAACGCGATCGAAAATTTCAATGATTTTGAGGCCAATCTTTTTCAAATGCGGAATCCCCTTTGAAGCTTTTCAAATCCGAGCAACTCTATGATACTTTACGAAGTGGATACAAGCATTTTATGGGGGCGCTTGTAGGATGCTTGCTAAGACCTAATGATGATATTGTAGAACTTTTAGAGTTGTGATACTTCCAAAAAGTCGAAGCGAGGATGTGATAGGGGCGCTTATCGCATACTTGTCAAGGCCGATTGGAGATGTCACGACCGTGCCTAGGATGTTGTGAGAATCCCGGAAGACGCAACTGAGATGATTACAAGATCCTTGGACATGGTCCTTGGACTCATCAATTTCAAACTTCATCCCCTACTTTGAAGTGGTTTTAGTCTCTGGGACGAGACTTGTTTTTAGAGGTGGATGATGTAAAGGCCCGGATTTTCAAATATTAATTTTTGGAAAAAGGAAATTAAAAATGAATTTAAAGTGAATTCCGGCCCAATTTTTAATTTTAAAGATCGAATCCGTCTTTTATTTCGTCCGGGATTCGAAAATTCCTTCTGTCAGCGATATCATATTCAATTTTAAATATCTAATCGATCGAGAGGACGGATCTCAAAACTTAAGTTTCGGGTGTGTTTTAAATTGGAATTTTGGGACCAAACTACATAGTTTTCTTCTTCTTCTCTCCATGTGATCCAAAATTTCAATTGTTGACCCAAGTCTCTTTTTCCAACTTTTATTTTCCATCTTGGGCAAGACACACACCCCTCATCCCTTTCTACCTCATCCCTTATCTCACCTAATTGTGACAAAGAGCCAAACACACCCTTGCTTTATCTGAACCCCAACAGCACGCCGCCACCATCCCCTGTTGGACTTCAAATTGACTCATTTATCTGTAAAGTAAAAAAAAAAACAAAACAATAAAACCCCTTTTATACATTGAATCACAATTGCAATAAACCATCCCCTCTTTTATACATTGAATCACAAACAATATATATCCCCCTCCTCTCTACTGAGTTAGCAAGGCCAAAGCCTTGCCTCTTCTCTCTTCTCTGTGTGCCGCCATTAACCCCAACTCCTCCTCCTCTTTTCCGCTGCCAAAGACACCTCACGCAGTCACGCTCCCCTGTCGCTGAGCCACCCAACCGCGAGCACCATCACCCCCTTTCTCCTGAGATCCGAGCTCTCCTCCTCCATTGCCGCGCCCGAGCACCTACAGGCTCTTCCTCCTCGCACGAGCCCAACAGTAGCCTCCACACCGCCCAGGAGCCTCCACCGACGCCGAGCAGCCGCCGCCTTTCTCCCCCTCTTCCCCTGTTCTCTCCATTCGGGTCGGTAACGTCACTCTCACTTTCTTTCGCTCTCAAACTCGCTTAAAGGGGCCTCTTTTGTAACCATTTAACCCAATCTAGGACCCCCGAAGCTTCCCACATCCTCAACGAGCTTGAACGACCTCCGACGAAGCTTCAAAGACCCTTCGGTGAGCACTCGTTCCTCTCCTCTTTCTTGTTGTCTTCTGGGTCTATGTGTTTATGGGTATGGGTGTCGGTGTCTTGGTCGGATTCGGAGTTGGGCGCCACCGCCGGCGAGCAGCTTTCCTCTTCCTCCTCCGGTTTTCAAATGCTGCCCCTCCCTCTCTGTTTTATTTCGTTCAACCCAATTGGCAAGGAAGAAGAGAGATGTGGGCCCCTCCTCCACCTTGGCGCCACGTCAGCTGGGTCCCATTCCTTCTTTTCCTTCTCTGTATTCGGATTTGAGGAATGGGGGATTTGGAAATAATTGTTGGGCCTATTTTTCTTTCACACAAATGGCGAGGTATTGGGCCAGAATTGTGGTTTTTACAGGCAAATGAATTTTAGGTCTAATTTGCAAATGAAGTCCGGTTTTAGGGATTAAACAAGAAGGGGATCGGTTTGGGTTCTTATAAATGAGAGGATGTTTTGGTAATAAGGGTTGGATTTTATAAAATAAAAATGGCTGGTATTTTTAAGGGATTTGAAAATAATTCATGAAAGTGTTTAAAAGAAAATTGTATTTAAGGTATTATATAATATTATTGGAATTTAAAATGTAAAATATTATTTTGGGATTAAAGATATAATATTATGGTGATTTAGAACGAATATAATATTATGAGACTTGGAGATTTAAAAAGGTATTATCGGATTTTAAAAAGGGATTTTACATGAGTAAAGACGAATTATGGAAACTTGATGGAGATTTGGGAATCTCGAATAGCTTGGTTTTCAGATATTTCTCGTATCGGGAAATGGGTTTCGAAATGGTTTAACTTCCGAATGGTTTTGGGAATGGGTTGTGAACATGTTCTCTATGTGTGTCATTAGTAGCATTGTAGCTTACCGCATTCTTTACAATTATAATAGGTGCTTGTCGATTGTTTGGACTCTGCTCTTTGGTATATATCTTGCTGTTCGGCTTTCCAGGTGAGTTCCTATATGAGCTCACTCAGATTCGAAAAGAGATCTCCCTCCTTGTAGCCATGTGCATACTAGGTGCTTGCATTCATAATAAAGCATGCCATGTAGTATCCTGCTAGGATTGCACTCATGATTGAGCATTCGTTTACTCATTGCTTTTGTAAACAGAACGACCGTTATCTGTGAAGTAACTAGAGTCATTGCTAAGGTTATAGGATGGCCCAGTCTCATCGGGTCCTGTTCTGAGTCAATCGAGTCATAGAACTTCCTTTACTTATATTATGAGCTGTCTGCGGGCTTTATTGTGGATACGGGTTGGGCATGCGTGCCGCCTGATTATTATGGAATGCATTCACGAGCTGGCCAGTCTCCGCCCTATCGGAAGGGGGTGGAGGTAGGAGAGGGATATACCACTTGGTATTCGGTGCTAAGGCCTTATTATATTTATGTACTTGATCTTAGGACCATGCTAGTGTGTTAATATTCCGCCTTGCATCTAGAAGCATCTTTACTAGGACTAGCGTGTGTATATGTCTGCTTGTTTGGGATTATATTGCGTAGGGCTTCGATCTGACACCGCCTCGCATACATTTTTTTAGGTTTGTTTTGCAGCATGATTATTCCTTGTTTCCGTGACGTGAGAACTCTCTTGGGCGATCTCAAAGAAATGGTTTAACTCCACTAACATTGTATATTAAATTTCGATAAATATGCTTATTGATTTGGTTTTGACTCGGCTCTGCCGTGTCACCCTCTTGTATTCCACCTTGATTCTACTATTTACATGACTGTTGGTTTTTCACGCTTAGACTTATGACAGGTACAGGGGACTTCCCCGGGGATTCCAACGATCCCTTCGGATTTTGGGTATGAAATCCCACTTTAAACTGTTAGGATAGAATTTCAAACCTTCAACCTGTACTCGGGGCGCAAGATCCTAACGAGAGGTTTCATCCCTTGAAACGTAACCCGGGAATCATAATCCCGGGCCGTTACAATGCTAGCCACTTGGAGTGACTTTGGCTCATCAAGTGACTCAGACACGGAAGGTGATCAGGCGAATCTTTGCTTAATGGATGAGCATGAGGAAGTTAGAAATCAAGACCTTGAGAAAGTGGTAAGAAGCTTAATATCTAGCCCTCGTGATATTCTATCTGAATTCTTAAAAAATATGATTTCTAATTAAGAGGCTTACAACAGTGAATTAAACATCTTAAAGGAGAAGCTAAAATATCAACAGAATTGCATAAATGAAATGTCGATGGAAATGAAAAATATTAAATCTTCTCAGTTGGCTCTTGACATTAAAGTCAAGACCTTGACATCAGAAAATTCTGATCTCAAGCAAAACCTCTCTTCTCTAAAGCTTCTCAATGATAATTTAGAGAAAGAGAAGGTTAAGCTGATTGACAAGTGCAAAGACCAGCAGGCATCGCTCATACAATTTACGAGATCTAAGGCCAATCTTGATAAGATGATAGGTGAACAACAATTGTCTATCAATAGAAGTGGTATTGGATACAATACGAATTTTCCAAAGAAACCTAGTACCACTTTTGTTAAGGCAAAAGGAAATTGGCGTTCACATACTTGTTTCTACTATTGTAAGAAAGGGCATGTAAAGGAAACTTGTCCATAAAGGTAAAGAGATACCCACATCATTAGAAATACAATCCCTATACACGCTTAAACGAAAGATAAGACAAGTTTGGGTTCCAAAAAGGACTAGACGCAGACTACAAAAAAAAAATATTAGCAACGGCTATTTGCCGTGGCTAAAAGTCCATTTGCTGTGGCCAAAGGGTGTTAGCCACGGCTGTAGCCACGGGAAACAAGCCGTGGGGAAACATGGGCTGGCAAAAGAGAGTAGCAACGACTATAGCCGTGGCTAGAACTGCCGTTGCTAAATGATTTCTGGGAAATAAAAAAAACACTGCTTTTTAGCCCGGATTTTTTAGACCCGGGCTAAAAGGTCCCATATTTATAATAAAAAAAAATACACCACAAATTCTATTTTAAACAAATTCCTCTAGCAGCTAAACAATCAAATTGTAAATGTAAAATAACACAATTAAGCTAATCTACTAGAGAATGAGATCACATTAAGCTAATCTATTCTAAATACATCTCTGAAGCTAATCTATTCTAAATACATCTCTGATGTCGTGATTACCCTACCGCAGCATTGCTCGAAGCAGATGAGCTATCACTCTCCTGAAGCAACTTTCCAGCTACAGCAGCCAGCAACTCAAATTCCAAAGGTTAATTCGTAGATCGTTAGCTGAAATGAAAGTTTACTGCAAAAAAATCATAATAGAGCCCAGAAGTTCTGACAATCATGAGCACGGCCATAATAAAACCCTTATGGATAAGCATCTACGATTGCATACGGGCAAAAAAGTCGACCTGTTATTTGAAATAGAATTGATATGAAAATCATGAGCATGGCCATATACTCTTCTTCATCTTGCAACAAGGCTAGTCTCGTGGCTACTAATCTACAAAATCATACACAAAAATATTTAGAAGCTCAAAACATAAACATAAACAACATATAACACGATAAGCACAAATGATTTAACATCCGATACACAGACAAAACTTTTGCATAAGCAAGACCACTAATCACACATCAAAAGGTAAAAAGGAAAACGCTTAAAGCAAAACTGATACCACAAAGATACGGCTAGAGAGTAGAGAAAGTTTAGCATCAACCAGCTTCTGAGAACAAACTTACTCAACCAAAACATCATCAGCATCAAGCATCAAATAGAGGATAATATTTTTTCACATTAAATCTTTCATTGGCAGTAAACAATCAAATCTTTAGGAGCTTTTAATCTCAAGTGTAATTACATATATAAGACAATAAGTGAGCAAATTATAAAGAACAAGTGTACAAGTTAATAAATAATGTGTGAATAAATACTAATTACAAAGTTTTAAACCGATACTTTTTGTTTGTCCTCACAAAAAGGTGTTTTTTATCAGTTCAGCCTGTGACAGGAAATGTAAGTTGGCCAATAGCGATAACTGCGGAGGCCACTGTTTTAAGTGAATTCTGGTTCAGTGAATTCTGATGCAATGGAATCACTTCCATCCAGAGAAGCAAATACTTTGTGCATCAATAAAGAAATGCAAACAGATTTTCTTAACAATAGCCTCTAAACATCTCTCCTTTTGTTAACTATAAACTGAAGTATTCAAATAAGACAAATCGAGCAATATATACAAGTCAATAAATTTATGATCCTCCAGAAGTACTTAATACAATGGAGTAAAAACGAGTAGCACAGAGCAATAATTGAGAAAAATTGAGAGTTTTAAGGCAATAGAAAGTTTGGCCTTCGAGAGCTTTTGCTCTTCATGGTGGCTCATTAGCTTCATTTCACTTTTAGTTATATCCCAAATTTTAGCTATATCAAGGGATGTTAGAAATGCTAGAGAAACAAAGCAGTTTACAATGAATGCCAAGTACATTTTAGCTCTAAATGTGGCTCCTAAAGTAAAGAGACCGTCAAATTAGAAAACGAACCTTGGTTTGGCGATAACTACATCTTTTGGAGACACAATATAGTACAAAGATTCATCACATGCATCCCATTGACCACTAGAGTAACTGCTTCCTGGGTCCAAATAAAAAATCTCAAACGTTCTTTTCCATCTATGATTTCATGTATTAAGGAAAAGGCAAAAGGGATGGAAATGGGTACTATGATGCAGCAATGTATTTTACTTGAGAAGGGAGAATGAACAAGTGAGTAGTCCTTAGCCTTATAGTGTTCAAAGCCATGAAACAAGCAAAGCATCAGTTGCAAGATCATCATTGTTCCATGTAACTACACGCACCTCAGGTCTTTGTGCATTACCCTGCATAAATTACACCAACACTAGCCTTTGTCAATATTCTAAAGCAAGATAGCCTAAAATGGTTATTTGTTTGTCAATATTTTAAAACAAGATAGTTCATCTACCTTTAGTAGGACCTTCAAAATATGTGTGGTGTCCGTCATAAACTCCATAATCGAATTCTTCCTTCAACAATATCAAGAAAGATTATCATTTAGCCACTAATTCTTCACCAATACGATCAGCAGTACAAAATTAATTAATGCGCACAATAGACTCAAATGTAGCGGAGATTAAAAATCCATGAGATTTCCCCTAATTTCAAAACCCTAATTTCATCTGACGCAACAGGAACACACCGAGAGAGAGAGAGAGAGAGAGAACATACGAGACTAATGCAGTTGGTAGCCCAACGATCAGTGGGATCTTCATTGAGATCAGGTTCGATCTCGGAGAACTTAACACCGTTCAACCTAGTCAGAGATCTGATTCGTACTCTCGCACCACCGACGCTTCCAGTGAATTTCAGCGGTGGCTTGAAATTGAGCTTGGGAAGGGAGAAGTTGGATGAACAGAAGATTGTAGCGGACAACGCGATTCAAGAAGCAGCCATTGTAATCGGGAATAATGAGGAGGGAAGAAAGGGAGAGCACTGGCGGAGAGTGGTGTGGATCTAGGGAGTGACGAAGAGAAGTAGTGTGGTGTGGTGTGGTGTGCTCGTCGGTGAGGAGAAGAGGTGTGGATCCAGGGAAGAGGGAAGAAAGAGAGAGCACTGGCGGAGAGTGGTGTGGATACAGAGAGCGGCGGCGCATTAGCTGAAGTGAGCGAGAACATGCTAGGGTTAAAAAAAGAGAACTCACATGTTTTTTTTTCTTTTTTAAAAAAATAAATAACTTTGCGACGGAGGGGTCTACCCGTGGCAAACTTAGTGATGGCAACGGCTTGCGGTCGCTATGTCGTGGCAAAAACTGTCCCAGTAGCCACGGCAAATCCATGCCGTTGTTACTGTCTGTGGCCAATATCTTTTTTTTTTGTAGTGTACCCACATGGTCTATCTCCAATCCAAATTTGTCTATTGGTCTAGCCGGAAGGGTTGACGTTTTGCAAGATATCACCAAGAACAAGGAGCCAAAATGGATTATGGACAGTGGATGCTCTCGGCACCTGAGTGGAAAGAAATATCTATTTTACGATTTAAAGGAGCAAACCACTGGAACAATCACCCTTGGTGATAAAGGGAAGTGCAATATCATCGGTATAGGTAACATCGGTAGTAATTCTAAAAGTTGCATTAAAGATGTATATCTTGTTGGCTGGCTAAAATATAATATTCTAAGTGTATCTCAGTTGTGTGACAAGGGAAACAAAGTTGGCTTTGACATGCACAAGTGTGAAGTCATGAATGAAGAAACAGGAGACCTAATCCTTACTGCTCATAGGCACAATAATACATACGAAGTAAATGCTAACCAAAAATGAGGAACTAGAAGTCAAGAGACCTTGTATGAGGATTGCCCGACCTATCTCAAGTGTCTCAAGGCTTTGATAGAAGACCCAATTAAGCCTCTGACATAGAAAGCTAGGTCATGTGAGCATGCATACTCTCAACAAACTGAAGTCAAGAGACCTTGTACGAGGATTGCCCGACCTAAACTTCAAAAGTGAGGAACTATGCAACGCTTGCACAAGAGGTAAACAAACACGTGGTTCATTTAAACCCCAAAAGGTTGTAAGTTCCTCTCGCCTTCTTGAGTTATTGCATATGGATTTGTGTGGTCATATGCGTGTCAAATCTCCAAAGGGAAAACAGTACATCCTAGTTATTATTGATGATTTCTCTCGTTTTACCTGGATTTCCTTTTTAAGAGAAAAATCAGAGGCTTTGTTCGAGTTTTCTAAACATTGTAAGGAGTTGCAAACCTTGAAAAACATACCAATTGTCTCCAATCGGAGCGATCATGGTAGAGAATTTGATCAACTTAAATTTGATTTGTTTTGTGCTAAGTATGGTATTTCACACAATTTCTCAGCTCCCAGAACTCCTCAACAAAACGGGGTTGTGGAATGAAAGAACCGCACTCTAGAGGACATGTTCAGGACAATGTTTTTAGAAAATGGTTTGCCAAAATATTATTGGGTCGGGGCTGTTAATACAACTAATTATATTTTGAACCGTTGTTTGATTTGTCCCATTTTAAAGAAAACTCCTTATGAACTTTTCAAATGAAGAAAGCCTAACATTTCCCATTTCAAACCTTTTGGATATACTTGCTTTGTTCATAATAATGGCAAAGATAACCTTGGGAAGTTTGATGCTCGTAGTGACGAAGGTATATTTCTTGGTTATTCTTCTAATAGCAAAGCTTATAGAATCTATAACAAGCGCACCAAAATTGTTGAGGAGAGTATCCATGTGTTATTCGACGAAAGCAATAATAGTGTGTTGAGTGAAAGTTTTGCAGATCTCAATCTAAATCACCATGAGTCTGATGGAGAAGAAGAAGACAAATATGAGAGTAAGAAGGACCAAGAGCGGAACATGCAAGAACAAATCCAAGACACAAATGAGCTATCTTAAGACCTTGAGAATTAAATTCAGATCCTGGATGTAAGCAACACAAGCAATAAGGAACCTATCTCCAAAAATGTCTCTCAAGACCTTGAAGAGAGACCCACCGCTGTCATGAATGATCAAGGCCCAAAGCAACGAAAGTTCAAGCATGCTTCATCACACTCAGTTCAAGACATCATATCAGATCCATCATCCGGTAAACAAACTCAATCTAGATTAAAGAATCTATGTGCCTTCTATGCCTTTTTCTCTTTCGTAGAACCAAAGACACATGCTGAAGCACTCAAGGACTCGGACTGGATCACGGCTATGCAAAGAGAACTAAATGAGTTTGGAAGAAACAAGGTGTGGACACTCCAACTAAAGCCAAAGCATCAATCAGTCATTGGGACTCGATGGGTGTTTATGAATAACTTGGATGAAGAAGGAAAGATCATTTGAAACAAGGCAAGGCTTGTAGCTCAAGGCTACAATCAAGAAGAAGGTATAGACTACGAGGAGACTTTTGCTCCCGTAGCAAGGTTAGAAGCTATACGCATATTACTTGCTTTTGCATCTTATATGGGCATCAAGTTATTTCAAATGGATGTCAAATGTACATTTCTAAATGGGTTTCTAGAAGAAGTTTATGTTGCTCAACCTCTTGGTTACAAAATTGAAGAATTTCCTAATCATGTTTATAAACTGGACAAGGCTCTTAGTGGTCTTAAACAAGCTCCTAGAGCTTGATATGAGATTGTCCAAATATCTTCTTGAAAACAGTTTTCAAAGAGGTTTGATTGACAAAACTCTCTTCATCAAGACCCGTGCAAATGATATTTTGAGTGTTCAAATATATGTTGATGTTATACTATTTGGTGCTACTAACAACTCCCTTTGCAAGGAGTTCTCGGATATAATGTGCAGGGAGTTTGAAATGAGTCTCATGGGAGAATTGAACTTCTTCCTTGGTCTACAAGTTCATCAAACGAAGAAAGGCATCTTTCCCAATCAAGGGAAGTATACTAGAGACTTACTAAAGAAATACAAGATGGATCAATCCATAGTAGTAAAAACCCCTATGAGCTCTACACTCTCTCTAGATCAAGACAAGAATGGTAAGAATGTGAACCAAAAGGAGTATCGACGTATGATTATTCACCCCTCTACCTTAATGCTAGTAGACCTGATATCATGTTCAGTGTATGTATGTGTGCTCGGTTCCAAGCAGATCCTGAAGAGTCAAATCTCATTGATGTGAAGAGAATCTTTAGACACTTGAATGGAACCCAAGACCTTGGCCTCTAGTATCCCAAACAAAGCAATTTTCATCTAACGGGCTATTCATATGTAGATTTTGAAGGCTATAAAGTGGATAGGAAAAGCACTTCAGGGTGTTGTCAACTCCTAGGATCTTCCTTGATCAGTCGGCACTCCAAGAAGCAAAACTCATTGGCTTTGTCCACTACTGAAGCCGAGTATATCGCTGCAGGAGCTTGCTGCTCACAGATTCTATGGATAGCACAACAACTTCGAGATCTTGACATTGATTTAAAAGGTATTCCTATCAAATGTGACAATGCCAGCGCAATTTTTATTATTAAGAACCTTGTGCAGCACTCGAGAACCAAGCATATTGATGTAAGACACCACTTCATTAGAGATCATGTGGAAAAAGGGGATGTTTCAATTTCTTTCATATCTGCTTGAAGGTTCGATAATGTATAACAAAGTGATATAAAGATGTCGTTTTTTCGCAGATAATCTCAAGACTTTTGAAACGCTCGCAAAACCCTTTGAGATTAGACTTAATCTTTTCTCTGAAAATCTGAATCACAAACAAGTTATACAATTCGAAACAAGTGCGGAAATATGGTAAAGCAATAAGTAAAGGATGCAATGAATTGTTTACGAGGATCGGCACGAACTTGGCCTACGTCCCCGCCTAGGGTTCTTCCACAACCCTAGGATTCAACCGACTTTTATTGATTCACAAGACTTAGGATCCTAATAGCCCACCGAGAAGCCTATCTCCTATACAATTGCAATCTAGTCAACTCACGTTCCCTTGGAGTCCTAGACCAATCTAGAAGAGCCACACCTCTCTCAGCTATCTAGTACAATCCTTTTACACTTCGTGAATCAATCTCCTAGTGCCCACTTCCTGAGTTACAAACTCTTGAGTATAACACTCACTCGAAATATATCCTATAAGCTCCCTGTGTAACTCTCAAATGCTTTGAAACAAAATATAAGACTCTTAAGAACAAGCAGAGAGAACACGCTGAAGAGAGATCGTAAACTGAGGGCCGAGTGTGCAATGTAGATCGTCGATATTCGTGAGTGTTCGTCAGTCCTCTCTCTTTTCTTCATCTCCTTTTATACTTGATCAAATCGGTGCCAATTGAAGGAAGAATCTTTTCATAACGGCTACTTCAGATCATGGCCAAAGATGGATCTTCGCAATCTTCTAAAGATGGAAACAGTGAAGCCCCAATCCAGCCGATTTGATTCTTCATATTCTTCAGCTTTAAGGAAAAAGATATCACGAAATCTTTGTTGTATGGTTAGCATATAATATTTCGGAAACCATACATAAGTAATATATATATAAATAAAATACATATAATACAGGTTTTGAATTTCATCAACGCAGCATTAGCTTCAAGACCTTTGACACAAGCTTTGTGTCAAAGCCTTTGAAACCATTTCCGATTTTCATCAAGGGAGTGGAGTTATCAATCTCCCCCTTGATGAAAGACAAAACCTGTGCATCCCTGTAACTTAGTCAAGCAAATATATCATAAGGCAAAATCGAACAAAGTACCTGCAGGGGTTAGACAAATGTTGGATCATATAAGTTCAAAACCAATGATAAAATCATCCAACAAAATAAGGCAAAATAAGGTCTTCCATGACCCTATAGTTCAAAGCAGTTTAAAGTCTAACATCTAAACCATCTTCCCCTTTTTGTCTTTCAACAAAGGGAGGAGTATAAAAACAGTCACCAAAACAATTTCAAAATTTTTAAAACATCCTTTCAAATCTTAAAGGCAAGAGAGAATATATCCGAAAAATAATTTCCACAAATAAAATGTACTCGGATATATGATTTTTGGAAAATAAAATGCGTAAAGCATAAAGAAGGTTAAAAACCATTAAAACTATATTTGATCAAATATCTAATAAGATATCAACCAAATATCTGATCCGTTATATGTACTCTACTGTTCAGTTCACAACCTTTGAAATGAGGTTCAAGGATCTTGACACCGAGTAGAATTTATCTTTCGTAAAGGGAAAGCTCCCCCTACGAAAGTGCATCCCTGTAGAGCATTCCAATCTCACGTCTAATGAAAGTGAACCTGTCCTCTGCCAAAGGCTTAGTAAAGATGTCAGCACATTGATAATCAGTTGAAATAAAAGATATAGACACATCACCTTTTTCGACATGGTCTCTAATGAAATGATGCCTCACATCAATATGTTTGGTCCTTGAATGTTGAACATGATTCTTTGTAATTGATATGGCACTTGTATTGTCACACTTAATTGGAATACCTTTGAGATAGATGCCAAGATCTCTCATTTGTTAAGCTATCCAAAGGATTTGGGAGCAACATGCTCCAGCTGCTATGTATTCGGCTTCGGCAGTGGATAGAGCAACTGAGTTTTGTTTCTTTGAATGTCAACTGATCAAGGATGCTCCTAAGAATTGGCAACATCCTGATGTGCTCTTCTATCCACCTTATAGCCTGCAAAATCTGCATCAGAATACCCGATTAATGTAAAATCTTTTTGCTTTGGGTACCATAAGCCAAGCTCCTTAGTGCCATTGAGATATCGAAAGATCCTCTTCACAACCACGATGTGAGATTCTTTGGGGTCAGCTTGAAACCTAGCACACATGCAAACACTAAACATGATGTCAGGTCTACTAGCCGTAAGATATAATAAGGATCCAATCATCCCTTGATACTCTTTTTGATTGACACTCTTCCCAGTCTTGTCTTGATCTAGAGATAAGGTTGAGCTCATGGGTGTCTTGGCTGCTTTGGATTGATCCATCTTGAAATTCTTCAAGAGATCCTTAGTGTACGTGCTTTGGTTGACGAAGATCCCTTTCTTAGATTGATGAACTTGTAATCCCAAAAAGAAATTGAGTTCACCCATCAAGCTCATCTCAAATTCGTTGCACATAATGTCAGAAAATTCCTTGCACAAAGATGTGTTAGTAGCCCCAAACAATATATCAACAACATATATTTGAATAACCAAAATGTCCTTTCCTTTGGTCTTGATAAAAAGAGTCTTGTCGATCAAACCCCTTTTAAAATCATTTTCTAAAAGATATTTTGACAAGCGCTCATACGAAGCTCTTGGGGCTTGTTTCAAACCATATAGCGCTTTGTCTAGTTTGTAAACATGATTAGGAAATTCCGAATTTTCAAAACCTGGGGGTTGAGCCACATAGACTTCTTCTTCTAAGAAACCATTAAGAAAAGCATACTTGACATCCATTTGATATAACTTTATGCTCATAAAAGATGCAAATGCTAATAAAATGCGAATGGCTTCTACCCTAGCTACGGGAGCAAAAGTCTCCTCGTAGTCAATAACTTACTCTTGATTGTAGCCTTGAGCAACAAGCCTTGCCTTGTTCCTCACGATCTTACCATTCTCATCTAGCTTGTTTCGAAATACCCAACGTGTGTCAATGACTGATTGATGCTTCGGCCTAGGCTTCAAGGTCCAGACTTTGTTCCTTTCAAATTCCTTAAGCTCACTTTGCATGGCAATGATCCAGTCTAGCTCTTGATGGGCCTCATCTACTTTCTTTGGTTCTATAAGAGAAAAAAACGCGTGAAAAGCACATAGATCTTTAAGTTTAGAACGAGTTTGAACACTAGATGTAGGGTCAGAAATGATATCCTTTAATGAGTGTGATGAGGAGTATTTGAATTTTCTTTTGCTAGTCTCAGCTCCTTGATTCGTCACACCAGTAGGATTGATTTGTGGTAAATCTGACTCCATGGATCTGTTAGGTTCAGTTACAATAGTTTCTGACGTTTCAACACTGTTGGATTGGACACCAAGGGCTTTGGACGAATCTTCAACACCTTGGGCCAATTCTTCAGTCTTGAGAATCTGTTCCTGCATGTTCCTCTTCTCTGTGTTTTCTATAGCAGCATCATCACCATCGCCGTTCTCTGTATGGATGTTAAGATCTAAATCTGCAACACTTTCACTCAAAGAACCGTCATTGCATTCATCAAATATAACGTGTATACTTTCCTCAACTAACTTGGTCCTTTTTTTTGAAGATTCTATAAGCTTTGCTACTTGTGGAGTAGCCAAGAAATATACCTTCATCACTACGCGCATCAAATTTCCCAAGGTTATCTTTTCCATTGTTATGAACAAAACAAGTACAACCAAAAGGTTTAAAGTAAGATATAAGTGGTTTGCGGCCTTTGAAAAGTTCATAAGGAGTTTTCTTTAAGATGGAACGAATAAGACAACGATTCAAAATATAGTTAGCTGTGTTAACAGCTTCAGCCCAATAGGTTTTAGGTAATGCATTTTCTAACAACATAGTCCTGGCCATGTCCTCTAGGGTGCGGTTCTTTCGTTCCACAACCCCATTTTGTTGAGGTGTCCTAGGAGCAGAAAATTATGGGAGATGCCATATTTAGCACAAAACAAATCAAACTGAAGTTGATCAAACTCCCTACCATGATCACTTCGAATTGACACTATGGGCTCGTTTCTTAAAGTTTGCTACTCCTTACAAAGTTTTAAAAACTCAAATAAGGCCTCTGATTTTTCTCTTAAAAAAGCAACCCAAGTATATCTAGAAAAATCATCAACAACAACAACAAGCATGTACTTTTTACCATTGGGAGATTTGACTCGCATAGGACCACATAAATCAATATGTAAAAGTTCAAGGGGTCTAGAAGAACTTACAACCTTTTTGGGTTTGAAAGAGCTACGTGTTTGTTTACCTCGTGTGCATGCTTTGCACATATCAATACCTTTGAAGTCCATCTCAGGTAGTCCTCTTACAAGCCCTTTGGACACAAGCTTCTGTAGTGTATGTGGATTCAGGGAGATCTTCTCGTTCTCTAAGTCATGATGTTCACTTTTCAGAGACGAGAGATCTTGCTTGAGTTCAGATTTCTCTGAGTCAAGAGTCTTGACTTTAATGTCAAGACCTAAATAAGAAGTTTCAAGACTTTTGACTCGCCTAGATAGTTCCTCAATAGTTCTTTCCCGGTCCACGGTTTTCTTGATAAGAGTGTTAGTTTGGGCAATAAGTTTCTCTTCATTGGCAATCATATTAGAAAGGAATTCTGATAGTACCTCTTTTGGACTTGCCATGAGCTCTCTTACAGTTACCTCGAGTTGCTCATCATGGGATTCATCTCTTGTGGCCATGAGACAAATGTTGGCCTTTTCATCATTGGAATCTGAGTCACCTGAGTCGGAATCACTCCAAGCTGCCACCATGGCTTTCTTTTTCCATCTATCACCTCTCTTGAACTGGCTCTCCGTCTATTGAGGGCAATCTTTCACTAGATGGTCTGTTTCACCACATTCAAAACAAGACAAAGATTTAGTCTTCTTGTCATATTTGTTGTATTGAGACTTACTTCGAAATTTAGAAGACTCTGATCCATCTTTGTTGTTGACTTGCTTCTTCATCTTGAGGATTCGAGAAAGACCCCTTGTAATGAGATCAAAGGGATCATCCTCAAGAGGTAGAGTGGTGAGATCTTGTGCTTCCTCTATGGCTGTCACTTTAGGGCCCCATTTTTCTTTTGGGAGACACCTCAATATCTTGGAGTCCTAGACCAATCTAGAAGAGCCCCACCTCTTTCGGCTATCTAGTACAATCCTCTTACACTTCGTGAATCAATCGCCTAGTGCCCACTTCCTGAGTTACAAACTCTCGAGTATAACACTCACATGAAATATATCCTATAAGCTCACTGTGTAACTCTCAAATGCTTTGAAACAAAATATAAGACTCTTAAGAACAAGCAGAGAGAACACGCTGAAGAGAGATCGTAAACTAAGGGCTGAGTGTGCAATGTAGATCGTCAATATTCGTGAGTGTTCGTCAATCCTCTCTCTTTTCTTCATCTCCTTTTATACTTGATCAAATCGGTGCCAATTGAAGGAAGAATCTTTTCATAATGGCTACTTCAGATCATGGCCAAAGATGGATCTTCGCAATCTTCTAAAGATGGAAACAGTGAAGCCCCAATCCAGCCGATTTGATTTTTCATATTCTTCAGCTTTAAGGAAGGAGATATCACGAAATCTTTGCTTTATGGTTAGCATATAATATATATTAATATTTTGGAAACCATACATAAGTAATATATATAAATAAAATACATATAATACATGTTTTGAATTTCATCAACGCAGCATTAGCTTCAAGACCTTTGACACAAGCTTTGTGTCAAAGCCTTTGAAACTATTTCCGATTTTCATCAAGGGAGTGGAGTATCACTACTGAGTTTCAATTAGCTGATATCTTTACCAAACCATTGCCTAAAGATTCCTTCAACTTCATTAGATTGGAACTTGGTATGCTCAATAGGGAAGCATTTCCTTAGGGGGAGCAATACTCCCTTATGAAATGCATATTCGTTTGCTATCTCAAGACCTTGATAACCTGTGATCTTGAGAGAATCAAAACTGAATCATATTATTTTTTAGACCAAAATTTTTGTTACTATCTCTTTAGATACCAACATAATTTCATAAGAAAATTCTTTCGCTTTTGTGGAAATCCGATTACAATGTTTTCCTTAAAATTGCTTATTATGTTTCCTCTCTTAAAATTATTTGGATAAGTCACTCTTTCCTTTTTCAAAATATCCGATCCCTTTATAATATATCTTTACCTCATTTTTTTTTAAACAGGTTTTGGGGTAAATGAAGTGTACTTGTTTTTTAATAGGGAAAATGGCGTTTGGGTTTTCTATGCACGACTATTTAAAAACCATCTCCCTCGCTGTCATTTCATCCATTTCTCTCTCCACTCCTTTCTCTGATCTCCTCTCCCATTTTCAAGACATTTTCCTCCTCATCCTCTTCCCAATTTCATCTTCGGAAGTAAGCTCAAAGGATTCTAGTTCATCGTCCCCAATTCCCTGGTCAGGAAATCCAAAAGAACTCTGGTGGCTCATCCAGCACCTACTCGCCCCCGTCAGGTAATCTCCGCCATCTCTGACAACTGGTTTGTTTCTTCCGACGTGGCCAAATCTTAGGAACAGGGTTTTGGACACCGCCGACTATGTTTTTGCGATGATGTTGACATTAAACTGTTGGAATCCATGCCCCTAGATTCCATTACCCTCCTCAAAAACTCTTGTCTCTAGTCTATTCTCAACCCTCGTGATTTTGCCTATCCCCGTCTTACTCGTCTTTTCTATGCAAACATGACCGCTCACCGTGTCAAAGGAAGCTTAACCCTCGTCACTAAGGTCGAGAACCACCGAATTCGTCTCTTTGTTGATAGCCTGGCTCTCATTCTTGACCTCCCTAGAGAGAGCCCCACATAAGACTTCTCGGACAGAACCGATTGCATCAACCTTGCCCAAGAAGAGTTCTTTCTCAATGCCCCTCCTGAATCTTCCTCCACCCATAAGCCTACCCACACCATTCTTAAGATGCATCCCAAATTGATCATTTATATCCTTGCCCGCTGCATATTCCCAAGAGTCAATTCGAGGGAATTGGTCACTAAAAGCCTACTTGAAATCCTCTACCTAGTTATGAGCAGTTATGAGCCAAACCGTTCCGATCTCATGCTTAACTATATGCTTCATGCATCTTCTTCCTCTCAACCTATGCCCCTTCCCTACATAAATATCCTTCCCAAAATCTTCGAAGCCTTTGATGTCGACACATCTGCAGAAGCGAACCAGACCTATAATGGCATAATCGATGAAGCTTGCCTAGAACGTCTTGGGATTGCTAGGAACTTTAGGGGACAATGGGTGTTGAAGAAAGAAAGCAAAAAAAAAAAAACGTCTTCTCCTGACCAAGGCATTTCAGAGGATTGAATTGCAGCTTTGGAGACTGATGTTCAAGATCTTAGGATTGACATATGGGAAGAATGTGGACAGATATCGTTTCAAGGCAGGATAACACTCATGAGATGCTCTCGATCGTGAACTGCAAGATTGATCAGATGCTGCTGCTAAATGCTCTAACATTCACTGCTACCAGCTCCATTATGCCATTGGATGAGGAAACTGCTGATCATATCAGGGAGAAAGTCAGGAACATTATCATCAACTGTGAAAGACTGGTGAAGAACAAGCCTATTTTGCGACCAACTCACCCAGAGCCCACCATTCTGACAGTTGAAGAATACGACATCGTGAAGAATTACAGAGATGTAGAGAGGCATAAGCAGCTGGCTATGATGGAAAAGGACAAGAACACCAAGGAATCGATGGACAGATGAAGGAAGAAATGTAGAGACAACGTACGAAGGAAGTATATTGGGCCGAACAAACAGTATCCCACATTTTGGGAATGGCATGAGGAAGGACCTGCTATCGTCCCTCCTGAGCAAGATGAGCCCTCTACTGTAGAACCGTCTACATCAGCAGCCCCCACTACTGCAAAGCCCTCTACTTCAGCAGCGCCCACCGAGACCTACAGTAAGAAGAAAAAGAAGTCTACTGGTGGTGAATCCTCTTCAAATCCTTGATACTCCTCATTGCTCTCTCTCAGTTTTCAAAAACTTTGGTTCTCTTTTAACACCTTCTATCTGCTGGTATTTTCGATTTTGGTTTTAAAACATTTGGTCTTTACCCATTATGTTGGAAGACAAAAAGGGGGAGAATGATTTGGTTGTTGGTTTTGCGGTTTTTTGGATGGTTGAAACCCTGGTCTAAGGTCTAAACATTTTATGCAATGTTTGATATGTAATACTGCCTATCTATATTTGCCTATCTATATTCTGAAATCATGTTTTGTCTTCCATCAAGGGGGAGATTGAAGACTCCACCTTGATTGTAAGACCTTGGGCTACTAACCTGCAGGTCATATCGAAAGATGATGAAAGACAAAACAATGTCTTGTTTTCAAGGTCTTGAAACCAAGGCTAAACTATATGCACTTTAATACCTTGAATTGTCTACGTTATGTCGAAAGTTTTTGAAAGGCCTATATACTTGCACGACTCTTGATAAGAAATGGGTCGTATGCTCATGGGCTTATGAACTTGAATTTTTGAGGCCCATATCCTTTATTATCTATTTCGATCTCAAATCTTTTTGAGTTCAGCAGCTGAAGGCTCTATGACCAAATCAAGGACTAGCTGTTCAATTAACTCCAACATATCTTCGAAGAGCATACTATGGACTGGAGTTTATGGAAAGAATTGATTCGAAGGAATTCAAATTTCAAACGGCTCTCCCTCTTATCCTTGGTGGTGAACGACTATATATACGGATGCAAGAAGATGATCAAAGCAACTAAGCGAGCAATCATTTCAAAGCGACTAAGTCTTCTTAAGGATTCGTCATTCAAAGTTTCTCTCTTGTGTTCTCATAAAGCTTAGGGTGTGTTTTCCTCACCTAAATTTTAAGGGGTGGAGGAGGTGGAGATAGAAGTGATTTTCCTACCTTGAGGGGGATAGATAGAGGAGGTGGATGATCTCCTCCACCTCTTCCACCCCTTAAATGAGAGGAAGAAGAAAACATTCCCTTTGTGTGGGTAGTCTTTGAGAGTTGAGGGAAACACAACGCGTATTTTACAAGCCATTTATTTTACTCTAAGATCGAGTATTTCATACTCGAACAAACACACATTGGTGTGTGGTGAGAGCTTTTATTTCACTTGTAAGGTTGAGTACGTGCTAGAATAGAAGCGGTGAGACTTTGTATAGAAGGAGGAAAGTTTTTCTATTAAGTTCTAGGCTAAAGGAAGTGAAATAAGAAGTAGTTTGAATCCTACGGGTTGAATAACCCTAGGCGGAGACGTAGGCCAAGTTCGTTCTGAACCTCGTTAACAATTCGTGTTCTTTTAGCATATTCCGCATTTACTTTACATTGTTCGATTTTACTTTGTTAAGATTTAATAGGTATATCAAGGTTTTGACAAGTTGTTTTGAAAATCCTTAAAAAAATTTGTCTTACAAAAATCGATCATACTCGTGTCCATCCCCTTTAGAGTATTATTGATCGCATCATTAATATTCCAACATCTATCTGCAAGAAATAGTCGTATCATAATTTTAAAATATTACTCCGTACTGTATATTTTTGGATAGACATATCGTATCATAATAAATGGCAAGAACGTCACACGTTATTGGCCCCCTCCAGTAAGACACATTGATGTTGAAGTGTCCAATAGAAAGTTGTTTCAACTCCCACTTGTCCATTAGCTCATTCATAAGTATCCAGCAAAAAATAGTCGTTGAATTGCAATTAGATCCATATTGATTAAGACTCGAGATCGAGAATTTATAATTTAAATTGCCGATCAAACTAGCTAACTAATTAAGTAGATCGAACGAGTAGCCATGGGAGCTCTGCATCAACTCATGGAGGATGCCTTGAGAACCATCAGCCTCTACCTCTCCCTCCTGTACTACCTCGCCCTCTTCAACCTCCCCCGCGCCATCAATAGTATTAATGATATGTCCTCGTCCTTGATCAACTTCCTCCCCACCAAACGCCTCCTTAAGCAGCACTCCCACCCCGCCCCGAACTCCGATCAAGAAACCCGGCCGTCGTCGTCCGCAGATTACGAGTGCGCCGTTTGCCTGTCGGTCTTGCATCATAAGCCTAAGGATGATGAGGTACCGGTCGATAGAGGGGTGAGGCAGCTTCTTTGCGGTCACGCCTTCCATGACAACTGCCTTCACACGTGGCTCACTCTCGGCTCTTCCACCTGCCCTCTCTGCCGCCACCCGCTCTCGCCGTCACCGGGAAAGGCTTTGGGATTGCGTGGAGCGTGGGGTCCGTTTTATGGGCAGGACCTTGAGGTTGACGATTCCTGCTTCGATGATGATCATTTTTTTCCTTTTTTGGATTGTTAATTAATTTCTGCACGTACGATACTCCGTAGTTGATACCATCATCAATATATAATAAAACTACGGAGTAGCAACTAAACACGTGTTTAACTTTCTAAATGCATACCAAATTACACTACTTTTTATATTATGTAAATATAAATTTAAATTGTTAAATTATACTTTTAAAACACTATCTTTTCATCTTCTAATTTATGTATATTTTTGTTAGTTTAAATCTATATCTTACACTAAATTGATTCTCTATCTTTAATTCAAAATAACAATAAATGATTATCTTTTCATAGTATAAATAATTTAATATCAACTCTTATTTCTTCGATTCCATTTAATGATCCCCTATATATTCTAATGGAAAGGAGAGTTGTTATAAATCTCCATTAGTTTAGAATCAAAGCCAAGGAAAAAAAAAGAAATAGAGAAAGACAATAATCAATTTTTTACCTTAAGATTTTTTTTTAATTCCATTATTTTGAGATGTATTTATTTATATGTTATGATTTTTTCCCCAAAATCTATGTTATTATTTAATATCATATGTTTTATTTCTTATTTATTTGAAATAATATTTTTTTTCTAATTCGTATTTTTTTGTTGAAGGGTGAAAAATCTTACAAGCTGCTGCCATATTCACCACCAATCTATCTATCTATCTATATCTATATATTAATTAAACTCAAACTATCTATCTATCTATATCTATATATTAATTAAACTCAAAGCACCTACCCCATGTGTATCACGCACCATTATTTTTTGCAACATCTTTATTTAATATACTAGTGTAGATCTCATACGGAGAATACATTAATAAAATATTATAAATCATTTAGACACATTCCAATAAATAATAAAATAATAATCTAAACATAAATCATTTTGCCACCAAAAAATAATATAGATATAAATAAAATTAATTCGACTAATTATAAAAAATCTAAATATCTTTTATTTAGATTCTCTCAAAATATAAATAATCACATTTATAAGGTAACTTTTTTAATCTACCATTAATTGAATCCTACGGAGTATGTAATTTAATATATAACTATTTTTTTTAAAATATTTTAATATTGTTTTCTGTTAAATTTATAGTATATATTTATTACATTAGTTTACTAAAATATCTATCCATAGATGATTTGTAGCTACATATTATTTTGATAAATTATTTTTGTCTCAAAAACTAATATAGCTAGATATAAATAAAATAAAAATTATATAATAATTAATTTTGATATAAATAATTTTCCGCTAAAAAATAATCTAGATATAAATAAAAATAGCACTTACCAAATACTACATAGTTATCTATTAATATTTTTGGTAAGTAAAACTATGAAATCTTTTTTATTTATTTTTTTGCCAACTAACTAATATATATATATATATATATATATATATATATATATATATATATATATAGAGAGAGAGAGAGAGAGAGAGAGAGAGAGAGAGAGAGAGAGAGAGAGAGAGAGAGAGAGAGAGAGAGAGAGAGAGAGAGAGAGAGAGATGTATATATAATCTTTTTTTATTTATTTTTGGTAAGTATAACCATAATGGAGAACATTATTATATATGTATATATATATATATATAATCTATTAGTAAAATATATGTAAACCTTATTATATGGTAAAAGAGTGGTAATAATAATATTTAAAAATACACACTTGCAATCTTGTAGCTTAAATGTAAACCTACTATTACCAACGGTAGGTAGGAAATAAATATCATCACAAGTGTAAACTCTTCCAATCACATCTACGAATGTAGAGAAACAATGAGGAAAAATTACTTAAATAATATGATACAATAGTTAATTTTAGCTAATTTGAACAAACTTATATATCCATTCTTACCGACCGGTAAGTAGCTTTGATCTTTATCATTAATTATACGCTCAAAATCAATGAAGTTGAATGATGATGTAGGAATACCTACGATCACATTGCACTCTTTTATCGATGTTGCAATTGTAAAATTTACCTTACAATCATGTTTGGTTAACTTCCATGAGCCATTATTTTTCCTAACACGAAAATGCTTGATAATATATAGCCTACCCTCTTTAAGGATATCAGAAAAACTATCTAATAATTGTTCATTGATAAAGCCTTTTATCTTTTCTCCTTGTAAAGTAAAATTTTTAAGTTAAACATAACCTTGTAAAGTAAAATATTATAAATCATGAAGGAATATGTATGAACATTTTTAAAGATATCTATATAAATTAAAACATATATAGAGGATCTCATGACTCATTTTCATCAAGTTACCTGTTCATCAATGAAGATCATATCTGTGTGGGTAATTTTACGAGACTTGAAGTCTTCAACCTTCCACAGATGAAGTATGGGAATTCCTATTTTTCCATCTTCTTTGTTGGTTGTAAGATCATGAATAACATCATATACCACTACAAAAAACAAAACAAAAAAAAATATTTTAGCAACGGCTATTTACCGTGGCTAAAAGACCATTTGTTGTGGCAAAAGGGTAGTAGCAATGGTTATAGCCACGACAAACAAGTCGTGGGAAAACATTTGGTGGCAAAAGAGTCTAGCAACGGCTACAACCGTGGGTATATGCTAGCCATGACAAGTTGTCGTTGCTAAATTTTTTCTGGGAAATTAAAAAAAAACACTTCTTTTTAGCCCGAATTCTTCAAACCCGGGCTAAAAAGTTTTATAATTTAAAAAAATATATATATAATACTCGAATAATTCAGGCACAGGCTATGAAACTCCATTTTGAAACTTTCTAAAATCAAATATACAAATTTACATGAATATAATTATACAACGTCTCCACCAAAACTACATAATTTAGATAAAACTCCAAATTTACACTTCTAGAAAGAAAATAAACACATAGCTTATCCTTGAGGATTTATGCTATTAATGACATTATTATACAAAAATAAACAAACACAATCAAACAACCCATTTCATTCTCTAAGTCATCCCCTTCCCAATATGTGGCTAATGAAAGACAATTAAATGAACGAAAAATTATGATCTTTTATCAAAATTGCATTCAGAGATTAAACTACTCAGTACATAAAAAGACAAAATGAAATGAAAGCAATATTATGATAATGAAATCAGCATTATGATCTTTATCAAAATCACATTCAGAGATTAGTCTTTGAAAATTACACTTTGATAACCAAAATAATGCCTGAGATTATAGTTATCTAAATTAATAGGAAAGGCAGAACAATAAGAAGTTTGCTAGACATGTTATGTACCTAGGGTCATGGCCAATGAAAGACCTAGTTCGGTTTCTTAACCGTTTAAGCACCCTAAGATAAATAGGTCAAAATTATTGAGCTTATAGTTCAAATCACTACAAGCAATTGGTTTAACATATCACTTTGCGCTGACTTTACTGATGGAGACTGGCAAAGTATATTGAAAACAAGATGATGAGATTAATATTATATATATATAAAAAACAATGAAGATGATTAAAATTATATATATAGGGAAGATCATATATACTCAAGCCTTATCGGGTATCATGTGAACAGATGTGGACCGTTGATTGAATGAAAATGAAAGGCCCAGATTATTTGAGAATTTAAATTAATTGTGAATTAAAAGGGGAAAAAGACAATCCCACCTAGGTTAAATAGCGCATGTATTAACTAACCCTAACTCTTTCTTTATAAGTTTCGCCATAGAAGAGAGAGAGAGAGAGAGAGAGAGAGAGAGAGAGAGAGAGAGAGAGAGAGAGAGCAGAGCGGCAATCAAGCGAAAGTGAAGGCGGACGACGCTGGTAATCACCTCCTGTCCCCAATCGTCATCGCCATCGCCATCACCATCGCCATGCCTCTAACCGAACCGTCTTCTCCGGTCACCAGCACCCGCATGCGCTACCAATTAGCCCCTAGTCCGGTAAGCCTTTCCTCTCTTTCTCTCTTCAATTGAAGGTACGGTGAAGGCGGACGACGATTGCGAAGGCGGCGAGGGCACATCTATGGCTTGTCCGACTCCAAAGGCGGCGCCTCTTCGTCGTCGACCTCCCTCCTTCTCCCTTCTTACAGATCCAAATTGGTTTTGAATCGAGATTTCTGGGTTGTTTTGAATCGAAGTCCTGGAATGAATTAGGTCGATACCTTAGGAATTGTGTATTGAATCGAAGCCCTGGAATGATCTGGTGGAGAGATTGATGTTTTGTGTTGAATTGCTATTATGGAGATTGAAGTCCTGGAATGAATTAGGTCGAAGTCCTGGAATCGAAGTCCTGGGTTATTTTGAATCGAAGTCCTGGGTTGTTTTGGATCGACATTTCATGAGATTTATGATTTATTCGGAGGAAAGCCCAAAATATTCATACTTATGACTGATTTTGTGCATCATGGGATGAGTTTTTTTTTTTATGCTGACGGTCCTATGAATAAAAAATACACCTATACCATCGAATAATCATATGATACCATCGAATAATCATGCGATACCATCGAATAATCATGCGATACCATCGAATAATCATGCGATACCATCGAATAATCATGCGATACTATCGATTAATTTTTAGGTCATCGAATAATGAAGCTATACCATCGATACCATTGCATAATTCGTCTATACCATTGCATAATTCGTCTATACCATTGCATAATTCGTGAATACAATCTAATAATCCAGCGATACCATCGATTCATGGTGCTAGCCGATTAGAAAAATCCATTGATACCATCGCATAATCTGTCGATACGATCGAATAATCCAACGATACTGTCAAATAATGTACAAGAAAATAAAAATGGGCTTGTACACGCGCCTCAATGCAGCAGGTGAGAAAGAAAACTGGTGGGACCCACTGATTTTTAATTAAAGAAAAAGGTAAAATTGCCTATTAATCTCATCGATCCATTTCCTTCAATCAATGGCCCAGATGTGTTCACATGATACACAATAAGGCTTGGGTACACTAGAACCAACCTCTATATATATATATATATATATATATATATATATATATATATATAGGTTAGTTCCGGTGTACACATCTCTTATCGTGTATCATGTACTCAAAAATTGTTCGTTTATTTGTTCATGATTATTCGACTGTTTTCACATAATTATTCATCTGTAAAAAGATTAATAATCGCCCAATACCACCGAATAATTTCATTCCACCGAATAATCTCCCAATACCATCGAATAATCAGAAGTTACTTTTAATCTCATACGTTGAATATATATATATATATATATATATATATATATATATATATATATATATATATATATATATATATATATATATATATATATATATATATATATATAGACAATAGATCATATGTACTCAGCCATTAACGTGTATCATGTGAACAAATCTGGGCCATTGAATTAAGAAGATCAACGTATGAGATTAACAGTAACTTCTAATTATTCGATGGTATTGGGAGATTATTTGGTGGAATGAAATTATTCGGTGGTATTGGGCGATTATTCGGTAGAATAAAATTTACAATTTTTACACTCTTTTTACAGATGAATAATTATGTGAAAACAAACGAATAATCATGAACAAATAGACGAATAATTTCTGAGTACATGATACACGTTTATTTTTTTTAAATAAAAGTTGGTTATCTGCGTTTTTTTGTTATCTGCAAAGAAGCAGTTAGTTTTTTCTAATTAATTAAATAATAATTCCAGTTTAATTTGCAGCCCTTGATTTTTTTCACATCTAATGGTTCAGGACTCTCCCTCATTTCACCTTAAGGAATGTCCTCATTGGAAAGTCCCCCTATATATATATATATTAAACTGGAATTATTATTTAATTAATTAGAAAAAACTAACTGCTTCTTTGCAGATAACAAAAAAACGCAGATAACCAACTTTTATTTAAAAAAATAAACGCTCTCAATTAGAAAACCCTCTCTGTGTATGGCAAACCCTAGGTGCCCACCGGCCGCCGTCGTTGTCCTCAACAATCCGCTCCAAACTAGGAACCCTAACTCTGCATTCTCCCTGCACAACCATATTTCCCATGATAGAATTGGAAAATCCAAAAAGCAAAATCAACGTTTGCATCTTAAATTCCCCCGAAACAAAGACCTAAAATCTTCCGTTTCTCAGACGAGCAACTTGCAAGGGAAGGGAAAAACCCAATTCGAGATTTGTTTTTGGCAAATCAAAAGCTTTTATTGAAGGAGATGGTGTTGGAGGCACTTTCAGGGCAAATTTGGTTTTGTTCGGCGGTGGTGTCTCCGTCGTCGAGTTTGGGCTTGGCGTTTGTGGCACAGGCGACGGCTCAGTTTTGGGAAGATGCTTGTTGGTGCTTCTATGAGGTCAGGCGTTTGCCGTCTCATCGACCTATACACAATGAACTCCTCAATTGGCTACGATCGCCTCTATTTGGGTACAAACGAATTGGCTTACTCTATTGGCTACACAAGCCCGTCTATTGATCTTTACACAATACTTAGTATGTTTCTTTTAAGGACTATCATCCAAGAATCCTTGCGTTATAACGTTGTTCTTGCCTTCACAAGGGAAACTGTTTTGGTATCAAAGTTCTGTACGACCAAAAAGAGTCCTATATTGGTTATAATAAACCCTTACTTGTGTAATATGTGTTGTTTAGAAACATTTAGGGGGCTGCTGCGTTGCCTTTCATTTTGCAGTTGTGGCATTCTTGGTTGCTCTCGGCGCCTTGCCTTCCCGCTGCTAATGTCCATTGCCCAGGTGTTGTGCAATTGGCTTGGGCGCCTAACTGTTGTGAGGAGGAAATCAAGTATGAAATATAATAAAATAAATCAAACCAGATTTAGGCCCACGCAAATAAATACAAGACTCCTCCAATGCAGTAAGAGAAAGTCAAGATCAAATCCACGAGGAAGCGTATCAACGAATCCTAGGTAGCTGTAAATCTCACAGAAAAGCAACAGAAACACAGAAACAAAGAAAGACAGAAATAAAACAGAAAATAACGAACAAAAGCATAAACTAAAGCGGGGACACAGAAGTTACTCGATATCGAGCAACAGTCCTCGATATCGACTACAAACAAGTCGACAACAGAAAACAGAAACCGAACAGACAACTCGATCTCGGCAAGTTCTACTCGATATCGAGTTAGGGCTACTCGATATCGACCACAACTCCTCTGTATCGACAAAAAACAGTAACTTTAAAATGCAAATTCTCAAACCCAAAACTCAGAATTCCGACGAAATAAATCATATAATAAAGAACTTCCAAAGCCAGGGTATCAACACCACAACGATAATCATGCAAAGTAACACATAAAGGCATAAAAGATCATGCTTTCCATCAAAATAACTTTCGTTACTAACAATAGGCATATAGAGGCTTTCGCATTAACCCTAATTGTTACTAACCCTTTTCACATAATTAATCCAAGTTGCATTAAGATCACTTTCGCTTCAATAACACAAACAAGGATCACCTTCAACTCTCGCAAAAGAATCATGCTCATAGGGATAGAAGACGAATTGCATAACAAGATCTGACCTTTACCGCATCACCTTACATGGCCACCGTCGGGCTCATCCCAGCCCCAGAAGTGGGTGGACTACTCGCTCTTCATCATCAAGAAAGACATCAAATAACAAAAGAAACTAATTTGCATTGAATCAAATAAAGAAAGCTTACAACCAACAAGACAAATCCGCTTTCGCCTTTCCACCTTGCTTGCTACAAACTCTCTCTCTCTACTCCTACTTCTCTATGAAATTTTATAATTGAAAAACAAGCCCCTAGGGCTTTATTTATAGTGATCAAACCCCACTAATCAAGGAAAGAATCATCTATCTATATCTACTTAAAAGTTTAAAGATAAATAAATTGCTTAAGGGAAATAAATCTTTAAAGGAAACTATATCTAGAGTTTGCAAAATATCTCTAATGTAGGTAGAACTTCTCTTCCATAGATAGACTTGATCAAATCGGATAGAATCTCGGCCAACTCGACTTCCTTCGTGCCCAAGTAACTCCAACTCGACTCGGACAGCTCACGGCGACGCGTTTCCAGAAACTGGGCTACTCGATATCGACAAGAGTACTCAATATCGAGTAACATGGTTTGTCCACTATGGTGGCTTGGCTTTCTCGGGTGGTTCTGCTCGACAGGCTCGGATCTGGGCTCCTTGGCTCCTCGATCTCGACTATGCAACTCGAGGTCGAGTTGGGTGTTTCATCGAGGATGCCTGCCTGGTGTGGTCGAGGACTCCTCCTTGGCATGGACTCGGACAGGCGCTAGGTTGTCCTCGATCTCGACTAGATCTCCTCGAGATCGAGTAGGGTCGTCCCGGCGTCTCCGTCCTTGGCTTCTCGACTTGTCTCAACTCGTCGACTCCGAACTTGGCGTTGCTGGGGTAGTCGATCACGACAAGTGATACTCGAGATCGAGTAGGGTCTCCGGAGTCGGGTTGATCTGGCTCTCGACACTGCTATTGGTCGACAAGGCCTGTGCTCGGACAGTTTCGTCGAGGTCGAGTAGCAGTACTCTAGATCGAGTAAACTCGGGCTCCAAGCTTGATTTGACTGGTTTCGCTGCTTCTTGACCATGGACTTCTGTAGTTGATTTCCGAGCTTTTCTGACCTTTCTCAGAACTGCTGTAATTTGCCTCGAATTCTGCGAAATTAAACAGGAACTAGTGTAGATTCCATAATTTGGCAAATAAACATAAATTACATAGATTCTGTACTATCTTAGCCCAAATGAATGAAATGTATGCAGAAATCGATATAAAAGTTACTGTAAAACATGGAAGATTCAGCTCACAACAAACACCCCATACTTAAGCTTGCTTGTCTTCCAGCAATACCTTTATTTGTCATCCAGGGGAAGAAATCAAAACTCTCAACATATCAGATTCATTCTTATATAACCCTGCAGTCAATTACCATCCTCGAAAAGGTACTAGTGTCACAGATCCATGCATGTGCAATTATACAAAAGCAACATCTACTCACAAAAGGAGGGTTATGCAAAACAATTCATTCGTGACAAAGCATTAATAATCAAGAGGATTTTAATTTAAGCTCAATAAGGAGTAGATTGGTAAAAGGCTAAAGGTGGGCAATATTTGGAAATGTGGTGCTAATAATCTGGGGAAATGGAGTACTTTCCAAGCTGAATTTCAAACCACATTCATTCTCCGTAAGATTCATCTCATTTCATAATGCTTTTTCTCAATAATAATGCTTTTACCTCTCGAACCTCAGCACTGCCTTCTCGCGAGTCACAAACATGGGTGTCATGAATGGCCCCGGATACTTAGTGCTTTGGACTCCTCACAATGTGTCCCATCTCTCCAAACTATTATCTCAGAGAGCAGGGTCAATCTACCTTTATCTCCTAAGGTGATTGGATTTTTTCTCACTCATTAAATTTTCCATATTTTTCAAACACTTTCCCGCCAAACTCCAATAATGATAATTAACAACACAAATACCATATGATAATCTCCATAATGTAACATCATTCTCAACATAATCCCCGGATGGGAAATAAGGTAAAGAATGGGCAATATTTAGATCATGTGGAGCAATATATGAAATAAGGCATAATATGGCTTTTGTGATGCATACGCATAGGTAAGGCTAGGATATAACAATATGAGCATATTATATGGAAATATAAAGTCCTCCATCCTCTTATCATGCAACATGTCAAAAGCAATTTCAAATTTTACCTCCTTTCATGGTTTTCAAGAAATAATGCACTTCATTGTGACTTCCCTTTACTAGGCAATTTCATGCTATATCTCTAATGAATCCAATTTTGCATCGTTGAGTTCAATATAAGCTTCCATGACATTAATCAAAATTTTCAATGGGGGTCATTTTTTTCAATAATGCATTCCAAAATATCTATGTAAGCGCATAGATCAATAATGCATTCCAAAATAGCCATGTAGCAATTCAAAGCAATAATGCACATATATGTCAAATATGATCAAATATGCACAAAGTAAGCCCTTCCCCCACCCCATACTTAAACATTACAGTGTCCTCACTGTATAAAAACAAGGGTAAAGAAAGAGACTCACTAGACAGGTGTGCAGGGCCTCTCAATTTCGAATGAAAGAATTGCTTGGGCCGAGTCTGAATATAGCTTGCCTCTATCCATGGACCTGAAAAGTGTAGAAGACATATACCCACAATAGAAAACTAAAAATGTTCAAAACCAAAAACAAACAAAAGCAACAAAGTCTTAAAAGTCCCAAAATAAATGTCTATGTACAAGCTCTAGATTTTATAGTCGCTAGGCCGACTTTCCATTTATGCTCAAGGTGGCATCTGCAGGGCCCATGTAGCTTGGGCCTCAAATAAGACTCCATTCTTGTTCATCAGTTGTAATCCTCCAGAATGGATCTTGTTCACCACGAAAGGCCCCATCCGCTTCTTGTTGAATTTGTTGGGGAACCAATGATCCTTTGATTTGGAGACATAGAGCTTGTCTCCAACTTCATACTCTTTGGGCTCATCATTGGATATCCTACATAAGCGCACATACCAAGGCAAACCTCTCCCATGTATAGATAGATCTTTAATGGAAATAGGAGAAGAAAGATCCATACCTTGGCTTACCTTCGCGGAGACGGAATCGAGGACTACAGTGTTTGGTCAATCTCGAGTAGGGGTAGTCGATCTCGACGAGGTTTCAGGTTCTGGAGGTGAGCTGCTCGAGGATGCGGGAGTCGACGAAGGTTGGTCGATCTCGACCAGGCTGGTCGATCTCGAGGACGGTCCTAGCTCTGGTGGCTTCGGCGTCGAGGAAGCAGGAGCTGGGCCAGCAAGGTGGTGGTCGACATCGACAAGCCTAGTCGATCTCGACGAGCCCTGTCCGTCTGGTGGAGTCAGCGTCGAGGAAGGTGAAGCCGAGGCCCTGAGGCGGTGGTCGATCTCGAGAAGCTTACTCGAGATCGAGTAGTTCTGTTCTTCCTCCAGTGGCTTGCTCGTCGTAGCAGGTTGGTCGATCTCGAGTAGTTTACTCGAGATCGAGTAGGGCCCAGCTTTTGTTTGGCTGCTCAATGGCGCTGGTGCTGGTGGAGGTTCTTGGTTTTGGTCGAGATCGACTAGGGTCCTCGATGTCGAGGAGTCTTGGTCGATCTTGACCCCATACTTGGTTCCTGTCAAGGCATCCGAAAAATAATTAGTCCATAACGACGTACCTTGGTTTGTGTCGATTGGATTTTCTGTGTCCTCTTTTAGGATTGCCATGATCTCCTACACCTGTGCCTCCATATCCCTCTTTTCCAGCTCCTCGGGAGTCATGTTTCTCACCTTGGGTTCCTCGCAGGTGATGTATCCAGCTGAGATAGATTTTATCTCTTCCATTGGACCTGTATGTCTTTCAGTTTTATTAAAGGAATACTCAATTACCTCATCGCTGATGTTGAAGGTGAGCACTCCTTTCCTTACGCTTATGTTGGCATCCACCTTCGCCAAGAAGGGTCTTCCTAGAATAATTGGACAAGCATGATCTTCTTGCATATCAACAACTAGGAAATTAGCAGGGACAAAGAATTTACCTACTTATACTGGCACATTATCCACCATGCTTGTTGGAATGACGACCGTGTTGTTGGCCATGTAAAGTCTAGCATCCACAAGCTCTAGGGCACCTATCTTAATCTTGGACCAAATTGTTAAAGGCATTATACTTACATTAGCTCCAAGATCACATAAAGCATTAATTTTGTATGGACCAAATCCAATGGTTATAGCAAACTTACCTGGATTTGGCCTTTTCTCTAATATGTCCAAATGGCTGCACTCCTCTGTAATCTCAGCCATTGATCGCTTTTTGCTCAGAATCTCCTTCAGGAACTTGACATAGGATGGCATTTCATTGAGAGCTTCTGTGAAGGGGATGGTGACATTGAGTTTCTGAAGCATCTTGATGAAGCGCTGAAATTTCTTTTCTGCTGGGTCCTTCGGAGATTTCGTGGGGAAAGGTAGCTTCTTTTTCTGATTCAGAGCCAGAATAGACGTCGGAGGTGCTGCAAATTTCTCAATCTCGGGCTGACCGTCCTCGATGTCGAGTACACCCTTGTCGATCTCGACCAGATTGGGTGGTGTCGAGTTGCTGTGTAGTGCAGACGAGGGCTTTTGTATTTTCTCCTCGAGATCGAGTAGACCCTCCTCGAGATCGACCAGGCTCTGGTTGACGTCGACTAGCTGCTGGTCGACTTGCTGGTCTCCTTTGTTCTGCTGCTTTCCAACTTCTGGCTCTTGCAGTTGATGGCCGCTTCTGAGTTTTACAGCAGCGATGTGTCCAGTTTTCCCTTAGGATTTGGTTCTGAAGATTCAAGGAGCGCACCTGACTGTCTAGGGATTCCTGCTGCTAGCTGACCAATCTGTGTATCAACTGATTTTCGCCATATATCAATTTCCCCAAGCCTAGAGTTGACACCTTGCATCTGAGTGTAGACGGAGTTGAAGGACTGCTTAGTTTCTGAGTGATTCCTCCGTATTTCCTCCAGGACTGTCTGTATATCATCCCTTTTCTGGTCCCTTTCCGGATATCCTGGAGCTCTGTAGGGCGGGGGGTTCCTAGGGACACCTTGGTTCCATTGTGGTTGCTAAAACCTTTGGTCCCCCATGTAGCGATTGGGGCCCCCTGCGTAAGCTACCTCCTCGTGGTGCTCTGCTAGCCTGACTTGCTCTGTGTTGGCACTCAGTAGTGGTGTGCCGTTGCGATCCGCATTCAATGCAAGGCTGGTTGACAGAAAGATACTTTACTTGCTTAAGGAGCTTCTTGTTCTGATCTCTGTAGTACTGTTCCCTTACATCAGGATCAATCTCTTTAGGAGGCTCATAGAGGGGCATGGATGGTGCTGGCCTGGCGTAGGGGTTCTCTTCATAGGTTGCAGTAGACCCATACTTGTTGTCATAGTTAGTGAGCTTGTCCAGCACACCCCAGGCGTCAATTGGCGGCATCGTCAGGTACTCATAGCGAGTATAATGGTTGATTCTGTCCTTAGTGATTTGATCAAGAGAGTTGAAGAAGATCTCCTGAATGACGTAGGGTGGCTGTCCATGAGTAGGGCAAGATCGCAGCAGTTCTTTGTAGCGTTCCTATGCCTTTGCCAGCGGTACCCCTTGCTTCTGTTTGAAGGCGGTGAGTTTCTGGCGGAGATGTGCTGTTTTGGCGGGTGGGAAGAATTTATTCAGAAATTCTTGCTCTACTTGGGCCCATGTTGTGAGTGATCTTGGTTTCAGCCCTTCAAGCCACTTCAGTGCTGGCCCTGCGAGAGACCAGCGAAAAGCTTTCATCTTGACATATTCCAGAGTTGTACCTTCAGCAAGAGTACGGCACATGTCAGAAAAATTTGTAATATGTTCAAGAGGACACTTATTAAATCTACCAAAAAAGGCATTATTTTTAAGCTCTATAAGAAATTGAGTGCGAATTTCAAAAGAGTTTTCAGGGATAAGAATCGCCGATTCAGGCACTACGAGAGTTGGGTGCATATAGTCCTCTACCGTGGTTGGGTATTGGGAAAGCTTAGCATCTCCTTGTTCCCTTGCTGCTTTCTCAGTGGCGATAGCAGCATCTTTAGCGGCCAATTCCCTTGTAAGCCTTACGATCAGCTGTTCCTGTGTCTCTGCAGCTGCCATGGCTCTTTGCAGTTTAGCTCTGATGTGTAGAAGGCGCTCTGGTTCGTCTAAGCCGTCAAACTCAGGTGGTTGACCAGAACGGCGCATACACCTGTAAATTAACTCAAAGAAAAAGTGAGATCTGACTACCTAAGGCGCGAATGATAGCTTCCCCGGCAACGACGCCAAATTTGTTGTGAGGAGGAAATCAAGTATGAAATATAATAAAATAAATCAAACCAGATTTAGGCCCACGCAAATAAATACAAGACTCCTCCAATCCAGTAAGAGAAAGTCAGGATCGAATCCACGAGGAAGCGTGTCAACTAATCCTAGGTAGCTGTAAATCTCACAGAAAAGCAACAGAAACACAGAAACAAAGAAAGACAGAAATAAAACAGAAAATAACGAACAAAAGCAGAAACTAAAGCGGGGACACAGAAGTTACTCAATATCGAGCAACAATCCTCGATATCGACTACAGACAAGTCGACAACAGAAAACAGAAACCGAACAGACAACTCGATCTCGGCAAGTTCTACTCGATATCGAGTTAGGGCTACTCGATATCGACCACAACTCCTCGGTATCGACAAAAAAACAGTAACTTTAAAATGCAAATTCTCAAACCCAAAACTCAGAATTCCGACGAAATAAATCAATATAATAAAGAACTTCCAAAGCCAGGGTATCAACACCACAACGATAATCATGCAAAGTAACACATAAAGGCATAAAAGATCATGCTTTCCATCAAAATAACTTTCGTTACTAACAATAGGCATATAGAGGCTTTCGCATAAACCCTGATTGTTACTAACCCTTTTCACATAATTAATCCAAGTTGCATTAAGATCACTTTCGCTTCAATAACACAAACAAGGATCACCTTCAACTCTCGGAAAAGAATCATGCTCATAGGGATAGAAGACGAATTGCATAACAAGATCTGACCTTTACCGCAACACCTTACATGGCCACCGTCGGGCTCACCCCAGCCCTAGAAGTGGGTGGACTACTCGCTCTTCATCATCAAGAAAGACATCAAATAACAAAAGAAACTAATTTGCATTGAATCAAATAAAGAAAGCTTACAACCAACAAGTCAAATCCGCTTTCACCTTTCCACCTTGCTTGCTACAAACTCTCTCTCTCTCTACTCCTACTTACTTCTCTCTGAAATTTTATAATCGAAAAACCAGCCCCTAGGGCTTTATTTATAGTGATCAAACCCCGCTAATCAGGGAAAGCATCATCTATCTATATCTACTTAAAAGTTTAAAGATAAATAAATTGCTTAAGGGAAATAAATCTTTAAAGGAAACTATATCTAGAGTTTGCAAAATATCTCTAATGTAGGTAGAACTTCTCTTCCATAGATAGACTTGATCAAATCGGATAGAATCTCGGCCAACTCGACTTCCTTCGTGCCCAAGTAACTCCAACTCGACTCGGACAGCTCACGGCGACGCGTTTCCAGAAACTGGGCTACTCGATATCGACAAGAGTACTCGATATCGAGTACCATGGTTTGTCGACTATGGTGCTCGGCTTTCTCGAGTGGTTCTGCTCGACAAGCTCGGATCTGGGCTCCTTGGCTCCTCGATCTCGACTAGGCAACTCGAGGTCGAGTAGGGTGTTTCATCGAGGATGCCTGCCTGGTGTGGTCGAGGACTCCTCCTCGGCATGGACTCGGACATGCGTTGGGTTGTCCTCGATATCGACTAGATCTCCTCGAGATCGAGTAGGGTCGTCCCGGCGTCTCCGTCCTTGGCTTCCCGACTTGTCTCAACTCGTCGACTCCGGACTTGGCGTTGCTAGGGTAGTCGATCTCGACAAGTGATACTCGAGATCGAGTAGGGTCTCCGGAGTCGGGTTGATCTGGCTCTCGACACTGCTATTGGTCGACAAGGCCTGTGCTCGGACAGCTTCGTCGAGGCCGAGTAGCAGTACTCTAGATCGAGTAAACTCGGGCTCCAAGCTTGATTTGACTGGTTCCGCTGCTTCTTGACCTTGGACTTCTGTAGTTGATTTCTGAGCTTTTCTGACCTTTCTCAGAACTGTTGTAATTTGCCTCAAATTCTGCGAAATTAAACGGGAACTAGTGTAGATTCCATAATTTGGCAAATAAACATAAATTACATAGATTCTGTAC
The DNA here is from genome assembly GCA_037127255.1 of Persicaria tinctoria. Taxonomy (NCBI): domain Eukaryota; kingdom Viridiplantae; phylum Streptophyta; class Magnoliopsida; order Caryophyllales; family Polygonaceae; genus Persicaria; species Persicaria tinctoria. Next base: position 36,281,014 of record JBANSL010000019.1, on the reverse strand, counting down.
TATCTTAGCCCAAATGAATGAAATGTAGGCCGAAATCGATATAAAAGTTAATGTAAAACATGGCAGATTCAGCTCACAACACTAACTTGCCATCTTTCGGTTCTGTGGAGGTGGGACTTCAGCCTGCTGCCCAGTTGTGTGCATTTCGGCCTTGGTTTTGGTCTTTACTTCGGTGCTACTAAGTACTTGGGTTCGCCTTTTGGTTACCAATACACAAGCTACCCCTATAAGCCTCACTAGGCAATGTGTCTTTCAAAGGCCTTTGTTTGTTTTGGACAGCTTTGTGCTTGGCTTATCCTCGACTTCTCACTGTTCGCTCTTCATGGATACTCTGTTGTTGCGTATTATGCATCACAAGCCTTACAAAACATGTACAAAATTCATCCCAAGCCTTACAAGGCAAATTTATATAAAAATATCATAGATAATCGCAAGCCTTGCAAGGATCATTTATCTCATGAATGTTATTTCACCAAGCTATATATGTGGGTCTTACCGGACCGAACCACTCTTCCTCAGAGTTTCTTACTAATACAAGCGAGCCTTCTATTTCATCAATGGCCACTTCATTTTACAATTTCATTCTTACACAAGCTTAACTTTATTCGGATTTTGTCTTTCAAAATTCGTTTACTACGGTCAGATAATGATCGGTCTAGATTAGTACAAAAAGATCGCCAAAAAAGGTTTTTATGAATATAAGTTCTTGGAATTCCTGAGGTATCCGGAGCCGTAACTTCTGGACAAGCGTTGATATTTTTTGTCAAAATAATAATATCAACGTTCTGGCGCTACTAGAAACAAAAACTAACAAAGTTCCTAGCGAAAGCATTATGCGTAAATGCGGATTCACAAATGTTGCTTTCGATCATGCAATAGGATTTTCTGGGGCTATCTTCTTGCTTTGGAAAGATATCCCTTCCTCCGAGGGTTCTATCGAATTAATCTCGGTTCAACACTGATTCATTCATTTCAATTACTCGGATTATGTCACAAAATGGTGCTTTGCTTTCCTAGTGGTCTATGCCCCACCGGACGATCGGCGAAAAACATTTTTTTGGTAAGCTATCTCTCTTTATATACAAACACTCCTTATTCCCTTCTGTATTATGGGAGATTTTAACGAAATTGCTACTCCGATAGATAAACTTGGTAGAGCCTATCCTTCGCCTACACATTTCACGCGTTTAAATGATTTAAAGAATAAACTCTCCCTTCTCGAAGTATCATCGTATGGTGGTCAGTTTACCTGACAACGAAAGTCGAATGATGTTGTTATATGTCTCGAAAAGCTTGATCGTTTACTAATCCACACGGACATGTTAACCGTTTTTGACTCGCTTCGTACACAGATTCATCCATTTACAAGATCTGATCATGCACCGATCTCTACCGACTTTCGTCATAAATTCAGCCAAAGAACATACTGTTCAAATTCGAGATGGCCTGGGCCTCCAGAGCTGATTACAGAAACTTGGTTTCGCAAGCCTGGCGTGCGGACCCCAAGGTTCCTTTATGATCAAACTGGTTCAGAAGGCAAAAGTGCTTAAAAAACTTTCCAAAACTTGGCACAAGAGCACTGTTCGCAATATTCACAACCAAATTCAAATCACGGACTAGAAGCTGCTACATTTATAGACTTTGCTTATTAGCAATTACAATAACAAAGATATCCAAATACTTAAACAATTACTTAATAAGAGCAGCAGTCTTTTCAATGAGCTCGGACAAGGCACCTGGATCGGATGGATTTCCAGCTAGTTTCTACCAAAAGTTCTGGCCTACGGTCAGCCCTTCTGTAGTTAAAGAAGTCAAGGCTTTCTTCACCAGTGGCAGACTACTGCATCAGATTAACCATACGTTCATTACTCTACTACCAAAATCTGATGATCCGACTGCGGTTAACCACTATAGACCCATTTGTTTATGTTCTACAATTTATAAAATCATAGCAAAGGTTATTTCTGCAAGATTAACCAAAATCTTTGACAAGCTAATACACCCTCTACAGGGAGCCTTTACAAAAGGGAGATCGATCCAGGATAATATCCCCATTGCTCATGAAGCTTTGCACTCGGTTCGGCTAAAGAAAGGCAAAACGGGTATGGTTTCTCTCAAGTTAGATATGGAGAAGGCATACGACCGAATCGAATGGCCTTTTCTATTCTGAGTACTATCAAAATTTGGGTTTGACGACCTCTTTATCAGCCGAATAAAGGAATGTGTTTCAATAGTTTTCTACTCGGTCCTCGTCAATGACGAACCGACCACATTAATTGAACCGACTAGAGGTTTAAGACAAGGAGACCCCCTATCCCCTTTTCTATTCATTTTAGCTTCTGAGGTGTTAGCACGCACTTTGCACCATCAAGGGTTGGCTAACAAGGATTTGGGTATCACTTTCGGTCGACCGGGTATCAAAATTCCGTTCCTTGCTTTTGCAGATGATATCCTTATCTTTTGTAAAGCATCACATTCAGCCCGCACTACTGTGCTTTCCATTTTAGACAAAAAGTCAATCTTCACAAGTCAAGCTTCCAAGCCTCGCCTAACACGACTCCAACAACCATTACGGCTACAACTGCTATGCTTGGCATTCCACAGGCAAATAATTTTGACAAATATTTAGGTTGCCCGGTAGTCAATGGTAAGACCAATAGGGACACATTCGCTGATGTGGTACTTAAGACAAATAGTCAATTAACCAAATGGAAAGCTTCAAACCTTTCTGCTGAAGGGCGTCGGGTACTTATCAAAGCAAATTTCAGTGCCAAACCGATTTTGCTTATACAAGCATTTCTACTTCCTTCGCATATTCTTCATGACCTAGACAAAGTATATAGACAATTCTTTTGGAATAAAACCTCCAAAGCGCCCCCTCTTATGAGTTGGGACAAAATTTGCTCAGACGCAATGAAAGGTGGGCTGGGAATCCATAAAGCGGAATCTATGAACATTGCGCTTCAGATGAAACCTCTTTGGAAAATCATATCTGAACCAGAAAACATCTAGGTCCGTATAGTATCACAAAAATATCTTAAAGGGCACGATCTTTTCAGTTACATTTAAAAGGGTCAATCCTCTTGGCAGTGGTTGCGACTTATGTCTATCAAACCTTAATTTCTAACTACTCTTCAGTGGAATGTCGGAAACGGCGAAACTATAGACTTTTGGAGCCATAACTGGGCCTTCTTAAAACCGTTGGATTCCAAAAATATCAGTCCGATTCCTGAATCACTCAAAGGGGTTAGGGTTGCTCACTTCATCAACAATGAACGTCAGTGGAATAGGCCTTTACTAAACACCTTTTTAACAAATATTTTAAAAAGGGAAGACATTGACCATATCATGGGGATAATTTTGCCGAACAATCCGATCACGGATCGTCTGTATTGGGGCCCTAGCAAGAATGGATGGTTTTCAACCGGTTCTGCTAACTCCTTTCTATCAGAACATGTTGGGATGACAGATTTCGATTGCGGTTGGATTTGGAATCTCGACGTGCCCCCTAAAGTTTGGCACTTTCTATGGAAAATCTCTCGTGATGGTCTTCCGACTAAACTACGACTGCAAAAGTCGCACGTGGTTGTGCCTTCGGGATGTGCTTACTGTGGTAACACTAACGAATTGGTACACCACATTTTTCTTCACTGTCCCATGGCTAATGAACTTCTTCAAGCATTACAAATTCGTCTTCCAGGGCATATAACTGTAAACATATGTATGAGCTCGGTGCTTCCACTGAATGAGATCAAACGAGCAATTGGAAACACTAAGTTTGCTGATCTAGCCTCAGCTTGGTGGGAATTGTGGTTCTTTAGAAACCAAATCGTTTTCAACCACACGAACATGGTAACTATTAACGAAATCCTTCTATTCCACCATACCAGTACCCATTGTTGGAAACAATCTAAGGTTTTGGAGGACGATCCTACTTGTACGATTCCCTCTGCTCACCATGCTGCTAGCAGTATAAAGCACTCGGACCATAGGGCTGGTGTTGGTGTTATTCCAACCAGGTCTCACCATCGTTCTGGGAAGTGGGATAAACCACCTATAAATTGATATAAGCTTAATTTTGATGGATCTATTATCCCGGGTGGTTCAGCATCATACGGTTACGTCATCCGTGACTCGGCTGGTGAGGTTGTCGCTCTTGGTCGGTCCATTTGTACAAACATCTCAGTGGTTTATGCCGAAAACCTTGGTCTCAAAATGGGTATTTTGCGTGCTAAGTCGTTAAAGATTTCAAACCTTCTGATCGAAGGGGACAACTTACTGGTTATAAAGGCTCTACTGGGGGATTGGAAATGCCCCTGGACAATCAAGATGCTACAAGCAGATATTTTGTCAGATATTTCGTCCTTTACTTATGTTGGTATTCGTCATATTTTCAGGGAATCTAATGTTGTGGTCGATTATCTTGCTCGTAGTGCCCATGCATCCCCTGCCGACGTCAGTTGTGAGTATGATCCAGAACTGCATGTTCTCGTCCGGAAGGATGCGCTTGGAAGGGCCTCTTCTGCGGTCGACCCGACCTAATCTTTATCCAGCATAAAAAAAAACGCAGAGAAGAGTTAACCTAAAACGATCCCAAGCGATTTTGGCCTCTCTGCCGCCGCCGCCATCTGATGGCCCTTCCAAGTTCCAACTGAGCACCGGCTTCTACCCGACCGCCTTTGGCCACACCGACTCCCCCTCCTCCTTTCATGTCGTCCTGGGGCACTCTGTTTCCTCCTCGACGGCCTGGGTTCCCGCTCGCCGGCTTCCTACCACGGCACACCAGCCTCCACGGGTCCGTCTCCCTTGTCCTACAAGGTCTTCGTCATCCACCACAGCACTCACGGGCTCTACCACCTTCGTCTCCGACCGGCCTTCTTCTTCATGATACCATGCCGCCTCGTCGTGGCCTCGATACCGTCTTCCAAGGCTTCGCCGGCCTCCAAATGGTATCTCTCTCTCTCTCTCTCTCACCGAGCTTGGGTGCATCAACCGCCATCTTGGCTCACCTCCAATGGTTTCCTTCTCGGTCGTCAGTCCCCCGCGGCAGCCGTTTCGAGCCTCTGATTTCCCTTGTCGGCGGTTCACCTTTTAGGGGTATGCCTCTTCCTTGGGCGATTGGAACAACCTAGCTCTCTTACCTTGCTTTGGCCTCCCAATCTCAATCCTTTCTTTCGACTCGATGCCTTTTTTTATTGTTGTTCAATTTCTCTCTTTTGGTCCATTTTATTCGCCTCTATTTTGACTACTTAGTAGTCGCTCACGATTTTATTATCCTCCTGGAGGGTTTGGGGGTTTTATTGGTCAATAGTTTGGCTTTGAGTCGGTTTTGCGGGTTGTTGTGCAGTGTTGTTCTTGTTGTGTTGCAGGTTTCTTTGAGCGGGTTGGTTTGTCATGTTCGATGACGTCGTGAATGTGCGTTAACAACTGATGGCTTGTTTTGAGTCCACAATCTGAGGTGTCCGCTGGTATTCCCAGAGTTCTCTGTGTGCGTCGTCTCTTTGACCGATCGTTTCGTTTCTTCTCTTTGTAGGATGGCTTGTACGTTTTATTTGTAATTTTATTTCTGTCAATTTCTTCTGTTATTTGCTTCAGTCATTTGCTTCTGCTATTTAATTTCAGTTGTACATGATGGTTAGTCCATCCATCGGCTTGTCCGGTATCGCGGTTACCCTAGGCTTGTCTAGGGAACTGAATTCTTATCCTATTTCAAAAAAAAAACTCAGAAACAGTTATTCGGCTTGGGCAAACAAAATGTTTACTCCATCTGCAAATTTCATAGTCATTTAGACATTTACTGTAATCACAATGGAATTTCTTTCATTCTTGAAAGTTGGGAGACTCAATTGTACATAATACCCAAAACAATAAATTATTTTACCTAATTTTTGTTTTAAGTAGATGTATTCATATTTAAATTGTTTAATATTCATATTTAAAACGACAAGTATTTTTATTTAAATATGAATAACTAATTATATAAATTAGAATAATTAAGTTGTTAAATATGAATATTAATACAAATAATGTACCATTTTTAAATGAATATTTGTCAATTTAAATATGAATATTAGACATTTTAAATATGAATAAATCGCTACTAATTATGAATAATTGATCATTTAGGGGAAAAAAAGGACAGAGAAGAAAGAATGTACGGATGTTTTGAAAACAAATTTTAATTGTCGTGGAAAACTTGAGGAGAGATAAAGCGGTTATTTTTTTCCCACAAAAAGAAACGGTTACTTTTTTTTAGTTTTCTTTTTTACTTAAATAATCTTTTCTATTTATTTTATAGCCATTGATTTTTTCACATCCAATGGTTCATAATTCTCCCCTCGTTTCACCGTAAGGAATGTCCTCACTGGAAAATATATATATATATATATATATATATAGCTAAAAGTTCAAATGAAAATGGGGCTTAAAATGAAAATTTAGCTTAAAGTGAAAATGGGTCATTTTCATGGGTTGGGGCGCGGATCCTGTGTATTAATGGGCCGACCCGATTAAAGTATCTCTTTCCTAATTGACGTATTCTTGTGTTCACTCTGCTCCCGTTCAACCCTTCTTCATCTTTCTTCATGCTCGACGATTGAACGATGTCTGAAGGCGGCGACGCGCTGGTGGGGATGAGACGAGGACGGTGATTCCAGGCCAAATTTCAACGCATTCAGTCCTCTAGGCTTCACGTTTGACTCCGCTAAAAAGAGATGCTTCAGCGAATCAGAGGCTCGGATCAGCAACTTCGATGACTGAAGATGAATTTCAGCACCTCTTTTGTCTTTCCCATCGTCCGATCCCACGATTTCCATGTAATCTCTCTTTCTCTCTCCAATTTGAGATATGTTTTGCAACATTTCTTAATTTTCGGCTTGAAACCCTAGAAATCAAAAGAAGTTAGTATTTGAGTGTTGCCTGGAAGAAGAATGGATTATGTTCTCTGGTTTCTCGGATTTTTGTTGTTGTGATTTTTTGTTTCTAAGGGGAAATGGTGATCTTGTCGTTTGAAATATTCTAGGGTTTGAACCAATTGGTTCTTATCAGTAATTGTGACAATTATTGCTAAAATGCATCTCTTACAGTTGCTGGTATGTCTTAGTTTATCCTGACTTGAACTATTGAACTTGGTGAAATTATTTGCTACTTTAGTCTAAAGATAAGATTTTGCTTCACAAACTTAGCCAAAATTGCGAAGTTTCTGGGCATCACAACATACTGAGGTCATCCAGGTCAGTTAATTGCAGTTGTTTAAACCTGTATTATTGCTTGCTTGCTTGATTCTGATTGAAATCTTGCTTGATTGATGAGTCATTGATTCAATGCAAGGATTTCAAGTTATGCTCAATGCCCACTAACTATTTGTTGTTTTGCCTCTTCTAAATATTTTAGCTTGTTTCTTGTGAAAGGCATTGCTTGATTGATGTAAATTAGCAGATGATATCATTATGATTTGTTGTTAATGAATATAAAATTCAAGAATCACGCACTTTAGATTTCCATTATTGAGCTCCCCAAACTCAGCAATGTTTGTTGGCTCATGATCCTCTTTATCCAGTAGAGACTCTCCCTATCAATTGATAATACAAAATATATTGTATATGCATGCCTTTTTTTTAGTAAAGTACACATTGCTCAGTAATGCACATTTTAAGTGCTTGATTTTTTCAGTAAAGTTCTCAATAATGCAAACAGGCCCATGATCCTCCTTATCCAACATAGACTCTCCCTCTAATTCAGATCAAGTCATCCATTATTGAGCTCCCAAAACTCATTAGGACGTTCATGATGACGTGGCTTTCCAATTCCTTGTTGCATTCTTTTTTTTTTTTAGGACGGTAAAGGGGATAAGATAACATGGAATGAAAAGCTCATAAACTTGAACTTTGAATTTTTCATTGTGTTTTTAGGCTATTGTGACAAGAAGGAACTCGTTAAGTGGTGTTATGTACTCTGAGGAGCCAGCTATATTTTCATGGGAACTCATGAATGAGCCTTGTTGTGATTTCAGTTCATCTGCTCCCGTGCTTCAGGTATGTAAAACTTTTACCAATGCTTTTTTTTCTTTTCATCACTTAAATATCTGAATGAAACATGTTCTCTTTTTTCATAGTTCGTCTTATGTTTGTGTTAATGCCTAAATGTCCAGGTGAACATTTGGCATCACAAGAACAAGAGAGTTCTGCAGCCAGACAAGAAGCAGATTCCGAGGATACCACCAGTTACATCTGCTATATGTTGTAGGAAGACGCTGAGCTGATGCCTTGCCTCCACAAGTCTTGCTTCGGATGCATCCCTAGGCACCTCTCAATTGTGAGAGATGCTTCTTCTGCAATGCAACTACTCAACTGTTGATTTTGCTGATGGATTACATTTGTACTGCTACATAGATCCCATAGCTGATGGATTACATTGTACTGTTGCTTTTGTTGAATTGGTGCACATTTGTACTACTACATAGAACACATATCAGATAGGTCACATTTATACTGATGCTTTTGCTCAACTGGTGAACATTTGTACTGTTGCTTTTGCTTGTGGATCAAAATAACTTATTGAATATATATGATCACTTTTCCAACTAATTTTAACTTTCCAACCCAAAATTTGAAGGTTCTGTAAAAAAAAATGGTGATGTGTTGTAATTAAATGCATAAGATTATGAAGTGCACAGTTAATATTATAAAGTGCATAAATAAAATGATAAAATGCAAGAATAAAATGAAGTGTATGAATAATAATATGAAGTGCATGAATAAGTTTTGAAGTGCAAAATTAAGATTATAAAGTGCATAAATAAAATTATAAAATGCAAGAATAAGATTATAAAGTGCATAAATAAAATGATAAAGTGAAAAAAAAATGTATGAATAAGATTATGAAGTGCACAATTAAGATTGTAAAGTGCATAAATAAAATCATGAAGTGCATGAATAATGCACAAGATAGGATTTTAAAATCGATGTATTACAACAATTACTAACAAAAAGTGAAGGAATTTGGTAGATCTTATCTCAGTCAATTGTGGAAAAATAAGATACAGTTGTGCAAATTTAGAATACAATTGTGTATATTTAGAATACAAGTGTGCAAAAGTAAGATGCAATTGTGCAGATTTAGAATAAAAGTGTGCATACAACAATTACTTAAAAAAAAGAGTAAATGAATATGGCAGATCTTATCTCAATCAATTGTGAAAAAGTAAGATACAATTGTGCAAATTTAGAATACAATTGTGCAAATGTAAAATACAATTGTGTAAAAGTAAAATACAATTATGCCAAAGTAAGGTACGCCAAAAAAACTCCCAATCTCATCACCTTTCTCAAACTAAGAATATATTTCAAAATTAGATTATGAAGTGCACAATTAAGATTATAAATTGCATAAATAAAATGATAAAATGGAAGAATAAAATCATGAAGTGCATTACTAAGATTATGAAGTGCACACTTAAGATTATAAAGTGTAAGAACGAAATGATAAAGTGAATGAATAAGGTTATGAAGTGCAAAATTAAGATAATGAAGTGCATAAATAAAATGATATAGTGCAAAAATAAGATGATGAAGTGCACAATTAAAATGATCAAGTGTAAGAATAATAATATGAAGTGCATGAATAAGATTGTGAAGTGCATAATTAAGATTATAAAATGCATAAATAAAATGATAAAGTGCAAGAATAAAATGATGAAGTGCATGAATAAGATTCTGAAATGCACAATTAAGATTATAAAGTGCAAGAATAAAATGATGAAGTGCATGAATAATAATATTAAGTGCAACAACTCTTTCAAAAAAACATACGAGCTAATTTTTTTTTAAGATGCACCAGCTTAATTAATCTTTTTTAAATCCTTCTCAAGATTGTTGTTGTTTATTTCTAACTTTGCACTAATATATCTTATTACAAGACTCTTATTACAAAATTATGCAAACTATGAAAATTATGCAGTTCAGCCTATGCGGGAATCGGACCCACATCTTTGCACATAAGCAATTGCTCTTCCATTGAGCTAATAGGCTTTTAATAGGCTTGAGTTTTAAAATTGCATTCTTCAGTTTTATATTTGCACTTTTTCAAACTAAAATTGCACATTTAAGTTCTAAAAGTAGGATAGACATGAGCATTTTCAAATTACAACATCAGTGCTTTAGTGACTTAGTCACATATGGCAATAGAATTTGAGGCCTTGAATTTCAGCTAAAATTGCACTTTTTCAAACTGAAATTGCTCTTTTTCAAAATGAAATGGCACTTTTCAGACACATTTAAATCAGAACCAATATATTCATTCGGGAAACAATGAAAGCATAAGCTTTGACAAACCAAAATCAACTTAGAATTCAGATTGTTTTATGAATGAGCAAGTATTCAAAGTTGACAGATTGTTTTATGAATGAAAGCAGAAGCACCCATTCACGGTGAAGAGATATTGAGAGATGCAATTCTTTCAATATTGATAAAAAAATAATGAACAAAACTATGAGAAATCAACACAAGTTTTGTATATTGAGCCACAATGATCAACAAAATACTGAAATCAAGATAAAGTTTTACCTTCATCACACTCATCATCTCTTCAAAAGCTCCAACCTAAAAAATTAAACTTAATCAGGATGGAGTAAATGATTAATTTTACATGGACGGGATATAGAGAATAAAATACATGAATATCTACTTGTTTGGGCATAGGAGACAATTTCCCTGGTACAACATAGGCTTTCCTTAATATATCCTCAAGGTCCTCCTTTAATACATATATACATACAAGTGAGAAAGGTGCGACAACAGGAAAAAGTACCTATTTTGTAGCAATGCAAGAAATTTTCAAATTAAGTTTCAGTCCTACCTTTCTAAAAAAACTGGACGATATGTCTTATTCTGGCCCTTCACAACCAAGCTCTCAGACTGAAGCCAAATATAAGGTTCAAATATTAGAAAAAAATTTCTCAAATATCGCAGATCTGCTGCTCTAACCAGACAATGTAATCAAGTTATGACACTCAGCAGTGAAAAAACAGGCAAGTTTATATGATGCTTAATTTGCTATCATTGTTCACTAGTTTACCTTAACACTGGAAACACTTGTTCTTTATTCTCTTATGAGATCACGTGTCCATTAAAACACCAAAGCTTCAGCTAATAGAAAGTAGGAAATAGCTTCAGACAATATTAACATAAAAAACCTCCTTCATGAATGGTATCGAGTGTCAAAATTAGAGAGAAAACTACAATCAACCAAACCTGAAAAACTGGGACACCAGAAAATGAGCCTTTATAACCTGCTCTCTGCATCTCCTGAGCAACAGAAACATAAAATGCAGTCAGGTGGAAGCCCAGAGCAATATAGGCCAGCATGTAGTAGGATTCACTGGACTTAAATATGTTAGGACTAAAAATGGTTTTAGCCTAACAACAACAATTCACTGGAATTGAGATCAAACAGCAAAGGCAAGCCTCTTGCATTAAAAAAAATTAATCACAACCCTGGACAAAGGCAAATACGCCTCTCACAAAACAAGCAAGTAAATTCTCTGGATGCCTAAAGCATGGTGGAGACCCTCTTATTTATGCTACCCTCCTAGTACTTAAGTCACTGTCAGTTACATTAGAAAATCCCCATCGCAGACCTGGTGGCTTCACTTGCTAGCACCTGGATCACGTCTCCAGCCAATTCCAGAAGCTTCACCAGAGAATACTAAGCAGTTTCTTTCAGAGAAATCATCAAATAATCTTCAGTAACTACTAAGCAGTCTATATAATGCTAGTCCAACAAAGATGTTAGACCAACATCAACATCTTAAGAGAAAATCTTCTTTTAATATCTAGGCTCAAAGGAACTAATGCTAACAATTGAAGCTTCAATAAGCACAAAAACAAACGGGCCTCTTTTAAGTTTCTCCAACAACTAAAATGTCTAAGATGTGCTTGAATGATTCGTAGCATTCAATCACAACACATTATATACAGTTATCTGCACAAATGCATTTCCAAAGAGCAGAATCTTTCTTTTGGAACTGAACTGTCATATCCAATGCTAAATGGAAAAAATTCAGCCCCAATGTCGCAAATTCAGTCCGTCAGCCCCAAAATTCCAAATGGCAATTTCAAATTTCTTTCAGTAACAAGTAAAAGTCTTAAGAATGCATTGAATTCACACAAGCATGAAACAATGAAGAATATTCGATGAAGAAATTAAGAATGAGAAATTCACCATAAACAAACCTTGAATATGGTGATTATCCAACTTGCTTCTATGCTTCTTAAACTATGGATTTGTGTACGAATTAGGAGCAACTAGAACACCAAAAAAAAAAACCTAACACTCAATTTTGTACTAAATTAAGGAGCTAAATTGTAATTCAATCACTAAAACTTATGAATTGGGAGAAATTTTGATTAATTGATCACAACTTCAACCTTATCGAGTTGGATGAATGGCCATGGAAGAGTTCGCCGACTCAATTGAACCTCCAAGAAGGCCGAATCGAAGGCGAGAGGAGGAAGAATCTCTTCATTGATGTTGTTCAGTCCTTTCCTTCGTCATCCGCTTTACAGTCCCAGCGTACGGGAGAAGACGTCCTGGTAGAAGAGAGTGGAGCCGGAGTCTAGGTCGCCAGCGCGGATGAGAGACGGCCTGGCAGGAGAGCGTGTTAGGGCAGGCGAGAGGAGGGAGAGGAAGAACTGATCGAAGAATGGGTTTTTTTGGGGCCGGTCCGCTTCTTTTCTTTTTTCTCTTTTTTCCAGTTCACACCGGTTCAGTTGTTTTTTTTAAAAAAAAAACGGGCGCGCGTGTTTTAGACCACATTTTCACTTTAAGCAAATTTTTCATCTTAAGCCCCATTTTCCCTTTAACCCCACCCTATATATATATATATATATATATATATATATATATATATATATATATATATGGGCGCACTCCGGTGAAAACCAAAATTAGGGTGGTAACCGTGATGAGCAATTTGATTGGTTGGTAGGTCACACGCACCTTACCATCTGTTCAAAACGCGTCAACTAATTCCACTACTGGCCGCGCCAACTTAATTCTTATATTCAGTTGTGGGCTTAATTGGGCCTAATCAACAATTTCCACTGGCCCAAATTCAGTATGCGTTGTTAATTCATACAATTCGCATATTAAATTATTATTTTTGGTGGAAACAATTCACATATTATAGTAGGATATTACTACTACTCGTTGAACCCAAAAAAAAAAAGATTTTTTTTTGTCTTAAAAAAAGATTTTTTTTTATAAACTCGATTTTGAATTAAATAGGTTCAAGTTTTTATTATGATGTATCGGTTCTATTTAACGTAGGTTCAAGATCTTTAAATTTTGAACCCATAATTATATATAGCCCTAAAGTGACATCTTCTCTTATATTTCATGTCGGTTTATTAAGTAGGTTCAAATTTTTATTATGATGTACTGCTTCTATTTAAAGTATTTTCAAGATTTTTAAATATTGAACTCATTTTCATATATAGCTCTAAAGTGACATCTTGTTATCTTATATTTCATGACGATTTATTAAGTAGGTTCAAGTTTTTATTATGATATATTGCCTCCATTTAAAGTAGGTTCAAGATATTTAAATCTTGAACTCATAGTTATATATAGCCCTAAAGTAAAATCTTGCTACCTTACATTTCATGTTAGTTTATTAAGTATGTTCAAGTTTTTTTCATGGTGTATTATCTTCATTTAAAGTAGGTTCAAGATTTTTAAATATTGAACCCATTGTCATTTTTAGCTCTAAAGTGACATATTGTTGTCTTATATTTCATGTCGGTTTATTAAGTAGATTCAATTTTTTATTATGATATATTGCCTCCATTTAAAGTAGGCTTACGATTTTTAAATCTTGAACCCATAGTTATATCTAGACATAAAGTGACATCTTGCTACCTTACATTTCATGTTAGTTTATTAAGTAGGTTCAAGTTTTTTTCATGGTATATTGTCTTTGATAGATTACATGAGCTTTATATTGTATAGTGGGCCAAAAGACCCAAATCCATTGTAACCTATATATATGTTTAATCAATGAATGAAACCCTCAAGAAAGACTTTACAATCAATCTCATGATCTTACATAGTATCACAGCCTAAGATCCCCAAAACCCTAATTTTCATTTCTTTCCAACCCTAGCCGGCCACCCCTTGCCGCCGCCACCCCCCTCTCGGCCACCCATTGCTGCCGCCACCCCCTTCCCGGCCTCCCCTTGCCGCCGACCCCCCCCCCCTCTCGACTCTTCTCTCTATTCCTCTCGTCCCAATGGCCAAACCCACCACCACCAAGCCGCCCTTCCACTATGCTCTCGCAATCTCCAACATAAAAAATTGCATCCCCATCATCCTTGATCATGAATCTAGTTCCTACACCATGTGGTCTCACCTCTTCATAACCCATGCTAAGGCTCATAAGGTCCTCCACCACATTGATTCCTCTAGCGTCCGTCCCACCTCTGAGGACGACGAGCTCTTCGCTCAACTCGACACCATCGTTCTTCAATGGATCTTCAACACCATCTCCAAAGATCTCTTGACAACCATCCTTGGCCCCAAAGACAACGCCTTGGGTGCCTGGACCAAGGTTCGGAATCTCTTTCAAGACAACAAGTCCACCCGTGCCGTCTATCTTGAGCACGAATTCTCAAGTTGCAAGCTTGCGTCTTTCCCGTCGATATCTGCCTACTGTCATCATATCAAAACCATGTCTGATCAATTAGGCGTCGTCGACTCCAAACCCATCGCTACTCGCCTTGTCATCCAAGTACTTTCAAGCCTTCCCTCTCAATACAATGCTGCTGCTACTCATATCCAGCAGACGGAACCTCTCCCCACCTTCGAGAAGACCCGGTCTCAATTGATCCTGGAGGAGACTCGCCTTCACCGTCAGACCACCGACGCCGCCAAGGATAAAACGGCACTGGTCTCGTCAAGCGACATTGACGAGACCTATTCCCCGCAGCGCAGCCGCAACAACGACCAACCTGCATCGAGAGGAAGCGACCGCGGCAGGGGCCGTGGCCGCAGCAATGGTCGTCGGCTGCAACTTTGGTCGGATGCCCCTCGCGCCCCCGGCTTCACCCCTCCCTAGATGCCCTATGGATACCCGCCCTTGACATATCGCCCACCGAGCCCGTATCCTCACCATCAGCAAGGAGCGGGCTTGTTGGGTCCAGCTCCTCGATCCGCCGGACACTAGGCCTACCTGTCTTCCTCTCATCAGGCCTATGCTCCGAATGATGTGCACCATGCATTCTCCTCTATGCAACTAACCCCTCCTGACTCTGCATGGTACGTGGACACTGGCGCGACCTCTCACATGACGAACTCCTCAGGTACTCTCTCCTCTCTTTCTTTTAAGGGTCCTGCACATTCTATTATCGTTGGCAACGGTGGTCGCCTTGCTACTTCGGGTATTGGCCACGCCATATTACCAACCCCAACCAACCCTTTACACATGAACAATGTCCTCATTGCCCCCAAACTTGTCAAAAACCTTATCTTTGTCCGTCGGTTCACCACTGACAATAATGTTTCTCTTGTGTTTGATCCGTTTGGTTTCTCTGTGAAGAATCTTACTATGGGGGTTAATCGCCTGAGATGTAATACCACCGAGGAGCTCTATCCTATGTTGTCGCCCTCACCATCCAGCCCGTCGTGTCCTGTCACCCTTTCGGCATCGTCATCCTGTCTGTGGCATGCACGCCTTGGTCATCCCATTTCTGCAGTTTTAGATTTGCTTTGTTCTAAGAGTCTTGTCAAATGTAATAAAGAGCCTCGCTCTAGTTTATTTTCTTCCTGTCAGTTAGGCAAGCATGTCAGACTACCTTTTCAGCGGTCTTTAAACACTACTTTTGCACCATTTGATATAATTTATAGTGATATTTGGACATCTCATGTGCCTAGCAAGGAGGGTCACAAGTATTAACTTTTTTTTCTGGATGATTATAGTCATTTCTTATGGGTTTTCCCGTTGCATTTTAAGTCTCAAGTGTTTCCTATCTTTGCCAAATTTCATGCTTACGTCAAAACACAATTTCACACCTCCATTAAATATTTCCAATGTGACAATGGCCGCGAATTTGATAACAAAGACTTCCAAACTTTCTTCAACACAAATGGGATCTCCTATCGCTTGTCTTGCCCCTATACTTCCCAACAAAATGGCAAGGCTGAACGAATCATCAGAACCATTACCAACATGATGCGCTCTCCTCTTCCACGCATCTATTCCCCTTCCCTATTGAACTCACGCCTTATCCACCACATGCTATCTCCTAAACATTCTCCCATCTACTACCCTACACCATCGCTCCCCAACTCAGGTACTTTATTGCACCTTGCCTAGGTATGATCACCTTCGTACCTTTGGGTGCTTGTGCTTCCCAAATCAATCCTCCACTGCCCCTCAATAGCTTCACTCACTTTCTTCTGCCTCGATTTCAAGACTCAAAAGCTCATTATGTCTCGTCATGTCACATTTGATGAGTCTCGCTTTCCCTTTTCTTCTCCTCCCCTCCCCTCTTCTACACCTCATGTGTCTCCGTCTGAGTCAGAGTCTTCTTTCCCTCACTTTCTTCTTCCCTAGAGCTCTCCCGGTGCACCAGCCTCTAGACCACACACCCGCAACATATCTGGTGTATTCTGACCTCGTCAAATCGTCTCCATGAACACCACACATCACCCCGCCTCCCCTTACCCTTCATCCTCCCAGATTCACATCCCGCCAGACCCCATGCCGTGGCCGCAGCATGATGTTGGGGCCGCCGCACATCAATTTCCCAAACCCTCTCCCCACCCCTGACACTGGCCGCCACCGCTGCACATCAGTAGGTCGTGGGCATGCCGCAGCCGCAGCACCCCCCCCCCCCCCCCGCCGCATCTCCTGCCATCCTCACTGAATCCAAATCCCCCCCGCCTCAATTGGCAGGCGGCTATGCTCGACGAATACAAGGCCCTTACAAGGAATGGTACTTGGGTTCTGGTTCCTCGACCTCCTGAGGCGAACGTCAATCGCTGCATGTGGCTCTTCCGCCACAAGTTCCGATCTGATAGGACATTGGAGCACTACGAAACCCGTCTTGTGGTCAACGATCGATCTCAGTAGGCAGGTATTGATTGTGATGAGACGTTCAACCCCGTGGTCAAGCCTGCCACTATCCGAGTGGTGTTGAGCTTAGTGTTGTCGCGACATTGGGCTATTCATCAGTTGGATGTCAATAATGCCTTTCTGCATGGCCATCTGAATGAGACAGTTTACATGTTTCAGCTGCTGGGGTTTGCTGATGCTGATCATCCCAAACACGTATGTCTCCTGAAACGCTCTCTGTATGGTCTGAAATAGGCTCTGCGAGCTTGGTTCCAACGCTTTGCTTCTCATCTGCTACGCTTGGGCTTCATTGGCAGCCGCTCAGATACGTCTCTATTTATCTATCACATAGGCTCATACATGGCCTTTTTGTTGCTGTATGTCGACGACATCATCCTCACCGCCTGTTCTGATGCTCTTCAGACGTCTATTATTTCGCAGTTGAGTGCCAAGTTCGCCATGTCAGATCTGGGTCCGTTGTCTTACTTCTTGGGAGTCGATGTTCGGCGTAATGCGTCTGGGTTGTTTCTCTCTCAGAGTAAGTATGCTGCTGAGATTGTTGCTCGGGCCAAGATGAGTAACTGTAAGCCAGTAGTCACCCATGTGGATACATCCAACAAGCTTAGTGCTCATTCTAGTACTTTGTTTGATGATCCGACCTTTTACAGGAGCCTCCCCGGTGCATTGCAGTATCTTACGTTCACCAGGCCAGATATCAGTTATGTCGTTCAGTAGATCTGGCTGTTCATGCATGCGCCCAGGTAATCCCACTTTCAGGCCTTGAAGCGGATCATCCGGTACATCAACGGCACCCTCGAGCTGGGCACCACAATCACTATTTCTTCTAGGCATGACCTCGTTGCTTACACTGATGCGGATTGGGGTGGTTGTCCTGACACACGTCGCTCCACGTCGTGGTCTGCGAAGCGTCAGTCTGTTGCGTCTCACTCCAGCGCCGAGGCAGAGTATAGAGGTGTTACCAACGTTCACTACAAAAAAATCACTTTAGAAACGGCTGATAACGACCGTTCTGTATTCAAACGCATACAGAATAAGAATGATCATTCGTAAGTGCAATTCCTAAGCATGATACTACATGGACATGCTTTTATGCATATGCCGCACCTTCATACTATATGACACATCAGGCAGGAGGTACTGGTTACTGAGTAAGCCCCGGAGGACTTACCTCGCTAGCAAATCGGCAACAGTAGAATCCAGCACACAGTAGTTACAATCACAGAGTATCACCTAGTACATAATGGAATATACATAAGTCTACATCCAACTATTAAGCACTCAAGCACACCTCAATCATTAGAACAAGTAACATATTATGAAAGTCATTTCATCGCATCATCCGCTCCTCAAGACCACATCGTTCTCCATAAATCATTCAACCAATTCCGCATTTTCATATACATCATTTCCGCATATACCTCAACAGTTCATCAAAATCATAAGGCATAATTGTGTGATATGAAATCCTACTAGATCGTCATAATTATCCAACATTTAATCTCATATAATAATTCACCACAAGCCATACTATTAGTCATACATATCATACTATTAATCAAACGATCATACTATCATGCTAGTTAGTCATGAATAAGTGTTATTCCCAAGTTAGTTCTAAAACCGTTTCAAATCCGAATTAAATAGTTAAGAATTCCGACCCTTAAAAATACTCGCTAAATTCCTTTTCCAATTTATTATTTTAAATAACTTTCTAATCTTTAAAATTCTTTTTCAAATTACTTTCAAAATCTATACGTCCAAATAATATATTTTAACCCTCCAATAATATTATAGTTTATTTTAAATACCATAAAATAATTTATTAAACGGATAAACCATAACCAAACCAAACCCATTTAAATCTAACTGAATCGAACTGAACCGAACCAAACCAAACCCATAAATATAAACCCTCAACCAGTCAAGCAAATAAATAATACTATATATAACTGAGGTGGGGCCCATGGGAGTCATCCTCTTCCTCCAAATTCAAAGAGGACTCCCGCCCCGCCATGGCGCCCATGGTTCCTCGGTGCGCATAGGCTCCGCCCAGCTCGACCCTGCTCGAGGCCAGCTCTTCGGCTCTTGCCCATCCTAGCCTACTCAGCCTCGCCTCGGCCTCCTGCTCACAGCTCGCACCCGCTCGCTCGCGCTCTCGGCTCGACGTTGCTCGCTCACGCCTCTCTCTCGAGCTCGCCGGAGTTCTCGAGCTAACCCAATCGTCCCGCACTCAGCCCTCGCTCACTCCCGACTAATCTAAACATCGAAAAAGCCTAAACGAGTATAATTTGGGAGCTCACCGAAATGGATTTTTCGTAACTTCGAAGCTCTCGATTGGAGTTCTGGTCTTCTTCGGTGGCTCGCGATGGATCGTCGGACCTGTACCGGACATGGGTGAGTGTGTTGGTGAAGACTGAAGGCGATTTCGATTGGAAATGAAGGAGAACAACTTACCGGAACGAGGCTTCACGAAATAGAGCAAGGAGGCTGTTCGGTGGCTCGTCGACGGCGCTGGTGGCTCCGGGGCTGCTGGTGGCGCCTTGTCGGATGCTGGCGGCGCTGGTGGTGGTCCAGCAACGACGGAACGGCGGCTAGAGGTGGTGATCGGTGGTGGTTGATGGAGCAGCGGGGAGCTAGAGGTGGCGGCTCGGTGGCGGTTGTAATGGTGATGAAGAACGGGAAATGGTGATGGCGATGAGGCGTGATGAAGATGGTAAAAGAGGAGAGAGCAAAGTGAGGTGATGGTGATCATGAGGGAATGGTGAAGCTGTGAAGGTGAAGAGTGTAAGTGTTTGGAGAACTGAGTCCTTAACGGATCTCAGAGGCCTACTCTTGTATATATATCAATGGGTGAAAACCCGAGGGTACAATGGTAATTGTACATGTATAAATAATATAATGCTAACATCCTCCCTTAGTCGCAGCTAGAGGTGAGCGAATAGCAAGACTGGAACGAAAAGAAGTAAAAAGAGGAGTAGGTAAGCCTTTTGTGAAAATGTCCGCATACTGATGTGCAGAAGGGACATGAAGAACTCAGACCTGGCCTAGGGCGACCTTCTCTCTGATGAAATGGATGTCAATTTCGATATGCTTCATCCGTTGATGCTGAACTGGGTTCGACGACAGGTAAACAGCGGATACATTGTCGTAGTAGACCAATGTAGCCGATCGAAGGGGAACCCGGAGTTCGTAGAGAAGGTTGCGGAGCCAACAGGTCTCAGCGATGGCGTTGGCAACACCACGATACTCAGCCTCGGCACTCGAGCGGGAGATGGTGGCCTGACGCTTGGAGGACCACGAGACCAGATTGTCGCCCAGGTACACCGCGAAACCAGATGTAGAGCGTCTAGTTTCAGGACAACCCGCCCAGTCAGCGTCAGAATAGGCGGTGAGGGAGTCAAACCTGCTGCGAGCGAGATGTAAACCCATGTCAGAGGTGCCCTTGATGTACCTGATTATCCTCTTGAGCGCCTGAAGATGGTGCTCGCGGGGATTATGCATGTATAAGCAGATCTGCTGTACGGCGAAGGCAATGTCCGGTCCGGTGAATGTCAAATACTAGAGAGCACCGGCCAGACTGTGGTAGGCTGTAGGATCCTCAACCTTAGGACTGGAGGCAGCGTCGAGCTTGGACTTGCAGTTGACAGGGGTGGTGGCGGGTTTGCAAGACGTCATGCCGGCCTTGTCGACGATCTCAAGAGCGTACTTCTGCTGATGAAGGAACAGGGTAGTGGGAGTGTGTGACACAGAGACCCAAAGGAAGTAGCTCAGGGAACCGAGATCAGTCATGGCGAACTCTGATCGCAGCAGGGCCATCAGCCTTGACATGAGCGATGTAGAGGAAGTGGTGAGCACGATGTCGTCAACGTACAGGAGAAGATAGGCAGTGTCAGACCCTGAGTGGAACACAAAAAGGGAGTGATCAGACTGACTGCCCTGAAATCCAATGCCAGTGAGGTACGTGGCGAACCATTGATACCAGGCGCGAGGCGCCTGTTTCAACCCATAGAGAGACTTCCGGAGAAGGCAGACGTGAGATGGACGGGTGCGATCATAGAAGCCTGGCGGCTGATGCATATACACAGTCTCCTGAAGGTTGCCGTGAAGGAAGGCATTCTTGACGTCAAGCTGATGGATAGGCCAATCCTTAGTAAGGGCGATGCTTAGAACTGTGCGGATGGTAGCCGGTTTGACGACCGGGCTGAAAGTCTCATCACAGTCAACCCCAATCTCCTGTGACTTGCCGTTGACCACTAGCCGAGCCTTGTGTCGCTCTAGAGTTCCGTCTGACCTGTACTTATGCTTGAACAACCACATGCAGTTAATGATATTAGTGTCCCGAGGCCTTGGAATGAGGTCCCACGTGCCATTTTTAATAAGAGCACTAAACTCATCCATCATGGCAGCTTGCCATGATGGAGTGAGAAGGTTGTATTTGGGGTTTGGTTTGAAGATGCCGGACTGCGACCGGGTCGTCATGGAATGGGCGGGGGGTGCAATCGGAGGTTGGTGGGTAAGAGGGGTTGCCTGCTGAGGGGGAAAGAGGGGGGCGGGGGGGTGCGGCGGGCGCTGCCAGGGGGGGTGTGCCCGCCGCATGGGTTGCGGCGCCCACCGCCAATCGATTTGGGTGGGGGTTTTGGGCGGGGGGTTGGTTCCGGATGATGCTTGTTGGAATAGGTGGCGTAGGAGGGGTGGGAATTCGTCCAAATTGGGTGGTGTGGGTGGGTTGGGGACAGCAGGGGTGGGTGGTGTGGCGAAGGGGAAGGTCTGTTCGTCGAAAATCACATGGCGCGAAGTGACAACCCGATTTTTATCCAAGCGAAGACAACGGTAGCCTCGATGGTGTGGGGAGATGCCCAAGAAGACACATTTAGTGGATCGTGGGGATAGCTTGTGAGAGGCAGTGGCAGTCATGTTGGGAAAACAGAGACATCCAAACACTCTAATGTGATCGTAAGAGGGGTAGCGCTTGTAGAGTGCCAAGGTTGAGATGGAGTTGCCAATGGCTTTGGATGGAAGTATATTGTGGAGATAGGTGGCCATGCGGAGCGCCTCAACCCAAAAGGGGAGGGGGAGAGAGGCGTGATGTAGGAGGGTTCTAGTTTTGTCATTGAGGGTGCGGAGAATACGTTCCGCTTTGCCATTTTGTGGAGAGGTTTGGGGGCATGAGAAGCGGAGTGATATCCCATTTTGTTGACAAAAGGAGCGGACAAAATTGTTGTCAAACTCTCCTCCCATGTCGCACTGAATAGCCTTGATGGGCAAAGTGAATTGAGTGCGGACAAATGTGTGAAAATTGACAATGTGACTTTGTGTTTCCGATTTGTGACGTAGGGGAAAAACCCAAACAAAATTGGTGAAATCATCAAGGACAACCAAATAGTATCGAAAACCACTAGCACTTGAAATAGGAGATGTCTACAAATCACAATGGAAAAGATCAAAAGGTGCAAATGTACTAGAATGAGAAATGCTAAAAGGGAGACGCTTGCTCTTGGCGATTTCACAGGAAATGCAAACGCCAGAGGCTTTATTACAAAAAATTAAATGACTAGTGTGGAGACATTGGAGCACGTGGTCGCCGGGATGGCCAAGACGAGCGTGCCACAAGTCAGAACGATGGGTGACGATGGCGGTGGGGGCGGTGGGAGATTGTGGGCGAGCTTTGGTGATGGGGTAGAGGTCGCCAGAACTATTGCAGCGCATGATTGGGGTCCCCGTACGAAGATCCTTCACAAGAAAACCAAACGGGTCAAATTGGACAGCCACGTGATTATCGACGGTAAATTAACGAACAGAAATGAGGTTTTTAACAAGGTCAGGGGCAAGCAGGACTTTGTTGAGGCGTAGGGGTGGGGCATTGGGAAGGGTTGTGTGACCCGAACCGACAATTTTAAGAGACTCGCCGTTTCCGACATAAATAGACGGTAAAGTGCTCGAATTAAAAACAGTTTGTAGGTTACCTGGTGCGTTCGTCATGTGAGAGGAGGCCCCGGTATCCATGTACCAGTTGTCGTCCGGCTGCTGGAGTCCCATGGTGGAGAAAGCGGCGGAGAGGTTGGTGTGCATGGGGTGCGCTGGAGGCTGCTGTGAAGCGTACATCGCCGGGGATGGGGCCCGCTGCTGTGGCGGACGCTGCGTGTAGGCCAACTCTGGCGGGGGGTATCCCGCCCACGTCGGATAAGGGTAGGGCGGCGGAGCGGGGGATCATTGCTGCTGCGGGTACCACTGCCCTAGCGGCCGCTGCCGCGACGGCCGCTGTTGTTGCCGCCTCTGTCGCGTCCTCCGCGTTGTTGGGGTTGTCTGGGTTGGGTGTGGGGAAGAGGGTCCGGGGCTATGAAATCCTTGGCGGAAACAAGGACATGGGAAGGGCCCTGGGGGCGTCCCTAACGGCTCTCCTCCCTGGAGAGCATGCTGCGAGCCACCATGAAGGTCGGAAGTGGCGATGTATTGCTGATCATGCCACCGACGACATCAAATTTAGTGGAAAGGTCGTTGATAAGTTGAAGAACAAGGCGTTCTTCGCTAACTCTGTGCCCAACATCGCCTAGTTGATCAGCGATGGCTTTGATGGCGAGGCAGTAGTCAGAGACGGTGGAGAAGCTATCCTGACGAGTGTTGATGAACTTGCCCTCAAGATCCGCTGCCCTAGCGGATTGATTGTCATGGAAGAGGCCCTTTATGCGGAGCCAGACATCACGGGCGGTAAAGTTTGGTTGGAGGAAGGTAATCAGGACATCCTCGGAGATGGTGGCATAGATCCATCCAAGAACGATGGAGTCAAGGCGGTTCCAGAGGGGCTCAGGGACATCAGTCGGACGATCAGAGCCGTCGATGTGGGTGATGACGTCGTGAGCCTTAGAGGCGGTTTGGAAGAGCTCCGCCCATGTGTGGTATTGGACCTTTTTAAGATCTAGGGTTAGGGGAATCTGATTTTTGATGTTGGTGACGGATTGAGCGGAGTGAAAGGGGTTTTGTGGTGGTGGTGGAGGGTTAGGGTTGGGTGGAATGGGGTTAGGGTTGATTGGGTTGATAATCTCGTCGGTAGACATCGAGAAGGGGTGGGAGATTGCGGCGGAAGGGAGAAAGGAGGAACAGGGGGTGGCGGCGGCGGCTGTAGGGAGCGGCGGCGGCGGCTGGGCTGGCGACGGCGGCTAGGGCGTGGCGACGGCGGCTTGGGGCTGCGGCGGCTTAGTGGATCGTTAGGTGTGAAACAAAAATTAGGGTTTCACACAAAAGTTTGATACCATGTAAGTGTTTGGAGAACTGAGTCCTTAACGGATCTCAGAGGCCTACTCCTGTATATATATCAATGGGTGAAAACCCGAGGGTACAATGGTAACTGTACATGTATAAATAATATAATGCTAACAAAGAGGAGATGGCGTGGGATCGATGGTGAATCGGGATGGTGAGGGTGACGGGGTAGGGGGTGAATCTGAAAAGTATGGCGAGTGATTGGAGTGGTTGGGGATGAGTGTTGAATTGGTTAATAAATATCCGGAATTAAATTCTGAATATGTGAATTTTGGATACTAAAATTAGTTCTCGAATGTTAGTTTTTCTGACTCTCGCTTTCTCGATCGATTAGATTTTTAAAATAGACAAGGATATCGCCATCCGATAATTATTTTAAATTTTCATCGGAATCCGCTAAACGAGTTTTAAAACCGATTATATTTCATTTTTAATTCTCTTTTTCCGAAAAATTATGATTCGAAAATTCAAGCCTTTACAAAGAGAGCCCTAGGTCACCGGAGTAAAACAAGAGCCGGACCTAGAGGAGCACTTGGAGAAGAGGGCTCGGCAAAAAGAAATGAACCGGCCCCTAGAGAAGAGCTTCGACGCTCAACCTGGAGAAGAAGGAGGAGGCCCGCCTGTCCTTGAATCGGTGACAGCCTTGGTCAGAGCTCTCGCTAGTTCTCAGGGTTCCATACTTGGATTTGCTATCTGATTTGGCCTTCTTCCAATTTTTTCTTTGAATTATTGGTTCCTGAGGGGGTCTTTTAACTTAGGGGATCACATGGGCTGCTCAGTCTGCTCTTGGACAAGGTTTAGGGTTTCAATATTTGAATTGCTATCAAATTTGGGTTTTTTACTTTCTTTCTGCGTCTCTTTTGACTTTATTATAGGTTTGAGCTCAATTGTAGTTGTTGAAAATAGCGATTATACTAGTAGATCCTTCATGGTTCATGTCGTTTCTTATATCTTTTCAAATGATGCTCTGATATCTGAATGGGTGACAGATTTTTTTGTTGTTAGGAATTTCTGTTTGCTTCAGTTCAGAGGCAATTTCTATGCTTATTAAATTTCAAAGATTCCAATTTTATTCAGAGGTTTGGATAGTAGAATGTGTTATACATTTAACTTTTGTGCTACTTATGCATCTGTGAACTACGCTTGAGTGTTCTACTCCTTGATCCAGCAACCAAAGGTCTAACGAAATATGCATCCCACTTCTTGATCTGTTTTTTGTATATTCATCCCACTTTTGTTCTTTCCTCAGTCAATGCTTATGCTTAGATTTATTTTTTACATACACCTTTGCTAGTTCCTCAACTCATTTTGCTTGAGATGAGTATGATTTATAGCTCAATTTTCTGCGAAATTTATCTTATTGCTCAAATCATAGAAGTAAGTTTTTGCGTGGAGTTGGCGATCTTTGACCGAAACTAATTTGTTTTCCCAAATCTGGATTCACCAACTGCAATCCAACTCAAAACCCCCAATTCGAAAAATTCCCTAAATCCCCAAACCCTAAATCTCCCACCAAACCAGTTTCAAAGGGAAGAATACTTACCTCTATGGCTCTACCGGTGTTACCACGACCTGCTCCACCCTCGACGGGATCCTCTTGTCGGCGCGCGTTAGCCCCCCTCGTCGGTGTCAATCTCCTCTTGTCTCCCTCGGCCCTCTCCCCCTCCCAAAGTAATCTTCCCGACTCCACCTTCTCCTTCGGGATCTAGTCGGCGCCCGACTACCCGCCTTCCTCTTCTTCGTGTTCGATCTTCTTGTTCTTCTATTCGACCTTCTCTTCCCCTTCTATTCCACACTTCTTTCCTCCCCCTCCTACGTTCGACGGCTAGACCTTCTCTTCTCTCTTTTCTTTTCTTTTTTTTTTTTAAATAAAAACTTAACAGAGCTGTTACACTTAACACGGGAAGGGCACGAGGTGAAATATTCTTAAAACTCAAGGGTACCGGGCGAAATTGGATAAACTTTTGTACACCGCGCGAAATACCTGATACCTCAGGGGTACCATGCGAAATTTTCGAAGATACACTCTTACCCATGACACAATCACCAGTTGCTGGCTCGCTTCACATCCCAGATCTAGGGACTTAGATCGATTCCCGGCGGCGATTTAAAGGGCTTATCGAAGGCTAACGGATAACGATGGGGGAGTAGCAATAGAAGGGTCGGAACCACCGAAGAGCAGCAATAGGAGAGTCGATCCCTCCTCTAAATCATCGTCGCCGCCCGCAATTTGCCTGCGCAGCAGAGGAATCGGTCGCACGGTTCAATGGCGGTTGCCTAGGACGGAGGAATCGCCTCCTTGCCGGCCTTCAATTCGACTTCCCACCTCCGATTAGTCTCCTCGCCTTCGCCTGGCCTCAGCGGCGAATCACCTCCTCGCCTCCACATCGCATGGGCTCTCCGCCATCGACCTTCTTCAATCGCCTGGGCTCTTCGCCTTTGACCTTCATCAATTGCCTCGTTTGCCCTTTCTTTCTGTCTAATGTGAGGTTGAAAAGGATGAAGATAAAGGGTAGGGTTTGTTTACATGCGCTTAATATCGATGTGGAAGGCTGTTATTTTAAATAAAATTACAATTAATTAACTATATTTGATTAATATCAGCCATCTGATTTCCCTAAATCAAATATTAA
Organism: Persicaria tinctoria; assembly: GCA_037127255.1. Classification (NCBI taxonomy): domain Eukaryota; kingdom Viridiplantae; phylum Streptophyta; class Magnoliopsida; order Caryophyllales; family Polygonaceae; genus Persicaria; species Persicaria tinctoria. The sequence continues at coordinate 36,253,993 of JBANSL010000019.1, read as the reverse complement.
TTTCTACAAATATTAATTTCTCTTATTTGATCCCCCCGTACATTCTATTCCTACAAATATTAATTTCTCTTATTTCAATATAAGATTACAAAATGCAACAAGAATGTCACATCACATTTTTTGTCTTTATTTTAAAAAGTGAAAAATATGAGATTGCAAAATATAAAGTGAACAAATAATACAATAAAGGTTATTATTAATAAATGTGCATTTTCATAATGTAAAGTAAGTTTCCTACCAAAATTGTTTTTATGGCCTGCTATTTTTATGGCGGTTTTGTACTTTAATGCGAAATGTGTCATTAAAAGCCTATTGGCTCAAAAATGGTATAATGATGTGCTCACATACAAAGATGCGAGTTCAAATTCCACATAAGCTATTTATGGTTGTCTTCTTTTTGTTCCCCTTTATGAATAAGATTATAAAGTGCAATAATAAAATAATAAAGTGCATAAATAAGATGATAAAGTATAAGACTAAAATGATGAAGTGTATGAATAATAATATGAAGTGCATGGACCAGAGTATGAAGTGCATAATTAAGATTATAAAGTGCATAAATAAAATGATAATGTGCAAGAATAAAAGGACGATGTGTATGAATAATAATATAGCATTATGTTGTGCAAATATAACATTATTTTGTTCAAATATAACATTATGTTATGTAAATATCACATTATATTGTGCAAATATAACATTATGTTGTTCAAATATTGTACTATGCATACATAATTTCATATAATGATAAAGTGCAAGAATAAGATTATAAAATGCACAATTAATATTATGCATGAATTGCACTTTTATCAGAAAATAATAAAAAAAAACTATTAAAATGAAGCAATTTAGCATATGTAGGATTCGAACCCACATCTCTGAGCATAAGCACATTGCTCTACCATTGAGTTAATAGGATTTTAAGGCTTTAATGAGAGCTAAAATAGATATAGAGAATCAAATACTTTTTCTTTATCATATAACATTCAAAAGTGCAAACAAAAAACACAAATATTCGTGCAATTTTATAAAAATATTATGCAAAAATAACATGCACGACATATCTTCATTGATGGTCCGCACCTATTGGCGTTTGTCTTTGTTTAATTAGTCCTTAGAACTTTGGATTTGGGCAGACACCTCCAATGCAGATACCTTTGTCTTTACGAGATACATAATGAAATAGTCATTATTTCAAAATCTAGGAAATTAGTAACCAATTCAAACATCATATAAATCCTACCGCTAAATCGCCACAGTTATGAAACTCAGTCAATCAATCGGATCCAAAAGCCCAAACGTTTAAAAAATCCAAAACCGGAATGAAATCATCTCTAGGCTAAAATAAATTTGAACGATGATCCAAAATTAGCAGAAATCAACAATATTAAAGAAAGGGAAATGGAATTCAAGCCGTTCAGAGAGAGAGAGAGAGAGAGAGAGAGAGAGAGAGAGGAAGGACCTCAGTAACAGATTCGTCGTATATATTCTTGACGGAGTGGTGATCCAGTAAATTGGCCTTCTTAGGGTTCTTCGCAAGGGATGAATTGGAGTAGTGGTATGTCTTATCGTTTTCCATTACGTGTTAAGTCGAGACGAAATCGGGAGGAAAGTTGATCCAGATCGATGATCGGCGGAGCGAGAAAAAGGTAAAGACCAAGTGAAGAACATATATAGATTTGTGTAGATCGAGGGTGAAGACCGATGAGAGTCTCCTCCGTCCCTCGCTGACTTCCGCTTGAGAGAGAAGATCAGAGGAGATCTGGACAAGGGTTTTCAAACAAATACAGCTTGGGGCTATTTTGTTCCGTTGAGTTGGGCCCGATTTCATTTTTTTTAAATTAGACCTATTTATATATTAAGACCCATTTACATGATAAGCACTATTTTCATTTTAACCCCTCTCTTTATATATGTTAGGATAAAACTCATAAAAATTGGTACCATAAAAGTATCTTAGAAATAATTTCATAAAATTATTATTTTTAAATCTCCTTTAAAGTAGCATATATAGATATGGATATTTTAAATCACTCTTATTGGTTAGTAAAAATAATAATATCATTTTAACTTTGTTTAAAAAAAATTGATAATATCATTGCAGCTTTGGTAGACATTAGATTGGCGAGATTTAATGTTTTGAATTAAGCCTAATAGTTAGTAAATGTGTTAAAAAGATTTACCTATATATTTAGAGAAAATTTGTTGGAATATCACCCTAGCCTACTCTAATTAGCCTAATAGCATAGTAACTTTATTAATTGGCCGTTCCAACACCCATTTAATGTTTTTTAAGTCTTTAGCCGCTTTACCTTCTGCTCTCACCTCTCTCCAGAAAATCGCCATAGCTGAGAAATCCCACTCCCAGGTGATGGCGCTTCATCATCTTCTTCTTCGATTCCTTCTCTTCCAGTCGTTGTTATCTTCCGATTATGCAGTATCTGTCCTCTCCTTCTCTAACTGCTCTCCGTTTTCTTTTTTTTTTTCTGCATTGTAGTCGTTTTCTGGAATTGCATTTCCCTCGTGGTTTTGTTCGTCCATTTTCATGACCGATGGAAGGTTCTCCAGGTATAGATCCGTTTATCAATGTTTTTTTCGTTCAAACCTACTGTGTATTCGTACTCTGTATTCGATTTTATTTTTGATTTTTTTGCTTTTCGAGTGTTTTTTGGTTTTTTAGTCGAGTTAGGGTTTTTGAATTGGTTGAGTGTTGTGGCCATATCTTGTAATCTGTGGTTCATTCCTTGTGTTTGGTGCCATTGAGTAGCTTATAGTCCTCTTGATTCAACTTATTAGTGCCCACTTTAGTGGAAATTGCTGTTGGTTCCGTTTATTCCTTATTTATATAGGTGTTGAGTTGGTAGTTTTGTTTTATTCTTAACTTTTGGTGCAGGATTCCAGATTGTGTGTTCTGTATTCATGCATATCTTTGTTTATTTTGTGTTGTTGATGGGTTTTTTGGTTGTTTTGCTTGAATACAGATAAGTCATCCTTGATGTTTGTATTAAATTTTCCCATTCAAACTGAATCCATGCATATCCATGTTTTGGTGACATCTAGTAGTTCCTGATGTGTGGTGTCATCATCTTTGATGTAAATGTTCACATCCATGTGACCTAGTGGTTGATTACATAGATGGCATCCAGTTGCCTTTCCCTTTTTGATGTGTGTGAACACAGTGATGGCATCTAGTTGTCTTTGTGTATGGTTTTTGGTTCCATGTAGTTGTTTTTAATGTTGTTACCAGTTTGTTTTATTTCTTTTAATTAGGTAACATTTTGTAGTTATTTTTGATGAAATAATGTCCTCATCTTAACTTGTCTGCATTTACTGTTAATCTGTCATTCCTCTTGTTGTTTTCAGCCATCATGCTTACTGCTGGTGATGACAGAGGGGACTTGTCCTATCCCTTCTATCATCTAGTTGTCTTAGTCTTATTGTTGTGTTGAAGACAGTTGTGGCATCTACTTGTAGTTTTGTCCATCTATTTGTTTGGTTGGTCCATGTCGTTCTTATTAATGTTGGTGCCAGTTTGTTTTAGTTACTTTGGATGAAATAATGGTCCTTTTACAAATTGTCTGCACTTGCTTATACTTTGTTATTTGTATTGGTGATTCCAGCTCTCATGCTTACTAATGGTGATGACAGAGGGGAATTGTCTTATCCGGTTTGTCCCTTCCCTTCCTTTTCTCTCTTTTTTACTTTGTGTGTTTTCTTGTTATATGATGCTTATCTTTTTATTTAGGGTATTTATAATAGGTGTCTGTTATATGTAGGTGTTTGAATATGTTCGTCCAGATCATCTTACTTATCATGGGAAGTATAATCTTTACTCCCGGGTTGATGTGCTTCCTATTATAGAGAAGGAACTGTCTGCTACTGATTGGTCATCACTGTCGTCCTCTTTTCTTCGTCGTATTATATGGTTTGGTAATAATATGAGATTGTCCCAACAGCTTTTGAATCATTTCATGATTAATGAACTGAAAACCTCAAAAATTCGGGAAATGTGGTTTAAACTGGAATCATCCCATCCGTGTCGTTTTTCACTGTCTGAGTTTGCTGCTGTAACTGGTCTGAAATGTCACTCTGATCACACTGTTGCCATCCCTTCTGTCAGTACCAAATCTGTTTTGGGTGTAGATAAAATTAAGTTTGATGCGTTGGTAGCTCTTTTCCTTAAAACACCCAAAAATTCTCCAAAGAAGCTTCTCATTGCATATATACTGATTATTGATGGGATTTTGTTACCCCATAGGGATAGAGTTGTTAGGGATCAGGTTGTTGCACTTGCTTCTGATCTTAGTCGTTTAAATGATTATCCATTGGGTAGATTAGTGTACGTAGATACTATCACATCCTTGATGAAGGTCAACCGTTTCTCTTCTCGTAAACTTGCTAAGCTTTCTAACAAGACTCCCAAGAAGTCTAGTAAGGAGAAAGTTTCAAAGGCAAGGTCTGGCTATAATCTTTTAGGGTTTCCACTTGCTTTGCAGGTTTGTCATCTATTCTAATATGTCCTTAGATTTTTTCCATGAAGTTACTGTATTATTTTTTTTTATTATTTTCCATCGGTTTTCTTACATTTTGGCATCCTTATGTTGTTTTTATCCCAGGTGTGGATCTTGGAGGCTTTTCCCAGGGTCCCAAGCATCATTAACTGCACCTATGTGCCAGATGACAACGATAGGTCTTTCGTGAAATGGTCTTTGCCATCTTCTAAGAACATCAGTGCTCGGATTATTCAGCTTGGATTTGCTAACACTCGCATGGTATTTTTTTTCTTTGTTCCAGTTTCATTTTCTTTTTAGTTGTCATCTACTTTTACCTTATATCATATGTGGATTATGTTGTCTATTATGGCATGGTGACATATTTTTTTAACTTTGTGCATTTGAAGGATAAGACCTATCCAACCTATGGCGAGTATTTGGACTGCCCGTTGATGTGTTTATCTGGTGAGAAAAAGGATTCAAAGGTTGATGCATATCTCGAGTGGTTGACTCAAAAGGCATCTGCAAGGGCACCTATCCCAGCTACATAACCCATTGTCGATCTCACTCTGCAAAACAGTCACTCCCCTGGAGTTTTTGATCAAGTGGTTACGTCTGCAACTCAGAATATGGTTGTTTTCTCTCCTAATTCGGTAGCTACACGCACACGATGTAAGGCGTCATCTCCTTCTGTTGTGCTTGCATTGCCGGGTCCATCTAGGAAGCGGAAGAGCTCTATGTCCCCTGCTGTTGTGTCTAACCAACAACAGGATGCCTCCTCTGATTGTGTTGAATTGGCTGCTCCATCTAGGAAGCGCAAGAGTTCGATTTCTCCTTCCGTTGTTTCTGGCCAACAACATACGGAATGTGTTGCTGATGCCATCGTCTCCAAACGTAAACCTGGCTCTAATCTGTCTGCTGCAAAGGTTTCCTATCACAACAAGAAACTCAGTCTTACTCATGCTATTGTTGCTGCCAAGTTGAAGGAGGTTGCTTCGGCTATGTTGAGTGAGATGGCTTCTGATAAGGTGAATGAAGTTGCTTCTACTGGTCTTCCTGCATCATTTGGAAGTGTCCCATTGGTTGGACCTGAGAAGGTGCAGAAGAAAAGAGATGAAGGGCCAGCTGTGGACAATGATATGGGTGGCAACCCTGGAATATCTCATCTGGATACAGAGTGTCTACCCCGGATTACACAGCATTTGGCGTTGATTGCCCAATGTGTTATGCGTGCTGAGGCGAGAGTTATGACTGTGAAATCAGCGGTCAATGCCATGTATTCCAAGTTAGATCTTGTTCAAGCAGATTTCGATTCCCTACACTCCAAGTGTGAATCACTACAGTATACAGTTGATTCCCTTCACTCCAAGCACGATGATCTTGCATCCAAGGTTGACCTCATTCTCTCACTTCTCTAGTCCAAACATTGTGCTTCTAAGACCCCCTTTACTGGTAAATCTGATCACAATGTGGAGTCCAAGATGCCATGCCCTGATAATGAATCTCCTTCTCTCCCTATTATCCACATTTCTGATCCTACCTCACAAAACTCCCCCTCCCCACAGTCCTCTGATCTTCCCAAGAGTAAAACTTCCCCCAAGCCTAAGGGTTTAGTTGCTCCGACTAGAAGATCTACTAGGGTTGCCAAAGTGGATACGTCATTGGGGTCTCCCTACACTCGAGGTTTCAAGAAGCGTGCAATGCTAAAGAGGCCTAAGCATTCGTATTACGAATTGGAAGATCGAAAACAGTTTTATGATTGGCTCAATTCAGACGAGTAAGTGGTTCCTTCTTCTTGCATTTTCACATGTGTTTTATCCTTTGCTTTCAATACATATATTTGTACTGATTTATCATTGTTCATCTTTATTCTTTAATTTGCACTTTTACTCACTTTGTCTGTTTTTATTTTTATTTTTTGTGGCTTTTGTGTTGCGTAGCGATGACTGTCCTCAGATTCAAGGCAATGAGATTTTGATGGAGAAGTCATTCTTCTCTGAACTTGTTGGGAAGCATCAGTGGCTTCGTGATGACGTAAGTATCTTGTGTTATTGCAGTTTTCATTTTTAGCCTTATTTTATTTGTTGGGTTATATATTAATGTGTCATCATTATTTATGTGTGTTTAGCATATAGGAGAGGTATTGTCTCACTTTAGGAAGTACATTGCTGACAATGGTGAGAAATACAAAGGGATTGTGATAATGGATTGGGTGTGGTCTGCAAAGTTCACCAATGGTTTTTTCAAGCGCCATAAAATGGGAATAATGCCTTTTACATCTGCTTTTTTTTTGGTATGTTCACGGGTTGTTGCCAAGATTCTGTGGGAAGTCTTGGGTTGATGCAAATACTGTCTACGCACCTTTTAACATCCAAAACAAACACTGGGTGGCTTTGCAAATTGATTTGATCCAAGGGAAAGTGAATGTGTGTGACTCCAGCACTTTTATTTACTCTGAGGAGAAGCTGCAGACACATCTGGAACCGCTCTGTGCTATGCTACCTGCAGTTCTGAAAGAATCTGGCCTGTTTTCACATCTGGGAGACATCATTGAATCTCCTTTCAAACTTGAGCGATTCCGTGATCTCCCACAAAACAGCGATGGGTAAGTGCATTTGTTATTTTGAGTCTTGTATGAATTTATTTTTGTCTGATGATGCCTTTTCATTTGGTCTTGCACTGTGTTTCCTTTTTAGTGGTAGTTGTGGTGTATTTACTATCAAGGCCATTGAAGAGTTAGCTTTTGGTCAGAATATATATGCATTTGATGACGACCACGTCCAAGCATACCGTGAGAAGCTGGCCATCGAGCTGTATAAGAAGTGTTTGACCGTGTCTTCTATGTAATCTGTGTGTTTATCTGTTGTTCTTTGATTTGGATACTCGTACTGGCGGCTATTATAAGCAGTTTAGAGCTTGTATGCTCTGATTTTGTAACTACTTTACCTAGGTGGCATTACGTAGGACCTGATAACCCAACAATACTTAGCCGTTAGAGCTTGTATGCTCTCATTTTGTGCTTATGACAACTGTGCGTATTTTATGGTATCTACCACTTGTTCAGTTTCTAAGAACTACTGATTTAGAGCTTGTATAATCTATTGTCAATCAGAATTCCATTGTCTTTACAGATTTTCCACTTTGTTTTTGTAATTGCATTGTAATCAATATAACAGTCCCTTATTTTGGACAAAATCTCAGTCCAAAGTTGTGTCACAACCTCAGCTCCGAAGGGACTCACTGTTATCACAACATATTCACCACTCTAAGTCGTTCAGATGCCAACAAAAGTGTATGAACTCATATCCAACTTAACATATACATTCATTACTAAGTATAAACTGAAAATCCATGTAAATTCTATGACTATATGCCAACAAACATGGTCACCATGTATCTACCAAGATCTTATTATATTGTCCTATATTTAAAAATAAATTCTAAAGACTTGACAAATCATATCTAATTTCCTATAAAATCTCATGTTTCATCCTCTATGTATGAACTGATTGATGCTTTGGCGGGGCATGTTATCTTGTTATGGCCTTTCTCCCCGCAAGCGCCACACTTGTATGTCACGTTCCGCTTTTTCCGTTCCCCAAACGACGGAATCCTGCATTTTTTTGGCCTCCCAATCTTCTTCCGGACTGTTGGAGGAAGACATTTGATGCTTCTGATTTCGTTTGGGACGTACCAGTTGTCCTCACAAGGCACCGGGTATATGGTTTCTTGGTATGCCAAGCACCAAGACTGAATCTTGTAGTATTCACTTACAAAATAAGTTATATTTAGCTTCATCCGCTGAATTACAGCAATAGCATGGACACACGGCATATGATCGACATCAAACACCCTGCAGCTGCATGTCCTACGCCCCAAATCAACCACTCCTGTAAATTTACCCCCATCTACTTGATATTCTGTCTCATTCAACACCTTCACTTCATACCTTCCTGGCCGGTCATACCTTGCTTGCAAAATCTCTTTCACTTTAGGGGGCAAATCAGTGGTCTTTGACGCTGCTTCTCTATGCTCAGTGAACCAGTCTGCCATTTTGTTTCTGATATACTGAAACAGCGCAACAATGGGGTATCCTCAAGCTTCTTTCAATATTGCATTTATACACTCTGCATTATTTGTTGTCATAATATTGTACCTGTCTCCCTGGAAGTGTGCCCTTGCCCACTTCTGAAAATCTGCGTCCTCTAGGTACTTGCCAATCTCCTTGTTGATGTTGCATATGCTTTGGTAGCTGGCTTCAAATTCCCTTAGTGTGTAGCTTTTTGATGCTCTGGTGACAAAGTGGTTGACCCCTCGGTTTTTTAATCTTGCCTTTATATTCTGTTTCAAATGTCGTGTGCATATCACATGCTTTGTTGAACTGTATACTTCAATCACAGCTTTGCTGATGCTTGGGTGCCGATCAGATGCAAATACTAGCTCTATTGAGTCTGGTATCATGAGAGCCAATCTCTGGATGAACCACTTCCATGCACTGTCGTTCTCTGAGTCCGCCACTCCAAATGCTATAGGGTACACATGCCTGTTGGCATCCTGTGAAGTTGCTGAGATGAGAACTCCTCGGTATTTTCCATGTAAAAATGCAGCATCCACCATGATAACCTATGAAATGCACTTTACCTTTGTTACATTATGTTAATTATAAAATGTTTATTATAGCAATTTATTTCGTTCTTACCTTTCTCATCGCTTGGAATCCTTTAACGGAAGCTCCGAATGCTAGGAATGCATACTTGAATCTGCTGTAGCGATCAATCTCAAGGCATGCATATGTACCTGGATTTACTTGTTGCATAATGTGGAAGTAGGAAGGTAACATTTCGTAGTTTCCCTCTGGAGTCCCTCTTATCATGTTTTGTGCTTCTTCTTTTGCTTTCCAAGCCTTCCAGTAGCTCACCTCTTGCCTAAATTCGTTTTGCATTGCATTTTTTATTTGTATGGCATCTGGCCCTTTTGCCACCCCTTCATACCTTCATTCATTACACATAGACACAACTTCAGTGTTTCAACTATTCCAGTAGGTAATGCAGTAAATGTGTGTTTACAGATGCAATTATATTGAATAATTGATGACATATAAGTAGTAAATAACATGATTTTTTTATAGATTATACCTGATCTTCATCTTTTCTGCTATAGCTTGGTATGATGGTTTCCGTCGTTCCTTACACCTAGCTGAGAATGAACATGTGTGCTCTTCGTTCATCCTTCTTACTTCAAAGTAGCTTGAATTCTTCAAACATGTAGCTAGCATTGACCACTTGCAATCAGCATCAATACACACAACCTTGTACTTTGTTGTTGTTGATCTATCCACTCGAAACTGGAAGTTCTCCCTAATTGCCATGTTAGCCACTGCATTCTTTAGCTGATATTTTGACTCAAAGATCTGCCCAACATTAATGAAATCGAGGTCATCTATCTCATTCTCACTGATGCCTTCAGTTTGATATCTGTCATGGTATGCTCCTATCTCTTCATATGCAAAACTAGTAGTAGCAAGAGCCAAGGTGTCATCAACACTTGTATCTTGAATGCAATCATCAGAATCTGTCACCACACTTGTTTGTTGAACTGAATTTGTTATATGATTCCCAGTCATCCTTTTCTTTGCTAACACATTCAACGGCAATGACCAAGCTACTTGAGGTGAATCATTTATATCCATGAAAGTCCTTAGATCGTCATCTTTGCTGATTATGAACGGATCTTTCAACTTTTGCAAAGGATGCAAGTGGCTTAACTTGACCTCATATGTAGCTAGGCAAATATCGAATCTACTACCAATCAGCTCTGTCAATGCTTGCAATTCAATAGTGTGGTTGATGACAAATGCCTTAGATACAATTTCACCAACATACTCGCAATATCCATTAATCATCCTCAACTCTCCTCCAAAACACACTTTCAAAATTTTCAAATCCATAGCGCAGCACCTGTTTGCAATGAATTCAGAGATTCCAATGTCACAAAAAACCAACAGATTTGGGATTCATCATCAAATTATGTATCCAGACACACAGATCGACAATTCAATATCCTATTACCCCGCACAGACAGATTCCAAATAACGATTTACTCTATATTGGTAAACAGCAATTAACCCCTAGACTATTGAATTCATAATTTAGATATGCAATTCATAGTCATACATCCAGATTTAGGTTGAAAGTTACGCGACATACCTTGATTCGTGGATCAAAATTTCGCGAAATTGATTCCTGCTTGTCCAGATTCCATGTACACTAATGCTCGAAATCTTCTCCTTGATGCTTTGATTCCTTGCAATTGATGAATGAATCCGAAATTCTGTGCAGATTGGCTATGGCTGTTTCATCGACATATCCAGAAATGGAAATTCGAGGTGGACTCAGACGATGAATTCACATGTTTGATTCATATTGGACTTCGGTTTTCTTCCAGGAATCTATGGATGAAAGCTTGATTCCAGTGATTCAATCGTTATTTTTGGTTGATTTTACGATCGTCATCGCAGCTTTGAACAAGCTTTCGAAGCTTCTGTCGATATAAAACTGATCTAGATGGGGGGGGGGGGGGGACGCGCGCGTGGGATGGGTTGTTTTAGGAGGGGGTGTTATGCTACCTAATTAATTTTATTGGGCTGCTATATAGTTAATTGCATCTTCCTAATGTGCTAGCTGCCAAAAAAACCCATATATTTATAGTATACATTAGATTGGATTTAATATTTTGATTTAAGCATAATAGTTAGTAAATGTGTTGATAAAAAGAAAATAAATGTGACTGATTTCAAGAGATAAATGGGATGATTAAAAAATAAAAATAAAAGAAAAAAGGAGCAAAAAAATTGAAATGGAAAAATGTAATTGGTGAAAATCCTAAAATGAAGATAGGATTGACACGTAAACGTAAAAGTCTTCTAAATTAAGAATATATAAATATAAATATAAATTTCTCCTTAATAAATAATTTGAACGATATTGTAATCAAATATTTTATCAAGGTAAATATTTGAAATATCCGACAAAGTAGTGTCGTGTAATCAAAGGGCCGAAATAAACGACAGACGGGCTAACCGACATTAAACTAACAAGTTACAACAACATAAATATCCAAGCCCTAATCGAACAAAGCAAAAAATTGTCATACAGACGAGGAAGTCGAGGGAGACTCCGGATAAAACTGTGAATAATGAGAATATAGAGAAACCCAAAAGCTTCCACGGTGTCTCGCTGCCGGAGAGACCGGAGTAGAAACACGAGAAAGTGATGTCTCTTGAAGGAATGTTGACCAACGACACGTTAACAAAACACATTAAAAATATATTTGAAATTATGTTGAATATATGAAAGAACACAAGGAAATGAAAAATAGTGAAAGTTACCATAAATACACACACACACACACAAATAGAGTCACAAACTCTCAAGTGCGATTTGCCTATATGTCGAATCCTAACGCAATCTGACCCCATTTCTTTTAGGCCTTGGTGGAGGGATTTGTCGTTAGGTTTCACCTCGCCAAAGAAATAATAACTCAAACTAACAAACTAATGTATAGTAAGTAAGGGGTCGAACCCAGAGAGAAACAAGTATTTCTATTACAATGTGTATTTATCAATATTTAAATAAACTAGAAGGAAAAATAAGAAAATAATGTAAATAAACTATGAAGAATGTTAGTAAGAGCGAATAAAAGATAGAAGAGTAGTGTGGTTTCATATACAATTCGCAACCTTGATTGGTTTACTTGATACTTGATGTAAAGATCGGGAAATTTTATAATATTAAATAATTAAAATAATGATTTATAATCATCTCGATTTCTAATAGAGAACCTAATTTGAGGAGTGTCATAGTTTTTGTAAAAATTGGTAGAATGTCCACTTTTCTAATTTCAGATCTTTATTTTACGATATTATCCTTCCTTCTATTATACTGTTGTTCAACCCAGAATCCCTAATTTGTGAATTTCGTCCCTCTCGATTCATCCTCTTCCTTGCTCCTCCATCAATGGCGACATCGTTGATGGTCTCCCCCTTTCTCCGTGCCTCACCTCCATCAAGGTCGTTGATCGGATCGTGAAGCGCCTGGCCAACGAAGATGGTGTTTATGCAAATTCTCTATCCCTCTTCCTCCATTGAAATCTGATACTCCGTAATGTACAGAGCTCCGAATCCGGCGGTGCCTCTTTAATCAGATCTGTTCTCTTCTTCTATTCGTCTATGAGGACCTTGGCGGTGGTTTCTGATGGACGAAGTCGGCGGTGAAGTCGCAAAAGAAGGGGCCCTTTCAGGTTTGGGGCTTTTTCAATTGCGACTCAATTGTTCAGTTGCATTCTTTATCCTTGCAATTGACGTTCTCCGATTTCAATTTCTCTTATACTGCTTTGTTGATGCTTCTTCTGACCGACTTGCAAACCTAGTCTATATAGATGATAAGATTACTTGAGTGCTTCAGAATTTTGTATAGATGCTTCTCCTGTAATTGCAAACCTAGTCTGTATTGCATTTGATGCTCCTTGCATTTGATGATAAGATTACTTGCAAACCTAGTCTATAATTGCTCCTTGCATTTGATGATAACATTACTTGCAAACCTAGTCTGTAATTGTAGTTGTTCTCCAATCTGTCAAACAGTCTACAGATCTCCATGATCTCCTAAAGTCACCATAAACCTCTTGTTCTTAATTTTGTCTTGTGGCTGCATTTATGTCAGCAGCCTCCCATGTCTTGTTCTTAATTTCGTTGAATCATTGGTGTCAGCACTAATAAAGAGAGGGATAAACATCCAGATCAGTAAATGATGTTTGTTGCATGTTTTGTTTTCAGATTACTTATTTTGCTTACTAATAATTAAGAGGGAAAAATAATGTTGACATCTAGATGAATAGGTTACTGTTTTTATTTTTTATTTTTTATGGAGTGAGTATTTCTTTGAAATTGGTGTTTGGGTATGTTTGAATGTTGACATCTTCTGTCACATGATTATTGGGCAGATGGCTGTCACACGAAAGCATCAATGGATATTTGCTGATGAACGTGCTGTAAATTCGTTATCATCATCCAAGGTAACATCTAGTTTGTCCTTAAAAGGGAAAAAATATGTTATATTTTGAAAATATTGTGTTGAATTGAATATGTTTGTTTTCTTGATATGGTTTTCACCGAGTGAATTTTTGCTTTGCAGAACTGTGATTGGTGGCAAGCACAACTCTTAGCTGGAGTTCAGGTATTCCTTATTGCTACCTCCGCGTCTTGACTTTTGCTCATTCTTCTATGAGCAACCTGTATATGAGTTTCTAAAATGGTTTCAATTTGAATGGTTTAGATTTTTTACCAAATATCTACTCTTTTTTATTATTCTTATTATTGTTCAATTTACTTCTGATGATTATGCGGTTTTCTTGTCAGACCATTATTGTTGCAGTTGTAGTTCCCCATGGTGTTGTGCTGCTTGGCTCTCTGAATAAAGTAAGATATATGTAACGGTCCGGGACTATGATTCCCGGGTTACTTTTTGAGGGATGAAACCCCTCGTTAGGATCTTGCGTCCCGAGTACAGGTTGAAGGTTTGAAATTCTACTATAACGTTTTCAAGTGAAATTTCATACCCAAAATTCGAAGGGATCGTTGGAATCCCCGCGGAAGTCCCCTGTACATGTCGTAAGTCTAAGCGTGAAAACCAATAGTCATACAAATAGTGAAATCAAGGTGTAATACAAGAGAGTGCCACGGCAGAGCCGAGTCAAAACCAAATCAATAAACGTATTTATCGAAATATAAAGTTAGACCATTTCTTTGTAATCGCCCAAGAGAGTTCCCACGTTACAAAATTAAGGAACAATCATGCTGCAAAACAAGCCTAAAAAAAAATGTATGCGGGGTGGTGTCAGATCGAAGCCCTACGCAATATAATCCCAAACAAGCATACACATACACACGCTAGTCCTAATAAAGATGCTTCTAGATGCAAGATGGAATATTAACACACTAGCATGGTCCTAAGATCACGTGTATAAATATAATAAGGTCTTAGTACCGAATACCAAGTGGTATATCCCTCTCCTACCTCCATTCCCTTCCGATAGGGTGGAGACTGGCCAGCTCGTGAATGCATTCCATAATAATTGGGCGGCACGCATGCCCAGCCCGTATCCACAATAAAGCCCGCAGGCAGCTCATAATATAAGGAAGTTCCATGACTCGATTGACTCAAGACGGGACCCGATGGGACTGGGCCGTCCTATAACCATAGCAAAGACTCTAGTTACTTCACAGATAACGGCCGTTCTGTTTACAAAAGCAATGAGTAAATGAATACTCAATCATGAGTGCAATCCTAGTAGGATACTACATGTCATGCTTTATTATGAATGCAAGCACCTAGTATGCACATGGGTACAAGCAGGGAGATCTCTTTTCGAATTTGACTGAGCTCATATAGGAACTCACCTGGCTATGCAGAACAGCATAATAGAAGATCCAGCATACATCATTCAAAGTCACAAGGTATTACCTAGATACATATCAGAACATATACATAAGTCTATGTCCAAACATACAAGCATTCAAGCACACATCATTCAACGAGAATAACAATCACATCGCAATCATCATCACATCAAGTTTAACCACTCATCACGATGCCACATTCCACTAGACCACATCATTATCATCATTCTGTTCCACCACATTCATATACTCGCAATAATACTCGTATATCCGCATGATCATATATCTCCAAAGTTCATCATATTAATCATAGCTCATAAGGCATAAATTAACGATAGACAAGTCTAACACTTCATCATTCCTTTATTCAATCAATCATGTCATTAGTTCACACAAATCATGTTATTAGTCAGTCAATTATATCATCATGCTAGTTACTCATAATTATCAAGTTAGTTCCGAAAACAGTTTGAAATCCCCAAGTCAAATAGTTAGGAGTTCCGACCTTAGGAAAATATTCGTCAAATTTCCTTTTTTAAAATCCAAGTATTATAATATCATATTTTTAAATCACCATGATATAATACCTTTAAATCTCAATAATAATATTTTATTATTTTAAATCTTACATAATATTATATAATATTTTAAATACCCTCTTATTAAACACTTTCATAAATATTTCCAAATCCCTTAAAAATCCCAAATATTTTTACTCTATAAAAATCAACCCTTTGTTAAATTACTGAAACCACCCTTAAATTGTAAAAATTATAAGCCGGCTACCTCCATTTTGTCGAACCCAAAACCGAACACCCTTTTTATTCTTAAGACCCAAAATTGAGTGGAGGGAATTAAATAGGCCCAAGTTCATCCCTTTTTAAAACAACAATTTCTGGCCCAATGCAATCAATGATCCTGCTAAAGTTCCATGGGAGATCCTTAGAGTTATTGAGAAGATCGGAAGACTCCGTGCAACATTCACATCAGTAACTTTCTGCCACTGCTTTAGAGAAGCAAATTCAGCAGCTGATCTTATCACTAGATGATTCTATATGTAACTTGTATACCTTCCCTTTGAATAGGGAGCTGACTACCATCATTCGAAAGGATGATCAAGGATGATCTTTCTGCGTAAAGACGTCCTAATTATTGTCTACTGTAAAAAAAAAAAAAATCTTAGCCCAAACCACACATCATAATTCATTCTTCCACATATGTTCATCCGAAGTCAATATTTTTAAAAGAGAGTGGGGCCCAGGCTGAGGTGGCGTGTGAGGTGGCAAGGGGGCCCATGGGTAAAAGGAAATGGGGGTTGAAAGAGGCACTGTTCATCTCCTACCTCACTTGCTTCTACGTTTCAAAAAAATGGAGGAGAAAAGAGCTTTAGAAGCTTGCCGGCGACAACCCATCTCGACCCCCCCCCCCTAACCCGACACCGACATACACACATGACAGGAAAGGAAGAAGAGGGAGGAAGAAGCTCACCGAGGCGCGGTTTCGTCTCGCCGGAAACGGAGCTCGGGGAGGCTATGGTCGGCGCGTCGGAGTTGGATCTTCGCCAGAGATGATCTATGAAGGAGGGAACGAGATTAAAGGTCGACCTTTATGCGATTTAAGGATGAAAGGAAGCGATGAATGACCTTACCGCTCCTTGGGTTCAAAACAGGGCGCAAGAAGGGCCGCTGGCCTGGTGGCTCTCTCGGCGGCTTCTAGGGTATGTCGACGTCGGAGGAAGCCCAGGTCGTTACTGCTGTTGTCTAGGCATGAAGGAGAGAGTGATGGAGGTGATGGTGAGCTGCTGCTCGGCTCGGCAATTCGAAGGAAACGAAAAGAGGTGGACAGAGGCGTTGTGGTGATGGCGGTGATGAATGGAGAAGGCTGAAATCACCTAGAAGGGGATAGGATTATTGAGGATTTGCTTGGTTTTAAATGAAGAGGAGGGGAGATAGGGGTGTGTTGTGCTGGGCGAGTCAACAAGTCAAAGGGAGGGCTTTATTTTGGGTTCTTGCCACTGCAGAGAAGCAAGGCAGAGGGGAAGTTGTTGGGGATTTGAAACTGAGATCTCACGGGATGGGGTTTGATGAAAATGGGGAGAAATGAGATGGGAGGGTTGATCTGCAATTGTGGGGAGTTGTGCTGGGCATCTTGCCAAAGATGGATGGTCAAAGATGAAAGAGAGGTAAAAGAAAAAGGTAGATGTTACATCAACTTGGAATGGAGCAGGCTGGAATGGGTTGCTTGCTTTGCTGAAATTCGGAAGTGGGAAGTGGAGAAAAGAACAAGGGAGGTGGTCCCAAAAGTAAAATTCGAATACCCGGGATTAAATCCTGAAACCCATTAATTTAATGCTATCCCGATGCGATTAAAATAATGTTTCAAAATCATGAGGATATCGACATCCTAAGTTCATTTCAAATCCCGAGGTGAAAAGACGGAATCGATCTTTAAAAGTTCAAAATTAGGCCGGAATCCGCTTTAAGAATTTTAAAATACGGATTTTTATTGAGGACGAGAATTTTCAAAATATGTGAATTTTTTTCGACTTAAATCTATTCTATATTATTAATTATTTGAAAACCCGAGCCTTTACCATATATGCCTGACTGAACAGCTTTCATGATTTATGCATAGTTTTGTAATTAGGTGCTAAGATACTACGACTCTGAGTTTCCTTCTTAATTGAGATTTTAGTCGTTATATACGCCTGATTCATCCATGTTTTGCTCGTACCTCAAACAATAGGTTAGTGAAGATCTTAAGCTGTTGTGCAATATCAGAGATTTGTTTTCCTCATTATAAGATTCTACAGCAACTCATGTTTCTAATTCGATGCAACAAAGCCTCCATAGCTTGCTGCACATGGTGTGAAATTAATCTTCTACCCTCTTGTGAAAGATTTCTTATCTTATAGACATGGCATCTAAACTTTAGCCCCTCCTTTCGCATCCAGATGTACCTTCAATTGTTGATACTCTTCAGGGATGTCTATGTGATCCTACTAAAGATGTAACCGGGGAAAATACTCATCTGCCATTCCTAAAACAAGGTGGTTCGTTCATTTCAGAGGATGTTGAGAAGACGAAATTAGTTTGGTCAATGTACCAGAACGGAGAATCCAAAGTAGTAAATGCGGATGCTGAAAGCGAGATTTCGTATGAAGCCTTACTCGCTTCCAGCAAGACTGGTGTAGAATGTAACTTTTCTCAGTTGGCTCTTGTAGTTGTGAAGCTTTAATCTCTCTTTCTGATGCTTAATCTCTTTTTTTCCTGATTTTACTGGTGTTGCAAACTTGGACTCCAATGTTGTTACAGAGGACCACTTGCGACAAATATTCAGTCCATATGGAGAACTTGTTCATATTAAAATAGTTGGGGGAAAGCGATGTGGTTTTGTCCAGTTTGTCAACAGGTATGCGAATCGCTTCAGGCAAATTATTGGTAAAATTTAGATGTTACACCTAAACTAATAAATTATCCTCCTGGTTTTTGGTTCTGGAGAAGCTCTGCTGAGGAAGCTATTAGAATTCTAAATGGAACTCAATTAGCAGGGCAGAATCTTAGACTGTCATGGGGACGTAGCACGTCAAACAAACAGGTTAATCTCTATTGCCTCTCTCGATTCATATTTTGTTATTGAATGCATTTTTTAGGACTCTTAACAATGAAATTATAGGATTCTTCGGCTGGAGCTGTTGCCCAGTTTGTCAACAGCTACTATGGTTATGCTACTGCTGCTCAAGATCCAAACATGTATGGATATGCTGCCGCTGCTGCTCAAGATCCTAACATGCATTACCAAGGCTATGTCGGGTATGGAAACTACCAAATGCAACAGCAACAACAACAGTCGGTTCAACAACAACAGGTAGCACAGTCTAGAATCATTCTATTTATTGACCCTTTGTGCCATTTTTCTGTTCCTTCCTCTTTGGGTGTTTGTTTATATGATTTTTCATCTCTTACCTATGTTTATTGTATTTTGCTTGGCTTTTTTGTTACTTCATTTTTATTATGCCATCCTTTGTGCTTATAATTTTGTTTTAATGTGAAATATTGCAGTGATTATGATATGTAGGAAGTTGTTTTATGGATATGGGCAACGGAGGTAAAGAAGGTAACCTTAGCTTGAGACCTTCAGCTTTGGAGATGGGATGATCCACTTAACTGTAATATTTGGTTATCCTTCGCATGTTTTTGTTTTCTCTTTTATCTTTTTTTTATATATATATATAAACTATATTATGGTCTTTATGGATGATACCCTTGTTCCCATATTTGTGTGTTGGATATAAAAAAACTATATTATGGTCCTGATTTTACTGGTGTTGCAAACATCTAGCTGACATCTTCTGGAAATATTGACATCTTCTTGAAATGTTGACATCTTCTGAAATGCTGACATCTCCAATATAAGATTATTTTTGTGTAATTAAGTAGACCATTTCCAATATAAGATTATCAGCTACATATATATAAGATTCAGAAATATATGTGCTGACACGGAGTGAATATGTGCTGACATGTGCAAATATAACATGTTGATATGGGTTTTGTACATTAGATGAATGAGTTTTTAAATTATTAAAAATCATGTCAGCAAGCTTAATTCGAAACTAGAGATGTTTGCCTAGTATGCGGTCTCGGTAGAAGTGATATCAAGCATCCGGTGTCGGATTCTCTATTATGATACCTTTCTGGATATGGAATCGCGCCACGGTTTACTTTTCCTATTTAATAAGATGTTTGTATATTTACATGGAATCGCGCCATCGGAGATCATTTCAGGGCTTAAAATTGAGTTTTTATGTTTTTTTCGACAATATCAACAATTTTGTTATTTTATTTTTATTGCTTAACAACTAGGGTTTGGTTCCACTTTTCCTATTTAATAACGTGTTTGTATATTTACATTGAAGTGCCTTGTGATTCCTGACTTATCTAGAGATATTAGCTAGTAGCTTTACTGTAACGGCCAGAAATTATGATTTTCGGGTTACGTTTCAAGGGATGAAACCCCTTGTTCGGATCTTGCAATCCAGGTACGGGTCGAGGTTTCAAACTCATTTTATGGTCAGTAATGAAGAGGGATTTCGAACCCTGAAAATATCGTAGGGTCGTTGGGTACCCTTAACCTGTTCTAGGGACTAACTCGCGAAATTCATTTCAAACGAAAGCAAGATGGAAACAAAATTAAGATACAAAGCGCCACTGCAGAGCCGGGTCAAAACCAAAATATAAGTGGATGATTACCATTTATAATGAGTTAGAGATTTAGCCAGGTTCTTCGATTCGCAAAAAGGGAACCCCGTCATATAGACATCGAGCAATCAAAATCTGCAGAAAATACCTTAAACAGGATACTACATGGCATGCTTTTATGCATGTGCATCACCTAACATAAAATGCAACAACAGGCATGAATGTCCAACCTGAGTAAGCCCCCTAGGGAACTTACCTGAAGATGCAGAACAGCAGGATAATACAAGCAAGGGTCCAGATGCAAGTCCAAAGCAATCCAAAAGCAATACACACCTATCATCAAACCATTGCCATAAGCTACCAGACCAACATTCATACTCACGAAACCCAAGTTCTCAACATACTCAAAACCAACCGATAGTAAAACCGCTTTCCAAAACCTTTCCGATATAAGCAACATCAACCAAAATTATTTACTTCTAATCAAACCCATTGATAAAATCGTACCAACCATATTTCTAAACTTTCTTCTCAAAACCAACATCATTAAACCAAGACAAGAATCCCGATATTAACATTTAAACCTTAAGACCAATACTTCAAAATCATATTATAGAAACAATTCCGGCATTTTCAAAATCATTATATAACAAAGCCCGATATTTAAGTCACCACAATAATTTTATTTTCACAACCATATTTATAAATCAAATCCATAATTCGTTTCAAATTTCCAAAAATCAGAATTTAAAACATCACTAAAGGCATATTCTAATTAATTTCTCTTTTAAACCATTTTATAATATATAATAATACTTTTAGAAATATATTTCCTCAAAACAGAATATTATAAGTAATAATAATACTAACTATAACAATAAATATAATCATATAATATAACCATAATGTATAAAATAACATAAAGCCAATAACATAAAATAACACTTATTCACAAAAGCCCAACTCACAACCCAAATGATCAGCCCACAACAAGGAAGAGAAGACCCAGAATTGAGGACCCATTCTCACAGACCCGGAAAATAGAACCTGACCCGAAAATAGAAATTCCCAATCCAAGCCCAGAAAAGAAAGAATAGAAGGAACCCGGTTCCTTTACCCGATACCCGAGCCCAACAAAAGGAAAACAAGAAAATAGGACCCGTCCCCTACCTCCAGAACTGACGATGACGGAAACGGAAGAGAGGAGAAGATCCCAGATCTCTAGCGGACCTCCTCTCAACCCGAAACCGCTCCCATCCCGACCGAACTGGAATTCCGACCACACCCATACAGCGAGAGAAGCAAGAATACGAGAGAAGAAGGAAGGAAAGGGGATTACCGAGGCGTCTTCGAGGGGACTCTCCGGCGGAAATGGCGGATTCCAGCTTCAAATCGGCGGGGGAAAGGGCGTTTCTCGATCCTAGTAAGGGATAGGGTTAAGTACGAGCACGTTTGAAGGAGATTTGAATCGAAAACGGAAATAAAACATAACGGACCTCCTGAACGGAAAACCGGGGAAAGAAGAGAGAGACGCGGCGGCATCGTGGCTCCGTCTGTCTTCACGAGGAGAAGGGAGCTCGGCTATTGGAGGTGTTGCTCGGTGTATGAGGAAGTGATGGAGGTGCTCAGCTCGGTCGCTCCGAAAACAAGGGAAGACAGAGGTTTCGGTGGTGCTCGGAAAACGTAGGCGAGGGTGGGGCTGACGACGCTCACAGTGGATGCTCAGATGGTGCTTCCGGCGGAGCTGATGGCCGGAATAGGGGTATGGAGTGGTGACTGGTGGCTGGTTGTGGTGACTAGAACGGCGCCGAAGTGATGGTGGCGCTGAGATGAAATGCCCAGGTGGTGAATTTTAGAGGGAAAGAAATGGGTTTTGTGGTAGTGTTCTTCAAGGGAAGGAGGGGAGGAACATTGTGGGTTTGACACATCAAAGTGAAGAGGGGTGAGGAGATCTCCTACAGAATATTGTGGCGTGTGGGAGAAACAAATTGGCATGGGTCAATTTTGGCATCTTGCTACAAATAAGGAAAAACAAGGTGAGGAGGGAGTGTTCCTCTGTTGCTGCCTGCTAGTTCTGAATCCGGATGAGTAGGAGGGGAAGCAAGAAAGAAAAAGAAGAGAAAAGAGAGAGAAACAATTGTGGTCCCACAAGATCAAAATTCAAAATACCCGGAATCTAAACCTCGCAACCCGCTCACTTGACCCAATTCCGACTCATGTAAATTTTAAATCGAAATCTTGGAACCGGAATAAATTAATAAGCTTTTAATAAGTAATTTTTCCCAACCTCAGAACATAAAAGCGGAATAAAATCCCTCCGAAAATCCAATTTAAAATTATGCCTGAATTTACTTTGAATGATTTTAAATAAACTAAATTGCTCAAGGACATATATTTTCGAAACTTCCCGGATCTTAGAAAGCGAGATGATTATAAATCATTATTTTAATAATTTAATATTCTAAAATTTCCCGGTCTTTACATCTACAAAGTTTAATTGTGTGTTGACATGTTTCTTTTTTATTTCTAATTGTGTGTTGACATGTTTCTTTTTTATTTCTAATTGTGTGCTGGCATAGTCACTTTTTGTGCAATTCAAGTTAATGTATATGTTTTTTTTTGTCAGAATGTATAAGTTCTTTTTTATTTCTAATTGTGTGTTGACATAGTCTCTTTTTGTGCAATTCAAGTAGATTTATAGGTTCTTTTTTTATTTCTAATTGTGTGCTTACATGATCTCTTGTGCAAATATAACATGCTCAATTGCAATATGTAATTAACTTGATTTGACATTTATATAAAATTCATTTAGTACTTTAAAGTGTGCTTTCTTTATTTTTCCTTGTCATTTTTCGTAATATTCTTGATTGATAAGTCATCTTTTTTAGATTTACACTTGCATAGCTCTTTACTAGACTTATTGCTGGGAGGAATATGATTTTTCACATCATTTGCTTAAAATTAAAAGGGAATAACAATCTTGCTGACATCAAGTGTCAACAGTTTCAATTTGCATAACAGGTTGTTATATTTGCATAACAGATTGTTATATGTGCATATCATAAAGTTATATTTTCATAGCAATAACTTATATTTGCACAACATAAACTTCTTATTTTTTAACTTTTTTTTTAATTCAGATTGCTTGTTTTTTAATTGGATTTGCGACTCCAGGTTGATTTGCGACTCTCACGCATGTTCTCATCCATTGTCTCTCCTTTATTTATCTATTTATTTGGTGGAAGACTAGAAATCGATTTGCTAATTCTTGTTTATGCCAATTTTAATCTTAATGTCAAACTTCTTGATTGTTTTTTTGAACCGCAGGTTCCTCTTTTTTTTTTTTTTTTTTTTGTCCAAGACTTATTGCTGGAAGAATATGATTTTTTTTTTTCTGGTGCTTAATCTCTCTTTTTTTCGATGCCTTTACTGTTGTTCCAAACAACTAGCAATAGTTTCTGGAAGTGCTGACATCTTCTGGAAATGTTGACATCTTCTGGAAATGCAATATGTGTGTCTTGAAACTTAGCTTGTAAATGCTGACATCTTTTGGAAACTTTAGAAATTCATTAAATGTTGACATTTTAGCTTAAATGTTGACATTTAGTCGTTGATGGACAAAAGTTTTATCTTTTACCATTTCTTTTATTAACTTATATTTGCATATCATCAATTTATAATTGCATATCATACTTTTACATTTGCACAACATCAATTTATATTTGCATATTATAATCATACATTTGCACAACATCAATTTGTATTTTCCCAACTTATTTTTATTTATTAAAAATTAAAATCTAAGTATTAGATATCAATAATCTTATATTTGCACAACGTGAATTAATTTATGTATATTTTAATCTTATATTTGCATATCATCAATTTATATTTGCATATCGAACTTTTACAATTTGCACAACATCAATTTATAAGATGCAAGAAATACTGATCTAAGACGAAAGAAAATATTGATGAGACAACAAAATATAAAAATTATTCAAATTAAAATATAAAAGTCTTGTCGTAGGGTTATATTGTTTATCTAAATGTTATGTTATAATATAATTAAAAGCCTTTTAGCTCAATGGTAGAGCGATGTGCTTATGCGCAAATATATGGGTTCGAATCCTGCATAGGCTAAAGTTTATAATAATTCTAGTAATTTACAAAAATTTATAATAAATGTCAGTGTCAACATCTTCGATGTTAGCGTCAGCAGCGTCAGCATCTCCGATGTTGACGTCAGCAACATCAACGCCAGTGTCAAATTCTCCTATGCCAGAGTCCACATCTCCGATGTCAGCATCAGCAACATCAACGTTAGTGTTAGCATCTCCGATGTCGGTGTCAGCAATGTCAGCATCTCGGATGTCGGCGTCAGCAATGTCAGCGTCAGTGCTAACACAAAAAAAAGAAGCATTGACACGAAAAAAAGCATCTTCGACATTGGCGTCAAGCGTCCGCATCATCGATGTCGGCGTCAGCCGACATCTCCAATGTCAGCGTCTGCAGCGTCAACATCTTCAACAATGTCAACGTCTGCAGTGTCGGCAACATCGATATCGGCGCCAGCCGACATCTCTGATGTCAGCGTCAGCATCTCCGATGTTGACGTCGACAACGTCAACGTCAGTGTCAGCATCTCCGATGTCGGTATCAACAATGTCAACGTCAGTGCTCCTGACACGGAAAAAACATCTTCGACGTCGGCGTCAGTCGACATCAGCGTCAGCGCTGACACGAAAAATGTTAGTGGTGTTCGCAATGTTAGTGGTGGCAGTGTCAGCAGTGTCAACAATGTTAGTGTCAGCGGTGTCAGGAACGTCGATATCGGCAACATCGATGTTGACATTAATGCAATTTTAAAAGCTTCTTAGGTCAATCAATGGTAGAGCGATGTGTTTATGTGTAAATAAGATATATTAATGCAATTTTAAGATACAAATGCATGTGCATATTCTTTCAATAAGGTTGTTTAAGCTTGCATAACATAATATTATATTTGCATAACATAATATTATATCTGCATAACATCGGGTTATATTTGCATAACAGAAAGTGCTGACATGTATTTTTTCTATAAATAAACGAAAAAAATAAAAAATAAAAATGACTTCAACATTCCATTGTGTACAAACAAACATCAATCTAATCAAAGCATGCTTACAATTTGGGGTAATGTGGAAGCTGGGCAAATCAAGCTGGACATAGGTGTCAGCATTAACACCCCCAATTCAATTATTATGAGTGGACTAATCAAGACCTTGAAAAGGATGAAAGCGAGCTAGATGATCCTCATCGCCATTATAAGTGGCAAATTATGGACACTAGGACATGTCAGCACAATAGGACCGCCTAATGATGCGAAACTCCAATGCATCTTGAAGACCATGTCAGCACAGAAACATACAATCCTTTAACAGACACACAACTCTCTTGCTCGGAATTAGCTGTGTGGTAATCCATGGTTGCACCATTATTAGGTGTCCTAGGTTGCTTCAGAAGGGCAGCAGCTGAATCACAGTAGGGGAATATGACAATATGAACAGCTGAGAGTCACGAATTTGCACACTTCCAGAAGCAAATGCTTGTTCAATCAACTCGTGTACGAATTCCCAAATATGTAGTTCTACTTACCTGAAAATCAGGATATCAAGTTCCATAGCAAATAAAATTCAATAGACTATGAGATATATGCGAAGTACATTTCTAGATAAAATGTCAAACGTCAAAGTAGAACTAAATAAAATTCAATAGGCGTTCACAGAATATCAGCATCTGAAAAAGCAATCCAACTCCTAAATCATATCTCAATATTTTAACCTTAAAATAAGATTTACCTTTACTAAATTTCGGCGGTTGGTATCTCTGGGAACTCAGCACAATTGCAGCTCCATCTGCTGAATTTCTCTCCATGCTAAAGTTGTTTGGAAACCCATTATTTGTTTCTACTGATTCGTGATTATGCAGATAACAAATTTAATCAATGGCAGACTCAGAGGTTCTTCTGAACCAGAAATGTCATAATGTACCGCAATGTCATCCTGTTCACCAGTTTGGGTTGCAGCAGCTGGAGACAACTCAAATATGGTGCAGTAGAGGTTATTAACACAAGAATGTTGCCTGAATTGGTTGGTTTGGGCTTCCACTCTTTGTTGATCCCTAGCCTGCAGAATTCACGCATGAAATTAAAAAATGGGTTTGAAACAATCTAGCTAGAGCAAATGTAAGCTATCTAGTTCAAATAGCATACAGAAATTGAATAACTAAAAGGAACAAGCTTTGCCCTTTCAGCTTATTTAAGTTCACACCCCAACGAATATCGATTGGCGAGCTAGATTTAAGCAGAGCATGAGTCCATCCAGCAGTCATATAAAATTAGATATCTAGTGCAAATAGCATACAGAAATTGAATAACAGAAAGGAACAAGCTTTGCCCTTTCAGCTGATTTAAGTTCACACCCCACCGAATATCGATTGTCGAGCTAGATTTAAGGAGAGCCTGAGTCCATCCAGCAGTCATATAAAATTACTCAAATGTTATTGCAACATGTGCAAGTCTTTATAAAAAAACGACAAAAAAGGACGAAAGTCTCACAATAAAGGGTCATCATATGTGGAGAGGTAAATCGAGCAGAATGTGCTTTAGTGTGATCATAGAATGGTGATACCCATATATCCAAACAATGGTGTCAACACCTATAGAACAGGACAAAGCCATTCCATCAATTGAATATAACAATCACACATCTTCATCCTAATCAATGCATCTTCATAATTTCAGCATCAAACAAGGAATAGAGCGAGAGCAAGAGAGGAAATACCTGATATCACTATCAGATGCTTGAAGCCTTGACTAGTGTTACTGTCAGCGTTATTGTCAGAACCCCACTGTCATGGTAAAGTACTGAAATCAAACAAATCTCCACTTGAAACGGTGAACTAGTATTAACAATTTCAAGTAAAAAAGGGTGAAAAGAGCGCAAAGAATGAGAATTGGATGTTACCGACAACGACAAAGATGTTGAACCAAACAAAGTGCCAGCAGAATTAGGGGTGTCAGCATTCTCGGAGAGGCTTGAAATATAATATTACCACTGGTTCATGTGTGAATACAAGAATAAGAAAGCAAGATCACCAAGGAGAGGATTCAAACATAATATTACAAATGTACTTAAATCCAAAGGAAGCAAGGTTTTCTTGTTTTCTCAAATGAATAGTCTAAATTATAAGCATTGACAGAAGCAAGATTGCATACCTATCCTTGTCTCTTTTAATAGTCATAAGCTTTGGTTGTGCAGTTGGATCTGGGAGCTCGTTACGAAATCTAATAAACCAATGAAGCTGTGTCAATAATAGAAATAAATTATAGTTGTTGCATCATCACTTCTGTTTGCAAGCACTCGATCTGCTGACACATTTTAATCATTTCACTAGATGCAGGATCTCTATTAACCTATTCAATATATATAAACAAGAAATCTTTCATGAAGGACACAACCAGATAATAAGTTAAAAAGTTTATTTGAATGACAATGATGTGCATTTTGGTTAGGTTGAGATCAAATTGGAGGAAAACAAACTTACATTCAAGAAAAACCCCTTCTGTCAGCACCAATTCGACAGTCCCACCCTTTCTGTCCGCATATGAAGATGGCGATGAGACGTGCACTTTGAATTCTTTAGTATATCTCTAAATGAACTCTCACCTAAAACTCAAACTCTGGAAGTCTGCAACAATGATGTGAGGGAACATTACTGATTCGGAAAACAGAAAGACAATCACTTGCAAGCCCAATGAATCATTATCTCTTTGCAAGCTCAATGACTCATTCTCTCTTTGCAAGCATTCTCAAAGCTAATGTGTCTTCAACAAGTCATAATTACAGAGATTTTGTATCACTAATCTAAACAAATCTAAACAACATTCACTCTGTGTTAGCACATATTCAATCCGTGTCAACACATATTCACTCCGTGTCAGCACCCTTGATTGTTGAATACTTGGAATCTGCATCTGCTTAAACTGTTGTAATTTACGAAGGCAAAACCGCTCTTCAATGAGAAGGGATCGAGTTACACCGAAAGGGAGGCAAGATGGAGAGCAACAGGAGATCAGATTTGAAATCCACAACACTAGTGATAGGAAGAACAAATTCAACTCTAAAACCTAAATTTCTAAAACGTGGAAGGGGAAATCAACAATGGAAAATTGAACTCAATTAAAAACCCAAAAGACAAAAAATCAAAACCCTAGAAAGAGGACATTAAGGCAGGGAGAAATTGAACGTGTTACCAATAACATCCCCAACGCAAAAGGACTTGGTGGCTGCCCAGCTCTTGTAATCAACTTGGGACACTGAAGCCCTTGCGAGGGACACCGGGAATCGGCTCCACGGCGGAGCATCGGCGTCATCCCCAAAGGCCAAGCACCTTCTCTCAATATCTCCGCTACCGTTGGCATTTTCTACTGGTGGAGGAGGCGACGATTTCAATTCCGCCGGCGGTGGCGAGGGAGATTCAATACTCTAATTTGCAAGCAGAATCAATACTATAATATCATCTAATTTGCAAGCAGATTCAATACTATAATACCAATTTGCAAGCAGATTGAATACTATAATATCATCTAATACCAAATCAACATCTAACAACCCCATTTGCAAGCAACAGGCTAAATACAAATTCAATACTCTAATTTGCAAGCAGAAACAATACTATAATATCATCTAATTTGCAAGTAGATTCAATACTATAATACCAATTTGCAAGCAGATTCAATACTATAATATCATCTAATTCAGAACAAGCAGAGATTCAGAAATTTGAAGCCAAACCTAAAATTGCAAACACGTTCGCAAACAAGTTCTCGCCCTCCTTCCTTCTATTGTAGGTTTTCTGAAAATTTGAAGCCAAACATAAAATTTGAAGCCAAACCTAAAATTGAAAACAGATTCAGAAAATTTGAAGCCAAACCTAAAATTGCAAACATATTCTCGTCCTCCTTCCTCCTGCTGTAGGTTTTCTGATGCGCAAACAGGTTCGGGCTCCTTGGCAAGCAGATTCCGCAAACTGGTTCGGGCTGTTATCGCCGGAGACGAGCTTCTCGCCGCTCCTCCTCCTTTGTATCTCGCCGATGATGGCTGCGGCCACAAAGTGCGAGGGCGAGCGGGAGAGAGAGGGCTTCAGGATGACAAATCACTCAACCTCGTCCATAGTTTGTCTGGCTCCAATCGCTAAAATCGCAGATCGAAATCGCGGAGAGAGACGAGAGCAGAGATCTCGAATTGGAGCGACGCGGGAACTCACAGGAGAGAGGGTGAACGCGGGAGAGAGGGATTCGAGGTCTCGAGGATTAGCAGGGCATCAAAACAGGGATGTCAGCAGCCTTCGGTTACGTTAGAAGAGAGTGGACAGTTTTGCACTTTTTTCAAATATATGGATACTCGTCCAATTTAGGCAATTTCTATGGATATTTCACTAAGTGTCCCTTTTTAATATTTGGGAGGTTTGAAATTTCCGTCCTCGAGCTATTGGTTTACTCTAAATCCTTCGAAACGAATTCCGACATTATTTAGTTGAAGATTTAAAATACGCTTCATCCATGCGAAAATTTAAAATAATATTTGGAGTCCTTTATTAAATTCGAAATTGGAAATTTGAAAATCCTTTTAATTTGGATCGGATAAGATCGAGAGAGCGAATTTCGAGATATTTTGATCGGGTGTTCAAATATCTTTTTGGAACCATTTTGTATTCTATTTCATTTCTTCTCTCTCGGCTGTGGGGATTCCCTGCATTCCACTTTCATCTTGCACACAGCTCACCTTTTCTTTGTCCTATTGCATCCCGTCCTCTTCTAATTAAGCCTCCCCTATGATGTTTCTCATTGACAAAGAAAACCCACAAAGAAACCCTCTCTCTCTCCC
This sequence comes from Persicaria tinctoria, assembly GCA_037127255.1. Taxonomy (NCBI): domain Eukaryota; kingdom Viridiplantae; phylum Streptophyta; class Magnoliopsida; order Caryophyllales; family Polygonaceae; genus Persicaria; species Persicaria tinctoria. Next base: position 36,223,911 of record JBANSL010000019.1, on the reverse strand, counting down.
GTTTCACCCTCTGCACAAAACCTGAACATCCAGGAGAAACCACCCTTCCTCCTCCTTCTTGTCTCTCTGAAAACACCACCGTTTCTCCTCCTTACTCCCCTTCCGTCTCTTCTGATAAACTAGCAGCCTCCATTCCCGAGCCACTATTTTCGGAGCTACACCTCACCCTAGCTGGACCACCGTGGACGACGATTACTCCAGGAAACCTACAGCCGCCTAGGAGGCTGCCGGAGCCACCCTCACCACCGAGAACCTTCACCATCTTCTCCGTTTTCTCCCTGTTGCTTCGAGCGCTTGGTAAGCCTCATTCCACCTCCATTTTACTTCGACTATTATAAAGCTACGCCTTTACACTCCTTCCTCCGTCCTAGATTCAGCAGACGCCGATCCCGACTCCGACGAAGCAAGGTCGACTCCGTTCTCGCCCTCCTCCCCTGCTTCCCGATTTAAAAGGTCGGTAAGACTTTTCTCTTTCGTTCGGCCAAATACCCCCCCTAAAGGCGAACCTTTATAACCTCTCTCGTCCGACCCAGGCACATCGGCGCTCCCTCCGCCACCACCAAGGCCGAATCGGACGAATCGAGTCCTTTTCCCGGCGAACGTTTTGAGCTTCGGTGAGTCTTCTTTTCCCCTTCCTCCGTTGCTCGCGTTTCCTTCCTTCTGTGATGGGTGAGGTCAGGTTTGTATTCCGAGTTCCTGGGTAAAAATCTTGAGCCAAAAGGTCGCCGGTGGCCTGAGCTTTTTCCCTTCCTTTCCTGCGTTTCTGCCCGGCGAGCTCTATTTGGCATGAGGAAGAAGGCGACTCCGTCTCTTTCTTTCTGAATTGGGCCATCAGGGTGGGCTTGACCCGGTTTCGGTAAATCGGGTATATCATTTTTACAATCGGGTCAATTGGGAGAGGAGTGGGAACCGGGTATTCCTTCCCTCTTTTCAGATGGGCTCGGGTTAGGGGTTGATTTCTGGTTAAAGAATTTGGGCCTGCTGGGTTGTATTCCAAGTTGTTTATCTTTTGATTATGTTATGAGTTATGATAATTTCATTTATATGTTTTATTATATGATAGTAGTTACTTATTGTATTATTATTTTGTGTGCTAAATTCTGATTTTGCAAAAGTAATTTCTGAAATTGTTCTACATTATGGAATTATTTTAAAAGTGTTATTATTGAGATAAGTATTTTGTGATGATTAAATATGGTTTGTGAAAATAGGATTATTTTGGTGATTAAATGTTAAAGTTTATTTATATAATGAATTTGAAATAAAAACATGCCAGACTAATTTTAATAGTATAAATTTGCAAGTTAAGTAAAGATTTAATGTTTTATAAATTGATTTTTGGCCAGATAGGATTTGAGAAATTGTTTGAAAACGAGTTGATTTAACTTGAGATTTAAGAGTTTGGAAAATATGGTTGATACGATTTTATCAATGGGTTCGATGGGAAGTAAATGATTTTTGGTTGATGCTGATCGTAGCGGAAAGGTTTTGGAAAAATGGTTTTACTATCGATTGGTTTTGAGGATGTTGAAGACTTGAGTTTCGTATGTATGAATGTTGGTCCGGTGGCTTATGGCAATGGTTTGATGATAGGTGTGTATTGCTTTTGGATTACTTTGTACTTGCATTTGGGCCCTTGCTTGTGTTATCTTATTGTTCTGCATCTTTAGGTAAGTATCCTTCGGGACTTACCCAGTAACCTAGACCTCCTACCTGATGTGTCATATGATCTGTAGTTTGTTGCATATTAAAGCATGTCATGTAATATCATGCTAGGATTGCATTGAACTGAGCATGTGGTTACTATGTGTGTTTAAAACAAAACAGTCGTTATATGTGATAGTCCTAGAGTCTTTCCTAGGGTCAAAGGGTAGCCCAGCCTCATCAGGTGGCCTGAGTCAATTGATTCATATGAGCATGTTACTATAGCCCAGCACCATCGGGCAAACAGAATGGCCGTTATCTATGTAGTTTGTTGATGTTTATTATGTGGTCCGTGCACCACCACGAGAAAATGGGAACCGAGAGCTGGCCAGTCTCTGCACTAACGGAAAGGGGTGTAGAGGTAGGAGAGGGATATACCACTTGGCATTGCCTTGGGCCCTTTACAGTTTTTTCTGCATATTATAACTGTCCAGCATCCTTATGTGATTTAATTATTGTACTGCATTAGACCATCCTTTATTTAGGTATAGGCATGTTATGTGGCCTCAGCGCGGTCAGAGGACCCGCAGGCGATTTCCGGGCCTGACTTCGTGGATAGTGTTAGGTACCTATCCTTGCTTGCTCCTTGCTTCTGTGGCGGGAATCCCTTGGCGAATCGAAAAATCTGGCTAACATTCTAACTTGGTAAAATGGTAATCACTCGCTTATGATTTGGTTTTGACCCGGCTCTGCCGTGACATTTGTATCTTAACTTTGCTTCCGCTCTACTTTCGTTTGAATTGGATTTCGCGATATAGTCTTAGGACAAGTTAAGGGTACTTAACGGCCATTCGATGTTTTAGGGTTTGAAATCCCTATTTCTACTCATCTTAAAATGAGTTTGAAACATCGACCTATACTTGGATTGCAAGATCTGAACAAGGGGTTTCATCCCTTGAAACGTAACCCGAAAGTCATAATTCTGGGCCGTTACACTTGACTCAATCCCTAGTTATTTTAATGAAATGCAATAAATGCAATTGATATCTATAGTTATTCCTACTTGGTTTCATTAGATTGACATCATTTACAGGCTTACCAATCTCTTACACTATATGCGACCTTAACTGGATTCTTAAACATACAACAACACAAAATCCCAAAGTACTTGAAAATTTGGTAGTATCAAATCCCTATGCAATTAGATTGTCAAAAGACACAAATCTCTTAACCATAATCTCATATAAATTAACATTCAATCAATAGTCATTACCCTGCATAGACAAATGATCTTTCATGGAATCAATTACCTATTGCTTGCTACCAAGGATTAACTATTCGCAAGAAATCATTAATCACTAGCATGAATGCAAATTATGTCAAGGTGTACAATCAAGAGAGAATAAATGTGTGTGTGTGTGTGCGCGTGCGTGTGTGTGTGTGAGAATAAATGTGTGTGTGTGTGTGCAATCAACAATATGAGCATAAGGATAATGAAATAACTATTGGAATAACATAGGAATCAAATTTCACAATTAAACCAACCAAGTCTTGAATTGCAACAAAACCACAAGAATTCTAAGTATGCATAACGTACCTTGACCCACTTGGGACATTTAACCCATAATGTTAACCTTAACTCTAACATAGAATTGCAAGTTCTCATTCGTAAGGTTGATCTAGGCTGGACTACAGATAGAATGTAGCCAGGTGTAACTACTTTCTATTATAAAAAAAACCACTGATGTTGGTTCCTACCCTCTACAGAGGCCTAGGGTCTTCATCTTGTTATATATAGATCGACTCAGTCCTTATCAGTCGTGTCTTTATCAAATTTCGAATCTTTATTATTTCTTTTGATCGAGTCTTGTTCTTTCTTTCTTGTCAATATCGAGTCTTGTATATTTCATCGAGTTTTCCTGCGTTCTTGTCTTGTTCTTGTCGACGCCAAGTTGTTGTGGAACATTCTTGGTCGAGTTCTTGCTTCCGTTCTTGAGTTTCTTGTTTGATTGTCGAAGATTGGGTCATCCTGCGGCTAACCCCGTATCAAATTGACATCAGAGTTTTACTTTCCGACATCAAAGTTGTGTCTTTATTTTCATAAACACAAAAACCCACAAAAATAGAGTCTTTCTTTATTTTGGTCTTTTACTTCTTGTTTTTGAATTTGATTATTGCACTAACCTTGTTTGTTTGTGATTGTTGTGGTTGCGTTAGCCCAAACACAAGCCTAGCCGAGATCCTTGGAGTCGACCAGCCATGCGCACATCTTCTTGTGCAAACCCTATCCGATGACACTTTCGTGTCCCCATACTCAAAGCTTGGCCGATTCCACCTTTATCACAAATCCTAGTTTGTTGTTTCTATCTTTGGCATATTTTGATCTATCTTGTTCTATCTCCTACTTGCCTTATTATAAATTTGATTTTTATTGGTAGATTTAATTCATTTATACCTATCATATATCATAAAGGCTTTAGATAGATCCACTTACCAAAATTAGCCACATTGCATCTATATCTTTTTCATTAGGGCTTAAAATTTTATTTCTTTCACCTTAGTGTTTAATTTTTCGAGTCCTTCATTATCATTGTTGTAAAGGAACGGATTTTCAAATCCTAATTTGTTGGAAAAAGAGAATTAAAAATGAAATTAAATCGGTTTTAAAACTCGTTTAGCGGATTCCGACTGGAATATAAATTTAACGAACAATTTCCATCCTTTTTTCCTCGGAAATTAAAATAATTATCAGATGATGATATCCTTGTCGATTTTAAAAATCTACTTGATCGATAAAGCGAGAGTCGGGGAAACTAACATTTGGGGACTAATTTCAGAGTTCGAGATTCGCGTATTCAAAATTTAATTCCGAGTATTGGTTTAACCGAATTCACACTACCTCACACACTCACCACTCCCTCCTACCTTACCCTGCAGCAGCCCCATTCCCTCACCATACCTCTTGCTTTCTTTCAACATCAGCTCAGCCTACTCTTCTGTTTTCATTTCATCAACACGTTCCCCATAATTAGCCCTCACTCTCTCCACTTCGCTGTCCCAGGCACAAACCCATGCCACAATGAGCCTTTCCTTTTCGGTTGAAATCGAAGCCACCTGAGCAACCACAACACCACCTCCTCCCTTGGCACTTCTTGACACCATCTCCATCCCCTGCTATCCGAGCCACCACCGTCTCCGTCTCCTTCAGCTGCCAACGCCAGCCCCGAAACTCCCTCCATTTTCTGGCAAATTAACGAGCAGCAACACCAGCCCACAGTTCCACCTCTGCTTTCCCCCTCCGATTCGCAGCAAGGGGCTCCACCGAGCCCTGGTTCAGGCCACCGAATCCTGCCACTACACGTCTTCCTCCACCGAGCCACCGTAGCTTCACCTCCTCCGTTCGAGCGCAATTAGCTTCCGGTAAGCCGTTCTCCTTTGTTTCTGATCGAAATCGCCTTCGGTCTCCACCAACATACTCACCCATGTCCGACGCAGGTCCAACGAGCCATCGCGAGCCACCGACGAAACCCAGAACTCCGATCGAGAGCTCCGAAGTCGCGAAAGTCCATCTCGGTGAGCTCCGAATTTATCCTCGTTTCAATTAGTTTGTTTTAGTCTTTTTCGATGCTTAGACTAGTCGGGAGTGAGCGTGGGCTGAGTGCGGGATGTTTGGGCGGACTCGAGATCTCCGACGACAACTCCGGCGAGCTCGAATTGGCGTAGCGAGTGTTGAAGAGCGAGAGAGCGAGGCGAGGGACGGCCTGAGCGTGTGCGAGAGGGCGAGCAACGAACACGAGGAGACAGGTGCGAGAGTCCGAGCTGGGCGAGCCCGGACGAGCCACGGCTGGGTTCGAGGCCAGGACGTCGACGGCGGGGTCGAGCTCCATCGGCCAAGCACGGGCGGCTTCCTTTTTGATTTCAGGAGGAGGAAGCTGGAGTAACGTGGCCTTGTGGGCCCCATACTAACATATATACATTCTGTTTAATGCTAACCGGTTGGGATTTATATTATGATTTCAGTTCGGTTCGGGTTTATCCGTTTAATTGTTTAACTGTTTAGCGGTATATAAAATATTATAATATTATTTGGGGATTAAGGTATAAAATATTATTTCAGGAGATTTATAAATAGTTCGTTTTATTAAATATAAATGGTGTTTAAAATGTCCATACTACTATTGGGACTTAAAGATTTATAAAGAGAGTTTGGAAAAGAATTTCAAGGTCGGAAAATGATTTAATAAATAATAGAAAAAGGGAATTTTGCTAACACTTTCAAGGGTCGGAATTCTAACGCAGATTTGACACAGATTTGAATCTAAACTTGGGAATAAGACTTATTCGATGATTAACTAGCATGATAATATGAGTGTTTGACTAACGACATGATATGTGTGACTAATAGCATGACTTGCGGTGATTTACTATATGAGATTAAATGTTAGATATGATGATGTTGATATATATATCTGTATGCCAAGTGTGAGTATGAAACGGTAATATGTGAAATTGGCTAAGTATGATATGGGGGTTGTCATGAGCTAATGAGGATGATGTTATGATCGAATTGAGAAAGAAGTTAATTTATGAGATATGATGAGACAATATGAGAATTGAAGATGAGATGATAATGTTAATAATGACAAGATGGTTGAGTTATCATGTGTGTGTATCTTACATGTTTCATATGTGACTTATGCGCTTTGTGTAAATTAGACTTAGACTTATTATGTTATTTATGGAATTACGAGGTGATCTCTGATATGTTGGATTGCTTGCCATTGCTGATCATTGTTTGGATTCTGCGCTTCTCCAGGTAAGTTTTTTGAACTTACTCATGATGGGCGCTCTATGCACTGGGTGTTATATAGTAGGCTAGTGTCCATGCACCATACGACCTAGAATCGCACTTAGGAGCTAAAATGAAAATCATATGATTGCTATATGTCCTTGCAAGAGAACGGCCGTTATCTGTGAAGTAACTAGAGTCTTTGCTAGGGTCATAGGACGACCTAGTCCCATCAGGTCCCGTCCTGCGTCAATCGAGTCATGGAAGTTCCTTTACTTATATTATGAACATGATTGCGAAAGCTGCTTGCGGGCTTTATTATTTCTTATGGGGCGGGTTGAGCATGCGTGCCACCCGATTATTATGGAATGCATTCACGAGCTGGCCAGTTTCCGCCCTATCGGAAGGGGGTGGAGGTAGGAGAGGGACATGCCACTTGGCATTCGGTGTGGATCCATTTATCGCTTCCTGCATTATATTAAACTGTTAGTGTGTGTGTGTGTGTGTGTGTGTGTGTGTGTGTGCGCGTGTGCGCGTGTGCGCGTGTGCGTGTGTGCGTGTGTGCGTGTGCGTGTGCGTGCGCGTGTGCGTGTGCGTGTGCGTGTGCGTGTGCGTGTGCGTGTGTGTGATTAATTTCCACACTGCATTACACATTTCATCTGTGTGTGTGTGCGTGTGTGCGTGTGCGTGTGCGTGTGCGTGTGCGTGTGCGTGTGCGTGTGCGTGTGCGTGTGTGTGTGTGATTAATTTCCACACTGCATTACACATTTCATCTTAGGGATAGGATGCTTATTATATGCCTCTTAGAGTGTGTTTACACACGCGCATGAGTGACCTGATGATTGACCCAGATCCTCCTCTTATTTTTAGATTCAGGTACCCGTTTCACTCCTTGATTTCGTACTGTTATAAAGTGGTTCATTCATATGGCGGAGAGTGAGTGTTGAACTATGGCTTCACCAAATTTACAATTTTTGGGATTTCTTTCTACTTATACTCTGTTTGACCCGGCCTTGCCGCGGAACTGGTTGTATTGTTTTCAGCACTTATGTCCTTTGCATGATAAAATGTTTTCCGCGTTGTAGACTTAGGACAGGTACAGGGGTTAACCCCCGAGTCTCCAATGGACTTTCAGGATTTGGGTGCGAAATCCCGCTTTAAACTACAAATCTTCGGTTTCAAACCTTCAACCTGTACTCGGGGCGCAAGATCCTAACGAGGGGTTTTATCCCTCGAAACGTAAATCAGGAATCATAATCCTGGGCCGTTACAAAGGTGGGATCAGAGCTGAGGTTTTGTAATCCGAGTACAATAGGTTGAAGATGGTTTTGAAAATCGCCCAATGTTTTCAAATGTTTTTGAAAAATGTTTTATAAGGGCAAAATGAATTTAATTGGAATTAAACGTAAAATAAATAAAAGGGAAACAATCTCGTGGGTAGAGACCAAAGCGATAGACATCCCTTATGGAAGTAGAACTCGGGATACAGTAGGCAAAATACTAGCTATTATTTACAGATGAGCCTAGAAGACTCCAAGGAGCACCACGAAGGTTGGAGTGTCGAGTTAGGAGGCCGTGAGGTTCTTGCCCCTCCGGTCAGCTGTCCCTCGAAGGACGGCATAGATCGTCTCTATGCTTACGTTATATATACATATATGCAATTGGGCCCAAGAGCGATCCTACTCGAAGAGGATCATATTAATTTTGTTGATTGCTTCCGTATTGAGTGCTATTGTGCTTAGGATAGCGAACTAATCAGAATGCCTTAACGTGAACATGTAAATGACTGTATGTGCAAACGGAATAGCGGGAGAAAGACTTGTTCTTATGTAATCAGAATTCTTGTCTTGTCGTGATAGCCCTTACATAATTCAAACCCCCTCATGGTTGTGACTCTGTCATCCGCCCCACCAAAACACCTAGGCATGTTAGCAAGGGTCGAGAAGCATCCGCTCTCCCCGTTTTGAGTCATGGTTTGTATTTCACCATCGATGCTTCTATCGAGTCTCGTACCTCCGGTTGGGGTCTTCCACGGGAAATTTGTATCGGTCAACTAATTACCTTCGGAAATCGTGTTGGATGTGAGGGTTACCTGAGTATGTTAGTGAGGGTGAGGATTTAGATTGTTTCGAGATAGAAGTGGGTTGTCTTAGGGAGTCATCCCTTTCGATCCTCGTCATGGCCAACCATGTCTTCTTGCCCCAAGAGTCTAAACACGAGTTCTACCCACCCTTCTCGGAAACGGTGTGAATTTCTTGTGTCCTACCCAGCAAGTCATACTAGCGTCCCATGGGGAAATGGGGTGGTGAGTTGGTGATTGCCCTTAGAGAATTCTGTCAAGTTATAATGATAGCCTCCTTGTGATTTATAAACTAGTATTTGCACAACATAAACTTATATTTGCACAACACAATATTATATTTGCACAACGTAAACTTATATTTGCACACCAATATAAAATTTTAAAAAGTGCTGACACGGAAAAAAAAACTGAAAAGTGCAATTTTATAACTTAAATACAAAACTGAAAAGTGCAATTTTATAAATTTATATTTGCGTAACATAAACTTATATTTGCACAACACAGTATTATATTTGCTCAACGTAAACTTATATTTGCACACCAAAATAAATTTTCAAAAAGTGTTGTGACGGAAAAAAAATGCAATTTTAGTTTGAATGTGCAATTTTAGACCTTATATGTGCAATTTTAGTTTGAAAAAGTGCAAATATTTGAATGTAAAGATCTTGGACATGGCTATCCTGGGCAAGGTTGCATGACCTACTGGAACAACTGTTAGTTTAGATAGCTAGCATCTCTTGTAAAAACATCAATAAATTGAAGTACTAAATGACCCTTTATTTAACAATCTTATTGATTAACATACTGAGTTTACAAAATTACACACACTGAAATGAGACATCATGTTTTGAGCTTATACATACATGTATATGTGCACAGTACAATCTAATCTTCATAATGAACTGCCATGTTCAACATTCTTTAATCTAGCTTCAACATAAACATGGAGACATACAACAATTCTGATGTTTTCAAGCATCCATATGAACAATGTATCGGAGACCCTTTCTTTTCAACATCAGGTCGAACGCCTTATTGATCTCAGTAAACGAGACATGATGAGTCACAAACTTCTCCAGCTCTACCTCCTGCATAGTTTAATCCTAAACATCCTTTACAAAAACATAGTAATGAAAATTTGACACCAAAGCTGAAATGATATCAAGGACTTACATTCTTGAGATACTGCTCGACGACTCTAGGGATGTCAGTTTAGGTCCTGAAGTTGCCATAGAAAGTGCCCTTGAGCGTCATCTCGGTGAAGAAGTTGACATGGTGTGTCTTGTAGCAGTCGTCTTTGTTTGGAACTCTCACCAGCACACAAACTCCCCATCCCTTCCACAACTGAAACACAATGCAAACGTTATTTTGCTGATAACTTTGATATATCTAGGCTTCAATTGAAGGGAATTGTCAATTGTGTATTTATATCATGTACAGTTTCGAATGCAAATATCATTGCTTGGATGCTTCCGGTACACTCAACGCTCCTGTCTACTCCCCCACTCATCTCAGCAATCCCTTGCACATCCAACCGATCAGTCTATTATAACATTTCTAGAGATTGATTTAAATGTTAAACCTTAGTGTTTGTGTTTAGTAGCAAACCTCTTGAACAAGCCTATCATAATCTTTTGGGTTGACGAACTCGTTGCATCCAAATTTCTTCGCTGCATTAGGCCATCACGATATGCTCATTCACAATTTTAAGCCTTAACGCGCATACAAAAGCGATAATGGATGTTCGTATTGACACGAACTTACCTGTTTCAAACCGGTTTGGATTTAGATCAACTCCTGAAATCCTTGAAGCCCTAGAAACTCTTGCCCCTTCAGCAGCCTAGAAAACCGACAAGTCAGTGTGATTCATTCGAGCAATCACAAGCAATAAGGCGGGAGAAGGCGGTACTTACAGTAAGGCCTACAGCTCCCAACCCGAAAATAGCCACAGTTGATCCCTTGGTGGGTTTTGCAACATTGACAGTATCACCAAAAGCCTGAACAAAAATCAATCAAGTTATGAATTTCATATAGCAAAGGCAGACCGGATTCGGAGGGATGAGTCAGAGTGAGTGGCTTACTGGTAGCGAATCCACAGCTGACGATGCAAACCTTGTCGAGTGGGGCAGTCGGGTTGATCTTGGCAACACAGCCTTTGTGCACAACAGTGTACTGGCTGAAGGTGGAAGTGTCAAGGAAGTGATGGATGGGCTGCCCTTTGATGGAGAATCTTGATTTGCCATCACTCAACATGGTCACCCTTTCGGTGTTGATCCTCAAGAGGTCACACATGTTGCTCTCATCCGAATTGAAATGGGGGCAATCCCCACACTCTCCTGTGAACACCGGCAACACATGATCTCCCGACTTCAGCTCCGTCACCCCCTCACCCACACTCTCAACAATCCGGTCTCATTCAATCTTAAGAGAGCCAAAATTTGTAAGAAAGCATGAAAATAAAAATCCAAGTGTTTATTTACCTAGTGGTGCTATACACATCACGCCTCCATAAATATATGCTCAGAACAACAATAAATATATGCTCAGTTAATATGGAAAACATACCTCATCTCAATGATATGAGCAAGTGCTGGAACATTTCAAGAAAGAGGGAACCACATTCAATAGAGAGCATCAACATATCAACAAGATTTCAGGAATTAAGACCCTTTAAGACAATAGAAGGAAGAGGCTCAGCAGTAGCCTAATTTCAGGAACTCAAAAATCTAATTTTGTTTGACATAAACTAGAATTCAAAGCTGATTTGGTTCAAACATGAAACTACTCCCGATTTCAATTGATCGACGATGATCCTGCAAGCAAAGAAGCAAAGTCAGCAGAAGCAAAGATCGATTTCCTTAAAACAATCGGAATGAAACCTCGGCTCGTAAAAATGGATCGACGGTGATTCTGCAAGCAAAGAAGCAAAGTCAACAGAAGCAAAGATCGATTTCCTTAACAGTCGGAACAACAACATCACATTCACATTCTACGCGAAAATGATTCCCCGTTCTGTTCATCCACAAATCAAAGCCATTATTTTGCAATTACATGTTAGTTGATTTTCGTACAACAGTTGTGAATCGCATGTGTACAATACCATAAGAGAAATTGAGAAATTGAGAAATTGAAGGATTGCATTGCTTCACGCATCAGATCCAGAATCCCCAAAATCGGAGCAAGAAAATCAAATTGAAGGGGAAATCGAAGCACAAATCAATGAAAGAACAAACCCTAGCTCCAATTGGGAGAAGAAAAGCAGTAATTGAAGATATATGTAAAGAAAGAAGAAGGAACTTTGTTCTTGATGGAAGGAAGCAGATTAGCATTCAGGAGAGAGAAAGAGAGAATATCGGCGGAAGCTTGCAAGACATGAAGTCAGCACCGGAGATCTGATGCCGAGGCCGGAGATCGAAATTCGGAGAGAAGCACAACACAGTAAGCGAATTGAAGGAGCGGGATGAGGAACTGCACCAAATTCGGAGAGAGAAAGGGAGATGTACCTCAAGCCGGAGCCATCTTCGTCAATCGTCATCGTCGCTTGGATTGAAGAGCGAGGAAGCATCTGAGTCGCTCGCAGAGATGGACGGGAGAGAGCGAGCGCGGGTTTATATTGTGGACATTTCACCAATTTTTCCAAAAATGTGGACAATTCACCAATTAGGACAACCTTTTTGGACATTTCACAAACTCTCCCTAAAAAAAATTGTTTGTTGTTTAAAAACAGTGTTAAAAAAAAAGTTACATCAAGTTACTTTTTTGGTGTTTTTAGTTTATGTATTTTGAAATTACTTTAATATCCCTAATAATAACCAAATAAACTCTATTTTTTTTTATTTTTTTACAAATAAACACTTTTATGCCCCATACGGAGTTTATATTATTTCATAAGGGGTGATTACCTCGATGTCCAAAATTTTGTGCTTTATTAGGAAAATGTCCACCACCCTCTCCATATTAGCAAAATGTCCACCCCTAAAATAAAGTTGCTGAAAATATTTTTTTCAGCAAATTTTTTTCCCGCGAAATTTATTTATTTATTTATTTATTTTCGCGTTACTGAAACCGAAGTTGCTGAAATTGAGTTCTTTTTTTCCACGTTACCGAAATTGCTGAAATTGAGTTTTTTTTATCTCCATGTTACCTTTTTTTTTTCCACGTTTCATGAGTTGCTGAAACATCTGTGCCACCATCTGTTTCAACAGTTTTTTTCTTTTCGCGTTATTGTTTTTTTTTTTTCGCGTTGCCAAAACCAGAGTTGCTGAAACTCCGATTTCAACATTGTTGTTGATGCCGAAACCCACCCTCTGTTTCAACGGGTTTTTTTTTTGCGTTGCTGAAACTGTTTTTTTTTTGCCGCGTTGCTGAAACCCCGATTTCAGCGCTGTTGTTGATGCTGAAACCCCGGTTTCAGCAACGTTGTTGATGCTAAATCCACGGTTTCAGCAACATTTTCAGCAACGTTGTTGATGCTGAAACCCCGTTTCCAGCAACGTTGTTGATGCTGAAACTCCGATTTCAGCAACGTTGTTGATGCTGAAATTGTTGCTGAAACCGTGTTACGGGATATAAAATTTAGCCTATGCGGGATTCGAACTCACGTATTTGCGCATAGCACATCGCTCTACCATTGAACTAAGAGGCTTTTAAAGAAGATACAAAGCAAGGAATTAAGCATTCTACAAAAAGTTTCGACAAGGCAAAAAAATTGCTGAAATTGTAAATATCCAAAACTATCAACAAAACAAACTCAAATCACATTAGCAAACTAACCTCCCTAAAAAGGTAAATATATAGATGATGGCGAAATTCAAAGAATAACAAGAAGCAAAACCATACGAAGGGTCTTGCGTAAAAGGAGAATACCCACAAAACGTAACACTAACTTTCCACTCACTAAGTAGGCGTATCCCCACTAATGCCTATCCCCCAAACGGCTTCTTTAAATACTAGGTAAGGGGTCGTGCTTTGCACGGCGATTGTTTGTGAAGAACCCTCTTCACAATCTCAATCTTGAGCATGATCCGAGTAGGTTGAAGATACCTTAACTTTGATTGCTGGCCCGATAATATAGCTTAGAATCCTCAAGATGTACTCTACTATTTATACTATATAATATTATAACAATGGATACACATACAAATGTCATTACCGATATCATCTTGTGGCGGTACGTTAAACTTCGTCGTAGCTGTAACATGGAAAACATCGTCGCAACCCTGGATAGGTTAGTCAAAGCTATATATCATCTTCTTGCACATCAGCTTGAAGTACGCGTGCTACCTCGTGTTCAAGCTAGGAAATCAGATTATTCCCCTTTCAACTTTGGGTTTCATTTTTGCTCAGAATCATGAGGCTTGAAATGACGACGCTTGGCAATTGAATTTGGAGGCTTGAAGATAGCGCCCTACATAAACCAAATAAATTTCAATAAGTTACCAAAATAAATGTGTTGCATTGCAGATACACAAATAAAGTGTTATTGATGTAAGAGAAAGGGTATGTTGCAGCACTTCAAGCTATATTCACAACAACTTATAGATAGTTTATACAAACCATTATAACAATCATTCCTCTCCACCACCAAGAATACAGGAACCTATAGCATAGAGTCAACTTGACTTCTACCCAATAAAAGTATTCCAAAAGAATGTTTAATAATCAAAATCTTTTCAAAGTTTTGATAGTCCACTTGAATGAGAACAAACTTAAGCAAGCATAACTCAAACATTAAAAAAAAAGCTCCATTAAATATCATAGTGATTCAAGAAAATAAGAATAAAGAGAGAGTTTATTTAGGGGAAAAGCCAGGAGTACGTGTAATATATGAAGTTTGGTAACAATGGTGTACTTGGAAAAACCAGAAATCATCGAAGACATTAAAGCTTAGGAGTCCTAGTCTGTAAGCAATATTTGAAGGTATATAATAGCTAACAGAGTCCGGTCATAGAGTTATGAAATCAAGTACGATGCCTGGTATCACATAAGATTGGAAAATAGATATGAAAAACAAGAGAATGATATATGAGTCGGATAATTGCAAGAAGATAGAGACATGGTGTTGAACTGCTAATGCAACCTTCATATTCCAAAATGCCGTTTTTATTTATCCAATGCTAGCTTAGTACTGTATTAGGTAGCGCAATCATATTATTTATCTTTACTTCTTGATCCATTTCGTTTGTTGCTTGGTTTTTGAATTCTTAATACCTTTGGGCTTTGATATTTCGCTCTACAATGTTCAGCCAAGTGGTTTCCTGGAATTTGGGACCATGGGTTAAAATCTAGCCAACAAGAATGCATAATATGGGATCAAAAAAAAAAATCCAGCAACTAAGCAAGTACCCAGAAGAATGTACATGACATCAAAGAACCTTAAGCAACTTGGGTTAGTGAGGTTGTAGGAATAATTGTTAATCGGCCTACATTACTATAAATAACATTTGACACTGAGTAAATATATACATATAGTCTTATGCCAGCTCTTATCCATGAATAGCAAATAAAGATAAATCATTATGATATTGGAACTGGAAGAATTAAACAGATGCATGGATGAAGTTAATTTAACTAACCAAAGTGTTTAACTAATAAAATGTTGATGATAAAAGTAACACAATACAAATAAGGAAACTTATTTTTAATAAAAAGAAAGAAGTCATGATATCCACACTGAAAAGTAGTAGAACGTTTGAAAATGGTTGACAGGTGCACCAAGCATTTCCATATCTATCACAACTAAAACAAGGTAGACACGCACTAAATAAATAAATTAACAAAAAAGTGTAAAAATAATAGAGAAGGTAGAACCTGAATTACTGATTTTGGGTTGTCATTTCAGAAGTGTATTCCAAATGGATAGTTGTTGTCCAATGTAGAGCTCGCACGAAAATGGTCCTGCAAAAACACCAGTCCAGCCATAAGTACATGTGAAGGTCTCTGCTCATACCGTCTGAAGATAAGAAAACAACTTAGAAGAACCACGTTTTGTGGTGCAATATTACCTCAAAGAAGATAGTGTCATTCACAACCCTGTAAAACAAAACAGTGATGAAAATGAGATATCTACCAATGATAATGCTAGTGGTAAATCTTTCATTCAGTTTCCAGCAATCTAGCATTGGTGATGGTTTAATCCTATGAGTTGAAATCGTCATAATAGTACCGGTACACAAGAGAAGTTCATTATGTTATTGATTGTTACAAAAACATCACCTTCCCGCTATTTTAGGACTGTAAAAGGTTGAACATTACCGTCATTCAATATTGCAATCATCTGAACCATGAAGGGTAGGAAGTCATTCCCAAATCATAACCAAAAGCATGAAGCTCAATTGAAAATAGGGAGTTAAACCTTAGTCAGATGTTCATGTTAACAAGATAGAGAGAACTTAAGAAGAGCATGGAAGATAAAACTCACCACTATACGGATGGCTATGGGCACTACATAGATAGACAAATCTTAAAGGTGTAAATTTTGTATATTAGAAAATGATCACAAAGTCTTAAAATTACACAGGAATTTGTATGATTATAATCACAAGGTGCTCGCCGCTCCCCAGTATGTGCCAATGAAGTGGGAGTGGTGCTCCGAGACCAACCCTTTTGCAGAGGGCATCATAGCCAGTAGATAGCCACAAGGGTTGGCTAGCTAGACGAAGGCGGAGACGGCCTTGGCTACATGGACTTTGGGGTCGCCGACTACGACAGGCTTCACTGCCTTGTTTAGGGAGTCAGCCACTGCCTCCATAGCTGCTTCCAGCCCCTGTAAGTTGCTCACCCTGCTATGAAATAGAGCATTAGGAACCAGGAGATGTTAATTCTAAACTCCATACTAATTCAGATTGGAGAATCGACCAATCCTTCATTATATCAACTAAAACATATAATTAATCACACAAAAAATCATTGTAACAAAAATCACACGTTAAAAAGAAATTGTAAGAAATAACAACTATACATTCAATCAATTTGGATGTTGGTGAAGTGGTGGACGGTTAAAAAAAGGTACAACAAGAAATGAAAACACTTCTAACCTCGGGGATACAAAGATGTGAGAGCAGAAACTCATCCGAATGGCGAAGGTATGGGGCCTTGCCCAGCCAGTGAGTGCATCTGACCTTTTGATGCCACCTATGCCACAAATTATGCAGCCGGGTGCAGCAAGAGCCGAGAATTTGGCACCAAAGAGATCACATATGTCATAGCCGATGGTTGACAAGCGGCTGAGCATGGCAGCACAAAACTGGGAAGGATCTTCCATTGGGTCGATTGATTTGTTGGTCAAGCCTCTTTGAATGCAGATGTCGATCAGGGTCCTCAGCTCGTCTTGCTTACTAAGAGGTGCCTTGGACAAGAGGTCGAGCATCTACCTGGAATAACCATAATTCTGCACATCCATGTTCCGTTTTATAGAGGTCCTAGTGCAGCTTATTCTATGCTTTATCAAGCGAGGCAAGGAGCCAAGATGACGAGACGGTCTGGCTATCTCATCCTTTTCACTGATAGCCCCAGCGCCAGACTCTTTGCAGCCTCCCGATTTCCTGTAGGAGCATTATCAAGTAAAAAACAGTCAAAATACTCGTACAAAGGGAAAAGAAAAAACTTAATGAAAGCTATTATAAATAATACCAAGTCTCTTTATAATGATTATTCTCCCATTAACCATTAAACTGGATTTTCGAGCAAAGAAAGTCATGATAAGCTTTGTAAAGAGGTCAATTTTTCAAAAAACTCGTAACCGGAAATTCTTCCAAGCTTGGATCACATTTAGAATACACAAGTCAATACCTGAAGAAGAGTCACAACAATCTTGTACTGAGCACAGAGAGTAGCTTGAGCTTTTATATCAGAGTCGCGTGATTGATCCTTTGCTAATGCCAGGAAAGCTTCATCAAAACATGACAACGCATTTGGAAATTGATTCTGGTCAAGGTGTACGAGTCAAGTCTTAAAACATACTGGAGCAACAGCACCACGTGGAACCTATTTCAAAGAGGACAAATAAGAAATGGGCAATATGGGATTTAAAATCATTGCCAATTAAAACAAACACCATTTACACTTGGATTTTTTACAAAAAGGAGGAACTGAAGTGGATTTGTGTAAATGGGCTGGGGTATACCCTTCTTTAGAAGGGTGTTTTATTAGTGCAAAAGCATTAATAAGTTCATATATGAAAGGGGCTGGGACGAGGTAAAAAGCCAGCTAAAGGCTAAAGCTAGTAAACTTAGCTTACAAAAAATAAGCTAAAAATAGCCTAAAAGCAAAAGGCTATAAGCTGAATAAAACCAGTGACTAAGATGATCACCTAACACATGTTTCTCTATAATTGACTAATAGCTTGCATTAAGACTAATTTAAGGGCACGCAAAGAATTTGGAAAGTGGTACAACACCCCGGAAATATAGCACATGTTTAAACACACCAGCCTAGTGTGCTTTAAAAGCTAATTGCATAAACTGAAGATGCAAAATACTACTGGTATAATACAAGGTCACACTCCTAAATTTCAGGACCCTAATCAAATTACGCAGATAAGCTCAACGGAGATTTTAACACTTCCAAAAAAAATCAGGAAATAAGTAGACCTAAAGTAAATAAATTAAGATCCACCATCCGGCTTTCCCAATTTGCCCAAATTGAATCACAAAGGCGGAATTTCTAAAGCTATTTTCAAAGTTGAAGATCCTATTTGGCGTTTTCAAAACCTGTACTGATCTCAAATCTAATGGAGTCAATCCTCAAATTTGAGACCCTAATCCTCGATGTGAAGACTATAACCCTCAATTCTGAGGCTGTAATCCTCAATCTGAAGAGTATCACCCTCAATTCAAACTCCACAGTTATCGCCTTATCGGACTGAAGGTCAGAGCCCTAAATTTCACAACCCAAATCCTGAAATTAAAGGTCCTCAATATATAAAATTAAAAGCCTTCATCCCGGAATCCATTAGCTCAAATATATGAATGAAAGCGGTACTAAAGAGATACATTAGCTCATCAAGCCTAAGGTGTTGAGGCACACTGTGAGACTCCAAAGGGGTATTACTTTTGGGCCGGGGAGTTAAATTAACAACAAAGTTCTCGTCACTTGTATTGGACTGAGCATTGGAACTTGGAAGTTTAAAACATGGATAGTTCTAAGCTATTGCTCCCTCTCCCTTTCCACAGAGTAATAGGAAAGGTGATCTTAAGGGAAATAGAGGAAATAGAGGAAATAAAGGGAATTATCCATGTTGCTCCGTTTAATTGCATAAGGACCACTTGGTTGCAAAATTGTATTACTTGTGGTGTATTGGTGTCTACTAATTACAAAGCTACGAGTCAAATGGAAAAAGGGCTATGGTATCTGACTTTTAACATGTCTTGTTTTAATTCTCCTTTTGTTTCCTTCTAATCTCTCGATGCAATTAGGTAACAATGATTCCAGACATATCGGTTTTGAGAAATAAAACCCCTAATCTGAATAAAGCGAAATTCAATTAAGGAAACCAGTGCAGCAAAATGAAAACTAAAATAAGAAATTAGGGTTCAAGTCTAACTTCAATTCGGAGTAAACAAAGATCCGATTTGATAATAAACCGCGAATTAGAGCTCACCTAGGAGAAAAACTGGAAGAGCAACGGCTGCGCAAGGTCGTCTGTAGCATGAGACCGAACCCAGATGATTCGAAGGTGGTAATCGACCAGAAACAAGAGATGAGGAGGAAGGGCACACACGGACGATTCGAAGGAGAGATCAAAATGACGGAGGAAGAAGCGGGGATGGCGGTGGGTGGTGTAGGGCCTTGGACGAATTCGGTGAAGTCCTCTGGTCGGCGAGTCGACTCTGAAAAAGGGTTGTCAGCAAGAGAGGGAGGGGAGGTGTATGTGGATGAAGAGGAAGGTGATGTGCAAACAGCAAAAGCGATCAGAAGAAAGATAAGAAGTGGCGACGAAGGCTCCGGCGAGAGGCGAAATCCGGAGAAGGAACTACAAAAAGAGAGAGAGTTGGATAGGGAAGGACACGGGAGGACAGAAAAGCAGATCGGTAGCAAATTAGATGCAATTACCGAAAAGGGCCCGTAATCAAAAAAATAAATATTTTTAAATTTAAACTCGGATGGCCAATTCAGACCTTACACAAGGAGAGAGTGATGAGCCGTCGATCAGACCAGCCTATTAAGATCCAACGGCTAATTTAGCAAATATTTTATGAACAGTAAATTCTCACTTGCTGCTTTTATAGGAATAGAGATATAAACATACATTCATGGATGGTAAAATGAATATATGCTAGGGTAAATAGCAGGAAACCACCCCTAAAATAAGCGACTTTGCTCAAAACCACCCCTTATATTCGAAATTGCAGTAAACCGCCCCCTAGATACACTCTGTTAGCAAAACACCACCCGAAGCCACCATTCTGTTAGCAAACTTGTGAAAATACCCTTTTACCCTTATTTTTAATAAAATACTTCAATCCTATAATCTTTACATGAATTCTTCTTTTAAAAAAAATAATGAAAGAAATTAGCTCTTTCATGAACCTAGTGTAGATGTATATCTCAATCAAATTGCAAATAGAAATCAGAAACTAAAAGAGAAATAAAAATCAGAAAATTGGAAGAATGAATTCTATTTAAAGGAGGAGCTTTCCTCGTCTCAATCAAGTTTGACCACAATCTTGAGCATAAATTCCATAAAAAATGTTAAATCCACAACGAAAAGGCCTAAATCAATGACTTTGAAAATATTCAAATCTAACCCTAGAATCATGTTTACTGATTCTCCTCAACCCCAAATCAAAACCAAATCAGAGAGGCAATTTCAGTCGAAAATGGAAGAAGGGCATAGGGGCTCGAATCTGGGCATAAACGTCGGCCGCAAGTGATGTGACAACTTCGAAATTTCCTTCAAATCCTCCCCAACTCAAATCTGGTGGTGGTGACCGTGATTTCGGCGACCTCGACTCACAAGAGTGGACGAAGTAAGCGATGGTGAAGAATTAGTAGATCGACACTAGAGAAGCACGGCGGAGCCATAAGGTGACAAACGACGGAATCGGACAACTGGTGAGCGAGCCAAGCTTTCTCACGCCTATAATGGTGGTTTTTAGACATACACATAGAAGGAGGTGAGTGTTGGTACGAACCGGTGACCTGTGCGGCGGCGACAATGTGTGGTGGGTGGGGCAGCAGCGACTCGGTTCCCTTCCTCCTTTGCACTGACAGTTTGTTCAAAGAGAGGAATTAACTACCCATTCTTGTATTTAATTTAAGGGTAAAATGGTAATTCTACAAGATTTAACAGCTAATTGACCAAAAACCTAACGGAGTTAAGGGATAGGTGGCTTTTCGCTAACAGAGTGTTTCTAGTGGGTGGTTTACTGCAATTTCGAATATAAGGGGTGGTTTTGAGCAAAGTCGCTTATTTTAGGGGTGGTTTCCTGCTATTTACCCTATATGCTATATAAAGAAAGAAGCCAAATCAATCTAAAACAGCCCATCTCAAAATATATGCCATCCTATCACCTAAGTAACCGGACCCAAACAATCACAAAATGGGCCGATAACTAAACTAAGAAAAAAGCCCAGCCCATATCAAAGATTTAAATCCCCTAATGCTAAGCCAGTTAAACGCAGAACAAAAGGAGGACCTTCAGGAAAGGCCACGTTCACGCCAAAAACCTATGACAGCAAGCGAACATCAACAAGACCTTTAAACCTACCCGCCAGTAAGAAGACCTGCTAGCAGCAACTCCACAATACCGAACAGCAGCAGCAAAGTATAAGGAGCAGAGTATAAGGAGCAAACTAACCACATATTGCTGAAATTGTAAATTGCAAAAATTGTAAATTGCTGAAATTGTAAATTGTAAATCACATTAACAAACTCAAATTCATTATCTTAGCCGAATTCAAGATCTTGTTATTGCTGAAAGTTTAAGGCAATTATAAAAAAAACGTTGGTATCATGAAATGTGGAAAGCCGTTGGGACTTGGGAATCAAACACTCAGACAATCGTATAGTTCATATGCAGTCTTATCATTCCACAACATGATTAAAACCACAGAAAACAGTTACATGTAAGCAAGACTGAGACAAAAGCCCGAATGCAAAACCAAAGAAATCTGCAGCCAAAAGAGCCTGTTCAGCAAAATTGCTAAAAATTTGTAGGCCAAACTGTACAGCAAAATTGATTAACAGAAGCATGAATACCTGAGAGGAAGGTGAAACCGTTCAGCCAAAAGAGCCTGTTGCATCCGCCATGTACTTCCTCGCGTTCTCCGGCGCAACACCGATCTCAACTGCAAAGAGGATCCGGCCGAATTCAAGCACAGATCCGGCCACCATGAACAGCAACAACAGTGACAATTCCTCGATCTCGCCCCCTCATCATCCGTCGCCGACTTCCGCAGATCCAATTGGAATCGAGTTCGATTGCAATCGGAGAAGCAGACTAGAAGCTGCTCGACGACGCACTGTCGGAGTCATTCGAGATCTGTTGCTCAGATCTGGCCTCGCACAGTCTCTTCTTCCCCTAATTTCAGGTCTGAGAAATTAGGGGAAGAAGGCGGTGGCGTCGAAGATCTCAAGCCGGTTCCGGTCTTTTGCAGTGGTGGCCAACGGTGTGGAGGGAGGGAAGGAGGCGGTGGCGTCGAAGGTGGTGGCGAAGGAGGCGGTGTGCAACAGCAACATAAAAACGGAGGCCGGAAGTGGCCAACAGGATGCAACAGCAACAGATCTGTGGTGGTAATTAACGCCGATCTGTGGTGGCGATGATGGGGGTTGTGGTGGTCGCCGACGATGGATGGTGGTGGCGGCAACGGTGGAGGATGTGGTGGGGTGGTGAGCACGATAACGGAGGAGCGAGAGGGAGGCGATGATGAAACGGCGAGGAAGAGGATGAGTTGCTGAAATGTTAAGATTTCAGGGACAATTTTGTCCAAAAAATTAAAGGCGCACAAAAACCTAATTTATCGGACTTGAAAAACACTCCCTCATTAAGGCTAAAAAAAAGACACGTTGGGTAAATTTTCTCATTTTATAATTCTTCAACGTTTATTTTACCTAGCTTTTCAATTTTAACTATTTTTAAATTTTAATCACTTTTTAACTCCGTCGACATACTTACCCATTATAATATTACTTACCCATTATAATCAAATATTTTTCGATCTCATTCCATATATCACTCACTTCCCCTTCACGGTGATTAAAAAAAACATAAAATCTATTAGTACAATTTTACTATAATTTATTTTTATTTATTTTGGCGGGAAAGGTGGCGGGAAAGATAATTTCTTAATTATTATTTTTAAAAGTCCATTTATACGGAGTAATTATCTACAGAGTAAGATGAAACTGTAATTTTTTTTTTACATGATCCTCCCAAATCACAGATTTTACCTAAAGGTTCATCTTCAACCCCAAAATCCATGGCGGCCTCTGCGTCAGTATCGGAGCGTTCGAAACGGCATTATGCCGCTATAGCCGCGACCGACGACGAAGACGTGGTGGTGCTGATCGAGGGCCCCCACACGCCGCCCCTTCCAAAACGGCGCCGTAGCTTTAAGCCAGACTCAATCTCCGCCGCCAGAACCATCGACGACGAGGACGACGTGGTGGTGCTGAGGGAGGTCCGTCCCATCGTGATTCCCGATGAAGACGATTGCTACGAGATTCCTCAGGCATCCACATCTGCAATCGGAGGCGGTAACTTCAGCCTGTATTTCAAGGGTTTGGTGGTGGAGGATAGCAAGAAAAGGGGGAAATTGGGGGCGATTGGGATCGCCATCTTCGATTGGAAGAACGGCATGGTGTCCGAGAGGTCGGAACCGTTGGCTTCGCCGGAGGGGGCGATGACAGAGCAAGTGGCTGACCTCGAAGCCTTCGTCCAAGGCCTCGAGCTCGCTTGGAGCTTAGGGATAAGGATCCTTGTGTGTGCTTCCCTTCACTTCGATTTGGACTCTTATGTGAGTTTTCCTTTGCTTAATGACCAAAATTAAATGGTTTATTCATACCAAATCGATTCTGTTTTAGGGAGGTAGTATAGTTATTGTCAATTGGCAATCGGATAGGGTTGTTTCCGATTTCGGGTGGGGTTTTCATTTGTGCTGTGTTGATTCGAGGCTTAGTTACTTCAGGTTTCGAGTATTTGGCTTGGTTTAGGGCTACTTAATAGGTTGGGCTTGGTTCAGTTTCAGAACATCAATTTTGATAAAATTTTGGGTTTCAATGCATTTGATTTCAAGCAGGTTGGGTCAGTTACTACTTTTTTCAATTATTTGTGATCAGATTTAGCTATTTCGCCAAGGAGCAGAAATGAGGATACAATGTCCGTCCACCTTAATTATGATCCTGAATTTGAAGTAGATGGTGCTAGGACTAGTGCTTCTCAAATGTTATTTCTATTCATTGAAGTTATATTTGTGGCATTTGAATAGAGTAAGTTTAAAGATGAAGACGAAAATTGAACTTTCAATCGAACTTGCTCTATTCAGAACTAAACAATATTCGTGCACTGCAGTCTCTAAACTTTAGATTTTTCAATGCACTACTATGTATGAAAAAAATGGTGTGAACTGTGCACTAAAATTGTGGTTGAAGATGATAACTTATGGCTCCCTTTCCCTAAAGAAAAATATAAGTTCGTTTCTTCTATGATCTACTTGTGTTCCTTTAGCCTTGAATTTGATCTCTGCACTCGTTCGAGTTTTTGTTGTGAGTATGGATGGAAAAGGTTTCAATTCATTTATATGAAAAAAGTTTCAATTCAATTATTTGTGATCAGCTTTAGCTATTTAGCCAAGGAGCAGATATTTGGATATAATGTGTATTAATCTGTTATAGTCCATTTGCCTTGAATTTGATCTCTGCACTTGCTGGAGTTCGTGTTGTGACTGGATGGAAACAGTTTCAATTCATTTATATGAAAATTGATCAGAAAACCAAGGAGGCCAGAGAAGCACATTTGGTGGATCGTGCGCGTTTTCTTAAGAACAGATTTCGGCGTTGTCGTTTATCCAAAATCGAGAAGAACACCGATCTTGTATTGCAGCCTATCAGGTCCTCAATAGCGAGCCAAGCCGGGAGACCCTATGAAGAAGTCATTCGTAAGGAAGAAAACTGTCCGATTTGCTTGGAAAACGTCGATTCGAAGAAGATGATTCAAATCGATGGTTGTCCTCACCGTTTTTGCTCCTCTTGCTTGAAAACACATGTAGAACTCAAAGTGCAGGGCAGGGAGCTTCCCCGATGCCCTCAACCAAACTGCAGATATGAGCTCAAAATCGACTCTTGCAGGAAACTCCTTGCCCGAAAGATGTACAAAGTACTGGACCAGCTTGTCAAGGAATCATCGATTCCTGCCAAAGAGAAGGTGTATTGCCCGAACCCTAAGTGCTCCCACTTGATGTCCAAGACCGAGGCTTTAGAGACTAACCGCAATCTTGCATCTACGAGTACAATGGACTTGACCGCGTGCAGGTGTCTGAAATGCCGAAAACTCTTCTGCGTAAACTGCAAGGTGCTGTTGCACTCGAACCTGTCGTGTGACACCTACAAGAAGGTGGAGTTAGACGATGACAAGCTGATGAAGCTCGCTCAAACCAAAAATTGGAAGCAGTGTCCCAAGTGTCACCATATGGTTGCGCGTATTAATGGTTGCGATCACATGACTTGCAGGTAACTAACTCTTTGATCACTTGCTATAGATCTCGATTCAACGTCGACATCGATCATTTCACTGGATTTCCGAATCTCAAATCCAATCGATCTCACTAACCGTTTGTTCATTGTGATCGAAGATGTGGAACTGGCTTCTGCTACTTATGTGGGTGTCAAAGGGGGAAGTGTCATTCATGTTCTTGCCTAAAACTTTCGCGGAGGCAGTGGCACTAATGGTCATTGATCGATTCTATGAAGTCTGGCGTAGGGTTTTGTTTTTCGCCTTCAGATCGAATTCCCCAAAACTCCAAATATATTATCACAAGGTTAGTACTTAGCTACTTCATTAGGATTTTCAAACAATCAATCATCTGGCTAGTTATTTATAGCAAGGCATATGAACTTAGAAGATGATATTCAAATATGCTTTATAATTGCTCAACTGATTTAGTCAGGACAATTTATTTTGCATCTTTTTTGTGGAGAGGACATATCAGCGGTATAAATTAGACGTATGTGAATCTTTATTATACAAATGTATTGTTATTGATGAGATCGCGGTATGGTGCGTTTAAGTTCATTCTTATATATCAAATCCAACCTCTCAACCCAATAAATTGTTTCAAAATGTGAATGCATTGGGACCTTACATCACTAGGCTAACTTGTTAGGTACTTGGCTTCATTGATAAGGGAAAGAGCTTCTCTAAACAATTCTCCACAATGGAGAATTATAAATCACATATTTTGAATTTTTTTGGATTGAATTACAACAGATTTCTCATTATGGAATTTACCCAAATATATAGAGTTTTCTCCAAATTTAGGGAAATTTCTCCATTTTTTCTCATCATTCTCTATTTTAAAGAATGTAATGAGAAAGCTGTTGAACTAAAATCAACCTTGATATTCCCAAAAATCCATTATAAAAATCCATTATGGAGAACGTGTTGGAGTTACTCTTATATTATGCTTCTTTGTTTATCCTCTAACAATGCCAACATAAATTTCTCAAGGGATTATATCATAATATAT
The DNA here is from genome assembly GCA_037127255.1 of Persicaria tinctoria. NCBI lineage: Eukaryota > Viridiplantae > Streptophyta > Magnoliopsida > Caryophyllales > Polygonaceae > Persicaria > Persicaria tinctoria. The sequence continues at coordinate 36,197,710 of JBANSL010000019.1, read as the reverse complement.
GGTCATGTTTTTTGAGAATGCGCGCAATAAGATGGCGGATTCATGTTTGAATCGTTTCTTTAGTCTCATGTCTAAAATATGTATAGGGTTTAGGGCCTGTTTGCACAAAGCTTATTAGAGTTTTTTAAAAAGTTGTAAGTTTTTTTTGCAATTTTTTAAAACTGTAATTTATTAGGCCAAACAAGGATTTATTTTTTTAACGTATCCACAAAGGCTAAAATTTTATTAATTTTTTTTTATCTATATTTTAATCTTAAACAGGTTAATCTCTTAAATTTTCAAACGGGTTGAGTCGGATTTTAGCTTCGGTACTAGTATTTGATAGTTTTTTATGATTGATATTTATGTAAAAAATTTATTTATAATTTCTTTTGGGTAACGTAGAAAATGATTAACATAAATTGACTTTTTGTAAATCTGATTAGGAAATATTTCCAAAATTTTTAAAATTATTTTTAGGGTCCACGCCTTTTATTAATAGGAATTTTTTTTCCTAATTAATGTTATTAATATATATATATATATATATATATATATATATATATATATATATGAACTCAATGTATATCTATATATCTATATATATATATATATATATATATATATATATTATATTATATACATATACTAAAACCAATGCATTGGTGCCTGCGTGGCGGTGCGTGAGTGAATCTGCCTACGTGGCGGCACGTGAGTGCGTCTCGCAAAACTTTCTCCTGTAAAAAAGGAAATCTAATAAAAATTATTAGATAGTTCTAATCTATATAATTAAAAATGATTAAATAAATATTTTATTTTACCAGTAACTCATATAATTGGATATAATCTTATAAAAGATTAAATATTATATAAGGAAAAAATTATATCAATATAACACAATCTATCTGTGCATAAATATTTTAGTAAACTAACGTAATAAATATATACTACATACAATATTTAATAAAAAAAATTTAAAATATTTTAAAAATCAACTATCGATTTAATTATATGAGATTTAATTAACGATATATTAGGGAAAAAACCTTTTACCTTATAAATATGAATTTTATTTCTATTTCGAGAGAATACAAATAAAAGATAATTAGATTATATATCATTTGTTGAACTAATTTTTTGGTGGAAAAATGATTTATATTTAGATTATTATTTATTTATTTATTGGAAACTACTATCTAAATTACTTATAATATTATATTAATGTATTCTCCGATAATTGAATAGATGAAATATCTTATAAAAGAGTAAATATTATATAAGGAAATAACTATATCAATATAATTAAACGCAATAATACTAATAAATTTGGCATATACAGATATACAAATTTCCATATAAGTGTATCTCCATCTGGATTATAAATAATCTATCCAATGAACGATTTATATATAAATTACACCATATGGACGGGACCTAAAAAAGAAATTAGATTCACCCAATTGCCATATAGACGAATTTTATGGCGGATCTTTGGGGCCTAGGCGGGTCTTGGTGATCTTGAAGGTCTTGGCGAAGGAGTGAGGTAAGGGATTTAGGCGGGGGTCTAGGCGGGCCTTGAAGGGATTTTTTAGAACAGTGATCGTAATTACTAAAAATATTAATATATAAATAGTAAATATTTGATAGGTGTTATCGATTATTTTTGGTGAAAAGAAATATTTATATCAAAATTAATCATTTCATAGTTATTTTATTTATATCTATATTATTTTTTAGGAGAATGAGTTATTTAGATCTAGATTAATTTTAATCTTATATTTTCAGTTATTAGTTTAATTATCATAATGTAATTCATATTTATTTATTTATTTTCTTATTTATAATATGATTTTTTTTATAGATAATAAATATAATTTTATAATATTGTGTTAACATATTTCCACGTAGGGACGGGGCATACACTAGTATTAAAATAAACCGAAAAAAATATTGTGGACGATCTTAACAACCCTACAGTCCTACACAACAGTACAACACCACCTATTCTTCCTAAGATGAATTTGAAAGATATGGTAATAATTAATATATTTTTAAAAAATATTTTCTTTTTGATCTGTAAAAAAAGATGGACACATAGGATACGCCGGATATTTCTAAAAGTCGCTGATTCAAACCCTAAAATCCATGGCACCGACGACGACGTGGTGGTGCTCCTCGAGTGGCCCCAAACGACGTCCCTTTTAAAACGACGTCGTCGCAATAACTATATCCCAGACTCAACCCCCGGCCCGCCGCCAGAACCGATGACGACGACGTGGTGGTGCTGAGGGAGGTCCAACCCATCGTGATTCCCGATGAAGACGATTGCTACGAGATTCCTCACACATCCACATCTGCAATCGGAGGGAATAATTTCAGTCTATATTTCAAGGGATTGGTGGTGGTGGATAGCAAGAAAAAAGCGAAACTGGGGGCAATTGGGGTGGCCATCTTCGATTCGAAGAACACCGTGGTGGCAAAGATTTCGGAACCGCTGGCTTCGCCGGAGGGGGAGATGAGGGAGCACGTGACTGAACTGGAAGCGTTCGTCCATGGCCTCGAGCTCGCTTGGAGCTTAGACATAAAGATACTTATATATGTGTGCTTCCCTTCACTTCGATCTTCACTCTTATGTGAGTTTTCCTATCCAAAGAAATTGCTTCTTTTATTGGACACTTATCAAATCAAATTCATACTTTTGTAGTCCTGCTTCATTCTTTATTGAATGTATCCAAATTGAATTGAGGATACGGTGTTTTATATTTTGGTTATTTTCGATCAAATTAATTAACAATTCGGGTTGGATTTAAGTTGGGTTTACTCCCTCAATGTACTTAAATCTCAGCTATGTCATAAAAATAATCGAATTTAGTTCAAATTCTTGAAAAAAAATATACAAAGAGACTCATTGAGGGAGTTATGCAGTAGGTACTGAATGAGAAAATTAAATTTAGGAGCGGGGTAGACTAAAATTTTTGTATATTTATTTGAATGGGCGAGATAGATTAATTTTCATTAATAAAATTCTTATTCTAATAACCAAATATATAATTTTTAGTAATTTTTTTTTATATTTTCTTATCTATTAGTAATTTTTTTAAAACGGAATTGGGGCGGGCTGAAGTGGACCTTAGGCGGCACCTAGTTACGTGCCTGCTATTGTCACAAGGAGCTAGAACGTAATGTGCACTTTTAGATCTTATATAAGATCCAAATTAAAGTTCTTTAACTTTTTTCACGTAGGCATAATTAAGTTATAAGCATATACTTCATTGGTCTCAAAATAGAGGACATTTAACTCTTTTTTTTGTCACCTTTTTTTAAAAGCTAAAAACTATACTTTATCCGTTAATTAAAACATTTCGTTTTACACATTTGTACATTGTTTAAGAAAATAAAATTACATTTATTATATCCCTAATTATTAATTTACTTTTTCACTTTATTGAAGATTATAAATAACAAATCACTAATCATTACAAGAGTAATTTTAGGAAGTGAACACCAAAATATCTAAAACGACATGTTTTTCTTAACAAAATTTTACATGTTTATTTACCCAAAATATCTTTTATATTTAACAAGGATAAATTAAAATTTTAAATATAATATATCATTTTAAAAAACACAATGTTGCTTTGTTTTTAATTCCCTCTCTTCTCTATGTCTGTGGATCAAGTTTCTTTAGTACCTTACCAAAAACCGAATTGTTTTCAGTCCCGAACTCTGACAAGATAAACCCAATCGCTATTTGTTATCTAATAAGGATGAAATTGTATCGTTACTAATGTCCACACTTAATAAACTAGACAATATTTATGCACTTGGAAACCTTAGATTTTTCAATACATTAGTATGTAATTTCGATTCTTGTAAGATCTACTTGGACTTGTTTCTACTTACTCATCCTTTTAATTACCATGAACTTGATTCTTGCACTTGTTTGATCGAGTTGATCGTGTTGTGAAAAATGAGCAGGAAACCACCAAGGAGGCCAAAGTTGCGGACTTGGTAGGTCGTGCTTGTTTTCTTAAGAAAAGATTTCGGCGTTGCCATATATCCAAAATCGAGAAGAATGCAGAGCTTGTATTACAACTAGCGAGATCCTCGATAGCGAGTCAGGCTGGGAGACCTTTTGAGGGTGTAGAAGAAAAGTGTCCGATTTGCTTGGAGGACGTTGATTCGAAGAAGATGATTCAAATCGATGGTTGTTTACACCGTTTTTGCTCCTCTTGCTTGAAGACGCACGTAGAACTCAAAGTGAGGGGCAGGGAGCTTCCTCGATGCCCACAACGTAACCCAACTGCGGATTGGAGCTGAAAATCGAACCATGTAGAAAATGGAAAATGTATAAAGAACTCGACCAGCTAGTCAAAAAAGGAATCGTCCATTCCTACTACGGAGAAGGTGTATTGTCCGAACCCTAGGTGCTCCTACTTGATGTCCAAGACCGATGCTTTAGCAACTAACCGCAATCTTGCATCTACAAGTATAATCGATTCAACCAAGTGTATGTGCGTGAAATGCCATAAACTATTCTGCATAAAGTGCAAGGTGTTGTGGCACTCGAACATGTCGTGTGATGACTACAATAGACGGGGATTGGATCCGAGCTCTGCTGATGCGAAGTTAAAGACGCTCGTTGGACACAGGAAGTGGAGACAATGTGCAATGTGTTCACATATTGCAGGTAACCTATGCTCTTTCTTCATGATCGATATTGTTATACTATTTTTTGGTTCATAGGTAGGCACTTAAGTTATGTCATTACAGTAGGAGGGGGGATTCGAAGATGTAAACTATCGGTCATTACATGTCATCCTTATGGGCTAAGTTAGTAAGGCTTTGTAGATCGATTATTATACCATACCTTAAGCTAGCAAATCGCACCCTCACTAGGTTGTTCTTTTATCCTTGTAAAGTTACAAATTAAATCATATATATGTTGTTGAGTTTGAACTTGAGTTAGCTTAAACTATATATTTTGTATTGCAGAAATCTATTTCATCTCACTATCTAATTTTTAATTGGGTCGCAGATGCGGACATCAGTTCTGCTATGTGTGTGGATCCGAATGGAAGAACAAGAAAGCTACTTGTTCAAGATCTTGCCCGTTGTGGGCGGAAGAAAACATCATCATTCGACGGTGATTCATTGTAGCTGCTTCTTCCTGGATAGATTTATACTCCCTCCGTCCGCGAAAACTTGTCGTTTTAGACTTTTGATTTTGTCCAAAAAAACTTGTCATTTTAGAGTTTTTACCCATATATTTCCAAAATTACCCTCATTTGTTTAAATTTTGAATTACTTTGAAAAATGCAATTGTACTTTGCTTTGATATAATTATGACAAAAGTAGGGGCAATCTAGGTAGTTTACATATTTCTTAAATATTGTGCTGGAAGTTAAAATGACAAGTTTTCGCGGACGGAGGGAGTATTTATTAGTTTCTCTGGTTTAGTCCATGATTGATGTCCAAAGAGAGAAGTAGCAAAATGATGGAGATGTGAACCGCCAAGATTAAATCGTCTTAAGTTCTCAAACTCAACCAAGAAGCTAGCAACTTCATTTTTCTAGTTTGTTCCTTTGTTGATTGTAGATTTGTACACAAAATCAATGGTTTAGTAAACTAATTAGATTGTAGGAATTTATTAATTATTAGGTTAAGAGGGTTTCTGCGATTTTAGAGTTTGCTGACAACACAAATATAATGCAGGTAAGGACATCTCCCACAATAGGCTATAATTGTTATTTTAGCCTATTTTCCCTTTCACCGTAGGCTATTTTCTATTTTGGCCAAATTTTTGGCAGGCTATTTCTAAATCAAAGGCCAAATTTGGCTTGGGATTTTGGAAGACCAAATGTGGATTCCACATCTTTTATTTTTATTTTTAATTATTTAACATTGATATATTCTATAAACATTATAGTTATATATATATATATAAATATATATTAAGATTAATTATGTTTATAATTAAAATAAAAGTCATAACATTGTAAAATATTATCTAATTCTTCAATATTAGGATAATATTTTACATCTGGATATTATTTTCGTATCAATAATATTTTAAGAAATTCACATAATTTTTTTTATTATAACATCATCAAAACTATACATTGGATCGAAATAAATACTAATTTGTGATTATTCGTACATTTTAAAGTATAAAACCTACGAAATAAAAAGTATAAAATGAAACTACAAACTACTCAAACACATTAAAACTTAAAATTATCTAATATTTTATATATAGATCCACAACTCTATTTATAAACATTCCTTGTTCCAAATACGCCACTTAGATCGACTTTAAGTACAAATTTATTACGATTTGTTCTAAAGTTACTACTTAAAAATTGTGAATTTAAAATTTTCATAATCCATATAGCTTATAATCCACTCTGGAATTTATCAACATCACCTTCTCAGTCATGATAAATGATAATGTGACTACGAACTCCCTCCTCCGTCTTAATTGAACATCATATTCTTCATTTTACTATGTTTCGCCAGGAATAAATTGTTATTTGCATACCATTAAAGTAACAAATCTTGATGGATTTATTGTAGTAAATTAAAATTGAAAGAGTATCATATGTGGGTAAATGAGAAATGACGTATATAATCAATCAATGGTAATATATACATTGATTTATAGGGAATTTTCATATTTTGGCCTAAAATATTTAACTTACGGGGAAAACCACAATTTTTCATGGTAAACCATTTCTTAATATTCTATTGTGGTAGGCTATTTTCCTTAGCTATACGATGGAAGATGATCTAAGTCCCTTTTTTTTTCTGCTTCGGTATCTTGTCCATCGCATTTTTTTCCTAGCAAACACCATGCATCTTTTACCGGTGCAACACAGTAAAACTTTTACTTTTTAGCGAGTTGAATAATTTTTTTTGTTGTTGTAAATTAATCAGGATATTACTCCATCCGTTAATTAAAACTTGACATTTTACTATTTACGCATGCTTGATGTTGAAAATATATAAAATATGAACTTTTAAATAACTTCGTGCTTATTACTACTCCATTTGTTAATTAAAACTTGTCGTTTACTAATCATGCACACTTTCTTAGAATGATAAAAACTTATAAACTATTAACCTTTTTTTTATTTGTTTTTTATAAAATCATACTCCCTCCGATTGGAAATATAAAACGTTTGACTTTTATACACGTAGTATAATGAGTTAAATTAAAAACTATATGAAATATTAATTTTTTTTACAGTAACACTTATTAATAATGAGTATCATAATGTAAAAAAATTTAATTAAAAAATCAATATTTTATATAATTGTTAGCTCCTTAAACTACGTACACAAAAGTCAAACGTTTTATATTTCCAATCGGAGAGAGTACTTAATTGTAATAAGTATTAAATTATTTTAAAAGTTAATATTTTATATAGTAAAACGTCAAGTTTTAATTAACGGATGAAGTTTTTTTTTTTTGGTGGAAAAACCTCACTTAAAGGGTAAGGTAGTATAATAGAAAGAAGCAAAAGCAAACCAAAATCACCGGATGTGAAGTCGGGGCCTTAGACGTCCCCGAGCATCATCCAGCAGAAGTCCAGAGGCTCCGGGAGGAGCCGAGTTCAAAACAAAAACACCTAAAGGAAAAGAAAGAGCGTAGCTCGCAACGAAATCTACAAGGGAGTTTCCCTCATGGAAGGTATGACGGAGTCGGACGGTCCAACCCCTACGAAGGAAGCCTTGCCCAATGTCAACAAGGCTAGCACACGGGTGGTAAGGCTGCACCCCATCTCTTAACAACCTCAGCGCGACTACTGAGTCCGTCTCACACACCACTTTCTCGTACCCCTGCTCCCAGGCAAGCTCGGGCCCTTTGGTGATTGCTCTAAGCTCAGCGTACTCCACCGAACAGGAGCCAATGTTCTGGGCAAACCCGGTCAGCCAATCTCCATTTTCATTGCGTAGCACTCCACCCGCGGCAGCCTCTCCGGAACTCCTGATTGTTGCATCCGTGTTAAGCTTCACCCAACCAGTTTCCGGGGGTTCCCACCTAACATTGATCACTCCCCTGAAGCTGGTCCTGGACGGTTCTTTCAGGCTGTTCATCGCATTTCTGTACTCCTGCGCCAACACCATACAGGTCGCCGTCGCAAGAGCATGTTCTTTGTTGCTGCCAAAAGCCCACCCATTCCTCCTCAACCAAAGGCGCCAAAGTGCTATTGCGAAGAAAGCATTCCACTCCACCCCATTGACCATCTTGTCTTTATCCAGGATGTTCGCCCTTAGCCATGAGGCAAACGACAACGTGAAGAAGCCCGACCCCTGCTCGACACCATCCACCTGCACCCAAAAAGAGTTAGCAGCATCACAGTCCCTAAAAAGATGGGTAAGGGATTCAGAAAAGGATAGGCAACAGGGACATAACTCAGAGTTACCCATGTGTCGTCTAGCTCGCTCTTCGTTTGTCAGGACCCCTCCCTTGCAAGCAAGCCATATGAAACTCTTGATTCTCTCGTTAACCTTTAGGCCCCAGATTGTTGTGAAGAAATCTCTGTCCGTCATAGGGGTCGTAACCAAGCATTTCTGGATATCGTAACCCGCTTTGACCGTGTACTCCCCGTTCTTGTTTCCCGACCAGCAGACGACGTCTTCTCTATCAGTGACAATGATCGCAACAACCTTCAGGCGCGTAGCATTTGGGAGACGGGAGGCGAACTCCTGCCACTTCCAGCCAACTTCCAGAGTCCACATGTCTGAGACTTTGGTAGCCGCTGCACTCGGTGGAATCCCGTCATCCGCCAAATCCTCTAAAGTTTCTGAACCGAGCCATTTGTCCTTCCAGAACAAGACATCTTGCCCATCCCCAATCCGCCATTGCACATTTGGTTTGAGAAGATCCTTGACACCACCAAAGATCCCTTTCCAAACATGCGAAGCACCCGGCGAGTCCCCCAGCGACTTGTTGATGTACTTACTAGTGAGGACAGCACTCCAAAGCTCATTTTCTCCGCTCAGTAACCGCCATCCCAGCTTAGCGAGGAGAGCAATGTTCAGATCCTTCATTCTTTTTATTCCAAGCCTCCCCAGTTCTCTAGGTTCAGTCCAGGCCACCTTGTTCATACGACGCCTCCCAGGTGTTGAGCCCCATAAGAAGTCTCTACACATTCTCTCAATCTTCTTGCAAGTGCCTTCCGGAAGAAGCATAGTCGACATGGAGTAAACTGGGATCGCAGAGAGGACCGCGCGAGTAAGGGTGGTCCTTCCCGCGAAACTCAGAAGGGATGCTCTCCACCCAGACAACTTTGAGGCAAACTTCTCCAAAATGGGCTCGAACAGCTTGGCCGAGATTCTTTTGTGAAGTTTTGGGACACCGAGGTAAGAACCAAGATCCCCAGTCGCTTCGATACCACTCTCGGTCTGTATTCTATCAATCAGGCTTTGATTAACGTTCCGAGAAACGAAGAATTTAGATTTCTGAAGGCTAACCTTCTGGCCAGACGCACCACAAAATCTGTCCAAACAATCACGGATAACTCTCACCTGCAAAACTGAGGCTTCGGTGAAGAGGAGGATATCATCCGCAAAGAAGAGGTGAGAGAGCTTCGTTCCTCCTCTAGCAATTCTGATAGGTCTCCAGCTTCCGTCCTCAACCGAGTCCGAGATCAGGTGACTCAATCTCTCCATACATAAAATAAATATATATGGAGAGATTGGGTCCCCTTGGCGGATGCCCCGGGATGGGGTGAATTGTTCGGTTGCTTCACCATTCCATAGCAATTGCATCCTAGGAGTTCTTATGCACTCCATGATCCATCCGACCAGGGTTTCGGGAAAACCAGCGCCCCTAAGGGTCTCCTCTATAAAGGACCGACTCAATCTGTCATAAGCCTTTTCAAGGTCGAGCTTTAAACACATCCACCCTTTCACTCCTTGTTTTCTCCTCATGGAATGAACAACCTCCTGGGCAATAATTATATTGCCAGAGATGAATCTTCCCGGGATAAAGCTACCCTGCGTCGGTCCCACCAGGCTGCACATATGAGGTTTGAGGCGGGTCGTCAGAATTTTGGTGATAGCCTTATACACCACGTTGCACAAGCTAATCGAAGGGAACTGCTGGATCGTCTCAAGTTTCCCCACCTTAGGCAACAAAGCTATAAGAGTATTGTTAACCGCGGGAGCAAGCTTGGATGAGATGAAGAAACTTCTTATGAAATCAGTGACCGAACTACCAACAGTGTCCCAACATCTTTGGAAGAAAATGGGTTGAAAACCATCTATCCCCGGGGCTTTGTAAGCTCCCATGCTTCGGAAAGACAGCTTAATCTCCTCACCCATAGGCAACCCACACAAACCTTCCCAAACCTCCTGCTGCAAACTCGGAAAATCGCAGGGAATGGGTTCCGGCGAGCTGCTGCAGTTCTCTTGGCTTTAGAGACCCTTAAAGAAATCAAGCGCCATCACCTCAACCACTTTGCTGTCCTCAATCCAGTTGCCTTTGATCGCCTTGAGACCCTCCGCCCTATTCCTTTTGCGAAGAATAACCGTGGTGGCATGAAAATAGCTAGTATTTCGGTCCCCAAACTTTAGCCACTTTTCCCGGCATTTCTGGAACCAGAGTATCTCTTCTTGTTCAAGGGTTTCGGTCCCCAAGCGCCATCACCTCAACCACTTTAGTAACTGAGATTTTCCGACTGAACCCTTCTTTTGGATCTTCCTCTTGAATTTAGAAGCCTGTTTGCTTTTCAATTTGGGTCCCAGGTTCAGGACCCCATTTTTAGCTTGGGCCTCCGTTTTGTTTTGGGTTGGGCCCGACCTGCTACCCACTAATCCGGATCCAGGCTTGTCAGGCCCATTCTTATCATCTCTAAATGAAGTCTCTGTTCCCTTGTTCTGATTCGGAGTAATCTTCTCCCGATTAGCCGTTGGGATAATAACGGCATCCGCATTAACTCTTTTATCATTAATATCTCCCACATTCTTCTTGGAACTACCACGAAACTCAAAAGACGGCTTGCTACTCCCGGGGCCATTATTGCTAGGCGCGTGATTATCGGTCGGTGGCGATTTTTTGGGTTTTCGCCGGCGCCGTCGCCGGTTTCCTCGGCTTCCCCCCTGTTGGCAAAAATTGGCCTCCCATGCTGGTTTGTGGAGGACCTGGCGGACCTTCCCTTCCTTGTCACTACCATCCAGGGACCATGAGAATCCTCACTGATTTCTGGGTTCCCGCCGGGTTTGACTTGCTCCTGTGTATCCTCAATCTTGGATGCTCCACCACTTTCTTTACTTGAATCTTCCATGGAGATCATGCTAGGACATTGTCCTTTCACGTGGCCAACTCTACCACAGTTGAAACAAATGCTAGGGATCCCTTCGTACTCCAACAAGTATCTTTCACCATTGATATAGATCGAGCCATTTAACGGTTCCTCGAGATTCACTTCGACACACACCCTTGCAAAGTTCCCCCTGTTCGTATAGACAGTCCGGTGGTCCACTCTGATCAGGTTCCCTAGGCCTTCAGCGATCTTCATAAGAATGTCCTCTTGATAGAGAATCATCAGGATGTTAAGGATTCTAATCCAAGCTGGGACCATTTTGATGGCGTCCGAGGGCTTAAACTCGGGCGACCAGGCTTTGATAATTAAACACTTACCAAAGATCGACCATGGCCCTTCCGTAAGGATTTTGAGGCAGTCCTCTTTCTTTTCCAATCTGACCAGGAAATTGCCAAACGGTAAATCAATCACTTGCATCCTCCCGCACTCCTTCCAAATCTCCTTTAGCTTCTTCTCTATAACATACAGCGGGATCTTAAGCCCGAGGATTCTGATCAGGGAGTTTTCCCATACTCCGGCCAGGGTGCTCATCACCAAAGGGTCGATGGTGACCGCCGGATCGCCACCCAGCCCTACCGGGAAGGACACAGCTATCTTGTCCTTGACGAATTCTCCCTTTAGAAGAGTCTTTCTCTGTGCGAAACCTCCCAATACAACCTTGTCTCTCCAAGAGACCTCTTCCTTGATAGACGGTTGCGTTGTGGCCGAGCCACCAATTGGTGTCGTTGTGGTCGAGGCAGAAGCAGGAGTAGGCCCCGGGTCCTTCGGAGGAGGGGGAGGCTCCGATGAAGGATCCACCTGCATCTCATCTGAGCGGTTTCATAATTTCGCAGTAGAGCTAACCATGAGAGCGTTTTTGATAATTATATAGTTTTTATCATTTCAAAAAAGCTTGTCAAGAATGAGTCTAAGAGCTTCTCCTTCTTCTAGCTTGGGGAGGATTTTGAGTGCCTTCCGTCCCCCCTTTGTTTGAATGCTCCATATCTGCAACTTCGAGAGAGTTCTTTCGATTTCTGTATCTAAAGGCACAATAGAGAGATTAGTAGATCGGGTGTGGACCATACAAGATAGTCCACATGATTGTTAACAAAAGAAAACACACAAAATTCAGCGCTCCTCGACAATAAAGCCAAAATTTGACGGGCATAAAATGGTACGTAGTTGATTTCGAAGAAAGATAATCTCAACTCAACAAGTAGTATAGTGGTAAAGTAGAGATCAATTCCACAGAGAGCACGTAAGACTTTTTGTGTTTGTTGTCAATAATGAGAAAAAAGAGAGAAGATGTAGAGAAAACAATAGTAATGGTAAGAGCAATAGTAAACGAACAAAGGTACATAATAGTGATTTGAAAGCAATAGAAAGAAAGATAGTTTCATTCGTGACTTCACAACAATGGTTGATTGCCTGATTATCGGGCTTCTTCTTAGTAATTAGATTTCTAGTTTGTTATTTTGGTTTTTGGTTTATAAAGATACCTAAGCCACTCACACGATCATTATGGTGCCCCTTATAAATCTCCAAGGATAAACTTTAGAAGAATTGCTGCGGATTCGACCTTATTAGCACTATCGGTAGGTGTCGACTCCCATCGACGGATGCCGATCTTCAGGGCTTCTTGGATCCATGTCTTCTCCTACCTGATTTCAGCTCGTCGCCATCTTGGCTCTTCTTGGCTCCCTTATGGACATGTCTACTCCTCATCTTAGCCATCCTTAGAAGCTCTAACAATCCTTATTTGTTAACATTTAACACCTTAAGAGTTTGTTAACATTTAACATCATAAGAGTGGTTAGCATTTTATCCATCCTATGTGTGTATGCGAGCGGGGGACGGGACAGGATTTGCGGGATAGAGAATCCTCGTCTCGCGTCCCGTATGTCCCGAATTGATTTTTACAGGACGGGACCGGGACAGAATTCATTACAATATTTTTTTTTTTCAAATCCAGCTGAAATTGGGATGGACCCAAATTAGCTGACTGACCTCCTTAAGCGTACGAAGGGATGATGAGACGACGACTTTTATTTATTTATCAAAAACAGCAAATCAGTTGCCATATCCTAGGCTCCTAGCTACTACTCCATCCAATGTTAGATGTTTGTCTACTACATGTCTACATGCCCTAGTTACTACTCTATCCAAGAATGTTAGACGTTTGTTTACTACATGTCCTAGCTACTACTCCCTCCAAGAGAAGTAAAAAAAAAAAAAAAACTCACATACAAGAAACTCACATAGATCTTCTTACCACCGGCCTTTCTCCACACGGCCCCAACAGGGATTATTTCCATAAAGGTTACATTTAATTAGACGTTAGTAGGTGAGCACCACAAATCAGTTGCCATGGTGCAGCCGTGCCACACAAATTCAAGATAGATCTTTCAAGTCCTCGTAATTTTTCAATTTCTTCTATTGATTAAATTCTTTGTACCTGCAATTTCTTGAATCGTCCTCAGCTTTAAGGTACCCCTCATTCTCTCCTATGTATTCTCTTTAATTTGTTGATGCTGCATCGTTTTGTATCATAATTCATAATCCTGTGAAATTATAAGAGATAAACTTATTTTTGTTTAAAATGCAATCTTGATTTTTTCATAAAATTTGCAAACCGGAGAATAACACCACAATGAAATGTCAATTTATGTCAGATATTAGTTTGGTCAGTTCAATGTCAATTTGTTTTAATTTATTGTTGCTTGTGAAGCTATAAGCAGTAATATAAATCTTATAACATTTGGGTGGATGTTGATGCATGTACTATTTTGTTAACTCCACCTTGATGATAAGATCTAACTACAGGAGGTAAGACCTTGGTTGATGAAAGCCAAAACTCAGGAATCCTGAGTTTGGTAAGGTCTTACCAAAAGGCTCAAGACTTTAGCTGTACTATACTGGACTCGGGAAGGATTCGGTGTAAATGGGCCTATTTATTAAACAGGCCTAATTTACCCTAATCCAATACCGAGAATCCAGTTGTTTTAACGAGCCATTTCATTGGGCTTTATCTTTAGCATATATTGGGCCTAGTTTTAATTGAGCTCATAATTGTTTTGGATTTGTTTGGAACTAATATCTTCTATCCAATATCCTGCTACATATCTTGTCCTGTTCGGTTAAGATTTTACAGGGATTTGTATATATCATTGTTGCCCAGCAAATCAAGCTCTCCAGATCTTCAAACGGTTTTACTCAGCGTATCAAGTGAAGGTTCTGGAATCGGCCAAGATCTCGCCCAGAAGTCTCGGTGTAGACGTTGTGGTTTAAACGTTCGATTTTCAAATCTAGGTGCTTGGCTATAAAAAGAAGAAGAAGACGTCTGCTGAAACACACAACTCCTACAGCGCACAATTGCTCACTGCATTCAAGTCTTCATCAATCGATCAATCTCACGCATCTCCTCACGCAAAGAGTTTGTATTTACTTTGAGTGTGTGTGAGGTTTCATTACGCTTTATAGTACAATTCATCTAGGTTATACTAAGGGTTTCTTTACCCAAAAGTATAGGGTGCTTCGGTATCCTTAGTTGCTTTGTTTCACTAGAGAGTTTGGGTTGCTAGATAGTAAAGTAGTCTAGAAGTGAGTAAGTCTTCTAGAGGTTGTATCTAGGACTCATAAGGCAAAGTGAAATAAAGTGTGTTGAATCCTACGGGGTGGATAACCCTAGGCGGGGACGTAGGCGGTTGGGCCGAACCTCGTTAACAAGTATCGTGTGCTTTTACTTATTGCTTGCTTTTATTATTTACCGTTTCTTACTTTCTCTCGCTACTAATCTCTATTCTCATCTCAGATAAGGTCTTACAGCTTGCGGTAAGGTCTTACCTTTCTGGATTGCGAAACGTTTCCATACTCTATCCAACCCCCCCTATATAGAGTATTTGCGTGCTCCTATTCTGCCTATTCCGCACTTCAATTGGTATCAGAGCCTAGCTTACGTATTTGAATATTACTATCTGTGAGTACTAAGCATGGCAGGCGAAGGACAAGGCGGCTTCGGTCAAAGAAGATCTATCTCCCGTCCACCTCTCTTCGTTGGGGATAATTTTATGCACTGGAAATCTCTGATGAAAATGTTCATCATTGATCAGGTTCTAGAACTCTGGCATATCATTATGCGAGGGCCAAATGTTCCCAAGAAGGACGGACCAAATGGAACGAAGCTAGACAAGACGGAGGATGAATTCAACCAGACGGATCTGGAGAAAACAACCAAAAACAGTAAAGCAGTTCATGCTCTTTACTGTGGGCTAAGCACTGAAGAATTCAACCGGATTTCCTCATGCAAATCAGCAAAAGAAATCTGGGATAAATTGGTTGTGACCTATGAAGGAACTAGTCAGGTCAAGGAATCCAAAATCAGTATTTATCTTAGACAATACGAATTGTTTAAGATGAAATCTGATGAGTCTGTGAAAGTAATGTTCACCCGTTTTACGGAGATCATTAATAATCTCGACTCCCTGGGAAAAACTTTCCAGAATGATGAAAAGGTAAGAAAGATACTTCGTTGTCTTCCTAAATCAAAATGGGGTCCCAAGGTGACCGCCATTGAAGAAGCTCAAGACCTTAGCACGCTGGCTATCGATGACTTGTTAGGAAAACTAATCACCCATGAAATGATCCTCAATGAGGACGATGGGGAGCCTTCCACAAATGTCAAGAACTTAGCGCTAAAGGTTAAGAAAGAAGAATCTCCCGAAGATTCCGAGGATGATGAAGAGGAAGATCCCTTTGCTCTTATAACAAGGGGTTTGGCTCGCATCCTCAAAATGAAGAAGCAATTTTCCAACAAAGAATTTGGAGGATCTTCAAAGAGCCAAGGTAAATCTTCTACCCCCTCCAAGAGAAACCGAGTCTTAACATGCTACGAATGTGGTGAAACAGATCACCTGGTTAAGGAGCGTCCTCTCAAAAAACGCAACAAGGCAAAGAGGAAAGAGTCCAACAAGAAAGTCATGGCAGCTTGGAGTGACTCAGACACATCAAGCGACTCGGACTCTGAAGATGAACAAGCCAATCTATGTCTCATGGCCAAAAGCGATGATAAAGATCAACACCTTAATGGAATGGTAAGAAACCTTCTTTCTAGCTCCAAAGTCGTTCTTTCTGAATTTCTCAAAAATATGATCTCAAATGAGGAAAGCTGCTGCAGAGAAATTAGTAGTCTACAAGAGAAGGTATTGGATCAAGAAACTTGCATTAAAAGGCTGTCACAGAGATTGCAAGATCTTGAAAATCAGAATTCTGACCTTATCAATGAAAGTAAGACCTTACGATCGGAAAATTCCGAACTTAAGGAAAAACTTTCAACTCTCATTGGTCAGAATACTGATCTTGAGAAAGAAAAGGCAAAGTTATCTGAAAAATGTCAAGATCAACAAAAGGCCTTAGTGCAATTTACAAGATCCAAGGCTAATCTCGATAAGATGCTTGGAGAACAACAACTCTCTTTAAATCGAAATGGTATAGGCTATAACAAGAACTTTCTTGTTAAGCCTACTACCAAGTTCGTTAAAGCTAAAGGAAGTTGGAGGACTCCTACATGTTTTTTCTGTTGCAAAAAGGGTCATGTAAAGGAAACCTGTCCTTATAGGAGAACAGATCCTTACATCATCCGAAACACATATCCTGTACGTTTAAATGAACGGATAAGGAAAGTTTGGGTCCCTAAGGGAAAAAAGTTACCAAATATGGTATACCCTCACAACGGATCCAAATCGG
This sequence comes from Persicaria tinctoria, assembly GCA_037127255.1. NCBI lineage: Eukaryota > Viridiplantae > Streptophyta > Magnoliopsida > Caryophyllales > Polygonaceae > Persicaria > Persicaria tinctoria. The sequence continues at coordinate 36,180,677 of JBANSL010000019.1, read as the reverse complement.
TCTATTGGTCAAGCCGGAAAGGTTGATTTGTTGTTTTGCAGGACATCACCAAGACTAAGGATCAAAAATGGATTATGGATAGCGGTTGCTCCAGGCATATGAGTGGAAAAGAATCTCTTTTTCATCATTTAAAGAAGCAATCCAGCGGTACTATAACTCTTGGTGATAAGGGAAAGTGCGACATCGTCGGTATTGGTAACATTGGTGTTAATTCCAAAGATTTTATTAAAGATGTATATCTTGTTGATGGTCTCAAATATAATCTTCTTAGTGTTTCCCAGCTTTGTGATAGAGGCAATCGTGTATGCTTTAACAAGGAAAAGTGCATCGTTCAAGACAAAAAGACAGGAGATGTGGTTCTTACGGCATAAAGAGACTCTAACATTTATGCTCTTAATACAGATCGTATTCCAGCCTCAAATCTAAAGTGCCTCAAGGCCTTATCAGAAGATCCAAGGGTGTGGCACAGGCGTCTTGGGCATATCAGCATGCATTCCCTCGGAAAGCTACTGTCTAACGATCTGGTTCGAGGACTTCCGGATCTGAATTTTAAAGTTGACGATCTATGCAATGCTTGCTCAAGGGGAAAACACACTCGTATCTCTTTCAAGAAAAAGAAGGTCATTAGTACTACTAGACCTTTAGAATTGTTACACATGGATCTATGCGGACCTATGTGTGTCAAATCTCCCAAAGGTAAACAATACATTCTTGTAATTGTTGATGATTATTCACGATTCACTTGGGTTTTCTTTCGCAAAGATAAATCAGAAACTCTGTTTTATTTTTCAAAACTTTGTAAGGAGTTACAAACATTGAAAAACCTACCCATCGTTTCTATTAGAAGTGATCACGGTAGAGAATTTGATCAAATAAACTTTGACATATTTTGTGCGAAATATGGGATTTCTCACAATTTTTCTGCTCCAAGGACACCTCAACAGAACGGGGTGGTGGAACGAAAAAACCGCACCCTGGAGGAGATGTCAAGGACTATGCTATTAGAGAATAACTTGCCCAAGTCATACTGGGCAGAGGCTGTGAATACAGCGAACTATATTCTCAATAGATGTTTGATTCGATCAATTTTAAAGAAGACCTCTTATGAGCTTTTTAAAGGAAGAAAACCAAGTATATCTTATTTCAAACCATTCGGATGTACATGCTATGTACATAACAATGGGAAGGATAATCTTGGGAAATTTGATGCACGCAGCGACGAAGGTATATTTCTTGGATATTCGAATCAAAGCAAGGCTTATCGAATATTCAACAAACGTACCAAACTAGTCGAGGAAAGCATACATGTGTTATTTGATGAAAGTGATAACGGTACCTTGAGTGAAGGCTTTGCAGATCTCAAATTAAACACCTATGAGGACTATGAGTCGGATGGAGGAGGCAATGATCAAGAAAAGAGCAAATCAAGAAACATGCAGGAGCCATTTCAAGATCTTACTTAGCTATCGCAAGGCCCTAGAACTCAGTCTCAAGGCCTTACCGATGAAGCCAGTCTAGAAAACGAAATTCCTCCTGAGCCTCTTGAACCATAACCCACAAGTCCTCCTGAACCTCAAGAGCCTGAACCCTCTTCTCATGGTGCTTCAACGTCTAATCAAGGATCAGCTCGAAGGAAATTCAAACACGCCTCTTCACACTCCTTGGCATACATCATCTCGGATCCTTCGTCGGGTATCAAAACTCGTTCCAATCTTAGAAACTTGTGTGCGTTTCACGCTTTTGTTTCTCTTACAGAACCGAAAAAATACACCGAGGCTCTCAAGGAACTAGATTGGATTATAGCCATGCAAAATGAACTCAACGAGTTTGAACGCAATAAAGTATGGACTCTTACAGCTAAGCCGAAGGGGAAATCGATTATTGGAACTCGTTGGGTATTTCGAAATAAGCTTGACGAAGGAGGCAATGTTATACGAAACAAAGCTCGACTAGTTGTACAAGGATATAATCAAGAAGAAGGAATTGACTACGAGGAGACGTTCGCTCCCGTAGCCCGACTCGAAGTCATTCGTATGCTTCTTGCCTTTGCATCTTTTATGAATATCAAATTTATCAAATGGACGTAAAGTGTGCCTTTCTAAATGGGTTTGTGGATGAAGAAGTTTTTGTTGCTCAACCTCCTGGTTTTGAAAACGATGAATTTTCGGAGCATGTTTTCAAGCTTGATAAAGCTCTGTACGGTTTGAAACAAGCTCCTAGGGCTTGGTACGAGCGGCTTTCTAAATATCTCTTGGAAAATAATTATAAAAGAGGATTGATTGACAAAACCCTCTTCATCAAAACTCATGGAAAGGATATACTAGTCGTCCAAATTTATGTTGATGATATTCTTTTCGGAGCTACTAATGATTCGTTGTGCAAGAATTTTCTAACATTATGTGCAAGGAGTTTGAGATGAGCATGATGGGAGAGTTGAATTTCTTTCTCGGACTTCACGTACATAAAAGCTCTAAAGGCATATTCCTTAATCAAGGAAAATATACACGAGAGCTACTCAAGAAGTACAAGATGATCGATTCCAAGGTAGGCAAAACGCCTATGAGCTCTACACTTTCTCTAGATCAAGATCTTACCGGCAAAGAGGTAAATCAGAAAGAATATAGAGGTATGATCGGCTCTCTCCTTTATCTTACTGCCAGCAGACCTAACATTATGTTTAGTGTCTGTATGTGTGCAAGATTCCAAGCTAATCCAAAGGAATCACATCTGATCGCGGTAAAGAGAATCTTGAGATATCTTAATGGAACTAAAGATCTCGGATTATGGTACCCATATCAAACAAGCTTTGATCTTATTGGATTCTCCGATGCTGATTTTGCAGGGTATAAAGTAGATAGAAAAAGCACCTCAGGGTGTTGTCAATTTCTTGGGGCATCCCTTATAAGTTGGCATTCCAAGAAGCAAAATTCAGTAGCGCTTTCATAAGCCGAAGCTGAATATATTGCTGCTGGAGCTTGTTGTTCGCAAATCTTATAGATTGCACAACAACTCCAAGACCTTGGAATTAACTATAAGGGTATTCCCATCAAATGTGATAACACCAGTGCTATTTCTATTTCCAAAAACCCTGTACAACACTCAAGAACAAAGCACATTGATGTGATACACCATTTCATCCGAGATCATGTTGAGAAAGGAGATGTATCTTTGACATTCATCTCCACTGATCTTCAACTTGCAGATATCTATACAAAACCTCTTCCCGAAGACAGATTTAATTTCATCCGATTAGAACTTGGAATGCTTAATAAGGAAGCATCGATGTAGGGGGAGCAATCGTATCTTATGATATTCGTATTATCTCCTACATCAAGATCTTGAATTAAAATTTAACATCTTGCTTTGATATAGTTTGATGTTGAATTTAAATTTCAAACAAAAATATTGGATCAAATCTTTTAAGTAATATCTCTTTAGATATTTATCCTTAAAAGATCTTTTACTTTTTATCTTTTTCGGTTTTAATATTAATCTTGGTTTACCCGGATTTACCTTGTATTTATTTATCTTGAAAATTGGTTAAGATTTTGGATAAAGATATGGCCGGATCCTTTGTACGGTTTTTTAGAAGTTCAAAAGGTTTTCTTCTCCCCTATTTATATCCCTACTCCCACCGGTCATATCACAACTCCACTCCTCTCTCTCTCTCTCTCTCCTTTTCTCTCTGTTTTTCTTCCCTTCCCAAGAACGCTCGAATACTTCCCCCCTCTCTCCATGGCTCCGAAGAAAGCCTCCTCACCTCCCACTACCAGATCTGGAGCGAAGCGCAACCGCCCTTCCGATTACAAGGGCAAAGGGGTGGCGATCGCCGACGACTTCAAGGGTAAAGCTATTGTCCGGCAACTGGAGACCTCCTCCGAGAGTGAAGAAGAAGGGGCTCGTCACCATCGGAAGATTATCAAGAGGGAGCCCAGGTATCCTTCTAATCGCCCTCCCCAAGTCATCCCCCGTGCTCCAAAGAAGACACCTCGACAGCATCATCTCTAGGCTCCTATTCCTCACAAGGTATTTTCCGACGTCCCTCACGCCTGGTTCATTAATCATACGACTTCTGGGATGTGGAAGGACGGGTTCGTTCATCGACCCATAAACTTCTATGAGCATGTGGATCTAGAATTTCTAGAATCCACAAAACTATCCTGTGTCAATTTACTGAAAAACTCACACATTTGGTCTTTTCTGAACCCCGGAACCCTGGCTTACCCTTGCCTAACAAGACTCTTCTTTGTCAACCTCACTGCTGTCCGAGAACAGGGAGGCCTTACTCTCTATTTTCAGGTAAAGCAGCGCCAGATTGTCCTCACCTCTACTTCCCTTGCCCTTGTTCTTGGCATCCCTGAAAATGTCAACACTAGCTCTCACCCTACCAAAGCTTACTGTATCTCCAAAGGCCAAAAAGAATTGTTTGTCCGACGCTCCTCCTCTCTTGAATCTTCCAAATCTAAGCCTAAGCACACCCATAACGTCCTATCCCTTGAGGCTAAGATGGTTTTCACCATTCTTGCTCGGTGTGTCCTGCCAAGAAAGAATTCCTGCGAGCTTGTCACTGACAACTTGCTACACTATCTCTACCTGGCTATGGCAGGGCATGAACTGGATATCCCTGATCTCCTCCTCACCTACATGCTCCATACCATCAACACTCCCCTGACTGCACCCCTACCCTATGCCAATTTCCTACCTAAGGTGTTTGAGCTCTTCAATGTTGACACCCAAGGAGAGGAATTTGTCTCTCACACCAGCCGTATCGATGAAGAATGCTGGAAGCGCCTTGGGGTTGAACAAACCCTAGCTGGAGGCTAGGTTCTGAAACCGCCCTCTCAAGGTCAAGGGGACACAGTGAAGCTGGTGGAACGGATCGAGATTCTGGAGGCTAAGGTTGATTCGCTAAGGAGGGATGTCAATGCCGCTAGAACAGATATTGTGGATCGTCAGGACAACAGCCACCAACAAATATTGATTCTAAATGAAAAGCTGAATCAGCTCTTCATGTTATGTGGCCTGAATCACTGAGCTACTACATCAATCCTGCCGATGGATGCGGACTCAATCAAGCATGTCGAGGAAACGGCTAAGAACGTTCTCCTCAATTGCGAGCGCAAGGTGCTTAAGTATCCTATCCTCCGCCCTCTTTATCCTGAGCCGAACATCCTCACTGTTGAGGAGTACGGCATTGTTAAGAAATGGCGAGATGAGGAGGCTAGGACTCATGCAAAGATGTGGAGTGCTCATCATGTCAAGAACGCAAAGGATTGTTAGCGTGAGAAGATCTACAGCAACCGCCCTGATGAAGCTGGAGTCCCTCCGAGGTATGGCCAGTGGTACGATGAGGACGTGGTGGTGGTTTCTGACGACGAGTGAAGATGATGATGGTTCCTGAACTTTTTTGGTCTTTTCTGCTCTAAACTGTCTTCTTTTTGAGCAATTTCTCTTCCCTTCTTGTTGAAAGACAGAAAGGGGGAGATATCTCTAGTTTTGGTTTTTAGGTTTTTATGGTTTTATGGAGTAAGGCCTTACTTTTGGTTTGCAAGGTCTTACTGTTTTGGATGTGTTGTTTTAAAACTATGATCCAACATTGCTGCTTTAATATTATTGCACTGCACTGTTATATATGGATTGCTGGGATGTACGTGTTTTACAGGTAAACAGATGGCATAAGTTTTGTCTTTCATCATGGGGGAGATTGTTAACTCCACCTTGATGATAAGATCTAACTACAGGAGGTAAGGCCTTGGTTGATGAAAGCCAAAACTCAGGAATCCTGAGTTTGGTAAGGTCTTACCAAAAGGCTCAAGACTTTAGCTGTACTCTACTGGACTCGGGAAGGATTCGGTGTAAATGGGCCTATTTATTAAACAGGCCTAATTTACCCTAATCCAATACCGAGAATCCAGTTGTTTTAAAGAGCCATTTCCTTGGGCTTTATCTTTAGCATATATTGGGCCTAGTTTTAATTGGGCTCATAATTGTTTTGGATTTGTTTGGAACTAATATCTTCTATCCAATATCCTGCTACATATCTTGTCCTGTTCGGTTAAGATTTTACAGAGATTTGTATATATCATTGTTGCCCAGCAAATCAAGCTCTCCAGATCTTCAAACGGTTTTACTCAGCGTATCAAGTGAAGGTTCTGGAATCGGCCAAGATTTCGCCCAGAAGTCTCGGTGTAGACGTTGTGGTTTAAACGTTCGATTTTCAAATCTGGGTGCTTGGCTATAAAAAGAAGAAGAAGACGTCTGCTGAAACACACAACTCCTACAGCGCACAATTGCTCACTGCATTCAAGTCTTCATCAATCGATCAATCTCACGCAGCTCCTCACGCAAAGAGTTTGTATTTACTTTGAGTGTGTGTGAGGTTTCATTACGCTTTATAGTATAATTCATCTAGGTTATACTAAGGGTTTCTTTACCCAAAAGTATAGGGTGCTTCGGTATCCTTAGTTGCTTTGTTTCACTAGAGAGTTTGGGTTGCTAGATAGTAAAGTAGTCTAGAAGTGAGTAAGTCTTCTAGAGGTTGTATCTAGGACTCATAAGGCAAAGTGAAATAAAGTGTGTTGAATCCTACGGGTTGGATAACCCTAGGCGGGGACGTAGGCGGTTGGGCCGAACCTCGTTAAAAAGTATCGTGTGCTTTTACTTATTGCTTGCTTTTATTATTTACCGTTTCTTACTTGCTCTCGCTACTAATCTCTCTTCTCATCTCAGATAAGGTCTTACAGCTTGCGGTAAGGTCTTACCTTTCTAGATTGCGAAAAGTTTCCATACTCTATCCAACCCCCTCTCCCTTATAGAGTATTTTCGTGCTTCTATTCTGCCTATTCCGTACTTTATATTTGATCGAAGATATGATTACCGAGATTCATAGCAGTGAAACTCCATCAACTGTTGTTAAGCCAGATCATACTTAATTATTTAGAGGAGCTGAGCTTCTGTTATAACAGAACTCGAGAGCAAGCACCTGGCGTGCCTTCATCTATAAATACTCAGCTTCCATATTGTTCCAAAATGTTTTTTCAATGTAATAAAATTCTATATTCTGAGAGTTTAGTTTTCTTCCTTCCTCTTTCATTCCGAGTGTTCTTGAGTGCTAAGGTAGATTGATTCATAGCTGTAAGAATTAATATGGTATCAGAGCTCGAGGATGTAGAGTTCTGATCGATCTTCGCTTCCGTAAGTATTGATCCTGGTGCAATCTGCAGGCACTTCTGTAGTGGTGAGCGGATTCGTTTCTTGAATCACCTTCAACCATGGCGTCTGTTATAGAGGATCAAGGATCACAGTCATCAGAGAGAAGACGCCAAGGTGATCTGATATCAGCTATGGATCTGCAGAATCCCTTATTTATTCATCCATCGGATAATTCAAGTATTATTCTCACTACAATTCAATTGACTGGTGAGAATTTTAGAAGATAGAAGAATGCGATGATGAAAGGGCTTTTCGTAAAAAATAAAGTAGGATTTGTAGAAGGAACTATGATTGAGAATTCTGAAAACTCTGCATTTTGGAATCGATGCAATGACATGGTGTGTTCATGGATCTTGAACATGGTGTCTAAAGAAATCTATGCAACCTTAGATGAATTCGATACAGCTAAGCAGATGTGGGATGATTTGAACGAAAGCTTTGGCCATAAAAATGGCCCTTTGCTATTTCAAATGAAGAAGGAATTGCAAGATTGTGAACAAAAGAATCTAGGAATCACCGAGTATTTCACGAAGCTAAAAGAGCTTGGCAACAATTGACTGGTTTGTGTCCTCCAATTAGATGTACTTGTGGCAAATGTGATTGCAATCTCAATGCTCGAATTGAAACAGCTGAGAATGAAGAAAAGCTGATGAAGTTTCCTAATGGGGTTGAATGAGCAATATAGTGCTGCTCGACGACAGTTTCTTCTGTGTTCACCCCTTCGAACAGCAAGCTATGTGCATTCCTTGTTGATTCAAGATGAGACAAGCAATAGAAAGAGAGGAACAGACAAAGCTTCATCATCTGCTGATGTTACTGCCATGTTTAGCAAGAAAGATGGTAAAGAAACTAAAGATGGTGAGCATCAGGGAAAGAAGAAGAAGTGCAATCACTGTGATGGATATCACCCATCTGAAAGGTGTTGGGAGGTGATAGGATACCCAAGCTAGCACTCTAAGAGCAAGTACAAGCCACAGTGTCGAGGAGTAACACTGATTCAAAGAAGAATGGCAATGGGAACTACATGGCTAATATATGCAGTCACTGAGAAAGCTCTAGAAGAGGAAGGAAACCTGCTACAAAATCTGCCTATGGACAAGCAGAAGATGATGATGTATGTCCTCAACATCATGAGTCAAACTCAACAACAACAATCTAATGAAGTAGTTCTTGCAGGTACCTTATTCTGTGGTGTAGTGTCTCCTCTTACAGATTCTTGGCTTTTAGATAGTGGTGCAAATTACCACATGACATGTGATTTAGGGATGGCAATGGGTCGGGTGATGGGTGGATGATCTACTTCCGTCACCCGACCCACCACCCAAAACCCTTCACCCTACCCAACCCATCACCCACCAAATATTTCACCCGCTCCGTCCACCCATCACCCATCGGGTGATCGGGTGGATCGGGTGATAATTCGGGTGAAATACAAGACCTCACATTCATCAAAAAAAATTATTAAAAAACATACGTCGAACACATCGATGAATAAAAATTAATTAGGAGGCCATTGTATTAACGTTTTCATTTTAATTAGGAGAAAACTAGTGTAATACCCGTGCCTTGAAGGCACGGCGTGAGTTTGATCCATTTTAATTCGAACATCATTTTATATATCTATATCTATAATATATACTATATTAATATATACTTGTTTATAACAAAAATATGTGCGTATAAAGTTTTTTTTGTACTTTATAAATTAGTTGGAAAGAGATACAATACAAATTTTTAAAATTATTTAATAAGGTAAAGTAGTAATAATACTCAAACACACCACCTAATATAATTAAAATAAATATATAATTATTGTCAAGAGCACATGATTGTGCGAATACTTTTGAAGTTATGTAGATATACATAAATTATTCATTATTTTCAATAGAAAGATGGCTATAAAGAGAGGAAAATTAATAGTGAAAAGGTAAGATGGTAAAAATAAAAAGATCCTAAAAGGTAGGAAAATGATCTAAGAAGCCTCATCTAAGATTTAAATAAGCATTAGTAATGCTTGTAAGTCTTAAAATATTATTTATTTTTCGATAGTCATTTAAGATGTCAAAAATAAGTAAATTGTAAGAAAAAAAAACTTTTTTTTTGGCTCTAACTGATTTTTATAATTAATTTTTGAAATCGAGTATTCACAAATAGATTATTTTTCCTAACTTCATAAAAAAAAAACTTTTGCAAGCCTTAAAATATTGAAATTATAATAAGGGCCTTCTAGGTTGTATAAAATAAATATAGATGTAAAATATCATTTTGAATTTTTTTTCTTCAATATTTGAAGCCAAACACCCAGAAATTAATCTTAAAAGAGTGTTTATCTATTTATTCAAATTTCACATTTGCTTTTCTAAAAATTCTTCAATTTTTGTATGTAGACCTTAAAATGTTCTTTTTTTTTTTACTATTCCTAATAGTCATTTAAGATGTTTAGAATAAATATAATTTCTATCTGAAAAAATCTTAGGTTAAAAATTTAAATAGATGTCATGTAGAATGTGTAGAGTTAGTATAGATTTATTTATTTTCGATAATTATTTTTCTACAATTTTTGAAGGATAACATGTGCAAAAATAATCTCTTCTTAAAATTAATGATGTTTCGCTTACATCTCAAAAAATATTTAAAAAATTTCAAGAAAAAAGATGTCTATATCATATAATATGTAAATTTTGAGAAGAAATATGATTTTCAGAATCATTGATTTTTATAATTACTTTTTATTTTGACATTTGAATTAAATATCTATCCATTTTTAATATGACTGATAAATATAATATTGGAAACAAATATTTAAACTTCCCTTAATAACATCGATTAATAAGAAAGGAAACTTTTGATTAAAAAATTCAACTTTAATTCACAGAGCGACACGTCAGCAAAATGCTAGCAGAATTAGTAATATTAATAGATAGATTTTTGAAGGATAACATGTGCAAAAATAATCTCTTCTTAAAATTAATGATGTTTCGCTTACATCTCAAAAAATATTTAAAAAATTTCAAGAAAAAAGATGTCTATATCATATAATATGTAAATTTTGAGAAGAAATATGATTTTCAGAATCATTGATTTTTATAATTACTTTTTATTTTGACATTTGAATTAAATATCTATCCATTTTTAATATGACTGATAAATATAATATTGGAAACAAATATTTAAACTTCCCTTAATAACATCGATTAATAAGAAAGGAAACTTTTGATTAAAAAATTCAACTTTAATTCACAGAGCGACACGTCAGCAAAATGCTAGCAGAATTAGTAATATTAATAGATTGCATTTTATGTCTTCAAAAACAAATTACATAACTTACTTTATGACAAGATATTTCTATTTTAATCGTTTGATATGTATCTTGAATTAGAGTTTAGGGGGTATATTAGTAGTTTCACATATAAAATATAATTATATAATATAAATCGGGTGATGGGTCGGGTAATGGGTCGGGTGACGGATCAGGTGATGGGTCGGGTGACGGGTGGGGAATGTCTTCACCTGAATCCGACCCGACCCATCACCCGTTCACCCATCACCCATTTAATATCCGCTTTATTTCGGATTTTCACCCACTTTTTCGGGTCGGTGAGACGGATATCCGTCGGGTGCGGGTGAAATTGTCATCCCTAATGTGATTTCAAATATCTTACCAACATTGTCCCTATGATACCTCCATCTAAAATTCATTTTCCAGATGGCCATACAAGTAGCATTACACACTCTGGTAATGTTTGCTTAACCCCCTCCTTAACTCTCACAAATGTTCTATACATTCCTGATTTCAAACTAAATTTAGTGTCTCTAACTACTATTGTGAGGACTTTGCATTACCATATTAATCTCAGACCCATCATGTGTCTTATTTAGGACCTTGTAAGGAGGAAACCTGTGGCAGCTGGTAGAGACATTGATGGGTTGTATCGCTTAGTTGCTGAATAAGAGACTACCCTCCTTATACAAGAGTCACATGAGATTGAAAAAGCCCAAGGCACATTCTGTGCTACAACACCTGTAATTCCTATGTTTCTTCCTCAGTCAAATTGTAAGTCTGACTATAATGCTCTTTGGCATCTCAGATTAGGACATGCACCTTTAGACAAACTTCTTCATGTATCCTCAATTTCTCATGATATGAATAAAAATTCAGACTTATCCTGTTTAGTTTGTCCTATTTCAAAGCAGACTAGAAATGTCTTTCACAAAAGCACATCTCATCCTAAAAACATCTTTGAACTTGTCCATTGTGATCTCTGGGGGCCATATGAGACACCGACATACAATGGTAAAAAAGTATTTTCTGACTATTGTGGATGACAACAGTACGAGTGTTTGGGCATATCTCTTGACTCACAAGTCTGACACTACTTCTGTTTTAAATGATTTCATTTCAAAAGTGGAAAATCAGTTTGTCACCACTGTAAAAATCTTAAGAACTAATCAAGGGACTGAATTTTTCAACAATGACTTAAAAACTTTTCTATCTGATAAGGGCATTATACATGAGAGCTCCTGCACAACCACTCCCCAACAAAATGGGAGAGTGGAAAGAAAACATAGATAAATTTTGGAAACAGCTAGAGCTCTCAGATTTCACTCTTCTTTGTTCATTAAGTTTTGGGTAGACTGCATCCTCACAACTTCGTACATCATTAACAGATTACCAAAACCTCTTCTTGAAAATAAATCTTCTTATGAAGTTCTATTTCATAATGCACCAGATTACTCATCTCTAAGAGTTTTTGGTTGTCTTTGCTTCATGTCTACCAGTTTTTAACACAAAAAAAAATTGATACAAGGTCTGAACCTTTTGTTTCTGTGGGATACCCTTTTGGTTTCAAAGGTTACAAAGTTTACAATCTACAAGATCAAAAATGTTATATTAGTAGAGATGTGAACTTTGTTGAAGATTATTTCCCATTTGCTTCTGCAAATCCCACACAGATACCTGTGCAGGAAAATTCTATTCCTGCAGGTCCACAGATTCTATCCTCACCTTCTTATGTTGATGATTGGCCTTTTGATCCTATCTCCTTTAAGTATTTCTCTAATCATCAACCTAGGGTTGGGCATCCGGTCCAGACCGGATCGGACCGGACCAGAATTTTCGGTTCGGTCCAAGACCGGTGGACCGGAATTTCTGAAACCATGGACCGTGGATCGGACCGAGACCGGGAAATATGGTCCCGGGTTTTCCGGTCCGTGGACCGGAATTCCACTATGCAATCATTTTTCTATTTCCATTCTATTATCAAATTCCCTTCCTACTGTTGGTCTGTTGCCACCAGCACACGTCCACCTTTTTCAGAATTCCCAATCTCCATTGCTAACTTTTCCACCAACAAATTGAACAAGCTTTTTAGCCTTTAGTCTAGGGTTTCAATCGATCTATTTCTCCGATTTCTCCCTTCCATGCGAGTTCATCGATCTTCGTGGTCGGATGAACAAAACCCCATCTCCCGATCTCCTAGATGACGATGAATTCACGCTGCAATCGAGCCCTATTGCAGCGTGAATTCGGTGGGGAGTGGGAGATCCGGATCTGGAGGTGGCTAGTGTCGGCGGTGGCTGGTGTGGCGTACTAGCACCGGCGGTGGAAGGTGTGGCTTTCGAGAGGCGCAGAAGTGCCAAAACCAGAGAGACTATGTAAGGAGTGAGGGGCAGCACAGGCGAAGTGAAGTAGTGAAGGACTAGGAAGAAGAATAAATGAAAGTATAAACGCGTACAGGGAAAAATAAAGGCACGCCTCAAGCCTTACCTTTAAAAAAAAAAATAAGAGGAACTCCGGTCCAATTCCGGTCCGGACCGGAAATTCCGATCTGGACCCGGGTTTGGACCGGGAACCAGAAACTAGATTTTTTGGGACCGTGGACCAAATCGTAATATCTCGGTCCGATCCAAAGACCGTAATTTCCAGTCTGGTCCCAGTCCGATTTCGGTCCGATCCAGATTTTGCTCAGCCCTACATCAACCTCTTCATCCACAAACATCTCATGAATCCCTTGCAGACTACTCTCCATCTCCTATGCCACCAACAGTTGATGCTATCTCTCCATCAAACACACCACCTCCTAAGAATCTCTATGAGCCCCAAGCCCCTCCTCTAAGATAGTCCCACAGAGTAACCAAACCTCCTCTCTGGTTAAAGGACAATGTGTGTACTGCCCATCTTGGATCTCCAGCTGCAAGGTCTGCCTCCTGCAGTAAGTCTTCTTCCCCTTAACCTTTATCTTCTTTTGTTTCTTATCAAAATTGTCCTATTACCTATAACACATTCATTAACAATAGTGCACCTCTACCTGAACCCATTTCTATAAGGGAAGCACTCCAATCTAATGAATGGTGTCAAGCAATGAACACTGAATTAGATGCTCTTGAAAGGACTCAAACCAGGACTCTGGTTCCTCGTCCAGTGCATCAATCTGTAGTCACTTGCAAGTGGCTAATTAAGCTCAAACTGAAAGCTTATGGTACCTTAGACAGGTACAAAGCAAGGTTAGTGGCTCGAGGTTTTAGTCAAGTTGAGGGAATTGACTGTAGTGAAACTTTTTCACCAGTTGCAAAAATGATTTTTGTAAGAACACTGCTAGCTGTAGCTGCTGCTGAAGATTGGTTTATCTCTCAACTAGATGTCATCAATGCCTTCCTACATGGTGATTTAGAGGAGGAAGTATACATGGAATTGCCTCCTGCATATCAGATTCTTAAATCCTTCCAGCCTGTTGTTCAGGAGGAGCATGGGATACAGAAGCAGCAAACTAAGCAGGATTTGGTATGCAAATTACAAAAATCCTTATATGGATTAAACCAAGCACCCAAGCAATGGTTTGCCAAGTTTTTTGAAGTGGTTGTGACAGCAGGATTTGTGCAATCAGAGTATGATCATTCACTATTTGTGAAGAGATATGGGAAGAAGATTACATTCCTACTTGTGTATGTGGATGATATGATTATTACAGGGAATGATGAAGGTGAAACCAGTAAACTCAAAGCTCATCTTCACAAGAATTTTCAGATGAAGGAGCTAGGTGATTTGAGATACTTTCTGGGCATTGAAATAGACAGAAATGAGAAAGAGATATTTCTAAATCAAAGGAAATATGCTCTAGAGTTGCTAGCTGAAACTGGGATGACTGATGCAAAGCCAGTGGCCACCCCCTTGGATCCTCGAGTTAAACTCAGTCTAGATGGAAGCAAGGAAGAAGTGGATCAAGTTGCATACAAGAGAATGGTAGGAAAGCTGATCTACCTCACCATCACTCGTCCATATATATGCTATGCAGTACAGATGCTTAGGCATTTCATGCATTCTCCAAGCATAGAGCACTGGCCATGACTTGTTGTGAGATAACTTGGTTGGTCAATTTGATGTCTGATTTAGGAGTAAAGATGGAACCTGTGAAACTACATTGTGACAACCAATCTGCCTTTCACATTGTTAGAAATCCAGTCTATCATGAGAGGACAAAGCATATTGAAGGTGATTATCACATTGTGAGGAACAAAGCTCTCAAGAAAGAAATTGTCTTGGGTTACATCTCCACCAAAGAACAACCAGCAGATATATTCACAATGACTATGAATCAAGACATTTCTGAAAAGATGTTACGCAAGTTAGGAGTTGTGAACATGTTCAAACTCTTAACCTGAGGGGGAGTGTTAAGCCAGCTCATAGTTAGTTATAGGAGTCGAGCTTCTATTATAATAGAACTCGAGAGCAAGCACATGTGTGTGCCTTCATCTATAAATACTCAGCTTCCATATTGTTCCATACCGTTTTTTCAATGTAATACAATTCTATATTCTGAAAGTTCAGTTTTCTTCCTTCCTCTTTCATTTTGAGTGTTCTTGAGTGCTTAGGTAGATTGATTCATAGCTGTAAGAATCAATAGCCGCTGATGCTGGAAGATGTGATCGGTCGTTGGCAACAGGAGATTTAGAGGATCATCATCAAATGTCGTCGAGGGATACTCATCAAGTAAATATGACTAACTATTATAAGCACTGTCATCACTTCTTCAACAGCTGTAAAGATGGCATGATCCATGACGACGTGTTGATATCCTTCTGGATGATGGCGGGGCATATCTCGGCCCCATTGCATCCGTCAACGAAGCCTATAAGAAGGGAAGTCTTCTCTTTATGGACTTGATTCATAGAGGGTTGCTGAAACCCTCAGATCAAGATGTCAGGGTGATTGAGGTTGTAGCTGATCCAGTCGGACTATGCAGACATGAAAGTATTCCATGTGATGCGGAAAACCCTGGATTCATTGAATTGCTGGACGTGGATAGGATTGGAAGTGTTTTGCTCAGAGATGCAGGCAAGTCTTTCAATCTCAGAGAGGGAAATATATAGGCTACTTTAATTCCACGCCCAACTCTCTCAACCCTCTCCTGGAAAATATTAGGAATCCCTCTATGTTGATGCTTCGAGGTTGCAATGATCATCTCTTTCCAATGAGAGACTTCACTTTCGAAAAGTTCAAAATCTTGACGTTTCTTGAGACCTCGGGTTCAGGCATTCTCTCCACCGTTCTCTTACGTTCTACCATTTCTAAGCTGACTCGGCTCCGATACCTCTATTTATCTGATCCTCTAATCGATATAGCTTACCAGTAGGTCTTTTGTCCAATCTTCTAGAACTCCGTTGGATTATTCTTAGAGGGTGTTGTCGCTTAAATCTAGCTATCAACCACTTGGAACATCTCGAGGGGCTTGAACTTTCTTACACATCCATGACTCAGATACCTTATATGCCAGCACGCAGCCTTACTCATGTGTTTCTAAGAGATTGTTCTTTTAGCTCCAATGATGAGGATTTGGCCTTTCAACCCAGGATTAAGGTGCTTGATGTTTCAGGGAATCAATCTTTGAAAAAGGTTTATAGATTGAATTATGGTTTTCATCTAGAAGTTCTTGATATTTCAAGAACTTAAATTGAATATATAGAATTCTTTGTGCACCCAATCCACCTTCGTGACCTAATACTTAGGGAATGCACCTGCTTAAAAGAGCTCCCTAGGATGAAGTTCATGACAAATCTTGAGGTGCTAGATGTCTACGGTTGTGAACATCTTCTAAAGCTTCCCGAAGATGTAGGTAGCCTAAAAAACATGAAGGACCTAAATCTCGCTCATTGTAGTTGTCTAGAAAACTTGGGGGAGGGACTTTTTGATAAAATGTATTGCCTTCTTAAACTTGACCTCTCTGCAACAAAGTTCAAGAGTCCACCCTCCTTTGCCAATCTCATTAGTCTTCGTAATTTGAAACTGAGAGGTTTGGAGGTAGATTCCCTTGAGGCTGAAACTTGGACTTCCCTATCAAATCTTATCAAGCTTGACCTCCACGGACTAAAGATTAGTACTTCAGAGGAGCCCAACTTAGATTTCTTTCGGTCTCTTTTGAACCTTCAAACTCTCAATCTATCCAAAACCTCGATAGCGAAACTACCGGACATCTCTATGCTTGTAAATCTCAAAGAGCTCTTACTAGCAAATTGTCAACACTTGAAAGTGATTCATGATCTTCGAAGCCTAACAGGCCTGGAGATACTAGATGTTTCTTTACCGAATGATCCTACCATCAAAGCTTGCCAACTAGAAGTTGAACAAGAGGCTCAAACAGTCCTACTACCTCTTAGCATTCGCAAACTAGTACATGCAAATCGTCCCAGTGCGCAAAGGTTGTTTCCTCCTTCATCACTAAGCAATTTGGATAGAGCTGATGACATTGATTTCAATGGATCGAGTTCCCTTGAGTAAGAAGTCGAAAAATCTTCAAGGACAAAGAAAAATCTCCAACACTGTTGAATTTCATATTGTTTATGATGCTGGGCATACGACCTTCGACTGTTTCATCTATGAATTAGAGAGGATTAATGCTCTAATTTTGGACATCCAGAAGAGCTCTACCGACAAGATTGCCACCACCACCACCACCATTGGAGCTAACTATTTTTAAGAGGCAGTTTGAAGTGCTACATACTGATATTAAGTACATACATGAAAACATCGATAGGCTCAAGGGTTCTCGCAACTATAAGCATAGTGAGGAGCTCATACAGGAGCTTGTTGATGCTGCAACTAATCTCTCGGTTGGCGACTTTACATATGATTCCCAAAACCTCAAGCAACTCTTGGGACTGGTTGTTAGGCTGAAGCTCTTGTTCCCTCCTACAAAGTTGAATGATCTAGCAACATCAAAAACAACACAAAAGCATAAGCATTCGTTGTTAATAAAGAGTGCACAAACTGTTTCTAAACCCGATGAGGAATTGTCTATTGTTGAGTTACATCTTCAGGAGATCACTAACCTTGAGCTCACCTACCAATCCCTGTCAAGAAACAAGAATAATGGCTTGGTGTGCTTTTCAGCTTTTCCTTGTAATGAAGAAAAATGGGAGAAGAACACTAAGGTCTTGAAGAAGTTATCAAGAAAAAGATCATAATATACTGGTTGCTTGGTGAGGGGTTTATTGACCCGCCCAGGTTGGGTCAGGGCGAGGATAACGGACAACAGATATTGAAGGACCTTTTAGAAAAGGGCTTTACTGAACCCATGATCAAGGAAAGAAGGAAATCAGGAAGTTTTCGCATGCACCATCATGTTCACTCTTTTGTGATTGCACAAGCGAAAAGTGAACATTTCTTTGATTTTGGAGGGGAGAAGAACAGCCGCCTTGGTCCATATTTCACTCGCTCCAAGAAGGATTCTCTTCCGAAAACTCAAGACAATTTTCCACTTTGTGCTAAGATATGGGCAAACCATAAGAATTCTCCAAGGGAATTGGAGATTATGAGAAATGTGTCGACGTTGTTCAATGTCAATAAGTCCGTGATTGATATCAAACCCGAATGGTTGTAAAAAATGAGGCAATTATCAACACTTTCTCTTGGGAGTTGGGGCTGCTCTAAACATGCAAAGCAAATTGAGATTGTGGGTTTGAAGTTCTTGGAGGAATTGAAGAGCCTGAAACAATTGAGGTTTATTAGTCTACATGGATTGACGACTATCATGAAGCTTCTGAATTCAATATGTATGCTCACCAACCTCAAAATACTGGATCTCAGAGAGTGTGGTTACTTGGAGGAACTTCCTACGGGAATTGGATCTCTCATAAATTAAATCCATCAGGACTTAACTGATTGTTTCTTCCTAAATAAGATGTCAAAAGGGATTAGCTTGCTTTCAAATCTTCGAGTGCTTAGAGGGTTCAAGATCACTCTTGAGCAGGCGCCCAACCAGTCTTGGTGGAAGGAGACATTAAAGGGGTGTGTGAGTGTGATCCATGGCAACGAGGCGTGCACCCTTAGAGATTTGTCAAATTTATTGTGGCTCAACAAACTAAGCCTTGTTGTGAAGATAAAAGAGTTCCCCAACCTAAAAGATGTAGATTTTCTCAAGAGAATGAAGTTTCTTCGCAAGCTGAAGATCTTATGGGAAAGGAGTTTTGATTTTGACAATGCTAGCGGCAGTAACACTGTCACTAGACATTACATGACTCATGAAGAGTGGGACAACCAACATTCCAACACTGTTAGTGACAGTAGCGGTAGCAATCAACAACATTTCATGTCATTTAGGTACGCTGTATATAAGGTAATTTTATAACCTATTTGATTATTTATCATGGTGAAGATTAAAAATATATTCATGTTGTTATAACAAAGGTTTTTCAATGGGCATCCAAGCAGGTGCTTGGAGAAACTAGAGTTGTGGTGTATCTCTTACAAAACTCTACCGCATTGGGTGCATCCAAGAAACTTTATACATTGCGTTGGAAGTATTTGCAGGATATGACAATGGGCAGATATTATTTCAAAATAATGTTCCCAAGCCTAACTTATATGGAGATTAAATAATGTTTATTTTGCAGCAATTTAATAATGTGGAATGATGGGAGAAGCATTTGGGATTTGCCAACGGCTTCATTTCCAGGAATGATAAGGAAGTTCTTGGACAGAGAAACACTTGGGAATAAGTGGCAACTCGTCTAGAAAGACTCTTTTTGAAATAACCCAAATTATTTTTGAGTTATTTCTTATTTAATTAAATAAATCTATATTATATTAAACTATAGTATATCTTATGAATTTGGTGATTTATTAAATTCACCTAAGATATAACTATAAATTAGAATAATTAAATTATTCTAAAGGGTAATAATAATAATATATGATGGATTTAATTAAATCCTGTAAATTCTCTTATTATTTAATTTATGAAATTAAATTAAATAATATTCATCTCACTAAAAGGGTGAAACCTATATTCTATCTCCATCCTTATCCGCTTATTTGATTCAAGCCACGATCTACACCAAATCGAGCATGGGACTGCTGAGTCCGATAGGTAAGTTGACACCAATCTGTTTCGGTACCTCAAACTCATATCAAATGGCTGCTGAACTTACATACTTGCACATATGGGGTATGTTATCAAGTAAATTTGGGGTATGTTTTCTGCAGTTGTTAAAGATTAATCCTAGTTGCGATTGTGATCGAGCCGAACTGTGCACTGCCGACTACATTTTGTAAGTTGAAAGAGATTGAATTCATCAACCCGGACTGTCGTGAATTGATGCTGAAAGTGCTTACTATTATGTAGGTTAAGTTTGGGTGCGGTTGTGGTCCGTAAACACCTCTGAGCCGAAAGTTTCCACTGTTTAGGGTGAGCAGTATAGTTCCACATGTTCAAGTAACTAACTAAGAGATTAGTTAAGTTATTAACTAAGCATTTAATTCCGCTTATGAAACAGGTCATTCGATCATCGACTAGTCGGGTTTCATTGTGTCTCGACTAGCACACTCATCCCGTCGACTTGAGGCAAGTGATTTCGTTCAAACGCCCTTTGCGTATTTCTTGATTCTTTTAATGTGTCTTTTAAATTCTTTCGTGTTGAATGCGGCTCTGTGGCCAATTTCCTTGCCAATTTCGATAAATTGCATACCCTTTTTGCTTGATGTAATTTATCTTTTTTATTCATAAATTGACATGAGTTAAATTAATGGGCAATTATTAAATGAATTATAGTGATATGCGTATTAAATATGATTGTTTGTTTATAACTTGAGATAAGTGAAAGTTGCCCATTTTCTTATTCATAAATTGCATGATATTCTGCTTGTTTCCTTCATGCAAACAAGTGGCATGTGATAGTAAGATCATTTGAATTATCCATGCTTGTCCTTGTTTGATTTAATGTCATTATTATGATCACCTAGTATAAACTAGTTACGTATGATAAGTTAAGATAGGCTCCACGTGATGCTTAGATTTGATATGTTAAAATGCGCACCACGTGATGCGAATGGCTATATGCCTTTGGCAAGCTATGCAGTAGACTGACTTGCAGGTTTTGGTTCGTTAAGTCACCGCCTTATAAGGTTTCATGAAACACCATCCCGGAATGCATTCTCTGCGGGGTGGTAAAACAACAATCTGATGTAGGTCGTAGTCCTTGTTAAAGGCCCGACCGGTACCATGTATTATCATTATTATTATTATTATCATGATTAGTGTGATTATGTTATTATCGATTTTTAAATAGGTGATCATTTCTGTTATTATACTCATCTGTCTCTGGTATAATTCCTTTTCTTATCTTATCAATCGTTATGATCATCAGAGTCATGTTGCAAATTTTTATCTTTTTATTCAGTTTCCACTTTAAATATTTGTGTCTTTCTCTTAACCTATGACATACCGTTTTATGGTCACTGTAAGGTTAAAGTCTGAACATTTCCCCTATCATTTGCTAGTCTTAATTGTACTAACCATTCTATTTATTGGATGGTTGGTGTCCTTCGTTCTCACGAAACAACAGGCCATATCCCACAGGTTTAGTACGAGAATCGGAGCAGGAGTGAGCTGAAGAGAGGACTATCATCTATGGATTTTTAAACTGCAGTTTTTGAACCTTTAAAGTTTCCGCAACGCTTCGTCAGTTTTAGCTATTTTTGGAGTTATTTTATGGTTTTGGTATTTTAATTATGTTATTGTGATCGGATATTTCAAACTATGATATTTATTGGACTTCCGCCTATTTTATTTAACTGCTAGAAGTATCGTCTTGTTTATGGGAGCATGGTTGCATGTCCCTATAAGCCTGAGGTGAATTCAAAGACATTAAAGTCTGCGGATTCACTGGGTTGTAACGCTCCCTTGGGATTTATAAGGGGGTGTTACACTTTTAGTCATGATAAGAGAGATATCAGAGAAACTATTGTCTTATGCAACGATAGGAGAGGCTCAAGGATGAGTGATGCTCTTGCCAATGAAGCTACATGAGAAAACTAGCTAAAGATTAATAGAGTAACATTGTGCGAAATACAACAAAATTTGATCTCCTAGAAAAGTATTGGATGATATTCCAGGGAAATTAATGCCTTTTTTATATCATCAAATAATATATAAATGTGTTAAATAATATTTAACCTAATGTCGAAACTCCTCCTTAGTGATGGTTTAAGATCGTGGAAGAAAAGGCGTCAACATAAAAAAGGAAGTTTCGACCCAAATCCGAAATGTAAGGGTTCTGACCCGAGAATGTAAAGGTTTCGACCTAGAATCAAGCTTGATGTTGTGTTTGTTTAGGGTTGTGTTTGAGTTGTTGTTTTGATTTAGTTATTGGATGATGATTGTTTGAAGATGGAAGAGATTAGGAGAGTTGGGGTTTGCAAAGGTTTTGGGATATATATATATATATATTGAGAATTTGAGATCAAAAAATTATTAGCCAAGAGTTTTTCTAATATTTTCAATCTATTATTTGATGAATTACATATATAAGTGTTTAAATAGACAATGAAATCCAACTTTTTCTAATGAGGCCAGCATGCTATTATGATTTTCCACGAGTGAATATCGTTAAAGCGAAAGAGAATGAGAGAACAATGGGACACAATAGAATTTCGTGTTCTGACAAGAACCGCGCAGAACACCCTGCAGAGAAAAACTTTTCTGCAACTAGGGTTTCATATTGTGATATTTTATGGATACAATATAATTCTTCTATAGAAAAATACCTTCTATATATAATATTTTCTAAAGATAACATCTAGATAATTAATTGTCTCATACAACAATCCCCACCTGGATAAATAATCTATACCTATAGCAACGAACGGAAACATCTCCTGGATCTTGTCTGTCCCATGTGTTCTTGTGCTCCGTTCCCTAGACCTTCTCACTCGACTAACATCGAGTAATATGAACCAAATTCAAGCAATGCTTGAATTTGTCTGCGGTGATTGGCTTGGTTAACATATCAGCAGGATTCTCAAAGGTGTGAACCCTCTCTAAGATGATCTCCTCGGACGTTACAAGCTCCCTGATCTTGTGAAATCTCACATCAATATGCTTCGTCCGAGCATGATACACGTGGTTTTTAAGGGAACCAAGTGGAAAGTTGTGCCGGTTCACTTGTACGTTATAAGCTGTATATGTCATGAAAATCGATCATAAGGCTCAACATAGCCTTCACAGGTGGAAAGCTGTGTCGATTTACTTGTAGTTGCGGTACGAATCATTGACAAGTAGTTTGACGAGTACGTGCTCATGTATCTTAAGGGAACCAAGGATTGTGATTTGAGATAGGTTGGGTTTCCTTTAGTTCTTGAAGGATATGATATTTGGATGCAATTAATTTGGATTACCAATGTGAAGATCATTCATTCTCCCTAGAGGTGTCATTATACACACAATTGATGCAACCATTTCACAAGCTTCATCGTAAATTAAGTAATTTAGTATTTTCGACGTTCGAATTTCCAAAATCTGAAAACCTATAGTTCGATCACAAACAAACCCAAGATCTAAATATATATATATAGGGAGTGGTTCCAGAGTGCACACCCTAATGCACAAATATTATTCGGTGAAATGTGAAACATTATTCGGTGAAATTTTAAGCATTATTCGATGAAATGTGAAACATTCTACCGAACACTGTTATGTTTTTTTTTCCATTCAGTTCAGATGAAAACGTCCCAATTCCACTGAATAATTTATAACATTCTACCGAATAATGTTTAGTTTTTTTATTTATCCATTTCAAATAAAAGAAACCTCAATTCCCTAAACAATAGTTACAATTTATATGGAATGCTTCAAATTTCACCAAATAATGTTTCACATTCCCCTAAACAATACTCACATTTCACCGAATAATGCTTCAAATTTCACTGAATAATGTTTCACATTTCACCGAATAATATTTTGTGCACAATGCACATCCTATAACCTTGTGCACAAGTTACCCATTCTCTCTCTCTCTCTCTCTCTCTCTCTCTCTCTCTCTCTCTCTCTCTCTCTCTCTCTCTCTCTCTCTCTCTCTCTCTCTCTCTCTCTCTCTCTCTCTCTCTCTCTCTCTCTCTCTCTCTCTCTCTCTCTCTCTCTCTCTCTCTATATATATATATATATATATATATATATATATATATATATATATATATATATATATATATATATATATATATAATGAGAAGTAACATTTAAATGAGAAGATGAGAAGTAAGCCTTATACCCTTTAGATTAAAATAATTTTTTTTATACGGATATAGGGGACATATCTAATGATAAATATATCAATGTTTTTTTAAAATTATTTTTTATGCTATTTTTTTAGATGATGAATGAAAAAGCTAATTTAAATTAGCATAAAAAACCCTAAAATGAACCTTAAATCACCCTCTAGATAAATAGCATAAAAAATAATTTTTTAAAAAAAACATTGATATATTTCTCATTAGATATGTCCTATATATCCATATAAAAAAAATTATTTTAATCTAAGGGGTATAAGGCTTACTTCTCATCTTCTCATTTAAATGTTACTTCGCATTAGATATCTCCCCTATATATATATATATATATATATATATATATATATATATATATATATATATATATATTTCATTAGTCCTATAGATTCCTTCTGCAACCCAGATCTGGATATCAAATTCCTTTGCCTCTGCAATCGGAGAGGCGAAGGTCGGAGAGGAACCCAGATCTAGACATCAAATTCGTCAATCTGCCATGGGAGCAACACGAAGGCGATCTAATTCGTCGCCTCTGTAACCGCCATCGCCGTCGCCACCGTCGCCGCCATCACCACCTTCGCCTCTGCAATCTACCTGCGCAATAGAGGAATCAGTCGCACTGTTCAACGTCGGCCACCATCGCAGTCGACGCCCTCACACCGCCTTCACCTCTCCTCATCGCCAGATCACCACTCATCTCCTTCGTAATCGCCTCTCCTCATCGTCGAATCGCCGCTCGCCCTTCACAATCGCCCTTCGCTTTCGCCGAATCGCCTCCTCACCCTTCTCTCTCTTCCACGCATAGACTCACGCGCATAATAGGTTGAAGGTGGGGGGAGGGGGGGTTTATTTCCTATTTTTTTTCAATTAATTAAACTTACCAATTAATCTCAGCCTTTATATTTCACTCAATCAACGGTTAGGATGTGTGTACATGATACAAAATAAGGTTTGAGTACATATGATCCATACTCTCTCTCTCTCTCTCTCTCTCTCTCTCTCTATATATATATATATATAGAAACACCTCTTAGGGTGAGAACGTAGGAACACATCTAGATCGTTGAATGGGAGGAAATTAAGGGTTGAGATTAAATCTCAATTTCTGAATTTAATTTTAAAAAAATTGCGGGCCCACTACAAATTGTTACCCAAACTCATGGAGGGAGTACATGTGTTTCACTCACTGCACAAATTGTGGGTAACCGTACACGGGTAGGCCCCATTTTTTACTACGTATATTTTTTTTTGTGAAGCGGTAAATTTATAGATTTTCTTTTTAATTGTTTGAACTGTTTTTTACAAATTGTGGGTAACCGTACACGGGTAGGCCCCATTTTTTACTACGTATATTTTTTTTTGTGAAGCGGTAAATTTATAGATTTTCTTTTTAATTGTTTGAACTGTTTTTTTACTAAAGTGACCTCTGTTTTAGTATATTATAGATTTTCTTTTTATAGATTTTCTTTTTATTGTCATAGGTGGTTAATTATTCATACGTGTATAATTTTATGAATAGCTATATTGTTAATTTTGAAATTAGCATGTATACCGTTATGTATAATATTACGAATAATTACCGATAAATCCATTAAAAATTTCTTATCAAATACGAATAATCTTTATAATATCACCAAATAATATATAAATGTGTTAAATAATATTCTAACCTAACAAAAACAAATAAGAGGGAATGATAGTACCTAACCCACTATCCGAAATTCTTTGCACGCGTTAACCCCCTATCCGAAACATTTGCAAAACCTAACCTCTTCCCCTCAAATTCCCAGGTTACTCACAGGTTCAACCGATAGAGAGAGGGTTTTGGTTCGTTTTGGTGGCTCTTCCCTGGTTCGGGTGTCGGAGAAGGAAGGGGATCGGAGGCGAGAGGTTGACCGGTCGGAGGACAAGGACGGAGGGAGCAGCCTTCAATGGTGGCGGAATCAGCGAGAGAGAGAGAGAGAAATAGGAGGAGGGAGAAGGAGTCGAGATGTCTGAAAGAGCGGAAGGTGGGAGAAGAAGTCGAGAGGCCTTCAATGGAAGCGTGTCCACGTCGCCGCCACCACTGTCCAACGCCTCTCACCGGTGAACCCTTCACCTCTGACCGGCGCGCACCTTTCTACTCTTCCCTTGCACCATCTCTCGCCTGCGACTGGCGAATCCACAACCCTCTGCCCCGCGAACCCGCCGTCCTCCGCTTCCGAAGCTTGCCTGTAGTAGCTCTTGTGCCTCCACTTCCTGCCTCCCACACCAAGGCCACCGGCGCTTCACCAACTGCTACTCCTGGATCCGACTCGACTTCAACGCGGGTAACTTTGGTTCCCTTAACTAGCTGTAATTTGGGAAATTCATGAGAAAAATTTAGGAATTGTACATCTAGTGGTAACCTGATTACAACATCATCAATTGTTCATATCTATTTCATTGGCTTTCAATTGAATCACTGGTTTCCCACCCTTCTTGAAAACTACGTATTAGTTGAATTTCATTAGAGAAGCCAATGGAATAGATAATTTAGCTTATTGGCAGCTAGGAACTTGTTCAACCAATTTTGCTGGGAAATTGAGTTGTTTCCTTCGCTAACTTTATCACATCCTTATCCATCTTAATTAGTGATTATGTTGGCTTTAGATATGAATTGGATGAATGTGTGCTTTTGTTGTTGATTAAAGCTGGTGACTTTAATTGTTTTCTCTCTATGCTATTATTTTGCTTGTTTAAATGCTTCAAGTGGTTACACATTATTGATTAAAATCACTGCATATGAAAGTGAGTGGATTTTGTTGCTTGAAAGTATTGTTTCAGAAGAGGGTTTGCATCAGATACTTTTTATTTGAATTTTAAATAATGGCTATAGTTGTTGCCTTACTGAGATCAATGAGTAGCAGTTAAGATTGCCTTGTGTTTCTCTTGGAAGTCTTTCTCATGGTTATCAATGAGGCAGTGACTCATGGGATCTCATTGTTGATTGTTTACTCTACATACATCTTTTTTTCTTGTTGAAGCTTTATACATGATATGGTTGTGTCAATCATGGATGTGCTTGTTTTCTATGATTAATTCTCTATCTTTTTGTAGTTCCATTGTTGTGGTTCATTTTAGTTATGATATGTGCATGAAACTTGAGCTTGTTGTGCTAGGGGAAGGCTATGGTTCATCCAATGCCTATGTGAAGTCTTTGTGTAATGTGAAACTAGTCGAGTTCACATTTTATGGACTATGCAAGCTGTTTTAATTTCCAATATGCAATGAACTTGTGTATTCTTCAAACAAATCACTTGCATGCATTACAAGTCAGTACATATGATATATGAAACTGAGCGAGCACAAATCGGTGTTTACTTTCAAATATTTTGAGTGAAGTTTGATAATGTCGTGGCAATGAGAGGTTTGAGAACTGAGTTTCTGTAATTGATTGAAAACTGTCAGCGATTCATCTGCACTTTTCTGTAGTTGAGCTTGGAGAATCAAGCATGGAATTGTAGCTAACAGCCATCTTGGACATGTCTCAACATTTATATTCAATGGGACGGTGGCTATTAAAAGAACTTATTGTGATCACTGGTAATATTGTGATGCTCTTATGCAGCTTTTGCAGTCGTTCATGTCCCTTTTCACTCAACATTAAGAACTGCTTAAGGTTGATCTATGTAAAAAAACTTGTTTCTGCATATCCTTAAGTGCACAAACTTAGCCTATTAGCTCAAATGGAAGAGCGATGTGCTCATGCACAAAGATGCGGGTTCAAATCCCGCATAGGCTAATCTAAAATTATGTATAAAATTTTTCTTTGTAAGCTGATTTTTAAGTGTCAAGTAAAAAGGAATATAATATGTCTGGAATTCAGGTGTCAAGTAAAAACATTCATGTGTCAAGTAAAATAAATTATGTGTCATGTAAATCTGGTATGGGAGACATGTAAATTCAGTATGGGTTATCGGAAAGAGATCGTATTGTCTGGAATTTTGTTTTATGTTATTAATATAAGATGAATGCCTAAAACAAGAACACTACCATGTCTTACAGCGCTTTGTTTTCTGAAAGAAAATAACATGACACGTAATGCTATTAACATGACAGGTCATATTCTTTAACATGACAGGTAATGATATTAACATGACAGGTTATACCCTTTAACATGTCATATTATGAAAGAAAATAAAGTTCTGAAAGAAAATAACACGACACGTCCGCTCACTCTGACTGTCATGTTATAAGTGACGTAGGTGACATGTCAAACCTATTACCTGTCATGTTAAAAACCCATCTTATGATGAATTCAACAGGAAGATGATTTTGAAATGCTTTGTAAACCTATTACTTTAAAATTTGCAGACTATGGATTTGAAATACTTGTCTACAATGCTCTGTAAAACAGCGAATCGATCCTCTTCTCCTTAATGAAAGAAAATAACATGATAGGTAATGCTATTAACATGACAGTTTATACCCTTTAACACAACAGGTTATTTGCTGATTTGCAATGTATAAGCTTATTCGGTAAAAGAGAGACATTGTCGGAGTTAAAGTAGACAATGACTAAAATTGAAAGCAAGTCTCATTTGAAGAGGGTTTTTAACCTGGAATTCATCTTCCCTGTGTGTTGAATTCATCGTAAGATGTGTTTTTAACATGACAAGTAATAAGCTTGACACGTCACCTACGTCACTTGACATGACAGTAATGCAATCAATTAAAGATAAAACCAATTAAAAACCAGCTTGCAAAGAAATTTTTTACCATAATTTTAGATTAGCCTATGCGGGATTTGAACCCACATCTATATGCATTAGCACATCGCTCTTCCATTTGAGCTAATAGGCTAACATTGTGATCTTATATATTGTTGTTTACTAATTCAGAAAAGTTGCTTCCATACTTCTAAACTTGTGGACAGAGATGTACTTACAATTGATTCATAAGTCAGTCGATTCTGTTCAGTCCTTGGGAAACCATCAATGAGGATCTTGCTATTATTAGTAGACCTTACAACATCTTGGATCAACTTTACTGTCACTTCTGACGGGGCAGCTGCAGGAAAGGACCATGCTTAAAATTACCATTCACCCTACTGTACAAAATTTATTCAAACCTTCTAACTGAAACTCAAAGTGTGCACACACAAAGAGAGGAGGAATTGTTAAAAAATAGCATGACAGATCTCCTTGCTGGTAAGAACCTTCTTGCTGGTAAGAAAACAGTACATAACATGACAGATCTCCTAATGCTTATTCAGTATACCATGGAATCGAATCAGTTTTGCAACTCAAAACATGGGTCTTGCCGTGTGGCATCAAAGAAGCATTGATGGTCAATCTTCCGCCTTACACTTGATGCGTAAGAACCTAGATATTGTTATCCATCATTGATGGGCAATAGATTCATAACAAGATCACATAATTCACCGTCATCGTCCAACACTTGATGCGTAAGAACCTAGATATTGTTATCCATCATTATTCATAATGTTCAAAGAGCTTGAGACTACATCAACTATCCATGATTTCAATTACGATCATCTCATTATTTTCAAGAACCCCTGAATTCTTATGGTAAAAACCCTAGAAACAAGAAATTTCAACCACAAACAGAAATCGAGCATAGAAAACTATCAATGAAGAAACACATAAAAGAAATCCAACGGAAAAGAATTATTATGAAAAGGAAAAGGAGGAAACCTGGAGGAAAAGGGGCAGAAATCTTTGAGATGGATCTCATCTTGAAATATGGGGAGCATTGAGCAACATCTAAGGAGAGGCCATTGACAGTGGCGATCGGCGCCTCCAAGCAATGGATCTCCGGCGAGAACAACCAACAACAGAAGGAATGGACACCATTGATTGCGATCGACTATAGAGATTGAGGGAGATGCCTCTGCCTGCGCTTCGCCTTGAGCAATCCACTGTCATCGACATGAGGAAGGTGGGAAGGGAAGCAGACGTACCTGTGTGATGGCGATTCTCCAAGCCTCTGAATTCTCCTCCCCTTCGATTCCACCTCCACCACTCCAAATCCGGCCTCCACTCGCCTCAAATTGACTTGGCCAACTCGCTCGCCTCTAATTCGGCCTCTGATTCAGCTGTCGTCGAGACGGGATGTGACGGCTGCTGGCGGGATCTAGTTGGTGGCAGAGAGGGTGGAGATCCCCACGGTGGCCGGCAGGAGGTGTGGAGAGGATATATGGTGATGCGACGCCGATGAGGGTTAGGAGAGTAAGAGACAGAGATCGAGAAGGGGAAAGCTTTGCAACCTGCTACCAGGTGCGCCAGTCAGTTGCAAGGTGGACCTGATCCGGTTTTGTGCAAATAAAAACCGGATCGCGTTAACCCCGCAACCTTTTCGCTTTTTTAGGTTATTTTTGCAAATACCCCAACAAATAAATCAGTCAAACTCATCATATTATATACGAATAATGTAAACATAAACTTGATAAATTCTTCCTATTAAATACGAATATTCTTTGTAGTCTCACCAAATAATGTGTGTTGAATAATCTTTTAGCATCACCAAATCAAATAAAGTTTTCAAAAATCATCCTATTACATGCGAATAATCTATCTAATTTAATTGAATAATGTATAATGTGATGGATAAATTGTAAAATTCAGTATTTCAAATAATTATCATTTTCCTTTTCAAATTATCATGTATACCATTATGTATAATTTTGTGAATAATTACGAATAAATCCATTAAAATTTCCTATTAAATATGAATAAACTTTATTATATCATCAAATAATATATAAATGTGTTAAATAATATTTAACCTAACCAAAACAAATACGAATAATTGCTAATAAATCCATTAAAATTTTCCTATTAAATATGAATAAACTTTTTTATATCATCAAATAATATATAAATGTGTTAAATAATATTTAACCTAACCAAAACAAATATGAATAATTGCTAATAAATCCATTAAACTTTTCAAATTATCATGTATGACATTATGTATAACTTTACGAATAATTGCGAATAAATCCATTAAAATTTTCCTACTAAATACGAATAATCTTTATAATGTCACCGAATAATATATAAATGTACGTATTAAATAATATTTTAACCTAACCAAAACAAATAAATTATTCAAAAACCATCCTCTTATATATGAATAATCTCTATGTTTAACCGAATAATTATTTTTAGTTCACCGAATAATGCATAATTTTCTTAAAAACTACTCATTTAATAATGCATTATTTATATATATAATTGTTTCAAACCTCCTCTTATCCACGAATACTCTTTGTGATTTCACCGAATAATGTTCAATTTTATTGATCATTATTTTAACATTTCAAAACTAATAAATATGTAAACAATCATTATATTAAATACGAATAACCACTATAAGTTAACTGAATAATGATTCTGTTAGATAGGAATAATTTTTCTAATTTAATCGAATAATGTAATTTAAATACAATTATCTTAATAATAAATGAAAAAAAAAATCAAGAAAAATGAAATGAAAGAAAGCATCCAAAAAACAGTACTATAGGTATATATTTGCTTTATGGGAGCGGTTAAGAGTAAAAAGCGGGAGTCATCCTCATGCATGGTTACGCACCTGCGCGTGTGTATGATACAAATGTGGGGTCCACTATTCATCTTTTCTTTTTTTAAAACCGAAATTCCTAATTAATTTAGATCGTTGATTTATTAGGATTTGATGGTCAAGATCTGTTCCTAGGTTCCTATCTTAAGGGGTGTTCCCACATGAGTCACCCTATATATATATATATATATATATATATATATATATATATATATATATATATATAGAGGTTAGGTCTAGTGTTAACAACACTTAATGTGTTTTGTGTTAACAAATATAGGCCATTGATTTAGTGCAAATGAATGGATGAGATTATTTGGCTATTTTGGCTTTTTTTCTTTAATTAAAAATCAATGGGACTCACTTCTTTCCTTGCCACTTGCTAAATAACGTGCGTGTGTTGTACGTTTTTTTTGGCGTTACATTTTTTTAACGTTGTTTTTTGTGTGGTGCACTATTCGATAAGGTGATACAAACATTCGTTAACTTATACTTATTATTCGTTAGATAATAGAAAAAGAGTTAGTCAATTTTGCAACTATTCGCTAGGTTAATAGTAATTATTCGCTAAATTAATCGTTATTATTCATCCGTAAAGAGGAGTTATCATTTAGATAATAGCAAAAGGGTTGGTCAATTTTGCAACTATTCGCTAGATTGATAGTAATTATTCGTTAAGTTGATAGTAATTATTCGCTGGTTTGAAAGAGTATGTAAATGTAATTCTTGATTTCCCACATCTAATTAACCAAATACATATGAATAATTATGAATTATCAACGAATAGAAACTATGAACTTACCGAATATTGACTCTGAACATGAAACAATAACTAAATAGTAACGAATAACCTATATCATTCCATCGAATACTTATTGCATACCAATGAATAATTCCTTATTCTTGATCAAATAACAAGGGGAATCACGAACAACCACCAATCTATATACAATAATTCCTTATTCTTGATCAAATACATATGAATAATTTTGTATTATCAACGAATAGAAACTATGAACTTGCCGAATAGTGACTCTACTAGAAATAATAACTAAATAGTAACGAATACTCTATCACATTCCATCGAATATTTATTGCATACCAATGAATAATTTCTAATTCGAAAAACTTGAAGCAATTGAAGAGGAAGAAGAAGACGGAGTAAAACACGTGATTGAGAAGACGAAGGAAGGGAGAGGTATGGGATCGCCGACCCCCACCGCACCTCCGATTACTACACCTCCGTCGCTCCTCCGGCGGTGTGCGGCTCTTTACTCAGGCCGTGTGCGGCTCTGCGGTGGCGAGGTTCGGCGATCTTCTCATTGTATTTGGTTTTGGCTTTCGAAGTCATGATAGGCTGGGATCGTGGTAGTGTGTATTGCGGCGTCTCCTCTATTCGGGTTGACTGTTTCCCCGGAGTTCGTCCTCACTGCACACAGGATGATCGGGTCCTGATGCATCGCTGGCCTACGGTTCTGCTTCAGGGTGGGGCTTCGCTTCGTCGGTCGTCTTCGATCACATCCAGTTTGGTTTTGATTTGCTTGGTTTCGTTGTATTGTAGAGTGCGTTTGTTTGAGTTTGCACCTTTTTAGTTTGTTGTATGTTTTGTATGGTCTCTAGTCGGTTCTTCCGTCTGTCGGCTTGTCCGACCTTCGAGTTTCAGATATGTCTGAACTCGAATTCTTACCTAATAAAAAAAAATGAACTATCCTCCGTGAATCAAAAATAATACGAACTTTAAAAATTATCGATTTATATTCGAAGTATGATACAATAAACCAGTTTGGGGCAAAGTATTGATTTGGCAACCGGAAATAAAATTTAGGATTGAAATATAAAGGGCAAATTGCATAAAATAACCCAAATTTAGGGAGATAAATGTGAACTTTTCGATATCCCACTGGTATACGTGTTCTTCTCTGTTCATCAAAGTTTCAAAAGAACCCAAATTTCACATATTGCTTATTAAGGGCTCCAATGGAATGTGTAAGGAGGAGGGTCGATAGAGAAAGAAGACAAACAAGTGGAAGGTGAAAGGTAGAGATAGAATGGGAGGGATCAGGGATGGAGGATCTCCATGGAAGAGGGCTCGAAAGCTCTTACATCTGAAGCAAAGGAAGACGAAGAGCGGCATTGCAGGTCTTTCCCAAGTATCAAATGAATCAAGCACCCATTCATATACAAATCATCAAATTTTTACATTGATATCATAGATCTAAATCATATTATGCTTGGTCACATAAGTAGCAACATCAATTTGAACCAAATCGATTCAATTTCTCGTATTGAAATTTTGGGGATCAAGAACCCTAATTTTCAAAAATGCCAATTCGGAATTGATTGCCTCCAAATGACCCACTAAAGCGGCATACAAAATATCAACAACAAATCAACAATATGTCAAATAAATCTTAATCAAAAGCCAACCCTAACTACATACAAAGTTCTTTTTGAGTTTGAAAAGAGAAGCAGCACGAAGAAGAGAAGAACATATTAATGGAGAATTGAAATTTTATTGTAAGCATGCCCCTTAGATTTTTATTTAATTATATTTTCAATCCAAAGTTTATTCTTAGTTGCAAAATTTGCACTTTGACTGGAATTTTTAGTGGAAAATATTGACCATATCAAAATTGGTTTATTAAGTCATAGTTTATATATAAATAAATTAGTGATTTTTATAGTTTGTATTATTTTTGGTCCACGAGTGATAGTTTGTATTATTTTTAGGTCATTTTTCCATTATTTAAAATAATTGTATGACACCATTGTCATTTGAGTCATTTGTTAGTTGGCAAAACCCGGCCTGAACCCAAAAATCCAACTCGGTCGACCTGGAACCGATTATTTTGAACATCGATCCAATCTGTCCATTTTGGACCCAAAATTTGAATGAATTGAACCCGATTCAATCGAAACTCATTAAGACCCAAACCCGTTATAACAGAAACTCGAAATAGCCCGAACATTAAGATACATTTTAGTAAATTTTTTTAAATAAATATTAAAATAATGAAAACTTGAGCCAATCCAAACCCTATATAATAGAAACTTGAGACAACTGAAACCCGATACAACCGAAACCCGAACCTGACCCAACCGAATGACCAAATTATTAGACATTACCTGAATGACCCGAAACCGGACTAACCGAACCCGACCCGCCCGATTGCCACCTCTCATATGGACTTCCTTAAAATCATCGATTATTTAAAAACAAATTTTACGTGCTCATGGGAAATTGAACTGGTGATGTTCGATATCAAAACATTGATGTCAAATGTCAGAGAAGTCTCCTTCTCCCACGTGCCTCGAATTGGCAACAAAGTGGCTAATAAAGTTCCACACGTTTGCCGCTTTGTCAAGAACTTCGATATTTACACTGATACAGGTCTTCAAGACCTCATCCGTGAGCATGCTATCGGGTAGGATCATCCGTTTGCCGTTTTAGTGAACCGGAAATTTAAATAAAAGGATGACCGAACCATCCAAAAAAAAAGAAAGGAGAGAACCGGATGAATCGGCCTTCTTCCCCATTTCTTTGTGTGAAACGAAAGAAAGGAAGGAGAGAAGGGGAGGCTTCCGGCCGGCGGTTTCGCACCCGACCACACCCAAAGGTTCATTACCAACCTCCAACAATACAAAGGAACGAAACGAAAGCAAGGAGGAAGGAGGAAAAGAAGCCTTACCGAGGCCGGAGGTCTCGCTGAAACAAGGGCCCGATTCGATCGATTCCATTCCGAGGATGGTGGAAATACCTCGTTTTTGGAATAGGACGATGTAAGCGGGGGTTAAAGGTCCACCTTTAAGCGCGAATCGAGCGAAAAGGGAAAGAATGGCGACTTACCGATCGATTGTACTCGAAACAGGGGAAAGGAGATCCACGCGGTTTCGTCAGGGCTCTGAGGTGGCGTCTGGGTCGCCTGGGAAGCTCCGTGGGCTCCTGGAAAGCTTCAAGGGCTTCTTCTACAGTCGTCGGAGGAAGGATGAGGAACGGGAGGTGCGGCCTGCTGGTAGTGATCAACTGGTGGCTTGAAATCAAAACGAAAAGGGGAGAACAAGGTGGTGCAAGGGTGGTTTGTTTGGCTCGGCAAACAGGGCTCAAGGGGCTGTTTTGTGGCTCACTGCTTGTGGGTTTCAAAGAGAAGGGAGGAAGCTTGTCCTGTGGATAAAGGCTTAGGATGTCCTTGAGAGCATTTGTAGAGAGGAGGAGGGGAAATCGGGTGTGAAGGACACAAATGGGTGTGGGTGAACTGTGAGGGAAGGTGTGAAGGGGAACAGACAAAGACATTAGAAGGAAGAAAAAAAGAAAGGAAAAGAAAATCCTATGCCTCAAAATTCAAATACCTATAATTAAATCTCAAAACCCGCTCGCTCGACTCGATAAAATTCCAAATAGAAATTTTCAATACCGAAATAATTAGTCCGATAAATCTCGCTCATATATGGGGCCTATATGTACATTTGATACAGAATGTGGGGCCTATATATTTTCGGTATTTACATTTGATACAGTATGTGGGGCCTATATATACACTCACTATGTTACACAAATATTTTCGGTATTCCTTACATTTTTTCTCTATTATAAATGTCATATTTAAATCAAATTTTATATTTTTCTTTTAATATTTTCATAAAATTATTCGTTATGTTACACAATTATTTTAAAAAATAATTTTCCCTATTATAAATGTCATATTTAAATCAAATTTTATATTTTTCTTTTAATATTTTCATAGGATTATTCATTATATTACACATATATTTTAAAAAATTCTTATAATTTTTATTCCTATGAAATTTTGTTACAATCAATGTCCTAGTTAAACCACAATTTATGAGGATTTTTTTCATAGTTTTCAATCTTATCAATTTTTTTTTCATTTGCCAATGAAAAATTCTTTAAAAAAATTATAATTTTCTTTCAATATTAAAAAAAATCTTAATCATGCTACACACACATATAAATTATTAAATTTTTGTAATAAAATATACTACCTCCGATCCAAAAAGGATGTCGTTTGA
This sequence comes from Persicaria tinctoria, assembly GCA_037127255.1. NCBI lineage: Eukaryota > Viridiplantae > Streptophyta > Magnoliopsida > Caryophyllales > Polygonaceae > Persicaria > Persicaria tinctoria. The sequence goes on along the minus strand of JBANSL010000019.1, from coordinate 36,144,319 downwards.
CTTTTTAACACGTATTTTAAGGAGCTAAAAACTATATAATATATTAACTTTTTTATTATTATTTTTTTATAATCTAATACTTATTACCAACAAATATTAAGTTGTAAAAAAATAATTTAAAAAAAGTTGATATTTTATATAGTTTTTAGCTCCTTAAAATACGTGTTAAAAAGTCAAACGACGATCTTTTTGGATCGGAGGGAGTAATATTTATACCACAATTTATAGTTTTCTTTCAATATATTTTTAAAAAAATTCTTTATTATATATACCGAGGAATTTTTTTCCCCAACAAACAATTTCGCCCTCCTCTAGCAATTCCTGCAGCTGCCACTGGTGACAACAACCCTTTAAGTCCACAACTTTGGAAGAGAAAACAGTGTATGCCAACCACTCCCTATCCATAGTCAAGCCATGTGCCCTTGAATTGGTAAATAAAGAGCGGCCATTCCAGGGTTTGAACCGGGGACCTATGACTATTATCCACAAGTCCTTTCCGGTCTGCTCACACCCTTATTGACATTTTGATTGCTTGACTTATTTCCTTCCCTACCACCGTTTTAAAGCCTTGTGTCCTGCTCACACCCTTATTGACATTTTGATTGCTTGACTTATTTCCTTCCCTACCACCGTTTTGAAGCTTGCATGAATGTGCACTGCGTTAACACCCATTAAAACTTGTCAATTAGATCCATTCTAATCTTGACTTGCAGTTGATATCCACACCAACATGACAGTAACAATTGAGCTCCCCAAAATGTATTATGACAGTAACAAATTTTGGACTGCAAGTGATGAAGCCTCATCAATTTGGACTGGCAGTAACCAAAATTTGAGCAACGTCCATGACAACCACAACTTTCTTCAAAAAATTGTCCAGATGGAAGTTCATCCCATGAATCTCACCTCGTGGATTGCTCACAAATAATTGCAACAACTCACTTACAACAGTAGCAGCCACAACACAACTCAACAATTATGTCACTCCACGTGTGCCAAATCAGGTGGATCCATGTTAAATTTCCATGTTGCTTTTTGTTTGGACATACCTGACATGTATCAATTAGAGACACTCCAGGATGAAAGACCCAGTAGCTCAGCTCTTGATGTGCGTTCATTTCACCATATTTTATGCCAATTTTTATGTTATATATATATATAGAGAGAGAGAGAGAGAGGAAGGAACGAATGGTTGTAAGTTTTAGATTTAGTTTAATGTTAAAGTTATTTTCTTTTATTATGTCTTGTTTCTAATTTCCTTCTTCTAGGGTTGGGGTGATCCCAGCATAGATATGTGTGTTTGATTTATGAGTTTATGAATTTGTATGTCTTTATCATCTTCTATCCTATATGCATAATTCTTCTATGAGAGTAGTAGGTGATCCTTATTTATGAATTATGATATTGAATCGAAAGTGATCTTATTATGAATTTGGATTAATGATAAAAAAGGGATAGTAACACTTAGGGTTTATTCGAGAGCCACTATATTCATATTTGTTAATGACAAAAGTTATTTCATATAAAGCATGCTCTTTTATATGACTTATGATCTACACATATGCTTATTGTTGCAGTGATCTCTAACCTTGGAAGTTTGCTCTTTTATTATTTTATTTTTGTTATTTTAATGTTTTTGCGCAGCCGCTCGCCATCAAACCACCGCTCCCCTCTCCATCCCTCGACATCGACCAACTCTTAGCCGACGTCGACAACAACCTTACACCTCTTCCCGCTATTCCCGAACCCCGAAACCAACTAAACCTAGAACCGCTGACTTTTCTCCTAAGGACGAACCTGACTCCATTATCCTATAGCGGGGTCTTGACTATAAATTTATTTGGTTGAGAAACTCTCTCGTCACCTCCTCAACACTTTCAATGGGAAATCACTCACAATTAAGATGCTGAACAAAACTCATGTGGAGGTAGCCCAGTGAAGTGGCAACATCTATTGCGATTGACAAAAAACAATAGCACCAAACTAGTAGCTTGCATTCATGTTACTTACAACCTTGTTGCCACATCAAACTAGTTCCTTCAACTGCTAAAAGATCGCAATTTCAGACTTGCACACATTATACAACTTTAGACTACTTCCTTATTATACAATTTCAGACTTGCACTTCCAACTCTCCACAACCCGGGGTTCGACCTCCTTCTCTAGGATCAAACACAAGAGTAAATGGGCTGCTAATACCCCCATTTTCGAGGACAAACTCATTGATGATATCCGATTCGATGAAAGAATCAACCAACACTAACGAAAGGAAAGTAGAGAATGTTGTTTTTCCTCTATCAAATGGTAATGCATTCCAACTTCTCAAAAGATCAACATTTCTTCCCCTAATTTGCAGTAAGCGACATATCTTCTGTATCAGGTGCTAAACTCAAATGCAGTTTAAGTACCTTCATACTAGCTCTTCCTTGATCAAAAGGTGTCATGATCAGTTCTTGATTTGCTTTCTGGATACCTACTAGCCTATTATCAAAAGGCATGAATTTCAGACGCACTCGGTTAAGTTTTAGACTCAACAAAGCAATGCAATCTATTTTTTGTAAATCAATTGGGTCAGACAAGGTCTCCCTATCTATTTCTCTATCTTTATTCTTTATCAATCTCATGAGACAGATTATACCACATCCTCTTTGCTGATATTGTTGAATTCTTCAATAATCTCCATAGTTTGTATCTCGCCAAAAAAGAAAACCTGGTTTGGTTGAGATTGTGTTCATTCGGCGCCTTCAGCCATTCCCGAGGACGAATTGGCTCTGATACCATTTTGTTAGGACCCAAGGCCCCCTTCCATTGAGAGGAAAGGTAAGGGAAAGAGAAGAAAGAGATATTAGAGGGAGAGATCGAGGAAAGAGATAGATAGGAGAGAGTAACTCTGATATTCCTCAATGACAAACCTCAATACAAGCTAGGTTATACTTATATACTAATACCGCCTATATGATATAATTATAAACTACTATATCAATCTTTAACATGATTTATATTGATTTGTGTTAACTTTTTAAAAGATTATGATTGGTTAAAATGTGTAGTGGGTATTAAAAATAATACTACCTCCGTATCATAAAACTTGTATTTTTACTTTTTGGCACGTTTTTTAAGAAGCACAAAAATCTATAAAATATTAATTTTTTAAAATAATTTTATAGATAATTGGATTAAGTATGAAATTATTTTTGTAAATTAATAAAATCATTGATATTTTATATAGTTTTTATTTTTCTTAAAAAATATTCTCAAACTAAAACAACAAGTATTGTGATACGGATTGAGTAAAATTTATGAAAAAGTTAGTGGAATGATAATGTTTTTTTAAAGTGATGTGTTTTTATTAAAATTTGTGCAAATGTCTAAAAGAACGTGTATTGTGAAACGGAGGGAGTAATATGTGTGTGTGCGCACACGCATACAAATTTCATAGATAATAAAGGGTCTTGTTAGATACACCGCAAATGATGATTAAGGATTTGCACGTCCTTATTAACGTAAGTGTGGAACTGTGCACGTCGTTAGCAAACTAGGGTTTGCACGTCCTTAAGAACGTGCAAATATTGCACGTCATTAATAACGTGCATTTGTGCACGTCGTAAGTGACGTGCAAATCCTACTTAGGGTTTAGCGTTTAGGTTTTAGGGTTTTCCGAGGGTTTTTTAGGGTTAATAGAAAGAAATCGAGGGGTTTAGCCAGTGGAGGTTTAGGATTTATGGTCTAAGTCATTCCGAGCATTGGTGAATTTAATTGTCAAGTGATAATTAAATGGCAAGCAATAGTTGTTACAGTTTTCATTCAGATAATATGCGAATAATGTTACAAGGAACGGAAAAAAAAAGTTTACATCCATAATTGTAATAAAGTGGTGGAATAAAATCTAGGCAAAGTGTAAAGGGCGACCAGACTCGACACGTAAGGCTTGAAATCTGTCAAACCGAGCTTGAAAAGGAGCATCTCATCCTTCGACGCTTGGATGATGATGTGCGACCCATTCTGACGCAGGCGGCGAAATAGGAGTGTTGGGACGCAACCAGACCTATGAGAACGGAAAATTAGAGTTAGAATATTGACATATAGATAAAAAGTAAAATAGGTAATAGTATAAGTCGTTTGAAGTCGTACCGTGGCAAAATGGTCTTGGTTTCCGATGCAAGCTAAACCAAGGGTTGCTGAGTGAGGGTTGTTAGCAGGTGTCGGCGAGGTCATGGGGAGACATATGAACAGATGATGTCAAGCTAGGACGACGAGATGAATCTGATATACCATTGCAAATACTAAACCCATGATGGGTAGCTCTATCCACCGTCTCCTATCACCATGCACATGCCCCGCTCATCTCCGGTTGTCGACAAACTGCTGGAATGGGTATCCTCCCATATAAGAACCGGCTTAAAGATCGGCGTGATCCTCCAAGTGATTGCATAATAACGTTTTAAATGTTGCCCCCTCTTGCTGCCCCCCCTGGCCACCCTCCCTCTCTTGCTGCCTATCCTGCCCGTCGTCCACCCTCTCGGCGACGTCAGGGATGCTGTCATCTGCAGAAGCCAAAGAAATCGTCGGTGGTGTGCGAAAGGTCGAAGCCTCGTCATCGTGGGTGGCGGAAGTAGAAGCCTCGTGGACGCCGGGCGTAGATGCCTCGTGGATGGTGGGGGGGTAGCCGAGCAGGCAGTCTACCCCTCTCACGCAGCTACTCAGTACATCGGCAGGCTCCAACGAAGGTTGTTGCCCCTCTGTTGGATCACCAGAAGAGCGCTAATCAGGCAAACCCCGCCAGAAGTTGTCATCCTCGTCGGCCGGGGGTATCCCCATGGACTGCTGGTAGCCCTCTACATACATCGGTAGATCATGTACTTTATGTGTCTCATCCTCTCTAACAGGGGGTACTGTCCCCCCCTCTCCTCCTCCCTCGACCATATCATCTGCCCCACCCTCTACCATAAGCTGACTGACCGCTGCCTGGTCGCTGACCCTAACTGGCCGTAGGGTACCATCAGCCCTCAAGAGCCTCCCCGCCTGTTTTTATGAAATGTTTAAGAATAAGTTTAATTGCTTTTTAATGTCTTGTAATGACTTTTAATGTCTTTTCATGTTTTTTAATTACTTTTAATTCCTTGTAATGACTTTTAATGTCTTTTCATGTCTTTTTATGGCTTTTCATGTCTTGTAATGTCTTTTCATTTCTTTTAATGACTTTTAATGCCATTTACTGTCTTTTCATGTCTTGTAATGCCTCCTTGAATCCTCGTGCGATTCGAGCCTCGGATCCTCGTTTTTTAACACACATCTCCGGTGCTTCGTCGATGTTGGCTTGAGGTGTTGGCTCCGCTTCATTCCGGACATCGGGACCTGTTCTCCGTCTCGTGCTTAGCCTCGTGTTTCTTAAGCTTGTGTTGGACGTCGGACCTTGTCTTCTGTCTTGGACTAGGCGCGATCTTGCTTTCATTGCTAAAAGCTCCTTTTCTTTAGGGTGTTTGTAGACTTAAGGTCGTGGTTCTCCTTTCCATTAACGTTCTACTTCAATTCGAAGAATCGGCTTCCGAATTTCAGATTTTTGGTTCGATTAGGCCCGAAACTCCCGGAGTTTTTTTCAGATTCTAGGTCGGAGGTTTGGTTTTCCGGTCAGGTTGCTTGCCCCATCGGTCACTCTTCTCCGCCTACTGATGCCGCTCGGTGTCACTGTTGCCGGCGATCCACGCTGGTCGTTCTCCCGATGTTGTATGGCTGCCATGGCTGCTCTCGCTTTGCTTTGTTGCAGGGTTGCTGGCCATGGTGTCTCCCTTGTTGTGTGTCCGTGAGACCAGGCCCGATTTAGTGCTTTGGGCCCAAGGCTTATCCTTAGGCCCAAAGTTGGCCCGAAAGAATTTATTAAAAAAAAAGGAAAAAAGGGTTAAACTTTTATATATGTGTGTGTGTATATAAAACGAAAATGCTCGAAAGAGCCTTATTTAAATCCCGAAAGGGTTTGACAAAATTCTTGAAAGGGTTTGATAAAATCTCAAAAGGGTTGGATCAAAATCCCAAAAGGGTTTGCGAAATAAGTTGATATTAGTAGTTTAAATAATTTCTTCCCAGACTTCTAGTTTGGTCCGGGAGTTTGCAAATATTTTTCATCCAATGGTTAGTTCTTCCCTTAATGGCCTGTATTTGTTCCCTCTTTTGGCGTCGGGTCGCTACTTTGGCGTGGGTGTGCTTAGTTCCGAGTGGGGTTGTAGTATCGGGCTTCGTGTATGACCAAGAGGATCGTAGATGTGTTCGTGGTCTTCGAAGATCCCTCATCTAGGTGGGGGCAATGTCAGTGATCCGCACTTCCTTAGGTTTTACCCTTTTCAGTGGTGGGTTACTGTTCTCCGCCTGCTCGACGCTGAGACACCGTGTGAGTCGATGCGCTCTCTCGTGTTTTCAGCATTCGCGGCTCGCCTTGGATCTCCCTCGACTCCTTCGTTGGCTGACGACTTATATGGATTCTTAGAGTTGCTTCTTTCATCTATGTTTTTTTGTGTCTATTATGTTGTATGTTGACGGTTAGTCCGTCTGCCGATTCGTCGGCCTATCGAGTTTCAGATCTGTCTAAACTCGAATTTTTATCTAATAAGAAAAAACATGAAATGGAAAAATGCATATGCATATAGACACCTGTCAAAACATTATGCATATAGACACCTGTCAAAACATTCCCATAAATTAAATTTGATAATTTGCACAAAATCAACTAAAAGATCACACCAAACCAAACACATTTATGATTCCAACTTTTAAAAACAAGACAAAAAATCAAATTTTACCTTAAAAATCTTGATTGTAAGTAAAAAGAAAAATATTTGAGATTCTCTAGAGATGTCGCCCTTCTCACAAAACAGGGGTAGTGGATGGTTGTTTGAAAAGATGTAGCGACCAACAACAGAGGTGGTAGCGTCGTAGCGGTCATTGGTTAATCATTTATATCTTGGATTTTTATTTATTAATGTGTTATGATGATAATGGTATTTTGATTAACTCGAATCTTGTAAGGATAATTTGCTTGCAAAACTGATTGATTTATTTTGGATTTATAAAGGGTTCAATTTTTTTATTGGATAAAATCATATTGATTTGATTTAATCAATCTTGTTAATAATAACTAAAAGATCTTTTATAATCAACTTAAATAACTAATTTAATACCACAAAAGAAAAACTATGGGGCGATTAAAAACATGATTAAACTGATTAATCTTAATTGAATTAAAATTTGTAGACCCATGAATATTTTTGACAAAATGACACTTAGGATAACTTGAATAAGAGAATGTCACGGAAGACATCAAATTCTCAAAACATGGAGGAAGGGGACATCTAGCTTAGTGGTATATTTTTTTAAGTTATTATTATTATACTATACAGCTTACAATATCGGCATCTAAGAAATAATCTATATGATAAAAAAAATATTTATTAATTACTTATACATAGTCAACCATATATTATTAACAGAAAAAAATATTTGCATATAAAATAGCTTTCAAAAAAAATATGTAAACAAAAAGATTATATATATTGTTATGGAATTAGTGATAAATATAAGTTTGACATCTTCATTTGTATCATTCATTTACCATATAGGACACGAAATTGGGCTATATTAGGAATCCGTCTCCCACCCTCTCCATATTTGGGATTTGTCCACCGAATTTTTCATCATGTTGAAATTTTTGTTTTCAGCAAAAAAAAAAATTCCACGAAATTTAGTTTTTTTTGTTTGTTTTTTTTTCCCGCGTTGCAGAAACTGCTGAAACCGAAGTTGCTGAAATTGAGTTCCTTTTTTCCACGTTGCCGAAATTACCGAAACCGAAATTGTTGAAATTGAGGTTTTTTTTCTCCATCTTACCTTGTTTTTTCCACGTTTCTTGGGTTGCTGAAACACCTGTTCCCCCTCTGTTTCAGCAGTTTTTTTTCTTTTTGCATTACTGTTTTTTTTTCACGTTGCCGAAACCGGAGTTGCTGAAACCCCGATTTCAGCAACGTTATTGATGCTAAACCCACGGTTTCAGCAATGTTGTTGTTGCTGAAATCGTGTTACGGGGTATAAAATTTAGCCTATGCGGGATTCGAACCCACGTATTTGCGCATAGCACATCGCTCTACCATTGAGCTAAGAGACTTTTAAAGGAGATTTAAAGCAAGTTCAGCAACAACAATTTCAGCAAATTCTATTTTTAAAGCAAGTTCAGCAACAACAATTTCAGCAAATTCTAATCTAAAAAAGTAAGTATATATATAGATGCGGTGGTTAAACCAATGTAACAAAAGGAATGACCAAACTAAGATTCCTCCCCAAAAGAGTAAAAGATATTCCTCTCACGAGTCTAACCCACCTCGAGAACGCAAAAAGAGTAAAAGAATTAATTTCAGCATTTAAAAAAAATGTTGAAATGATGAACTAGTACCTCATATAATTTTATAAGAATTAATTTCAGCATTTCGGCATACGAATTTTGCTAATAAAGAATTAATTTCAGCAGTTCAGATCACACAAAAAATTAAGAAGCTAATAAGCTCTTCAAAAGTTTCAACAAGGCAAAAAAAAATGCTGAAATTGCATAAACAAGAAGGGAAAACTGAATTGTTATCCTATATCTACAAAACCGGAAGGAAAAAAAAGTTCAATTATTTGTTAACAAAAAAAAAAGATTCAAATCAATTGGAAAAATAATACATTAACTAGTTTAAAATCTTATAAAATTTGGTTCCTAAAATCATGCTGCAAACTAAACATGGAGGGGGAGGGTAGCATCGCCACGTTTTGGGGGTTGGTCTTTGGCTTAATTAGTACTACTTACGATTTCAATTTGACTAGTGTACGCATCCACGCCGAAATCACATCGAGGGAGGAGGCCATCGCCGTCCGCATCCACGCCGGGAATCACCTTCCGACAGTTGGAGATGGAGCAATTGTCGCCGAGGCTCTTCATGACCTCCAACAACTCCTCGGCGGAGATGGATCCGTTTCCGTTAATGTCGTAGACAACACCGAAAATCGATGTCACCGGTACCGGAAATTGCAACCATCGAAATCGGAAGCAATCAGCACCGAAAATCGGTGCCACCAGCACCGCAAATCGCCAGAAATCTTCCTAATCGCAACCATCTCGCCATTGAAAGCACTGATCTCGCCCGATCTGGAACAGTGAGATGCCATAATCGACTTCATCCTCTCAGATCTGGAGTTCCACCGGTCTCAAACTCCCCGATCTCGCAACCAGGACCTCTGGGGGCACGCGCGGTGGCTCTAGCGGCGCCGCATGATAAGAGACGTCCTCTCCCTCTACTGGATCTAACTCGAAGGAGGAGATCGAAAGACAGATCCAAGCCAAGGAGTTGTCGAGGAGTTTCGACAGAGACGATGGAGAGAACGCTCCAAGCGAGGTTTAGGGGATGGGGCACAGATTTAGGTCGTGGTGGTGGTCGCCAGCGGTGGCGGCAACGGTGGAGGATGTGGTGGGGTGGTGAGCGCAATAACGGAGGAGCGAGAGGGAGACGATGATGAAACGGCGAGGAAGAGGATGAGTTGCTGAAATCCTAAAAATATCTCGGTTAAGGTCTTAGGGATAATTTTGTTCAAAAAATTAGAGGTGGACAAAAACCTAATTTGCCGGACTTAGAAGACACTTCTTAAATAAGGTAAAAAAAAAAGGCTTGTTGGCAAATTTTCTCTTTCAAATGTGAGAAAATTGAACTAATCATAAAATTGAAAGAGTCTTCATTGAAAGTTAATGCTTAATTGATTTAATTAGTCATGATTTTTTTAAAAGAATTAATTAAGGTAGGCCTATATTTAATACCAAAATTACTTTGCTCAAAAAAAAAAAAATTACACTTACGATTGTTTAAAGGAAGATTTACCACATAAGACATAGAAAATAGGGAAAATATGACACATATATGGTAAACCAAACTTATAGATTAGATTTATTTAAATTAATAATTGATTAATTTGAATTAATTATTTAAGTGGTTTCATGTTTGTCTTAAAAAATAATGTGGAGCCACACTGGATGAGAATTTGCCACATAAGCCTCATTTAGGGAGGCGTCTTCACGTAGATATGAATTTTTTTTCAAATTTTAAAAATAATTTCAAATGTATTAGTAATAAATTTGAGATTATTTTAAAAAAAAATTGAAAAAGTTTATATTTTAATTTATAGAGTTTTTAACACATTAAAAGTGTGTCAAAAAAAAAGAGTCAAATGATCTAAATTATGAGACGAAGGGAGCACAAACTATCAACTATGAACCAATATTGATACGAACTTTAAAAGCTACCAAAATTAATACAAACTATTTAACATTAAACCAATTTCGATACGGAAAAAATTTCGGTTGATTTTTCGACGTGTCAACTGAATGTTTGAAACTTTAATTGCGTGACATCATATTATTAAATGAATAAATATAATGTTTGAAAACAAAAACTTATTATCAATATGGTGGATGATTAAATGTAGTGGTTTAATTATCCCAAAATAAAATACCCAAGTCCACTAACTAACTACTAAAGATTGTATAGGTAAAGTAAGAGGTCGATCCCATGAAGAATACGTACGACTCTTAAATGCGTTTGTAAACAAAGTAGCAATGCAAAGTAGTAATGCGAATAGAAAGTAATAGAAACCTAAACTGTCAATGATTAAATAGCAATTAATATGATGATGATGATAATAATAATAATAATAATAATAATAATAATAATAATAATAATATATAGTTTCATTTACCTTCGCGACAATGGTAATTCTATGTTCATCAACCTGTTATACAATAATGGTTATGCAATTATCCTATGGTCAGTTTAAGCACATAATTAAGGTAGACCGAACTTGCCGATAACACCACCTAGCTCCTTAAACTCTTGCATATTATGGCACGTAGCAACAAGTCCCTAACACATAGCAAATCAACATTATTACTCCCTAAACTCTTGCATATTATGGCAAGTAGCTACAAGTCCCTAACACATAGCATATCAACATTATTTCTACCGTCTCGTCGACTTGTCACCTGGTTCTCATCTCCATCTATCTTGAATTTTGTCACTTGGTACTAGGGTTGTTCATATTCGGGTTGAACCGAATTTTTGGGCCGAACCGAACCAAAAAAACCGGAACCTAACTGAACCGATCTATTTCGGTTCAGGGAATTTCTATTTGCGATTTTAGGTTCGGTTTAGACTCGGTTCGGTTAAATCGGGAGAAACCCGATTTTTTTATAGTTTTAATTTACCCTTGGTCAGTTTGTCCCTTCCCTAGTTCCCTTAGATTTAGGTATGATTCTCCTCTCCGGTTAGCCGTCTCCGTCTCGCCTCACCTCACTTCGAGGCTTAGCCTGTTCGCCACTTCTGATTCTCCTCTAGTGCTACTGTTGTACAGTGTACATGGTGCTACACTACTACTGCTGTATGTAATTGTATTGTTGTACAAAGCAATAGGTTATTAGGTTCTATTGTGACATTTGGTAATTGGTAGCCCAGATGCTAATAAAAAAAGGGCCATGTGTATGTGTAGTTGTATAAGTAGAGACCATTAGTTTTTTTTTTTTTAAATGCTCAAATGAAATCGGTTCACTTATGTTCACAACCGAACCGAACATAAACCAAACCGGTAAAAAATCGAACCAAACCTATTAGTATACGTTCGGTTTTCATTTTTGGGAATTTCGGTTTCCGATTCGATTCGATTTGGTCAGGTTCGGATCGGTTTTAGGCCGATGAACAGCCCTACCTGGTCCTCATCTCCATCTATCTTGAATTTTGTCACCTGGTCCTCATATCCATCTATCTTGAATTTGGTAAATAAAGAGCGGTCATTCGGGGTTCGAACCGGAGACCTATGGGTACTACCTACAAGTCCTTTCCGATTGAGTCATTCCGGAATAGTTAAACCAATAAACAACTTTTTAAAAGGTCGACTTGTCACCTGGTCCTCATCTCAGTCTATCGCTTTCACTAAAAGAAATAATTTTTATATATTTTCTCTATTTTGTAAGAGCGCTTAAGGTTGCTCTAAAAGGTACATTTAGTAAAATCACCCTTTATAACTCAACCGAACATTTTTTTTTCAATTAATAAAAAGTAGAAGTAACTTGTTGATAATTGTCCTTCCCACCTTCAACCAAACAAGACCTCATTTGTTCTGCTTTTATTGTTTCATGAAAGCTCATCATGTCTCTCATACAAGTAGAAGTATCAGCTCCACCCTGACACCCTCTCCAACATCTCTGCCTGACTGACTGTCCAAGAGTAGCAAAAAAAAAAAAAAAAAAAAAAAAAAAAGGTAACTACAATGAATCCCTTTCTTATGACTCGTTTGACTAGAATTGGTTTTATTTCATCCAGCTAAAGGATATATACAATTATATGATTCCAGGGATCGGAATATGATGTCTATATCTCTCACAATTATGTGTGCTCAGTTGAATCTCCTACCACTGCCTTCTCTTCTGCTGATTCATGAGCTTCCGTGTGCTCCTCGAGTGGAGCTTGATCGAGTTCCATGGTCGTACGTTGAAGGGGCCCCAGTGGGGTTCCGAAGATTGTGGTGAAGATCTGCCTGTGACAATCGTCGCACAAGTAGAAGTACGTGAAATGCCCTTCGTTAGGCAGCATATGAATCGTTGCTCCTGGTAGATTCCGATGGACAAAGCTGGTTACCATGGGCGGCACCACCCTGTCTTCCATTCCCTGCTCATTAGAAAATTATGTGTGACACGGTTAGCCTGAGAATGCAGTTGCAGCGTATGATGATACACACAAAGCAAATGATGAGCTGAGTTAATTTTGTGTCCCGTAGTACTATCCAACATACCAACCGTCCCCTTTCGGGCTTTTATTGCCCTCATTTATGCATGAAAATGAAGAGATATTGTCAGCAATAGAAATCATTTTCAAATTTAAGAGCACACCGCCACAACTTGATCCACTCACTTGCCAATTGCCATATCCAATGGGGATTACATTATATGCACTATCTAAAGATTTATGGTGTTGCAATCTCCTCATCACTCTCGTAGTCTCATCCCCCTCTAATCCTTACCCGATTCACTAGTCCTTCTGGCCCCATTATCATTACGTCATCTGTGAGTCAGTGACCCAGAAGGCCAGAATCAACATCAGGGGACTGGCATAATGCCTTTATTTTAGGTATATTGTCTAAAATTGCAGATGAAACATGCAAGGCTGAAAAATAGGCATGAAACAATGTATGACGCCAGTTAAACTATCACCGGAGCAGTAATGTTGAGAGTTTGTTCTGGAATTTTGTAAGCTAACCAGCAGCAGGAGCAAAAGAAGCAAAAAAGCAAAAGTACTAACCTGCCATATGTGTATTGGGCCTAGGAAACCAGTCAGTTCCACCTCTTCCTGGCTGTAAATGGACTTGAGCCAGAGAAGAATGTCTTTTGCATTCTGTTTCTTTCGTGCTTGAAGTTCAGAGATTTTGAAGCCCCAGCTTGAAACCTGCAGCACTGCCTCCTCAATGAATGGTTTTACGTTGCCTTGTCTGATTGATTCCTCCACATTTCTCTGCCAGCATTCTTCAAATTTAGGGTCCTCTAGCAAAACTCTATCCTGAGCAAGCCACAAGTTATATATATCATCAGAAAAAAGAACAAAAGAAGTTTACAAATCAAAATTGTTAACACAAAAACTTGAAGATGACATCCCTTTATGATAGACATTGCAAGTGGCATTTTTCATGGAATGTGTAACAATATGAAACCCTTACTTCTTTTCAATAACGCGCCCGATTCAGAAACCTAACTGAGCAATATTGAAATGTTGGTTAATTCACCATAAAATCTAGCAGATTGCAAGTGTCCTCACCTTCTTCCCCAGTGATAACGAGAGCCACTTATCAGCAGGGGCATGCTTTCCTGATAGAAAGCTCCGACGATAGAAGAATGCGAGCAATCTAGGGAATCTTCGAGCTAAAACATACATCATTTTCCGTTTTGGTGTCCATTTGTCCCAGACTCTGGATCTTTCTTCTTTAGTCATGCTTGGATCATAGGGATTCACCATGGGAGCAAACATTGCCGCACCTAAATTAAGGAATAAATAGTATAGATTTCAAAATTACAATTTCTAGAATTTCATCCATACTGACTAGCAAACAAAAAAGAATGAATCATGAATGGTTTAATGACATTGATGTACCCCATAGCTGGGATCGCTTAGACTATAATTATTAATAAAATAAAGGGCAATTAGCCCCATTACAGACCAAAAAAAAAAGACCATGGAATGGAAATAATCATCAGCGAATAGAAAACAAAAATCTTGTCACTACTTTTACAAGTAAATTCCCCAGAAATAATCAACTTGACAAGATGATTGAATGGTTTAGACCCAGTCGAGTGAAAAAAAATCAGATTGATCACAATAAACTAGACTTCAGGATTCTAATTCCAATAATCCCTGAAGCCAAATCATTTGTCATTTTTCAGGGTTATCCGAATAGAGACAGGTCAATCAAACATGATAGACCAGTGGATAATAAACAACCTTAACGCCCACATTTATTTTATAGATAGTTTATTCCACTGATGAAACAGGAATTATTTGTAACTAGGGAAATTTAAGAAAGCAGTAGATATCAGGTAGTAGCACGATGAAAGCAAAACAAAATGTAGAAGTGTAAAACACAAGAAATGCTGGACAAACATTCCTATACCTGCAAGTCTATCTGGAATGTATCTTAGTGCAGCCCAAACATGCATACTAGCAGCTGAGTATCCCACTAACCAAAACTTGTCCTGAACCTCTAATGCATCAACTAAATGTGATATATCCAGAGCTGATGACTCAAGGGTCCTTTGGGGATGAGGATCACTCTCTCCAAACCCAGGAAGATCATATGTTATCAGACGAATACCGAATTCCTCCATGAGAGAAGCCTTCAGTCCAGGTATTCCTAAAATTTTGTAGGAGACAAAAATAAAATAAAATTGTCAAACAGATCACCTAACTGAAAAGATTGTATCCCGAATTTATAGTATCACCTACATTATTAAATAACAGAATATGCTAAGAATTACCGGCAAGTCGAGATGAGAGGAAGGAGTGAGGAGTAATTATGTAAAATCTTGCTGTGGCAGCTGGGAGACCTTGTTCATGATAGGCTAAATGTCTACCATCCGGCAGTATAATATGATTAGCACTAGGAGGATGTATATACACTTGCTTCACAACTGTTATGTCTTCAACAGGTGCAGTTCTCACACTCAATGCTGCAGATCATTTTTAATGGTGTCAGTCAGATGTTCAACTGCAATATAAGGAAATGTAGCATCAGTACATGCTAAGATCCTGATTACTTTTCTTGTTCATTGAAGCCCATTTTTATACACAGGAGATATATGCAAAATTCAGGCTGGAACAACAAATGTTATCTGCAATGATGGATGGCATATGGACAAAGCAACATGCAGAACTATTTGGGCCAAGCAAATGATATGATATTAAAAGAACATTCAACAAAACCAAGGAAATGTTTTTCCTTCATTTTCGTACATTATACCAGATGACCAAAAAGGGCAATTCTGAAGATTTCAATCCTGTCCAAGTGCTCCAGTGATATCCCTGCCATTAAAAACTAGAACCCTACCTTTAAATTCTTCAATAAAAGTGGATTTCAATACATAAAACTTCACTTCTTCAATAATAAGTAAAATGTATCCATGAGATCAATAGAAGTGATATATAAGGTCAGTAACAACCCCAGTAAACTAAATTCCCTAGATTAATCAAAATTCAACACGAAAAATTTGCGAAACGCATCATCTAACTGGCACAAGAAAAGTTCAGATAACTTCTTTACATTGCGAATTTCATCATAACACACAGCCGCACAGCACAAAGGAATCAAAATTCAACACGCAACAAAAATCACAACTCTCTCACCTGCCAAGGCAACGAAGAAGACGAGCAAAATCACACTCCAAGAATGAACCGGATCCCGATCCTCAGGCAAGTACTCATTGAGAAACCTCAGCCTCCCGAAAACCCTATCACACGGCTTCCCAACCTTCCTCATGACGAACGAATCCTCGTCTCCCAAGCTCTGTTTCACTATGTCCCCAAAGCTCCTCGCCAGGTCCATACTCATCTCCCCTAACCCCCTCGCGAACTCCTTCACTGTCTCCCTCACGCTCCCCGCCGGAGGCTCCGAATCGAAATTCGTCGACGAGAACCGATCGCCGCCGCCACTGCCGTCGTAATTGAAATTCGTCGTGCCTGAGTAGTCCACCAAGCTCGCCAGCTCCTGCTTCCATGTCTTGTGCTCGTTATTTGCATCCTCCATCGATCTACAAACTCTCAGTGATTGAACTGAATTTCGCCGATTGGATTTCAGCTCAATCTAGACCCCAAAAAATCCTATAATCGGAAAGAAAAAGTGACAAAAAGGATCTTGAATTGAGGAATTAGCGTGAAATTGAAGCTCCGGAAGGAGAATATCAATGGCGGATCCGGATTCGGATCCTGTGATTACGACAAGTATACGTTAACATTTGGATTTCGGGGGAGAGAGGGGTAGTGGGAAGGTGTCGGTTTTAGAAAATGAATGAAAACGTTTGGGACGGTGGGGTCGTGGGGGTTGAGGCTACTTGTAGTTGTAGAGGAGTGTAGGGGTATATTAGTAATTTGACAATTTTGGGATGTGTAGATCAAGGGCCAAGATTTTGCCACGTAAGTGAGTCGCCGTTTGACAGTTTGTCACTCAAAGAGTGGGAAGTGGGTGTTGTTCTGCGGTGGTTTTATCAGCTTTAAATTATTTAACTTTCGGCTATATACACCGCAAATCCCCACGTCCTTAAGGACGTGCAAGTGGGGTGAGAGCCCCCAAACCTGGACGTGCTTGCACATTTTTTTTTTTTAATAACGTGCTTGCACCTCCTTAAGGACGTGCAATAGGGCACGTGCTTAAGGATATGCTGCACGTCCGTAAGGACGTGCAAGCCCGTCCCTTAAAGACGAAGAGGACGTGCCTCTTCGTCTTCTTCTTCGTCAGAAATCGAGCGAGAGAGAGCAGTGCCGGAGCGAGAGAGAGAGACCGAGAGAGAGAGACCCAGAGAGAGAGAGACCGAGAGAGATGGAGACAGAAAGAGAGAGAGAGCTCGAGGCGGCGGTGGCGGCCTTGGAGGCGGAGGCGACAACGATGGAGGTGGAGGGTGGGGGTGGGGGTGGAGCATCGGGGGAGACGGTGGCGGTGGAGCCGGTGGCTGAGGGTCTGGTGGTGCTGGCGGCTGTGGCGGCGGAGGAGGGTGGTGGTGGTGGGGCGGCGTCTGGCGCCGGCGACGGAGCCCGAACAGTGGCCGAGGAGGAGGGTGGTTGTGGTGGGGCGGCATCTGGCGCCGGCGACGGAGGCCGAGCAGTGGCCGAGGAGGAGACGGAACCGCCGCGGAAGCGTCGGTCCATTGAGGTGTCCCCGATCCCGACTCCACCGGTATGTTATTTGAATTACTTTTTGTTTGATTTATTTTTAGAGTTTGAAAATATAATTTGATAGATAATATAGTTTTATAATAGAAATTTATAGAATATATGATTGATAATATAATTGAATATAATTTGATTAATATAGTTTTATGATTGATAATATAGTTTTATAATATAGTTCTATGATTGATAATATAATTTGATTAATAGAATATAATTGAAAATAGATTTTTTGATTTATTTATATATTATAATGTTTTTTTATAGTATATAGTTTGATAGAAGAGAATATAATTGTAATTTGATAGAATATAATACATAGAAAAAAATTACAATTGAAAGACAATTAAAAACATTAAAATATATTATAATACTTCAAAAGTATTTAATTAACATTAAAATATATTTGAATATATTCAAATATATTCAAATACATAAAAATAAATTTATATTGAAAGATAATAAAAAACATATACATAAAAATATAATAAAATACATAGAAATAAATTTAAATTTAAAGAAAATAAAAACATTAAAATATAATAAATTATAATAAAATACATAAAAATAAATTGAAATTGAAAGAAAATAAAAACATTAAAATATAATAAATTATAATAAACTACATAGAAATAAATTTAAATTGAAAGAAAATAAAACGTCTTGAGCGACCTCTTCCTAGCGCATCCCGACGGGATACGCCTTCTCCGAAGGTTCCATTACGTCATCATAATGGACAGCACATACAAAACAAATGCGTAAGTTACTTAACTACGATTACATTATTGCACATATAGCCAATTATAAAGTATTTTATATGTAACATATTTACACTTGCAGATATGGGATTCCTTTGTGCGAGGTGGTCGGGTTCACACCCTCAGGCAATACTTACTGCATCGCCTATGCCTTCATGTCGCAAGAGAACGAAGACACATACGCCTGGGTGTTGCGACAGCTTCAGATCTTGCTTGGGACGGTTCAGCCTCAAGCTATCATGACTGATCGAGAGCTAGGTCTCTTGGCGGCGCTGAATGTTGTCTTCCCCGACGTCCAGCATCTCCTTTGTTGATTACACGTGACGAGAAGATGCGAGGAAGAAGCTCTGAAGATCACGAAGAATTTAAACCACGCTGGCATCTTTAAGGGCAACTGTTGGGGGCTGTTCGAATCGAGGTCGGAGGAATCATTCAACCGACGACAATCGGGCGCTACGAGTTGCATGGCACCCATTCCCAGGTGTGGTGGCGTATTTGGAGTCGGTTTGGCTTCCATACAGCAGGAACATAGTACGGTGCTACGTAGATAATGTCTTCCATCTCGGCACCCGTACGACAAACAGGTACAACCTTACTTCATATCTCCCATTACAATATGATATAATATCGAATATTTAGTGGTATGCACTTCAATGTGTACAGGGTTGAGGGTCAACACAAGGTTCTGAAGGAGGCACTTCACTCATCGACTGGTGATTTTCGCATCGTGATCGATGCAATCCATAGAGTCAACGATTGTCAACTGCATGAGCTGCAAACTGCTTTGGAGATCGACCGCTTCAAATGGGCAACAGCGGCGTATAAAGTCAACCTTTTCGATGAGGTAAAGACTTTAATCTCCAAAAAGTGCTTCGATTATCTGTACAAGATGTGGCAGGACGTCGTGAACCAAAAGGTTCCTCCGGTATGCACGGACCGACATTGGAGGGTTTGTTACGGGATCCCTTGTGTCCATGAGATTCAGGCATACGTCAACTCCGGTACTCCGATACCCGCCGAGGACATCCACCCGTTCTGGATGGATTTGACATGGACTGACCTCGACGACACCCCACGGCCGTATGAGCTGTCATCTTCATACACGGCTTCCAACGATGTATGCGAGGATGAGCTGCACCCACCCTCATCAGCAAGCGTCCGAAGGAAGGGGAGGCCTCGGGGGTCGAGGAATGCCTGCATAACCAACCCGTTGCCATACGAGGAGGTAAGGGAAAGGTTTGAGAGAGAAGAAGCGCGTGCTGCTCGGCCTTGTCCACAAGCGACCTCAACTCGACGTGGACGTGATGATGTGTTCGGAGGGTTCAACTGGGGTCGATACAACGTTGATCCCTTCATGCTCGGTCATATTCAGACGGTGAGGGACACTGTTGGAGATGGTCATTGTGGCTACCGTGCTTTGGCGGTTTTGACATCACCGATCGGCGAGACTGCTTTCCCGGAACTCAAAACGTTACTATGCAATCACTTGGAGGATCACGCCGTTCTGTATGCTGGTTGTTATACGGGAGAGTACCCATTCCAGCAGTTCGTCGACTACCAGAGATGGGCCGGAGCCACACATGGTGATAGGAGACGGTGGATAGAGCTACCCATCATGGGTTTAGTATTTGCGACGGTATATCAGATTCCTCTCGTCGTCCTAGCTTGGCATCATCCGTTCACATGTCTCCCCATGATCTCGCCGACATCTGCTAACAACCCTCCCCAATCAGCAACTCTTGGTGTAGCCTGCATCGGAAACCAAGACCATTTTGCCGCGGTACGACTTCAAACGTCTTTTTTATTACCTATTCATGCTTTTCATACATATGTCAATACTCTAACTCTAAATTTTTGTTCTCATAGATCTGGTTGCGTCCTAACGCTCCTCTTCCGCCGCCTCCACTAGAATGGGTCGAACATCATCATCCGAGCGTCGAAGGCTGGGATGCTCCGTTTCAAGCTCAGATTGAGAGATTTAGAGCCTTGCGTGCCGAGTCCGGCCGTCCTTTACTATTTTTCTAGATTGTATTCCACAACTTTATTAAAATTATGAATGTAAACCTTTTTTTCCGTTCCTTGTAACGTTATTCGCATATTATCCGAATGAAAACCTTAACAATTCTTGTGTTCTGTTTAATTTGACCCTAAATCCATCAAATCCACTAGCTAAACACAATTTTATCAATTAACATTACAAAACCGTCGGAAAACCTAAACCATAAACCCTGCAAAACCCTAACTAGGGTTTGCACGTCCTTAACAACGTGCAAGCATTGCACGTCCTTAAGGACGTGCTTGCACATTGTTAAGGACGTGCAAGACGTTTTTAGCGGACGTGCACCGTCCCAAACTTGCACGTCCTTAAGGACGTGCAAATCCTTAATCCGGATTTGCGGTGTATATAGCGACACCCATTATTTAATAGGCCTAAATTGTGATTATTATCGGCGTTAAAAACGTAACAGCTTTTTCTTATAAAAAAAACGTGGTTTCAAACATACATAATATATATGTCCTTTATCAATTTATAATAATGCACTATTTTTCAAACAAGTCTGATTTTGGGTTTATGTTTATATTTATATTTTCTAACTATGATTTATATTATTTATATGTGTTTTAAAATATTGTTATGGAGCCTATATTTATTCATATAATATCATAAAAATTTGGATCTGTTTAAAAAGGTTTAAGGGTAATTTATTGGGTATGAAATTAAGCATATATATGGTTGAAAAAAATAAGAGAAAATTATTAATTTATGTGGCTAGACTTTAAGGTATGGAAGAGAATGTACTTGATTAGTTGGATTAGTTAATCAAAGTTGGTGAGTAGTCATTATTCATTAAACTCTAAATATGATTCAATAAAAGAGTAAGCATTCACATGGCCACCACTACCTTTTTTTAAAATATAAGATATTTAAAAGTTTTGTACAATTTTGTAGAAAAATGTAATTAACTGCAGAGAGAGAAATGACTTGGAAAAATATATTAAGGTCGTGGATTTTCAATTGAATAACTGTTTTGATGCTTTCCCGTATAACTCTTACGTTAAAAGCAAAATTATTGATGGATTGAGAATATATGCAAAAAGCCAATTGGTAAACATAAAGATATAAAATCACTTTCACCTAACCATTTTTGACAAATTAATTGCTAGATCCCTCTCCTTGTCAAGGTGAGTTGTCCATAATTTCATTTATTGAAAAAATGTCCGACAAGCAATCCTTTTTATTTGATTGTTACCAAAAAGAGGAAAATAATCACAGCAAAAATGTCATTATAATACGACCTCATTTCTCTAATTATTACTAATAAATTATTAGACTTAAACATAATTATCATTTATCATTTATTATTTATATATATTTTTAAAAACAATCAAACTACTAATTAGAGTATATAAAATATCAACATTTTTTTAAAATATATTTTGAGTTCATACTTATTATTCCCTTTGTTTAATAGAGGGTTTAGGAACTTAATCTTGTTAAAATGTTATTTTGAGTATTTTAGTGTCCACATTAGTAATAATTTTTTTGAGAACATTATTAGTAATAATTGAAAAGATGTTAATTATACTTTTTGATAAAGTGAATAAGGATATAGATATATTTGAATTTTTTTAAAAATATTCAAGAAAAAATAAATATTTCGTCACCGGTGTCCTCGTGAGCAGAGCCGCCCACCACCACCTGCGAGCCGCCCACCCTCGCCAGCGGCCGACTTCTCTTGTCACCGACGACCTTCGTTGAACGGCGCCGCCCACTGGCACCGCCATCTTCGCCTAGACTCCTCCGCCCACTGCCGCCGCCACCTTCTTCGAAGGTCCTCTGCCGAAATCGAGGCCTCCTGTGACGGAAAGAAAGGAACCAGCCCGCGCCTCGGCGCCTCCCATCCCCTGCCGGCTTGCCCTAATGCCCTTTCCCCTTCTTCTTCTTCCTCCTTTCTTTTCCTTTTTTTTTTTTTTAATTTTATAAGGTAAAACGCGGAACCAGTCCACGTTTTACTAATCAATTTGTTTTTTTTTTAAATTTGAAAATAAAAAACCATAAAGACGCGAGCTGAGACCGCGTTTCTCTGAAAACCCTGCAATTTTTGAATATTTGTGTAAATACTTTAAATTCGTGAATTTGTTCTTAAATATTTATTTATTTTTTGAATATTTTTTAAAAAAAATGTGGAAAATGCTATAATATCATATGTTGTGTTAATAGAGGGTGTATAAAATTACCCTTTGATTTAACATATTATTGCTATAAATTTTTTTAAAAAAAACAATCTATTTTATTTTGCTCAAAAAAATATTCTATTTTATATCAAGCTTATCCATTTATACTACAGTTTACTCCGTATCATCTGGACTTCTTGATCCTATTGGGGTACAGTATATAAAGGGAAGAAACTTGTTTCTTCAGAGAACGTGATGGTGGGGCCCTATCTCTAAATTTGACTACCGTGTGACGTGGCTGTGGTGGATGGTGATGCAGGAATTTCTTGCATGGATGCGATGTAGTGGATCATGGTGCAGTCATCCCGCCTCCCTCATGATGACGACCTTCCACCCTTTTATCTCACTTTTTTTTCTTTTAACGGATATTTCGCCAGGTAATCCTGAGGTTTTGCATATTTCGTGTGGTATCCAATTTTTTTAACATATTTCGTCAAATAACTCAGAGGTTTTATTTTTTTTGGCCAAATAACCCTAAGGTTTTATATTTTTTTTGCCAAATAACCCTGTATCCCAAATTCACGTTTTTTTTTTAATAATTCCTTTGTTAAATAACATTTAAAAAATAAAAATAAATAAAAATACATAGTTGGTGAATTTGGGAGATTGACCATGGCAAAGAACGAGTACAAATCGAAAAAAAAAAAACCCAAAAATAAAAACAAATCCAGATTTGTATTGTATTCTTGGGTGGTGATTCCTTTCATATTTTGAGGCTGATTTGGATTGCCTTCTTTTGACTTGGTTGTGTGGATTTCCTACTAAATATTGTCCGGCATTAGCCCATTTTGCAGCGGATGGTTGATTTCTTATTGCTTTAAGATGTTGAGAAACCATTGCTTCTGTTTACTTCTAATGATGCAAGTTTTCTTATTGCTTGCTTGAATGAAAATACATACAAATGGTAGGTTTTGAAGTTTAAGAAGTGCAACAGGAACTACAACTAAAACAAACACCACCACCCAAGAATACAATACAAATCCTGTTTTTTTTTTTTTTGGTTTTTTTTTTTCGATTTGTACTCGTTCTTTGCTATGGTCAATCTTCCAAATTCACCAAGGTAGTTTTATTTTCTTTTCTTTTTTTTAAAATGTTATTTAACAAAGGAATTATATATAAAAAAAAAAACACGTGAATTTGGGATACAAGGTTATTTGACGAAAAAGATAAAACCTTAGGATTATTTGACGAAAAAAAGTAAAACCTCAGGGTTATTTGACGAAATATGTAAAAAAGTTAGGTAGCACGCGAAATACGTAAGACCTTAGGGTTACCCGGCGAAAAATCAGTTCTTTTAAAGAACAGTTGGCACTCGTTTGGAAACGAGTCCAACGAGTCGACCCGGAGCTTAATCAAACAAACATGATAAGAACACAAACATAACTCGATGATTGCCTACCCGGAATCAGTTAATAAGCTCCTACAGCACAAACACACTGAAGAAAGAATAACGCTGATCACTAAAGTGTAAGTAACTTCAAAAACCAGAAATGGAGATGCATTTCACGGTTGAGTCCGGTATCTATGCAGAATTAACGTTGTGGAGTAACAATCCTTCTGCCTACTACTCATGCCCAATCTGACCCGACGTCTGAGGTACAGTCATCTTCGTAGAGCTCACCGTCCTCCTCATCTACCTCATCATCATCATCTTCATAGTCCTCACTGTACTCAGATATCTCATCATCATCTTCATCATCCTCATCCTCATCATAATCGTCATCGAACAGTGGACATGAACAAGTCGGTTTCTTCTCATTCCCCACAGTAGTCCACTCAGCTCCACAGGTGTAGCAGAACTCGTGTCCGCACCTGTTAACAGAAAATTATGCATCATGTGTGGAAATCTAGAAGCATATGAAATTCTATTGCTAAGGAAGCTGAGCTGATGTCCTCCAGAATGTCAATCCTCATCAACCTTGTAATCTGTACAGATTAATCCAGCATGCCCAGAAAATTACTATAACAACAAACTTCAGTAGAAACAAAGAGTATTTCCCAGGGAACACAGTTGACTTCTTTCTTAGCATATGACATCTAATTTACATGGGTAATGTCCAATACCAAATTTTGTGGAACAGAAGGCTACAAGCTTAAAAGTGAAAACATAAAATGCCAATGCATGCCAAAGCCCTAGTATGTACTGTGGATGCATTGGATGATTACAAAATTAGTGCAAACTCAACCAAAAGGAATATCTTCAATACCTTATCCCTATTTTTCAACTCCAGGTAACAAGTAGCAATGTTTTGCAATGTTTGATGGGGATATTAAACTATTAGCTGAATTAGGTCTATCAGTTAGCAGAATATCATAAAAGTTCCCAAGACATTCATCACAAGCTAGCACTTTCAAGTCCATAACCAAATCTTCATCACAACTAAGAAAAATTACCTGCAAGTCATGTGGTAGCAGCCCTCAGAGAGTTCAATCATATGATTGCACCTGACACACTGGCGCCACAAATTCCTTGATGCAAGAGACTTTAGTTTTGTATCATCAGCAGGTAATGGATGCAACTTCTTATATTGTTTGCATGTCATGTTATGATGCCAAGGAACTTTGCAATTTATACAAAAGAGCCCACTGCACTTTACGCATTTCCTACCTCCAAAATTTCTGAACTGGACAGATTCTTTCCTAGCAAATTCTGAAGCCTGCCCTTTTGACATTAATTCTGAGCACCGAGGAAATGGGCAATAAACTTTCTCTGTAGGTGGTACAGATGCTTCTTTTAGCCTTTGCTTCATCATTTCATTTAGTTTGGGAGTCAAGAATTTCTCACAACTGTTAATACTGAGCTGAGAAGTACATCCTTCATGCGGACAATGCGGTACCACGCCATGGAGAAGCTTGACTTCCACATGTTGCTTCATACAAGAGAAGCAATACGTGTGCAAGCAAACATCAATATGGAACATTTGATCAGTATATGTTTCTTCCAAACAGATCGTACAAGTCACTTTTAAATTGTTTTCTCTGATAGAATCTGCGGAGTTAGCCACCTCAGTCTCAATAGCATCCCTGGCAAGCTTGAAAGCATGCTTTATAGCACATCTTGGAACAAGACGTGGGCGGCAGAATGCAAACTTTCCCTTGAGAACCGCCACC
This sequence comes from Persicaria tinctoria, assembly GCA_037127255.1. Taxonomy (NCBI): domain Eukaryota; kingdom Viridiplantae; phylum Streptophyta; class Magnoliopsida; order Caryophyllales; family Polygonaceae; genus Persicaria; species Persicaria tinctoria. The sequence continues at coordinate 36,118,737 of JBANSL010000019.1, read as the reverse complement.
TTATTCATTAATGTGGCAAGCTTACGCTGCTTTGGTTGCCATCGCTGCCTAACCTGGAATAAGAAGATGTAATGCAATCATCTTATTATATCAACAATGGATGGAGCCTTCTTTGGTGAAAGATGGACACTGTGGAATAGCAGTTTCTTGGCAACACATGAAATGCTATAAGAACACAAAAAAGAAGGAAAGGGATGAACATAGATTATTTGCTAATTTCTGGAACTGCTTCAAAAACACTAGTATCATATATCCCTTCAACTATGTGATGTTCTACAACAGGACCAATCCGTTAAGCTACGGTTCCATGAGATCTTTATAACAAAAGGATCAAATCATTAATTTACTTTCTGGTTCAGATGGCATCCAGCAGGATCATTATTCATACCCATACCTCCTTTTGGCATGGCATTTAGATAACGCAAGCAAGCTCTACTCTATAACTGGTCTTTCAGATTTAATAAAGGATGCAATCAGGGACTGCACCCCTATTCCAATAGAGTATGCTTGACATGAACAAACTTATACCCCAATCTGAATATTTTTTGTATCAAAATAATCTTCAAGTTATATGAAGGAAGTATTAGTAATGCCTAAATTTTTAGAGGGCATCAATCTTTAACTAAAAACCAGCTTGACCTAGAACTCCTGCTCAAACTAAGAAGGAACTCTACAGAGTATGCTTGTAAAAATCCCGAACTTCCAGACTGATCTTAGCAGGCAATATTCAATGCTTTTCAATGAGATTTCTGTTTTTCTATTCATAGTAATGCAAAAAAGACAAAAAAAGAGAGGAAAAAAAAAGAAGCTAAAGCAAAACCATATTCCAATCATACGGAGAAACATCAAGTGTAAGCCACTCAAATGTCTTAAATACTTACATACTGGAATATAGGTCTGTAATCGCAGAAGAATTTAATCCGCCTTAAATCCAGAGAGAAGGCAATTTCAAGCCCTTCATGTAAGGCCATAGCATCAGCTAATTGACGGCTCACAACCCCTTTGATGGGCCTCTTCAGCTCAAAAATTAGATTATCCCTTGGGTCACAAATAGCAATGCCAATCCCACAAAATGCAACCTTTGAACCACCTATTCTTTCTTCACTTAACAAACCCTTGAAATACAACCTGGACGCAATCTTAAAAATAAATAAATATTGGGATTAAGAAGCTCAAACATAAGATCAACATACTTATCACAATTGCAGTCAAACTCGACCAATATTAGTTGCTTTCATCCTTCAAGACTTGAAGTCTTTCCAATAGATCAAAATTCTTGTTTAACACATCCCATCAGAATTGAAGTAGTGAGCACACAAAATACAACAGCAACAAAAAAGAACTAATCTATTCAGTATCCGGTAAGCAAATCTTTTTCGTAATTTGGCATTTCCAATGAGTTTTCAGTAACATTCATCAACATTCAACAGTCGAAAGTATAAGATTGTGAACTGATGAAACATCAGTCAACATCACCAATAAAACTTGTAATCTTAGCACTATGAACCCAAATCATGATCATCAGGTCACCATCACATGAAAACCAAAGAAGGCACTTTCTTGTTCGCTCTTACCAGGTTTTAAGAGAACCTTAAGTTTGCCTTCCATCAAGGTGCAGGCTTCAAATACTTATTAGCATTTATTTGCAATTTGCAAGTATTTGAAGAGCTTAGTTTAAAGATTGCCGGATTTTCCCTTACGAAACCATTGGAGGTTCATAACTACTGCACCGATCAATCTTTCTCATAATGCAACAGAAATTCAAATAACCAAATGTTCTCTATTAAAACCACAATATCACCATCAATCCCCCATAGAATCATGGTTCAGGAGCCAATCTCGGAACAAGATATGAACAAGAAGATCTTCACTTAACATAAAGGAAGAAAGACCACTCGAATTTGGTTCAAGAGAATTCATTTCTGAACCAGAATGCTACCAACGGACCCATAAATACTTCTTCTACTTCGATCGCTATCTGAACCAAGGCAAATCCACAGAATTCACATCGAATTATAGGGCTAGAAAGACCAAAATACCTGTAAGTCTCATACTTCGCCAAGGGGAGTGCACCAGAAGACGAGCCCTCACCGGACGGCATCTCTAATTCATCGCCGAATTCACCCCAATCCTCGTCCGATATCTCACTCAGATCGCGCGCGAACTTCTGATCACGAACTCGGCGGCTAAGATCAAGCCTCGTCTTCCTCACCTCCGCCTCGATCAATTCCCTGTCCCTCCGTTCTTGCTCGAGCTTATCGCGCACCGACGCCTCCATATCGTCGACTTTGAAGGCGCGACCAGAGTTCGCCGGAGCTTGTTGCCGAGAGGAGGAAACGGTGGCGGAGGAGGACGAGGAGGAGTTTAACGAGAGGGAAGCGGCGAGTGCTTCCTCCATCTGCAAGCGGAATGCCAAATCGAAGTCGGACTCCATGGCCTTGGCCTTAGAATGATTCTTTTCAGTTTACTCCGCTGCGATTGCCAGTCGACTGCCGGCGCCGGAGCTGATTTTCGTTCGGATTCGCGACGCGAAAGTTTCTTGCTGCACTTTAGAGAGAGAGAGATAGAGAGACCCGAATTTCCAGAAGAGGAGGAAACTTGGTTATTGACGGGTTGACCCGTAAATCCGATCCCCCCAATTTTATACATTTCCAAATGTCCTAAATAAATAAAAGCCTCCACCCTCTCTCTCAAGTGTCTTTCTCTCTCCTCCAACTCTCCATCTCCGGACGCTCTCTCTTTCTCCCTCCCGACCTGCTCGCCGGCGATTGCTAGGATTTCCGACAGATTACCGCTCCGACATCATCAAAGCGATCGATTTCGAAGTCTATTCTAGAGAATCAAGTAAGCAAAGTATTCGATTACAATTTATAACAAACGCTACCAGGAATTAGTCAAAAATTTGCGCCAAAGGCGCAAATTTTACTTGGATGATTCTAAGTTGATACTCAATTAAACTGAAGAATCATATTAAATTTGCGTCGAAGGCGCAAATTTTCTTCGATTTTTGAATTACTGATTTGAATCGTGTGATTACAAATGTAGATTACGTCAAATCTGTGTTTATCTATGCTTATATATGCTATACATGTATGGAAATATAGTTGAACCGAATGATTACTGCTATTGAATGCATCAAAATCTGTGCCTTTTGCGAAAACTTTGATTCATTTTTTATGCATCAAGTGATTAAGGTTATGGAGTCACACATACAGTAGAATCGAATGAATAATGTTATAAGGCGCAAATTTTGATTGATTTTTTAAGCATGAATTAATGTTTATGAGCATTTTTTGCTATATATGTGTAATCTTGAAGTTTCCAATCGAATCTGTGTATGTTTATGCTTATTTATGCTTGTTAATATTTTACATTGCTCAAGTCATCACTATGATTGCTTACGATGTGATTTCACTATGATTGTTCAAGTAATCACTAGACCTTAATCATAGAAGTTTTCCACCAGAAGTGCAAGTTTTATATAATTTTTCTCATAACATGTGTATTGTATTCATTTTGTTGATTTAAAGATATAGATTCCAAACTGTCACATCCAATATTGGGTTCATGCACTACTAGAATTGTGTTCATAGACGTCGGTTAAAAACCGATGTAAAACAAAAATATTTTCAACGTGTTAGTGGGTGGTGTTAAAGATCCAAACTTTATCACATCGGTTTTTACCCGATGTCTATAATAATTTAGAACATTGTTTTTATTAGGGGTGGGCACAAATCCCGCAAATCCCGATCCCGTCCCGGTCCCGTCCCGATCCCGTCCCGATCCCGGTGGGATTTAGGACAAAATAGCGAATCCCATCCCGATCCCGTCCCGCAAAAATTATGCGGGACGATCCCGGTGGGATCCCGCAAATCCCGTCCCGTCCCGCATATAATAATAATAATAATAATAATAATTTTTATAATAATAATAATATTATAATATTATAAAATAATAATAATATATTATTAGTATTATTATTTTGAGCAAATATTATAATTATAATTATAATCATAATCTTCCATTTATAATAATAATAATATTTTTTTATAATAACAATATTATTATTATTTGAGCAAATATTATTTATAACTATAATAATAATTTTCAATTTATAATAATAATAATATTATAATATAATTTAATAATAATATTAATTTATAATAAAATTATTATTATTATTATTATTATATCATATTATATTTTTTTCTTGTAAAGTATAATTATTTTATAATAATAACAATAAAAATAAGTTATTTTATTTTATTTTATTTTTAACTATAACTTGGGATTATTATTATTATTATTATTATTATACTTGCTTCTATTAACCAATTACTATTTACAAGAAATTAGTGGGTAGCCGAGATACTATCTGGGCACCCACTCCCTTAGTAATACTAAAACCGAGTCTAGTGAAAATATAAGCGGCAACACGAGTCCCGGCATCCTGAGATACGGAGAATTTCTGAATCCGCTTCAGCAAAGCAACTGCATCCGTATCTAACTCCCCCAACGAAGAGAAGGAGAAGGGTATGAAACCATAACCAGCTGTCGTGCACAAATCTCGATACTTGACACACTTACGTCGAGCAGCATCAACAACAGCACGACCAGGCACAAAGTCAGACAACCCAGACTGAGTCAAAGGGGAAGATCCCGTCAAATCGACACAAACATCCCGCCCTCTGTCCCAAGAATAAAGTAGCAAATCCGCCGGACGAAGAGGATTATCATGTCTATCAATCAAACCGATATCAACCTCCTTACCGATAGAAATCCCAGACCTGTAGCAGATATCCAATAAGGTGTTGCGAACGAGGTTATGTCGATGCTTAATGGCCACTGAACCAGCGCAAGACACAACATGGTCACCGTAGACATCACCATCAAAGACCCGAGAACAAGCGGAACATGGTTTGGACACCGCGAACAATGGAACTCCCAATCGATAGCTAAGCACACTACGATAGGTCCTTCCATTAATAGTCTGCCCCAACCCAGAAATAGGAACTGCACGCAACCAATCAGATGAGTGAGCATCCTGCAGAGACTTCCATAATGCCACCTGTCGCGGAGTCAATGAGAAAACAGAGTCTGATGTAGCAGCAACCTTCGCGAATTAGACAATAGGCAAAGAGCTAATTAAATACGGTATTCTTCCCAACTATCAATCGATAATTAGACAATATTGGTGAATCTCGTCTCAATTCCTTTCCGTCCTAATCTAGTAAGATAATGTAGCCAAATATGTTGAACATTATAATTAATTATACAATCATTGTATGAATTAATAATAGTATTATAATAATAATAATAATAATAATAATAATAATAATAATATTATTATTGAATAATATAGTTGAGAATAATACCGTATTCAACATAATATTTTATTATTTTTATATGCGGGACAAGGCCCGTCCCGTCCCGATCCCGTCCCGTCCCGATCCCGTCCCGTCCAGACACCATCCCGTCCCGAAAAAAAAATGTCAATCCCGTCCCGATCCCGTCCCGAAAAAATTTCGCGGGACGAGTCCCGTCCCGGCCCAATCCCGTCCCGTCCCGTCCCGTGCCCACCCATAGTTTTTATGTTTGATAACGATTTAAGTACGTTGATATAATTATGTTATGGTTGATAAACCTAATGTTCAACCATATTTATTTTGCATTTCTAAATGCTTGAAACAATGTAGGGTAATACAAAATTGACATTAACATCGCTATATTTTTAATAAGAGATGTTTTACGTTGATATACACATCAGTTATACGTTATTCATTTTGTGTGAATTCTTTATTCATTATAAGTTTATAATATTAATTTATATTAAATATAATGGTATCATACTGAATATTTAAAAGTCGATGTTATTAGTATATTTTAAAATCATTTTTTCAGTTGGAAAACGGTGTTATTTTAATCGCAAATAAACATCGTTTTATACTCATCAATAAACATCGTTTTTTTAATCGCAAATACGATGTTATTTTCCATGTACAGATCTATGTTTTAAAACAACCTGTTTTGGCTAATTGAAAAGTAAGCATTATAAAATACAATAATACACAATACCAAATATATCAAAGAGTAAAGATTCACTAATAGAACAAGAACAATAAAACGACAGATTCATGAAACAAAACCATAAACTAGAATAGATATTAAAAAACCTAAACTAAGTGGCTGATGACAGTTTTGACTTTTGGCTCTTGAGACCATTTCTCAATTCTCTGACAGAACAATAAAACGATAGAGATTCATAAAAACAAAACCAAAAGTCGGAATATATTGTATCTGCGTAAAGTCTCTCCTCACCATGAACCATCCTAAACATGTTGTATACTGTCAGTTTGAGTTTTGCCTCTTGAGACCATTTCTCAATTCTTTGCCCTGTCAGTTGAATTGATTGAAGATGCTGACCTGTGAAATGAAATCAAATACGTATGATGGCTTGATAGGAGGGAATATATACCATATGCTTAAATAGAAAAAAAAATTCTAGGGAAGGCTTAGAAGTGAAAAACAATGCATAAAAATATATAATGATGATTGATACATCAGGTCATACTGAATTATAAATTTGGTTATGTAAATAGCTTAAAGAATATTCAATACATGGGGATGTTAATTATCATTATTTCACTTTGTCCAGAATATAGTTTGTCTAGACTTTGGATCTTTGTTGGCAATCCTTTTGAAAATTCTTAATAAGCACTGAAATATGGTTGAATAATATTTTTATAGTCATTATTAAAAAAAATTGATGCAAGAAAGAGGTATATCTCACAATCCTCAACACAATTTCCATAAGTTGAGCTTCACATTAGTAGTAGTAAATAACAAAATATTTCCATCCAAAACTAACTTCTACGAGCTCATCCAATAACTTGAGATACAAAACGAACAAAGACGGGCAACATACCATTCAAATAATGTTTTTGATGTTGATTATTCATGTAATGCATGTAAATTAAACTAAATCGGCACAGCAATAGTGTACAATAATAAGAAATGCTTACCAGGCCTTGTGGATCGGAGGCCCTTCTCAAGCTTTATGTTCCAGTAATCCAGTCCATTGCACAAGTTGCAGAAGCTTTCTCCATAGTTTTTTCGTCTTCTATCCTTTGCAGAAATAAACACAACTGAGACAAATGTCCTACAAAATGTAAGACGAATCAAGATAATTAATATGCCATATTTGATTATTAACACACGCCACTAGGAAGAGGCTTGCAATTTAAACATGTTTGATTGGAAAGCTGATCATTTTCTAGCCCTAGAAAAAATGTTAAACCCAATCAGCGTTCCCTCGGGGGCACAGTGAAGAAGGGGAGAAGAAAACAGAGAAGAATTAAAAAGAGGGAGATGAACAACTTATAGAAAGAAGAATATTCAGCAACGTATTATATACCTTAAGAGTCTTTTACCCATACATATTAAAACTAATCTGAATGAAGAGTCAAGATAGGGAAAAACACATTGTGTACACATAATTCTTATACATATTGAAAGTCATGTGCATCATACACCGTAGGAAGCCAAGGATCCATTTCTCAGTATCAAAGTTCCAACAAAGGGGCAAGTGGAAAGTAAGTTCATTGCAAAATAAAAACATTTAAATATAGAAACTGGAGGAAGGCTAAATAAGATAAATCCAGTCAAGTAAAGCTCTAAGAGGATTATTACACAAATCGGCAATAAAAAATTGGCAATAAAAAACTAAACAACATATACTCAAAATTAGTTTCACTGCAAGCATAAAAAAGTAATGCAGTAGAACTGTATCCTATTGTTCTATTTTTCACGGTTGTTAGGCCTCCAATGAGGAGCATTAATTCTTTGAACCGTCTTCAAGTAAGCTGTAAGCCCATAGAAGCTGAAAGCAACTCCAGAAACATAGCATGACAGTAATTACTAAGACAGAAGTTGCAAACAAAATTGAGTTGATTGATTAGTATTATCTTTAGTTGCAGGAAATAGAAACAATAAAACACACAAAAAGAAACCAAAGTCGGCAATCAAAGGCAAATTCAATACCTCTCCAGCACTAGGGAACAGAGTTGGCAATCAGGGGCAATTCAATCCCACTTAATTTCTTGCATTTTTTCATACCAGCAATTGCATTTTACTTTCAGTAACTCATCAACACAGGACCCGCAGAAATCAGTAAATCTACAAAAGAACATTCAATTACCAATTAAAAAAACAAATAAAAAAAGAGGAATGAATTAAAAGAGAAACGTACTAAAAACGAACCCTATTGAAATCGCAAGTAGCCAAGCCGGGGAGGTAGAAGGAATGAGACGGAGAGAAAAAGAGGACGGCGAGAGAGCAGATCCACGGCGAGCAGCTCTTCCCCATCTTCGATCTGGAGATGGAAACTCCGAGAACGGATAGAGAGTGGTAAGGTTTAGGGTTTCGGGAGAACATCAGGGGAAAGAGAAGATCTCAGATCTGGAGGGAGAGGAGTTGAACGGAAGGGCCTTCAGAGATCTCAGATCCGGTGAGAGAGTGGTAAGATTTGAGGTTTTGGGAGAACATCGGGAGAAAGAGATCTCAGATCTAGAGGGAGAGGGGGAGGAGCAGTTGAGGATGAAAGTAGGGATCGAGAAAGAGGAGTGGTGACGGCGGGGGTAGTGGCGCTGATGGTGGCGATGTTGGCAGCAGTCGCGGTGGCGGTGGCGGTGGATGACTACGAGAGAGGAGTTGAGAGGACGAGTATGTGGGTCTTGGACTCTTTAAGAGACTAAAGAGTGAGAGGGTACATAGAAATTATAACACCTTTTTTTGTTTAAGTGTTTGGTTTTACCGCCTCAAATATTATAGGCGCGTTTTTGAATTTTTTTTAAAAATGACATTTTAACATTGTCTAAAACACAAGGTCGATGTATATAGTTCTAGTAACATCGCAAATTTCCGAACAGATGTTATAATTATTTTTAAAATCATGCGTTTTTATGACCGATGTTAAAGACCTGATGTCTATTAGCACAATTCTAGTAGTGATGTCATCCAATATTGTGTTCATGTCATCACTACACTTGAATCTGGACAATATATTGAATTATCCCTTCCTTATTAGACTTCGATTGCTCATGTCATGACTACACTTGAATCTGCACAATATATTGAAGTATTCATTCCTTATTAGACTTTGATTGCTCATGCCATCACTACACTTTCTTATTGAAGATTGATTGAGCCATGTCAGCACTACAATTGAGTCATAGAAAAATTGCACAGGGGGTGTAAATCCATTGTTGCATTTAACAATACAATGATCTATAGATTCCTTATTACACCTTGAAAGTTTTAATGTCAGCACTGTATTTGAATCATAAAATATTTGCACCGTAGGTGTAAATTTTGTAAGAATTTTTTTCATAACAGGTGTATTCTATTCACTTTGGTTGCTCATGTCATCGTTTTTAATCAGATTGTGTTTGTTATTACTTCAATGTATTTATCCTCTTAAATTCATACTCTGCAGATTACAATGGCAACCCACATTATTACAGTTGTATATGGTGGGAAATGGTTGTTTGATGATTTATGTCCAACCATTGTTGGAGACACTACTTCAAAGGTGTTTATGATTGATGAGTCAATAACATTACAAGGTTTAACCGAAAAAGTGCACAACAGATTCAATATAGATAGTGCATTAGAATTGAAATTCAATCATTTACACCCTTTCAAAATGTTGAGAGCACCGCTTCTTGTTGAATGTGATGCTGATTTGAAAGAGTTTTTAAGGTTGTCCGAACTACATGATGTTAAATTTGCTGTTGAGCTGTGTGTCAGCATTAAATCAGATAGTGAACAAGGTGAAGATCAACATCCATTCTCAGCTGACAGTTTACAGTTGGTGACATGCAATCCAACTATTACCAACATTGTTACAGGGAAAAATAGCATGACATTGATCGGTGACACCAGGATGAAAGGTGTATATTGTTGGAAGATACCGGAGATGACATGTATTCTCTAAATAGTGACACTGCAAGTGATGAAGATTTTGCAGATGAAATATGGAGAGCATTCTATTCTACAACACACAGGAGAGAAACTACACTAGAAGATTGGGATGCTAATAGCTCTACTGTGCCTAGTGTGAATCTGAATTCATAAGACTTGATGTGCGTAGGCAAAAGCTTTGAATCAAGGAAAGCGGTTAAGCATGCTTTGAGAATCTTGTCAATAACCGAGATATTTGGTTTTCGTGTGGCAAAATCAGATACAAAGTATTATAGGGTGCATTGTGTAGATCCTAACTGCAAATGGAAAGTGCATGTCAAAACTTTTGGTCCAACTTGGCATGAGGTTATAGTATATGTGGACATGCACACCTGCACATGGGATTTCAGGACAAAACACTGCAAACAGCCTTCATCTTCTGTGATTGCAAACATCATCGAATCAAGGTGAGAATTTTTTTTAAGAAATAGTATTTATATTTAATCTTGCTTTTTAATATATGATTTATTCTAATTTGAATATAATTACACAGTGTTGACGCTGGATACAGACCAGCACAGATAATGGATAAGATGATAATAGAAAAAAGATGCAAATTACCTACTGGAGAGCATGAAAGTCATAAAAATAGCTCATGAAATGGTTAAGGGGACACCAGAATCAAATTATGCAGATTTACCATCATTTTGCCATATGCTCATGGAGAGAAACAATGGGACTATAGCTTTAATTTCAAAAGATAAAGAAGACAGGTTTCAGTACTTGTTTCTGTCCTTTGGACAGTGCATCAGAGCATTCCCCATCTTAAAGAAGGTATGTCTTAAACAGTGTCAGCACAAATTCTGTTGTCATCGATTTTCTTAAATTCGATAACATAAGTAATTTTATTTCTTTATATACCAGGTTGTTGTTATTGATGGCACATTCCTAACTGGCCAATACAGAGGAACGTTGCTTGGAGCAGTTGCACAAGATGCCAATGGACATATTTTTCCACTTGCCTTTGGTATTGTTGACTCCGAAAACAACAACTCTTGGGAATTGTTTATGTATCGGCTGCTGCAGGTTGTGCCTCCATCAAATGACGTAGTGTTTGTCTCTGATAGACATGCTAGCATTTCAAGGGGTGTATCTTTAGTTTACCCAACAGCTACACACTGCATATGTATGTGGCACTTGAAACAAAACATCAAAGCGACATTCAGGAAAAAAGAGCTGGGGAAAATGTTCAAAAAAGCAGCAGAGAGTTACACTATCCAAGAGTTCAACAACTACCTTGCACAAATCGAAGCAACCTATCCAAAACTGTCAGAATATCTGGTGTCAGCAAGTTTTGATAAATGGGCCAGAGCCCATTCAAAGTGAAATAGATACAACATGATGACATCCAACAATGCTGAGAGCTTGAACTCCGTTTTCAAAGGCAAAAAGGATTATCCCATTGTGGCACTTGTGGAGTTTGCTAGAGAAAAGCTCACATCATGGTTCCAGGAGAGACGAGAGAAAGCACTAGCAAACCAAGACAGAATAACTCCTGAAATCCTTAAGGTGATAAGGAAATCACAAGAGCAAATTGGGGTATGCAGAGTAGAAAGGATGAATGAATCACAATTTGAGATCAATGGTCAAGGAGTTGTAGCTATAGTTGATCTATCAGCGAGGACATGTACGTGCAGAGTATTTGATGTCGAGAAAATACCTTGTGTACATGCTCTAGCAGCCATTACACACATAAAAGCAAATGTGTTTGCTTTTGTTGCAAAATTTTACAACAATGACGCTTGGCGTATGTCATATGCAGAAACAATATATCTAGTGTTGGTAGAAGATGAAGGAAACATCCCTGATATGATCAAATCTATCAACTGTTACCCCCAAGTAGTAAGAAAGAGAGCAGGAAGACCACCTACAAATAGAAAGCTTTCAATGAGAGAGTACAAGAGGAGGTTGAAGCATTCAAAATAAGGCTGTCAGCACAATTTCTGTCATCGGTATTATATAGAAATAATGTTAGTAGATAATACAGTTTATAAATTTGTGAATGACATTTATGTTTCAAAATAAACATTAATTCATTATTATAGAATAAAATTTTAGATTTTATCATGTAATAATACAAATTTGTATATTCTTTTCCATCTATGTCAGCGCAATTTTACCAACGGTCCAAATGAAATTTCAAATTTATATCATTGTTGTTCACTCAAAACACAATACAAAGTTGACAAAGTGTTGCTATTGTGCAAATATAAATTATTGTTGAGCAAAAATAAGATGATGTTGAGCAAGTATTTACCACCCATACGATTTTGTGCAATTTTATTCTATTGATGAGCAAAAATAATACCATGTTGAGCAATAATCTATTAAGCAACTATGAAAACATAAATAGATAAAAATAAGATCTTGTTGGAAACAAAGTGTTGCTGTTGTGCAATATATAAACTATCGTTGAGCAAAAATAAGATGATGTTGAGCAAGTTCTCCCCAATTATAATATGTTGTGCAATTTTATTCTATTGATGAGCAAAAATAAAACCATGTTGAGCAATAATCTATTAAGCAACTATGAAAACATAAATAGATAAAGATAAGATCTTGTTGCAAACAAAGTGTTGCTGTTGTGCAGTATATAAACGATCGTTGAGCAAAAATAAGGTATTTTTGAGCAAGTTTTCTCCAATCATAATATGTTGTGCAATTTTATTCTATTGATGAGCAAAAATAAGACCATGTTTAGCAAAAATCTATTGAGAAACTATGAAAACCTAAATAGATAAAATCAGATATTATCGCAAACAAACTATTGATGTTGTGCAAAATATAAACTATCGGTGAGCGAAAATAAGGTGATGTTGAGCAAGTTTTCACCAATCATAATATGTTGTGCAATTTTATTCTGTTGATGAGCAAAATTTTTTTAAGCAACTATCAAACCATATATAAAGAAGGTAAGATCAGGGTTCTAACAAATTCACAAGTATCGAGTGTTGTGCAAATATAAACTATTGTTGAGCAAGAATAAAATGATGTTGAGTAACTTTAAGGTATGGAATTATATGTTAAATAATAAGAAATAAATAAAGTATCACACAATTCCCGATTTTATGCAAACAAAAAAAAGAAAAGAAAAACGGTTTTCCTAAAAAAAATATAAAAAGCAAACAATGTAAATGCCTAATAAGCTTTTCACGTTCGAGAAATTCTCCATCACCTTCGTTTTGGTTCATTCTCCAGCTAAATCTACTCTCTCTATTTCTCTGCGAGATTTCTTGAGGCTTAATTGTAGGCTTGTGAGGAGGAGATCTATCATATACATCAACATGTGTTCAGATCCGAAAGGTTTGATTTCGTGTTTTCTGTGTATTAAAGTTTAAATTAGAATGAGTACTGTTTAGGGCTTAGTTTTTCACGAAAATTAGGAAAATCGCACTTATTCAAGAGAATTTAATGTTTATAATCAAGCGGTTATTCAGCCTTACAAGAGCTACCACTGCTATTTCAATTACTTTCGCATTATAAATTGAAGTTAATGTGATTAATCTGGAGGTTCAGTTTGGGAATTTATACGGCATAAACTACGGTCTCTTACAATGTCATTTCTTCAATTACATTTGTAGAAATTGATTGTAAGTGTTCATTCTATATGATACGTTTGGGATACCCGATCCTTCGCCTGTGGGCTGCAGATCAAGAACCACGCCGTATATTTGCTTCGATCTTGCAATGTTCTTTGATATCTCCTGATTTGGAACAATTTAAACAAGTGATTAGAATTTCTGATTTAGCGACAGATTCTATACTTAGAAAATTCCAGCAAACTAAATAAGGTAATAGCGACAGGAAAGAAGGAACGAAGAACAGCGAGGGGAGCGGAGCTGGGTTGCGCGGCGTTGCTGGGCACCCAGGCCTTCGGCCTCAAGGTGTGCGGGTGATGCGCGCGGGATTTCTCGCTGGAAGCGAGAGGACTTGCGGAGGTGTGTGCGGAAGCTGGGCGCGAGGTGCGGAAGGGAGAGCGCGGGAGCGATGCTGGGTGCTCGGACGCCTGCGCTCGCTGGGAGCTGGGCGCTCGCGGACGTCACCAGGGCAGGCTCCTCTCTTTGCGACGGTTTTCGGTTTAGGGTTAGGGTTTGGTTTAGTGTTTTCCGATGGAACCAAGGTAGTGGGTGATGATGGTGATTGCCGAATGGAACATAGAACACAAGAGTTTTTGGGATTGAAATCGAAGAACCCTTTAATCCATAAAGGGGTTTCTCAATTCTATTCAATCTAATTTTAATAAAGATGCATAACATGAATTTATAGTAAACTATGAGAGATCTATCCAATCCTTCCTTGCAAAGGAAAGGGGTTTGGATAGATTAATTCTATCTAAAGATAAATGAAATAGCTTTAAGATAAATAAATCCTAAGAAGATAGATATTTAATAACTTGGTGGCTAAGTAATATATCTAGAAGAGATATAATTAATTTCCACCTTATTTATCTAATTGCATGAAATAACAACAGAATTAATAGTAATTTTGTACCCAATTTAGACCATAGAGTTTTCCAAAAAGAGCTTAAGAATTTAGGATCTCGGTCAGAAACTATAGATAATGGTAATCCATGTAAGCGAACAACAACTTTGAAGAATAATAGAGCAACATGAATAGCATCATCAGTTTTATGACATGGAATAAAATGAGCCATTTTGGAAAATCGGTCCACAACAACAAATATGGAAAAGGTCTCTATAAACTCCTTTCCCTTCTTGTGGTGGACCACATAGGAAAAGGTCTCTATAAACTCCACCCATCGAGCAAGTCGCCTGCTGAGCATTGCTTGTCCTTTGAGGTACTTTAGAGCTTCATGATCCGAATGAATCACAAACTCCTTAGGCCAGAGATAATGTTGCCAAGTCTGTAAGCAGCGAACCAGTGCAAATAGCTCCTTGTCGTAGGTAGAATAGTTGAGCTCAGCGGTACCCAACTTTTCGCTGAAGTAGGCGATGGGACGCTTGTTCTGCAGCAGGACCCCTCCAATGACAGTGCCAGAAGCGTCACACTCGAGCTCAAAAGGTTGAGCAAAGTCAGGTAACTGCAGCACTGGGGCGTGTGTCAGGCGGTCCTTGAGGGCGTCGAAAGCCTTTTGATGTGAGTCAGACCAGCGAAATGTCACATCTTTCTTTGTCAGCTCATGTAGGGGGGCGGCAATCAGGCTGAAGTCCTTGACAAAACGTCGATAGAAGCCAGCAAGGCCAAAAAATGAGCGGACATGGGTGGGTGTAGTCGGCCTAGCCCACTCCTGAATAGCACGAATCTTCTCCTCATCCACCTTTAATCCAGATGCAGTCACTACAAAACCAAGAAAAATGGTAGACTCGGATGCAAAAGAACACTTCTTTAAATTGGCATATAATTTCTCTTTCCTTAGACAATCAAAAACCAATTTTAAGTGACTTAAATGATCATGCATATTCTTACTGTAGATTAAGATATCGTCAAAATAGACAACGACAAATTTACCTAAGTGTCTTCTAAGCACATGGTTCATAAGCCTCATAAATGTAGAAGGTGCATTAGTTAATCCAAAAGGCATTACTAACCATTCATATAAGCCATACTTAGTTTTAAAAGCCGTTTTCCATTCATCACCCTGTTTCATCCTAATTTGATGATATCCACTTCTAAGGTCAATTTTAGAAAAAATAGAAGCTCCATGAAGTTCATCAAGCATATCATCTAAACGAGGAATAAGGTGGCGATACTTAACCGTTATTTAGTTGATCGTGCGGCAATCAACACACATGCGCCAGGAGCCATCCTTCTTTGGAACCAAAATGACAGGCACGGCACAGGGAGAGAGGCTTTCTCGCACAAAGCCCTTGTCCATCAATTCTGTGACTTGTCGTTGCAGCTCCTTTGTTTCCTCAGGGCTAGCTCTATAGGCGGCGCGATTAGGCAAGGCTGCTCCAGACACAAAGTCAATCTGATGCTCAATACCTCTAATAGGAGGCAAGCCTTGGGGTAGTTCAGCTGGAAGCACATCCAAATAGTCCTGCAGAAGAGCAGCAATAGGTGCAGGAATATGACTTAATTCAACATTAATTAATACCTGTTTCATGACCAGAAGAATATGAGGTCAATGAGCGTTCCAGGTGATGGTTCCTTGCTGAGGGTGAGAGACCAAAGATCGACGTTCCACAGAGCCTTTAAGTGATGCAGAAGAGGGCTTAGGTGGTGTCGAATGGGGAGGAGAAGGCGGCAAGGGGGCTGCAGGGGCGGCTGCGGGGGCTGCTGTTGGGGCCGCGGGCGCGGCGTGCTGGGCCGCGGGGGCGGCTTGCTCAGCCGAGCTCCCTTTGAGCTTCTCCAATCTTTTAGCTTCTCTGTCGGCGTTCCTTTGTTGCTTCTTGCGAACCTGGTCCTTCAGAATAATTTGTGGCGAAAGGGGTAGGAGAGTAACTCTCCTCCCGTCATAGGTGAAAGCATATGTATTTGCACGACCATCATGAAGGACATTACGATCATATAACCAAGGACGCCCTAATAATATATGACTACAATCCATGCGAGCAACATCACATAATATTTTATCATGATATGTTCCAATAGAAATAGAAACTAAACATTGTTTGGTGGCCAATATATCAGAACCATCATCAGTAATGCCATTTAAACCATAGTGAGTAGCTCTAGGAGTAGTAGGTAAATGGAGGAAATTTACTACCTTTTCACTGATGAGATTGCAGCAACTCCCTCCGTCGATGATAAGGGTTAAGGTAGCTTCGCGAACCAAGCATCGTGTGTGGAATAAGTTCTCCCTTTGATCCGCCACGAGAGATTCCTGAATGTGTAGGACCCGTCGATTGACAATGCAAAGCACGTTGTCGTACTGTGAAGTATCGATCTCCTCAATAGGCTCAGTCGACTGGTCCTCCTCCACTTCACTCGAAACTACCAGGTCCTCAGCAGTCTCCTCGTCGTAGTAATGGTCTCCCAAATCATTGAGAAGAACCTTCCTTTTATGGGGGCAATTGCGAGAGACATGCCCAGACCCACCACAAGTGAAGCAGCGGATATCTTTGTTACGATCTGTAGATGGTGCAACAACTCTTCTAGTTTCAACCTGATAACCCTGTTGAGGTGAGTTGGAAACTCCCTTTTGCTGCATAGAAGGGTTAGAAGTAGAAGGTTTAGATTGACTGGAAGGGTTAAAGGGAACAAACCTGCGACCTTGAGAGGTCTGATCCACTCGGTTCCGCTGTAGCCGAAGCTGCTGCTGCTGTTGCTCATACATCAGCTGTGCTTTATGAGTCAAAGTGTTAATATCTCTAATGGAATGGATAGCTAAAGGATTTTTTATAGAAATATTAAGACCAGCAAGAAATTGAGTACACAAAGCACGTTCAGTAAGAAAAACATTAGCCTGATGGGAGAGTCGTTCCAGTTCATCCCTATATTCATTAGGAGAGCGAGTTCCTTGGCGGCAAGTCGCCAATTGCATCCTCATGGATTCTGTGAATTCCTCAGGCACATGTCTCTTTTTCAGGAGATAGCGAAGTTGTGGCCAAGCCTCAACAGGTTGCTTGTCCTGACGACGGCGCATCTCACGAGTGCGAAACCACCAGGTGCGAGCTTTACCTACTAAATGCAATATAGCAACTTCCAATTTCTCCGTTTCCTCATAGCGTAAATGTTCAAGCAGATAGTCAGTATGATTTTCCCAAACAAGATAAGCTTCAGGATCAGTATTACCATCAAAGGTTTCTAATTTAAGCTTAACATCTCGTCTTTGTATAGCTTGAGCATTATCAAATCTAGGACGACCAAAATTAGGAGGGGGTAAATCATCAAAGTTAGGATTTACCTCATGGTAAGCATCCTCCAGATGTGGCATCTCATATAGATCATTGTTGCTGCGGCTGTCATCCCAGTTAGCACGGGTATGAAACGGCTGCTGCTGCGGGCGCTGAATGGGCCTCCCTTGCTGATGCCGTGGTGGGGTATGTTCACGGCGATCCTGGTGTCCGTTGAAGCCCGCTAGATGATCGTTGTCATTCTCTCCATTGAAAGGATTAGGAGTAGCAGACTTAAGTTGATAATGTAATTGACCAGAAGGGGGAGGGTTAACTGAATCAGAAGGGTTACCTGTAGGTGGAACATTACCTGAAGGAGGTGTAGGAGCCGTAGGTGGTGGGGGCAGTCTACCTCCTGAGGGAGGTGTAAATCCAGAAGCCTCCGCCTGCTTTGCCTCCTCCAATTGGCATGTAACTGCCTGTTTGATGAGGTTAGACCATAAAACGCGGTCCTCCTGGCGTTCAATAGCCCGACGATTTTCAGCCTCTGCCATTTCCTTTCGAAAAGCCAAGGTAGATTCTCGTACAGCAGAGTCAATAATGAACCGCATATTATCAGCAGAAATGCCAGCAGATGGGGTAGGGAAAGGGTTGCGGTCGCTATCGTTCGACATGTTCCTACAATATCAGAAGAGCAACAAGTAAACGAAGCAAAGACCAGAAACCAAGTAATGCAAGCTCTAGTGATTCCTAAGAGTGATTCAAGTTTTAGAAATCAAAGAGCGAGAAAACAAGGCACAATATTCAAGCAATTCCCCTGGACACAGAATTTTGCAATATTGAAGACAGCAAGTAATAATCAAATTGCAATTTAAATCAACCACAAGTCGGATATCAAGGATAGCAAGTATAAACAAGCGGCTGAATGTGTGTAGAATAAGAACTACAATGTGATGCTTGAATAATATGAATTTTGTAATAGTCGAATGTAGCAATCACAAGGGCAATCAAGTGCACACACTCCGTCAACTATTATCTGATGGTTGCAACACGGTTCAGAGAAAGAGGGGTGTGACCAAGGCTCCAGTGTTGGCACAGCACAAAATCAAACAAAGTAGGGTTCTTTTGTAATGCTTAAAACCGATTAGATCATCTAACATGTAGCAAGAAAAGAATGAACAACAGAAGAGTTACTAACTCAACAAGGTAATGTATGTTAAACTTTTCTTTCTTTCTCCTTTTTTTTTGTTTTTTTTTTTTGTTCTCGGCTTTTATGTGTTTTTTTTTTGCTATAGAATAGCTGCTGTAAAGGGATGTAGCAACCGAAATAAGGGAGAAAAATAAAAATAAAATAACAAGCTACGATGATCTAAAAGTAAGCAAAAATAAAGAAAATAGGGAAAATAGGCTAGAAACTGGAAAAAATAGGGTTCTTTAGTGATGCAAGTTTATATAATGCTTTTAATCCAAGAATCACAGTCATAGGCATGATATGTAGCAACTAGGAATAAAAGATCACAACTTTTAGTCAAGAACTCAATATCTTCCAAATTATAGATCCAAACAAAGAATAACAAAAATAAAGTGCCAATTTTGATGGGTGAATAATAAAGATTCAATTTTTATGAAGCGGCTATGGTGAAAAATAAGGCACGAAAAATAAATCACTCAAATAGAAATCAAGAGAGTAAAGAACTTGCATTAACCTGAAATCCGATACCACTTGATACGTTTGGGATACCCGATCCTTCGCCTGTGGGCTGCAGATCAAGAACCACGCCGTATATTTGCTTCGATCTTGCAATGTTCTTTGATATCTCCTGATTTGAAACAATTTAAACAAGTGATTAGAATTCTGATTTAGCGACAGATTCTATACTTAGAAAATTCCAGCAAACTAAATAAGATAATAGCGACAGGAAAGAAGGAACGAAGAACAGCGAGGGGAGCGGAGCTGGGTTGCGCGGCGTTGCTGGGCACACAGGCCTTCGGCCTCAGGGTGTGCGGGTGATGCGCGCGGGATTTCTCGCTGGAAGCGAGAGGCCTTGCGGAGGTGTGTGCGGAAGCTGGGCGCGAGGTGCGGAAGGGAGAGCGCGGGAGCGATGCTGGGTGCTCGGACGCCTGCGCTCGCGAAGCGCGGATGCCTACGCTCGCTGGGAGCTGGGCGCTCGCGGACGTCACCAGGGCAGGCTCCTCTCTTTGCGACGGTTTCCGGTTTAGGGTTAGGGTTTGGTTTAGTGTTTTCCGATGGAACCAAGGTAGTGGGTGATGATGGTGATTGCCGAATGGAACATAGAACACAAGAGTTTTTGGGATTGAAATCGAAGAACCCTTTAATCCATAAAGGGGTTTCTCAATTCTATTCAATCTAATTTTAATAAAGATGCATAACATGAATTTATAGTAAACTATGAGAGATCTATCCAATTCTTCCTTGCAAGGGAAAGGGGTTTGGATAGATTAATTCTATCTAAAGATAAATGAAATAGCTTTAAGATAAATAAATCCTAAGAAGATAGATATTTAATAACTTGGTGGCTAAGTAATATATCTAGAAGAGATATAATTAATTTCCACCTTATTTATCTAATTGCATGAAATAACAACATAATTAATAACTAGATAATTTCGGCCCAAGCATAGGACAACTCGGCCCACTTCTCTCGACAAGGTGTTTGGCCCACTCGGCCGAGTGACCCAAGAACATGTCGAGTATGGCTCGGTTCATGGTGGGTGCTGACGAGTCTTCATGAGCTCCGTGTGTGGACGTAAGCTCACTTCCTGTGCTGGTGGTGTAACCTTGAGCCAAGTGATCCAGGGTGGCCTGAACCCTTGCTCTAAAGTTCCATGGTGACGGACAAGAAAGGCTTTAGTTGCATTTCGAATCTTCTTGGCCCTTGCACGAGTGACAGGGCCATCAAATGGAACCTTCATGTTATCCTCAATGTCACTAGGAGTCATCGATATTTGAACGGCATCACTATAGGTAAACGTCCGCAGAGTGTAAGTGATTCACCTGTTCTACACAGTCTAAATAGAAATTCGAAGAGATAAAAAAGATCTGGAGTTAAACCTCCAGTAGTTGATTTATCTAGAGATTCACCTCCTTTCAAGGATGAACTGTCGGTTGATATTGAGCTTGGTAAAGCCTACGAAGGAGGGGAGGGTTGTCGGTCCCTTGAATCCAAAGATTCGCAACCGCTTGTCAGAAAAAACAGTAAGAGAGAAGTTCACCCTGGGCTGATCTTCCTGTTAGCACTGTTGTTGTGGAGACCATTGAAATTGCAAGGTTGGAAAACCATTCACCTAATGAGACGGTTGTTCAACATGTAAACCCAACTGTGCATCTCATAACATCTGATGAGCAAACAGATACCACATACATACAACCTACCATAAAAAACATGCAACTGATTGTGAGGAACGAGAGGAACACCAGACAAAAAAATCTCCCGTCATTGAAATCACGGTCAAGCCCACGCTTGCTGGTGTCATCCTTGAAAAAAATGAATGCTAAGCAAAAGAAATTGATTGAAGATATTGGCTTTGGATTTTTGTTCAACTTAGATATTGTTACCCTACCACTACTTCTTTCATATTGGTTGGTGGATCAGTTTGATTCTAACAAGTGTTGCTTGGTGTTGGCTAATGGAGGAGAACTTGAAATTGCAGAAATAGACGTGCATATCACAATGGGATTCCCAATGGGAAAGGTTTTAGTTGGAAGAAAATCAGCTAAAGAGAATTTCAGTCTTGTGCAAGAGTGAAAAACCATATTTGATGTCCAGGATAATATAACAACAGCTATGGTTATGGAAAAATTGATAGCTGACACTGACTGTAGTGATCAATTACTTCTGAACTTTATTGTTATATTAGACTCTATCTTGGTTGATACACTAGGAAACGGACATGCCAACCATAGTTTAATAAGAGTAGTTCCTGAATTGGGTGACCTGAAAGACCTAAATTGGTGTGGTCTTGTATTGGAAAGTTTGGTTGATGCAAAGAAAAGTTGGGAAAAGAACAAGAATGGCCATTTCAGAGGGCCTCTATTATTCTTGGTTGTAATTATTTTTTTCAAACCTTTGCTCTAATGTTAACTTAATTTCTTTACCATGTCGGTAGTACAAATGTCAGCCCCACCTACTTTTACCTACATGTCTACAGTATTCTTCATGTCAGCATTCCTTGCTCCATCATTATACTGATATATGTTTATCCCCTTGTTGTGCCAGTTGTTTTACATGGATAGGGTGAAATTATTCACAAGCACAGCACTAAGAAGAATGACTCGTTCTTTCCCAGTTTTCGTTGGCATAAATTACAAAATCTTGCGCAAACGAGAAACTGATGATATAAGTACTGGAGGCTTTGGCTGTGGCTTAGTCCAGGCTCGCCAAGTTGTTCCTCATCATCAAGACGTACCATCTACAGCTTGTCCGCACACTACTGCACAAAACGATGAAGGCACGAGTCACCCTGCTGATCCAGATATAGTATGTTCAGAGTTGAATGAAGTGAACGCAGATGTTGTGAAGGCAGCGAAATCCCATGCAAGAATGACTTCAAAAGGGATTCAAGGCCAAAAACTAAATCTTGGTTGAACAACCACAACGCAATTTCATGTTTTATTTGCAAACTTTGGAATGTATTTTAGTGTAGGCAGTTGTGTACTCTGCTTCTGAACTGTTTTCTCGTACCCATTAAGACAGTTGTTGTCCCTGTGGTTTTTAGGTGGATAGTATTTATCAAGATGCATACAACTATAACTGCTTCTAAACATTTGTGTTTGTTCTTCTATGTGTCAGCACAATTCTCTCCCACGGTAATCAAGTGCTCTATTTTATTCATACAGTTGATTTCATGATATCCCTTCGTTTGTTGTGCAATTATAAACTATTGTTTAGCAAAACTAAGATAATGTTGAGCAAATTACCAATAACATAAAATCTTAGTTAAACAGTGTCAGCACTACTTTTACCAAAACAATCCACAAACTAATCAAATGTGTCCGCAGTATCACAAGAGATAGACGTAAAACTTCAGTAACACTTTATAATATGAAATATGAGGTAGGAAATTACAAAATAATTATATGATTATTATGATATTAATATGTTGCATCATATCATTAGCATGGAACACATAGAAACTAAAATAACAAAAAAAAAAAAATTACATTCAACATATAAATAAGTACCAATATTATCAATTATTAATATAGTAGAACTACAGTCCTAAGAAGTCATCAATCTTCTTCCTCCTTTCCATTTCTGCATCTAAAACCTCTTTAACACACCCATGAGATTGTCCTTTGCCTCTTCAAATATCTGTCTTTGGTTGCCCAGTTCTCTTTCCATCTACATAAAAGATAAAATACAAGACTCAATCACAGTATGGAAAAAAAATTTATGGATAAAACTTCAAATATCACCTTTGATAGTGCTTCACCGTCTTCATCTTTAGATGCAATCCGAATGTGATGTTCAGTTGCTATTATTGATCTTTTTAATTCCTCATATAATGTATAATGAACCACAACGGCTTCCAACAACTCGGCCCTGCGGGCCTCTTTGTTAGTCTCGCATGCGTCATCAACTAGATTCATGTGATACCCGCGGTAAACAACACCATCAAGCACATCCATCAATTGATGGAAACTTGTGCAAAACCCAACAGTGTTTCCATAGTTCATCTTCTTGGAGAGGGATGTGTTAGCAGTGTGGTTAAAGGTTCTGGTATACTGATTTCTGTTAAAATCAGTTTTCAGACGCCAATGGACAACAAAGAATGATTTATGGATATATATAGGCAATAATTAGACAGTTTTCATTCTTGTAACAGTAATTTGTGTCGGTTCATTACAGAGTAACTTTAAAAAAAACTGTCAAAACTGTAAACTGAAAACGGATTACAGTTATTTGAGTTACAGTTATCCTTGGTGGACATTAACTAACTCGTGTCAGCACTACTTTCGGCCTTATCCACCTAGTTTCACCACAAAACTTCAAAAACAGCAATCAGCCAAAATTATAAGAATAGTGTCACCAATACTTCCAACTACTCTAACCAACAATGTAACAAAAGACTTTGAACACTTGCCAATTCGTGCAACAGCATACACTTCAAAATAACAAAAAAAATACAAGCCCGGGATCTCAAGTAATTGTACCTAATATCAGTGTCAGCGTTACTTTGGGACTTACCCAACTAGTGTCAATACATAAGCTTCAATAACAGAAAACATCAACCCATAGACTTCAATAGCAGAAACCACCAATATGATCACCTAGTGTCACAACAAATGTCCTACTTAAATATTAAAGATTACTATGATTTGAGTAGAAATCAGAAAGAAATACGATCAAGAACAAATTTCATTCATAAAATATATATTAGGTTACATTCAGTACCATAAAAAGTTACATACTACACTTATATCATATACAGCTAGAGTTCTGATCGGCAAAGAGGACAATTGTTTTGAACTATAAGCCAAGATCGCAAACAATTTGGATGAAAGAAATGTCGACATGGCGTTTGAAGAACAGGATCTGACTCCAACATTGGAAGCAGACATATTGTACATTCTTCTTCATCAAGATCAAGGTGATATATCTCCCTTAATCCGTCAACCTCCATAGGCTCTGGAGGTGCTGGATGATCTGGTTGGTCAACCTCCATATGAATGTCATCGTTTATGTCGGACTCAGAGCTTGAATCAGACGAAGAGTCAGCAAAAAAATGTACATTGATAGTGATGTTGGGGCACAGACCATACTCAACAAAATCAGCATCGGCCGGAAACCAACTTCTAGTGTATTCCATTAGAAGCCGATTCGCTACCTAGCTTCTAACCACACCAGTTACTCCTGCATCATGTAGCACTTCGTTGCAGTGGGCTAGACTCATATGCATACCATTCCAAGTAGACCCATGATAGAATGTTAAAGGAATGCTGTCAGAATGGATGGACATGACAAGTTGACTCGGTCCATACCAGTATGACTCAGTTGCTGATATTTCCACTTCATAAGTACCAACACTGTAGTGATAATCTAGTTCAGTATAAGTTGGGAATGCCATTGAAAGAGAGAAAACCTACACAGACAAAATCAAAATATACTCATATATTAGACAATCACTTAAAAATAAAACATTACAGTGATATTAATAGGAAATAAACATTTCAGATACACAAAGAAAGATAAAATGTCTGAAAAACTAGATCAACCCTAACTGATGACTTTTATTGACAGTAAGAATCACACAACACCCACAGAATATAATGCAATACGAACTAAGCAAGATAAACACCAATATATGGGTTTTAATACACTAAAAAGCAAGGAAAAGATAAACGAAAATCGGAAAATACAACAATAAAAAATTTGCTGAAACAGCACATCAAAATAATCGAGAACGTTTTTTTTGGAGGAAGGAAAAAGAAAGGCGTACATACCAGAACCGGAATCGCACCTTGAGAAGAAAAAATCTTAATGGGAACGAGAGAGGATGAAGATGAACAACTGGAGGGAGATGAAACGACTTGCAGACAATCTGAACAACGTTCAAGCAACGTATAAATAAGCGAGAAATGGGTCGGGCACCTCTAAACTAAGCCCAACAGCTATGTTGAAGGCAATTTCAAAAATCTAAAGATTTGTGCAAAAATAATCTATTGATAAGCAAAAAGAAGATCATGTTTAGCAAATTTTCACCAATCGCCGGTGTTGTGAAATTTTAATCTAATGATGAGCAAAAATAATACCATGATGCAAAAACAAAATTATTGCAAAAGTATAAAATTATATTGACAGAAAATATAATCATTATGAGAATATTTCAAAAGGCTCGATTGTTGTGCAACTAAAAACTACTATTTAGCAAAAATAAGGTGATGTTGAGCAAAATTACACCAATCCCCCCACACATTGTGCAACTTTATTCTATCATTGAGAAAAATAAGACCACGTTGTGTAAGACTATTAAGAAACTATAAAATTATATTGAGAAATAAAATAGAATCATATTGGACAAAATTTCACAAGTTTCAACTGTGATGCATAAATAACCTATTGTTGAGCAAATGTAAATGTCACAACATACACTCCAAAATCATAGAATACAAGACTGGTATCACCACTAGTTGTAACTAATACAAGTCTGGTGTCAACACTGTTTATAACCACCATCAGTGTCAGCACTACTTTGGGTGTCAACCACCTAGTGTCTCCACGTACAATTCAATATCAGAAAATAACCAACTGGTGACACCCCTAGTTCAAACTAATAAACCCAACAATTTCAACAATACTATGTGCATTAAGCACCTCTTGCCACCACATACACTTCAAAATCAAAAAATACAAGTGTAGTGTTACCACTATTTGTAACTAGTATCCGTGTCAGCACTACTTTGGGTTTAAAACACCTAGTGTCACCACATGAAATTCAATATCAGAAACGATCAAACTAGTGACATCACAACTTCAAACTAATATAACCAACAATGTCAACAATAATATGGGCGTTAAACACCTCTTGCACCGCATACACTTCAAAATCAAAAAATACAACACTCGTGTCATCACTACTTGTAATATAATATCAGTGACACCAATACTTTGCATCTCAACCACATAGTGCCACCACATACACTATAAAAACAAAAATATACAAATGCATACACTTCAAAAATCATAGAATACAAGACTGGTATCACTAATAGTTATAACTAATTTAAGTGTCAGCATTAGTTTGGTCCTCAACCATATAGTGTCATCACAAACACTGCAAAAAATAAAAAAATACACGTCTGGTGTCAACACTGTTTGTAACTACCATCAGTGTCAGCACTACTTTGGGTATCAACCACCTAGTGTCCCCACGTACAATTCAAATTCAGAAAATAACCACAAATATCATACTCACAGAATATATGATGAAATTTATCAGAGTTCAGATGGTCTTTTTTTGTCAAACAAAACACAAATATCATACTCACACATCAGGAAAAATATGATATAATGTAAATAAAAAAATACAAATATGGTGTCACCATTACTTCAAAATAATCAGACAAAAAATGTCAACAATACTTTGGGCATTAAAAACCTCTTCACACCACATAGACTTCAATATCAGAAAAAAAAGCTAGTGTCACCAATAATTGTAACCGATATCACTGTCAGCACTATTTTGGACAGCAGACACCTAGTGTCACCACATACAATGCAAAATAAATAAAAATACAAGTATGGTGCCACCATTACTTCAAACTAATCGGACAAAAAATATCAACAATACTTTGAGCATTAAAAACCTCTTCACAAAACATACACTTCAACATAAAAAAAAAACTAGGCCACTGTCACCACTACTTGTAACTAATATCAGTGTCAGCCCTATTTTGGAATGCACAACCGTGCAGGATCTTGGGAAAATTAAGTCTTATATGTATTTCAAATCCACACAAGATATATGAGCAAATTCATCAAAGTTCAGATGGTCTTTCTTCGTCAAATAAAACACAGTATCATACACAAACATCAGGAAAAATATGATATAATGGAAATCACAAACAACTATAATAGTGCGCAAATTTCATTGATATTATGCATTTACATACACTAGTTACCACAAATAGTTACTAAATACATTGGTATGATTTGAATGGAAATCAGATACAAAATATTGCCAGACACAAACTTCCATTCATACCGCAAAATTAACTACCACAAAATAGGTGCAACTATAATGTCTTTTCCAAGCAGATATACATTACACATATGCCTAAAAAGCTGATCGACAAAGTGGACAAATGGGTTGAATTGACACCCACTCTAGGAGATACCATTGGTGGAAGGAATGGTCACACGGTGTCCGAATGACAGGCATCGATGGCAGCATCTGATCAAGACATATTGTGCATTGATCTCAATCCTGTTCCGGTTGATGTGGCTCTTGTAAATTGCCATTTTGTTCTGCATTTGCTGGAGAAGCTGGGGATCCACATCCTGTTCAGAGTCGATGCTCATATTAGATTGAGAGCTTGAATCAGAGCTTATGTCAGATTCAGAGTCTTCAATGTAACGTACATCCATAATGAGATATGGGCAGAGACCATATTCAATGAACTCAGCGTCGCCCGTAAACCAACTATGAGTATACTCCATTAACATCAGATTGGCTACTTGAGTTCGAACCACAGCAGTGACCCCTGCTTCATGCAACACCTTATCACATTGTGCATAAGTCATTGGCAACCCATTCCAATCAGAGAAATGGTCCAGGAACAGCTCATGGATTCTATCAGAATGAATAGCCACGTGCAGTTGGTTAAGTCCATACACAGGCATCTCCCTTGGTGTGATAACCACTTCAAAGGAGCCGACAGTGTAATGGTACCCCATTTGGGTTGCAGTTGGAAGTGCCATCTAAGGATACAAAACATACACAAACAAAATAAATATACACTCATATAACTTGCTGAAATGAAAACCCTAACCGAATGAAAGATAATGAAAAAGTCATTTAAAATCAGGAAAAAAACAACATAAAACTTGCTGGAAAAATGTAAAAACCCTAACCGATTATATAAAATTTGCAGAAGAATGAAAGGGAGAGAACTACATAAGAAAGGGCGCACCTTGTGAAGAAAAATCCGGAAAGAGGAAGAGCGTGTGGAGGAAGATGAAAAGACTTGGAGAGACGGTAATGGGGAAGAGAGTGGGAAGGGTTGAAATGACGTTGGAGTCTTATAGATACATTGAAGAACAACCCATATATAAAGTAACTGAAATGGGTCAACTTCTTTGATCAAGAAAATGGCCCACGGTCTCCTATCATGAAGTTTAAACTAACCCAAACACCAATGTTGTCCAAATCCTATTGTTGTGCAAAATTTAACCTATTGTTCAGCAAAAATAAGATAATGTTGAGCAAAATTTTCACAAATCGACCATGGTGTGCAATTTAATTCTAATGATGACCAGAAATAAGACAACATCGTAAAAAAATATATTTAAAAATTAAAAAATTATATTGAGGAAAAATAAGATCATATTGAGCTCAAATTCACAATGCTCAATTGTTGTGCAAAATTTAACTTATTGTTCAGCAAAAATGAGATCATGTTGAGCAAATTTTCACCAAACGACGGTGGTGTGCAATTTACTTCTAATGATGACCAAAAAAAAGACAACATCATGAAAAAAATATATTTAAAAATTCAAAAATTATATTGAGGAAAAATAAGATCATATTGGACACAAATTCACAAGGATCAATTATTGTGCAAAATTTAACCTATTGTTCAGCAAAAATAAGATCATATTGAGCAAATTTTCGCCAATCGACCATGGTATGCAATTTAATTCTAACGATGACCAAAAATAAGACAACATCGTAAAAAAAATATATTTAAAAATTCAAAAAATTATATTGAGGAAAAAGGGTAATTTGCTAAAATGACCCATTTGGGTGAAACCCTTGCACACATAACCCCATCCGGAAAAAAATTGCAGAAATCCGGATATCCGGATTTTTGGCTCAACCGGTAGCAGGTAAGTGGGGGGGACTGGACAGTGTGAGTATGACAGCTGGACAATTGAGAGAGGGAGAGAGAGAGAGACGGAAAAGCGAGGAAAAGACAGAGAGAGAGAGAGAGGGTGAAAATCCTGATGAATATTGAAAAGAAAGGTAGAGAGAGGGAGAGAGAAGGAGCAGCTGGGTACAGTAAAAAGGAGGGAGGCAATTGTTCCCGCCCAGAGATGGCGCCAAAAAAAAAGGGAAAAGGAAGGGAGGAGGGGGAGGGTATATAAGCTTTGAAGAATGTCTGAGGGAAATCATTAGTTCCCATTAATGAATTGCAGGGGAAATGGAACTTGAAGAAGGGGAATGGCCGACATTGGATTTGAAGAAAGAGGGTAGGTGTCAAATGATGTGTGGTCTATATAAAGAGATTAGAGAAATTCTGGGCGTCACTTTTATTCACAAAATCTGAAGAAAGAGAGAGAATCCATTGAAGAAGAAGCAAGTGGGCCTGGGTTCAGTAAACGGTTTACTTGTACGAAGCCATTTTTACTGGACGGTTAAATCGTACCCACTGGACAGGTGTTGGAATTTATTAGACAGTCCTCTAGTCGGACATAAAATGGGTAAGTGTTCTCTTTATGTTTGGTAAGTGTTGTTCATATGGAAATACCGTCGATACAAATTAATTTATGTGTCCCTATGAAATGCAACAGGGGAAAAATCATCAGTTTGTATCACTGTATTGTTTGGAGGATGGTGGGCGTGTGAAGGCGGCACTCGGGTCTTCACGGGAACACGGAGCCAGAAAGCCATGGTGGTGGATGAAAAGATTGACTATGTAAATCTGAAGAAACAGGTGATGGACAAGTTTAATGTCGATGGGAGGAGGAATGATGTGGAGCTCACATATGTAAAGCCAAAGAAGGAAGGGTCCAAGCCGTTTGCTATCGGGGATGACGAAGACTTGGAGGCCTACAAGTTTGTAAACGGGCTGTCTGGAGAACGAAATTGGCCTATCGACCTCAATGTCTCCCTGCGACGCAAGGTTGGTGGAGATGTGCTCGAAGCACAAAGATCGACAACGGATGACTCAGACGGTGGTGGTTTGTCTCCTGCAGGCTTGAATGATGTTGTAGTGCCGTTAACTGGTCCGCCCGTGACCCAAGAAGATCACCCAAATACAGATCTCCCCATGGGGCTTGACGGAGAAGACGAAGATTTGGGAGAAAAAATTGTCGAGGTAAACCAAAAGGATGTCCAGTTGGAATCATCGGATGTCCAGTTAACACAAAAAACCGTCCAGTTAAATGAGACTTCTGACCAGTTAGGGATAAGTGAGGAGTTGGAGTTGGAGTTTGCGAAGAGGGAAAAGAATGCCGACGCAGTGAATAAAGGGAAGCAGGTCATATATGTCAGCAGTGACATGGAAGATGGAGCCATTGACCTTGGTAGCTCCTCCGACGAGGATGATGCAATCCCAAAAGTGGTTAAACCTGAACACGGTAGTTCTGGTCCGACGAAGTCTTGGTCATGAGATTATGAGGCAGAGCGAGCGGTGAGGGAAGTCGAGGAAGCATACGAAAGACGAAAATGGAAGTCAACCACTTCTCCGAAGCCTGCTGAAAGTGAACCAATGGTGGCGGGGAACCCATTGGATCCCAGCCAGTGTGGTATTAAGCTCTGGGAGGGACAAACGTTTCGGAGGAAAGAGGATGTGCAGGAACTCGTAGCGTGGGCGGGTCTGACTCGCTGCTTCACGACGAAGGTGAAGAAGTCAACGACGACCTTGTATGTTGTAGGGTGCGCTGCTCCCAAGTGCAAGTGGTCATGTCGGGCTTCTACTTACAAGGGAACGGGATTATGGAAGATCTGAAAGCTTGTGGACGAGCACACGTGCTCGCTGAACGAGGCGGTCAGCCAAAAACGCAGTGCGTCATACACGCAGCTGGGGCGGCGCATTGTCGAAAGGTATGTGACCCAATACGTAAAACTTAACCGGACTCTTGCCTAAATTCCACTGGACATATAGATATATACACTAGACACACAACACTAGTAACTGGACACACAACTATATTAACTGGACACACAACTACAGTAACTGGACACACAACTATTTTAACTGTACACACAACTATCTTAACTGGACACACAACTATCTGAACTGGACACATGTGTGTGTGAATGGGCATGTGTAGTTTCGGACGGTCGAAGAAGCCCCTCGATCCGGATCAAGTGCAGAGGATGATGAATTCGCAGCTGGGGGTCACATGCAGCTACTGGAAGGTGCGCCGAGCCCGGTTGAGCGCGAGGGACAACGTGTACGGAACGAACGAGGAAAGCTATCGGAGCATGTACTCGTACATGTACATGTTGGAGCAGGCCAACCCTGGGACGTACACGAGGATAGAGCGCGACACGGAGGGGCGATTCAAGTAT
This sequence comes from Persicaria tinctoria, assembly GCA_037127255.1. NCBI lineage: Eukaryota > Viridiplantae > Streptophyta > Magnoliopsida > Caryophyllales > Polygonaceae > Persicaria > Persicaria tinctoria. The sequence goes on along the minus strand of JBANSL010000019.1, from coordinate 36,086,998 downwards.
GCGTTTGTGAGTCTTGGAGCGTGGTGGAGGGCTATCCCCTACCTACGGAAGGTCGGTCCTTCCTTAAATGGAACATGACGCTCAATTACTATCAACATGACGCCCATACTAATATAACATGACATATGTTTGATTAGACACGACACCTCTAATTCCGTAAGATGTTTATTCTCCAGGTTATATCGGTGGATGGGAGCTTCTTGAAGGGGAAATTTCGAGGGTGCTTGCTATTTGCTACTGCACAAGACGCTGACCACCACATTTACCCCGTAGACTTCGCCATGGTTGACGAGAATGATGGGTCTTGGGGGTTCTTCTTCAGGCAGATGTTGCGTGTCGTTGAAGACACGACTAATCTGGTGTGGGTATCTGACCGCCACATGAGCATCCTGAAGCGCATACGGGATAGCTATATATTTGCGAAGCATGACATATGCACATATCACTTATTTTAAAACGTCCGTTTCCGGTTCAAGTGTGGGGGCTTGCAAGAAGAGTTCATGACGATGTGTAAAGCTTACACGTACGATGAGTTCCAAGTGTTGTACGCGGAGTTCTGTGCACGGGTTCTCGGAGCGGGCCAATATCTGAAAGAGGTTGGGTTCAGCAACTGGGCAAGGGCTTTCTACACTAGGAATAGGTATAACATCACAACCACTAATAACTCCGAGTGCTTGAACTCGGTGTTCAAATATCCTAGAGATTTGTCGCTAACAGCCCTTGTAGATGCCATCCTTGAGACCGTTGGCATGTGGTTTGTCAAACATAGGAAGACAAGTGGCGAGCAGGGAAAAGTCGTAAGCGACTGGGTTGGTAACGCAATCAGAGCAAACTTTGTGCAGTCCCTTTCCATGGTCGTCAGACAGCTGAGTGCACATGAGTTCTAGGTACGCAAGGGAACCTCCACCTGGCTTGTAAACCTAACAGGACGTTTATGCAGCTGCAGACGCTTCAACATCGACCAGTACCCATGCGCGCACGCAATGGCAGCATGCCAATTGCACGGGATGGATGTGTACTCGCTCGTCAACGACTTGTACAAGGTACACTACTAGAATACTTTAATTAGATATCATACGATTTAAGTCTGTCAAAAAACCAATCGATGTTAAATTCATCTATTACATCAATAATTTTTTTGTTGATGTTTTAAAAAGTTTACACAACAGTCAAATATTTTAACACATGTAAAATTAGTAGTTCTGAAAAAAATGAAAATCAGCGCGGGTTTAATCAAAGTTGAAATGACCCTAATTGAAATACATGGAGGGTGTTTCAAAATTTGGGGAAAATATTACCAACACTTAACATAATTTGCCCCTCCCTCCACATCCATCAGATTTGGTCCAAATTTGCCCCTCCCTCCACATCCATCAGATTTGGTCCAAAACTGAAAACTCTCTCTCCCGACTATCTTTCAAAGCTCTCTTCTCTCACCATTTCTCCACCGCCTCTGTCCCCCGCCACTGCTTCTATCCCCGTCGCCGCTGCCAATGCCTCTGTCCCCTTCGCCGCCGCCACCAACACAGCCGCCTCCTCTCTTCTCTCTCCCTACTTAAATCTTCCACTTCTCCTCCTCCACCGCCTCCCTCCACATCCATCAGATCTGGTCCACTTCTCCTCCTCTTCCTCCACCGCCTCTGTCCCCCCGCCACCGCCTCTATCCCCGTCCCCGCCGCCAGCGCCTTTGTCCTCGTCGCCGCCGCCAACGCCTCTGTCCCCGTCGCTGCCGCCACCAACACAGCCGCCACCTCTCTTCTCTCTCCCTACTTCCATCTTCCACTTCTCCTCCTCCTTCCACAGATCTGAGATCTGAAATCTCCTCATCCCTCATCGACCTCTCATTCGCGATCATTCCAGTCAGAGCGTCGCGACTTCGTCAGGCTAAAATTGTTGCTCGTTTGCGGTCAGATCTTCCGCACCTTCAAAAGTAGATCTCTACCACCTTCAACATAAGCGGATCTCGAGCACCATTCTGATATCTCTGACGTTTCCATTGTTCGGTAATCTCTTCAAACCCTTTTCATTTCAATTCAAAATCTTGATTACTGTTTAGTTAGGGTTTGATTTCGAGGGCAATTGAAGTTTGTTTAGGGTTTGATTTTGTGGATTCCAGTAAGTTCTCCCATTTTTGGCTTTACTTTCAATTTTCTTGAGATTCTGAAGTTTGGACTCTCGGATCTTATGCTTTTTCTCAGTTCAGTATGATTTTGAAGAACATACAGAATACAGAGAAGGGAGAGGAGATTTTGAAGCCTTCCGGGGTACGTTTAAATGCTCCTCTATTTCAGGTAATAGATGCTTGTTCCAAACAAAATTTGAGTCGATTCTTTTATAGTTCCCCTTTTAGAGATTTCTAGATTTGATTTATTAGGGTTTCTAGCTTAGTAGCTCTACCTCTATGGTTTTATGAGTTCAGTGTTTTATTTTCTAGATCTAGAATGGGCTAGATCAAAGTTTTAGGCTAGATTTGATTGTCAGACTTAATGCCTAATTTCAAGCAAAATGTCAAATCGCTTGTTACTGATTCATGCGCTCTGGCTCTTAACTTGAGTTATTACTACTTGTGGTGTTGATTCTGAGTTTAAGATTTCAGGCAAAATGCCTAATTTGTAGCTTGAAAATCAGTCTTGCTTAGTTCCCTTGTGTTATATTTCTACTTGAGCTTTTACATGTTCTTTTCCCTTTCCCTTCTGTCATTCATCCCCATTGTGAATTGCTTGTTTTCATCCCCATTTTCTAGTTTTGTAAAGCAGCTCAAACAAACAGATGCATCACTTGTCTTTCCCTCTTCGTAGTGCGTTCTTATTTAACCTAATTTGAAATCTTCTTTTAAATCTTTGGTCCAATTCTTCATCTAATGTTTCACTCTCCTGTTACTTCTTTTTTCTGTTGCCTTGGCTGGTTTGTTCTCCGTTTCATCTTATTTCTTTCCTCTTTTTTCTGTTGCATACATTAGGGTTGCTTTTGAAAACGAAATGGAAGGAATCCCTTCTGCACAGACTGGTAAGCCCTTTTCTAGCAACCGATCCTTGTGTTTTTGAGCTACATCTAGTGATTGACTATCAATCATGTGTTTACTCCCATATACATATTGGTTGCTTGATTTGAATATTGTGAACCATATAGGTTTCTTTACATGGCTATTTCGGATGACCGGCAAAGGGTCATGCCTATGCTTGGGGATCGCGATAAGGGAAAACCCCTTGCTTATAAGGAAGTTGTCCTATTGACAGATCCGACCAATGTGCATCTCAAAGGAGAGGTATGACAACAATTGAGATAGATTCATTTTGTTTGTTTATGTTATATTAAGTTCTGAAAATTGGATCATCGTAAGACATGTTATTCGTTGGCTAGGTGGATGACAAGTATCGGTATTTAATGAAGTACAAAGACAACAAGATAGAATAGATCCTGGTTTTATGTAGGCAAGAAAATTGCATTAAGATCCTTACCGTTTGAGCCTAGATTCACCCTATATCTATATTATAGTGTATGATTTTATGTAGGAAAGAAAAAATAGGGAGCTAGAAGCCTGAGAGTATATCATTTTAAAACTGCATTTAGAACATGATAGAATAAATCCTGGTTTAACTGAGTCAATCCTTACCATATATGATCCTTTCTAACTTACAATCAGTTCTATTTTTTCCGTTGTCTGAGGTTTGTTATGGGTTACTATGGTTGCATGATGTTGCTTTTTGACGTACATTGTTTCTGAGTGAGGATTTATTTCCATCTTTGTTTAACAGAAAATTATGAGAGCATACAATCTCCAAGATAAGGGGCACTCACAACATCAGACTTATGCTTTAGGGATCAAAGAGGTGATAATATTTCTCATCGTTCTTATCTTGTTCTAGTAGAAAATTGTGAAAATTATGAGAGAATTCAACCTTCATTGAGAAAAGGAAAACAGAACAGCTATATGTTTCTAGGAAACAAAGTGGTGATATGATTTAGGGTTTAAAGAGTATATTGTAGCATTACAGACCTAACAATTTCAGTGCATCGATGTCTTATTTTGACGCATCACAAAAAGACTGATGACAATTTGTCTTCTTATAATTTCATGTGATGTTGCAGATGGAATTTTTGTTTGTTCGGTATTGATTGTAATTGCTAGTGATAATGGAAATCTTAGGATTATAGTGAATGGACTGGTTGGATTGGGTATCCATCAGTTTTGGGTGTGATTACCAGTTCTATTTCCAACTAGTAGCAAAAGCCTAAATTTTTAGCATGAATTATCTTTTGTTTGCTTTTTGATGACATGTATTCCCCTATCGATTGAGTTTTCTTCGCTGCATGGTGCTTTCAGCTATATGTCTTCTTGTTTGCTCTATCAGTCATCAATGGCATCAACGGTGAGTACTTTCTATCCGGTCATTGGTGTTTCTTTAAGTTCAAAGACTATTGAATTTTTAGCCCGGATGTTTTTCCACGAGTATTTTCGCATATGGGAAAACAAGCAGCAGAAAGACATTCACCATGGGTGGAGTTACTCAGTACACTATAGAAGACATCTATGACTATGGTGAGTACTTCTTGTTTGGTATTTAATGTTTTTATTCTTACAGGATTGACCTTAAATCATGCAAGATGGAACTACTTTTTCGGGCTTGAACAATAAACTATTGTCTATTTCACATCCTTGTAGCTCAAAGACAGACGGGGGAGACGGCTCTTAATGAACAAGTTCAAGGTCTCACCAAATCCTACGGTTGGTGGTTGAAAGTTTTGTTCAGCAGTATGCCAGAGCTACAAACTCAAGCACTCTTTCATCTACTGCGCTATGTACAAATCATCATTTTAGTAAATTTAGTTGTAGGTGATGTGGGGATCGAAGGATAAACTCTATTATGCATTCTCTATGGCTATTCCTGGCGGTTTTTAGTCCTGGCGTTTCTTTCTATCTTTCCAGGCAGTTTGGTGTTTAGTTTGTCCTAAGATATATTCGTCGATATGCTTTATTTGTTTTGAGATGTTGTGGCTAGCCAATTTTGTGGCTATGAATAGCTGCGGCGTATTTTGTAAATGTGACAATATGATGGAAGTATATATGTACATGTTTTTATTAAACGACCTATCATATTGAAGACAATACAAAATGCGATGATCTATCGACAAAAGCGTGTTGTCTACCCCATTATAAAACATCGGATTAAATATGAAAATAGTAGTGCATTCATACATCTAACATCAGATCCGTCTATTAAAACAGATGCCAGTGTAGTTATACATATCAGTTATAACAAAAAATGTGATATCGATAATATGGAAATACATCGGTTATGCCTATATTTCATGTGGTCGGTTATATTAAAACAATATAAAATCATGAATTATATATCGAACATGATTATAAATGTGATCACTAAAACAAAAACTGTTGTCTATTTTCTATTAAGACATCACTTATTTTTATAAATAAAGATGTAAATGTCACTTTTTTGCTTTAGGAGGACATCTTCACATGTTTTCAAATGACAAATTATGGATATTCATCAATAAGTGAATATGTCATAACAAAAAATGAGGGGTTCTAATTAAGAAAAGACATCTGCTTAAAACCGATGTGGAAAGTTTGATCTTTTACTACACGCACAAAGAGATCGGAATTTTTTTTGAAAGACATCTGTTGACAACAGATGTATAATTGAAGTTTTCTAGTAGTGGTAGACGCGTGGCGTGCGTGCTACAAGGACGTGATCTACCCAGTCCCGTCGCGAGAGAATTGGAGAGTGCCCGAGGCAATCGCCAAGGAGACTTGCCTCCCCCCACTTATCAAGGTACGCCCTGGCAGGCCAAAGACATCTAGGTACCCATCTCAGTGGGAAAGGAAGTTCCCGAAAAGGCGCCGCACATAGTAACTTTCCAGGTGGTATTTTGTAACGGCCCAGGATTATGATTCCCAGGTTACGTTTCGAGGGATAAAACCCCTCGTAAGGACCTTGCGCCCCGAGTACAGGTTGAAGGTTTCAAACTTACTTTAACGTTTTCAAAGGGGGATTTCATACCCAAAATCGAAGGGATCGTTGGAATCCCCGGGGAAGTCCCCTGTACCTGTCGTAAGTCTAAGCGTGGAAATCGGAAATAGTGTGACTAGCGGAAATAAGCGTAATACAAGAGGGTGCCACGGCAGAGCCGGGTCAAAACGGAGTCAAGTATAAATCCAAAATATAATCAGAGTCTAGTGAAGTCTATACTCCAACGCTCACTCTCCGCCGACAAAATGACCCGTGCAAATAGGCAAACAGCACCGATAGGATGAACATAGATAATACCTAAAAAAATTGATATGGGGCGGGATCAGATCGATGCCCACTTTTCTGCATCCCAACCATAAGCACACATATACGCTATTCCTAATAAAGATGCTTCTAGATGCATGGCGGAATAGTAACACACTAACATGCTCCTAGGATCAAGTGCATAATAATAGTAAGGCCTTAGCATAGAATACCAAGTGGTATATCCCTCTCCTACCTCCACCCCTTCCGATAGGTGGAGACTGGCCAGCTCGTGAATGCATTCATTCATAATTGGGCGGCACGCATGCCTAACCCGCTCCACAATAAAGCCCGCAGGCATATAATAAAAGGAAGTGCATGACTCGATTGACTCAGGGTACCCGATGAAGCTGGGCTACCCTATGACCCTAGCAATGACTCTAGTTACTTCACAGATAACGGCCGTTCTGTTTACATACGCACAAAGAAATAGAATGCTCAACGATCGATGCAACCTAGCATGGTACTACATGGCATGCTGATCATGAATGCAACACCTAGTATATCATGCACCTATAGCAGGGAATCACTCTATTCAATCTGAGTAAGCTCCGAAGAGACTTACCTGGTATCGCAGAACAGCAAAAGGCAATCAACCAGGCAATATGAATCCAACACGTCACAGATGATCACCTAACAAGTAATAGTACATGAATGAGTCTATCTTCTAAGGCACACAAAGCATAGAATTATCACACATATAACTTCACAACTTAACATAACAACCGTCACATCATCATTTCCATATTATCAATCTTTTCTCGAAATCTATCATCTCAACATCTCACAACCATACTCAATATAATTCTCCAATTCATCAACTCAAGATAATTCCCATTTCATACTTAACTAATTTGCATGCTATCATCTCACAATCTTACTTAGCATATAATTGCACATCTTCAACATAATCATATATCATTTTAACCACAAATAATAAATCACCACAATATCACATTTTAAATCTCAAACAACATCTTATATTTTAAATCCCAATAATTTACATACTACCTCTAACATCACTTTATTTTAGCATCTTTATAAAATATTTATAAAATCCCAACAATATTTATTTAATCAAAACATCCCTTTTTAATTTACCAAACCAAACCCTTATTTTATTTTAAATCACCAAAACCACCCTCTTATTTTATAAAACCCAAAACCGGCCCCTTTAAAATAGGCCCAACTAGTTGTGCCTAAAACCCAAAACCCGGGCCAACAAAAACAGGCCCAACAACCCAACCCTCTATTCCTCCTTTTTAAAACAAAACCGGGTTTAGGGGAAATAAAAAGGGGAGGGGGACCCAGTGATGATGTGTAAAAAAAAGGGCGGGGCCCAGGTGAGGTGTGAGCCGACGTGGCCACGGGGAGGGCCCAACCACTTTCTTCTTCCTCCCTTGGCCGAACAAGGGAAACCCGCAGGGCTTTTGCCCAGAAAAAAATGGCGGAGGAGGAAAGAGAGGGAGGAGGGGTGCTCCGGCGGCGGCGGAGCCGAGCTCCGGCCACCTGGTCTTGTCGGTCACCCCGACGCACCACCCTCGGACAAGAAAGGAAGGAAGAAGGGGGAAGAAGGGCTCACCGAGGTGTTTCGAGGCCTCGTCGGAGGAGCTCGGAGCTCGACTGAGCTCGCCGGCGACGTGGGGAAGCTCCTCGGATCTGGATCAGAGGTATTCGGTCACAAAAGGTGGCCCCTTTAAGCGAGGTTGAGAGCGAGAGGGAGTGAGCTTGCCGAACTTGACGGGAAACAGGGGACGCGGAGGAGACGAGGAGGCGCTCGGCGGCGGTGGTGGTTGCTGGCGGCGACGGCGGAGCTCCGGGGAGGTGACGGTGGTGAGGCGTGATGGTGGAGGTGGTGAGGTGCGGCGGTGGTGGAGATGCGAGGTGGGAGCTCAAGGGAGCAAGCTTGCCCCTTTTTTTTTTGTTTGACAGTGAAATGTCGAGAGAAATGGAGAGAGGGGAGCTGGTGGCGGCGGCAGTGCTCCGGGGAGGTGTGGCGGCGTGGTGGAGGTGTGGTGATGGTGGTGTGGTGGCGGCGGAAATGAGGAGGAGGGAAGAAGAGTGTACCGAGAGAGAGAGGAGGGATGGACAGCAATGGGTTTGTGGGTTCTAACCCAAAAATCTGATTTCAAAGGTCAATTGCAACACGTCTGATTTTTTTTTGGAAGAGGAGTTTTGTTTGTTTGTTAAATTAAGTAACATTAGGTAGAGAGGGAGGTGAGGTGAGGTGAGGATAAGATTTTACCTCAATTAGGAGGTGATGAGTCGGATTAGGATAAGGATTCGGAAATGTGACGGAATCGAGAGCTCGGGTCGGGAATTTAAATTTCCGCTGATTGATCGTTCAAAACCTGAAATGAAAGACGGAATTGATTTTTAGGTCGGAGAATTTGGGTCGGAATTTTATTTTAAATTCATTTTGATTTTCTTTTTCCGAAATTAATATTTTAAAAAACCGAGCCTTTACATCATCCACCTCTAAAAACAAGTCTCGTCCCCGAGACTAAAACCATTCTAAAGTGGGAATGAAGTTGGAATCGGTGAGTCCAAGGATCACGTCATCGATCCCGTAAGTACCTCACAAGTGCCCCCATGAGATCTCACAGTACCGTCGTCATGATCATAATACTCCCAATCGGTCGTAGTAAGGATGTGGTAGGGGCCCCTACCACACCCCACTCCGACTCCTCAGGCATACCATAACTCAAAAACCATTATGACATCTCCGCTAGGTCTTAGCAAGCGATCTACAGGTGCCCCCATACATGCTTGTATCCACTTCGTGGGGCGTCATAATGAAAGCTCGGGTGGGAATAGTGTTCTCAAAATCTATGTTTCCTTTTAAATCACCACTTGATATTCTTTAAATTCGACATTAAACAAGGCATTCCCAAATTTCCCAATTTCCCAATCATTCTACATCCACCTCTAAAGGCTAATCCCATATTCTCTTCCTAGGTTCCGAGTCAAATCATAATTCCACAATTCAATCTCTAGCATTCCTAACATTTGGTATCGTGGATATAGCAGAATTATCATATTCTCAAGATAAGCAGGGGATTATAGCACGTCAAAGACAGTCACATACCATAATATCTAGCACATCATCATATCATCGAGGCTCATCACATCATATCACCAAGGATCTGCACATAACTACCACGTATAAGCACACAAATCAAGGAGTTACTACCAACCAATCCCAACCAACTAACTAGGCATACTCACCGCACTCGAGAGGTCAAGGTAATGTCTACGCTCAGCTCAACATAGGGCGCAAGTAGCTCATCTAAGACATCTCCATAGCTAGCCCGAATGCTCTCCTCGGTCTCCCATGTGGCCTCCTCAGGGCTCCTCCTAGACCACTGAACCAGAAGCAAAGGAACCTCCCTGTTCCTAAGCTTCTTGACACGACGATCAAGGACCCTCACCGGACGCTCTACAAAGGTATGGTCAGGCTCAATGTGAAGGTCTGAGTGGTCAAGGACATGACTAGGGTCGGGAATATACTGACGGAGCTGGGAGACATGAAAGACGTCATGGACGCCGGCCAAGGATGGAGGTAAGGCTAAACGGTAGGCTACCACACCGACTCTCTCTAGGATCTCAAATGGGCCAATGAACCTCGGACTCAACTTCCCTTTGATGTCGAACCGTCGAACTCCCCTGGTGGGCGAAACTCGAAGCCATACATGCGAGCCTACCTCAAACTCAAGCTCGGTCCTCCGTCTGTCCGCATACTTCTTCTGTCGATCCTGGGCTACCCTCATATGCTCTCGGATGCGACCAACCTTGTCAACTGTCTCTCTGACCATCTCGGGCAACGACAGAACTATATCTGCAGGCTCGTCCCAGCAAACCGGCGACTTGCATCGCCTCCCATACAAGGCCTCATATGGGGCCATCTCGATCGACGCGTGATAGCTGTTGTTGTAAGAAAACTCCACTAGCGGTAGATGCTTGACCCAATGGTCACCCCAATCCAAGACGCACGATCGCAACATGTCCTCCAAGGTCTGAATCGTCCTCTCGCTCTGGCCATCTGTCTGCGGGTGATAAGCCGTACTGAAATGCAATCTGGAGCCCAGACTCTCCTGAACCTGCTGCCAAAACCTCGAGGTGAAGCGCCCATCTCGATCAGATACGATCCTCTCTGGTACTCCATGAAGCCTCACGATCTGGCGAATGAACTCGTCTGCTAACTTCGAAGCCGGCCATGTCTCCTGAATAGCTATGAAATGGGCCGACTTGGTCAACCTGTCGACCACGACCCAAATAGCGTCAAATCCTCTGACGTCTCGCCTCAACCCAGTGACGAAATCCATGGAGATATCCGTCCACTTCCACTCGGGAACTGGAAGTGACTGGACGGGTCCTCCCGGCCTCTGGTGATCAATCCGAACCTGCTGGCAAACCTGACATCTGGCCACGAACTCTGTGATGTCTGCTCTCATCCTCTGCCACCAATAACTCCTCCTCATATCCTGATACATCTTATTCGTCCCTGGATGGACAGAATAAGGGGTGGAGTGAGCCTCCTGCATGATCCTCTGCCTCAAATCTGACGTCGATGGAACTACAACTCTGCCCTGGAAGGTCAGCATCCCGTCTGCTCTCTCTGCAAGCTCTCTGAATCTGCCCTGAGCCATCCGCTCTCTCAGAACTGCAATCTCTGGACAATCTGCCTGACCCTGCCGAATCTCTGCTGTCAATTCTGCCTGCACCTCTAAGAACGACAACTGCCCGCGGTCTCGCTGAATCCACACCTCAAAGCAGCATCTCGACAGATCTCTCTGCAAATCTCGCTGAGCTGTAAGCCTCTCAACTGCCACCTCATGATGAGTCTTCCTACTCAACGCATCTGCCACTACATTGGCCTTCCCTGGATGATAGACTATGTCCAAGTCATAGTCCTTCAGAAGCTCCAACCATCGTCTCTGACGCATGTTGAGCTCCTTCTGCGTGAAAATGTACTTCAAGCTCTTGTGATCCGTCATCACCTTGCAAGAAGTACCATACAGATAATGTCTCCAGATCTTCAGAGCGTGAACCACAGCTGCCAACTCCAAATCATGGATGGGGTAAGACACCTCTGGAGGCTTCAACTGACGCGAAGCATAAGCGATGACCCGATCTCTCTGATGCAGAACACAACCCAAGCCAGAATGCGAAGCATCTGTGTAGATAACGAAGTCCTCTGTCCCATCTGGCAGAGCCAACACCGGAGCAGTCGTCAACTTCTGCTTCAGAAGCTCAAAGCTGGCCTGACAATCTGAACTCCACTCGAAGGGGACGTCCTTCTTCAGCAGCTGTGTCATCGGTCTAGCAATACTCGAGAAACCCTGGACGAACCTCCTGTAGTAACTAGCCAATCCCAGGAATGAGCGGATATCTCTAACGTTCTTGGGCACCTCCCAAGCAACAATGGCATCAATCTTTGCCGGATCCACGGCAACTCCCTCAGCTGAAATAACGTGGCCTAAGAAAGCCACCTCTGTGAGCCAGAACTCACACTTGCTGTACTTCCCATACAACTGATGCTTCCTCAGCGTCTCCAGCACAATCCTCAAATGCTCCTCGTGCTCCTCTCTACTCCTCGAGTAGACTAAGATGTCATCGATGAAGACGACGACGAACTTGTCCAAGAAGTCGATGAACACTCGGTTCATGAGCTCCATGAACGCGGCTGGTGCATTCGTAAGCCCAAACGGCATGACCACGAACTCGTAGTGACCATAGCGGGTCCGAAAAGCGGTCTTCGAAACATCCTCTGGCTTCACCCTCAGCTGATGATAGCCCGACCTCAAGTCGATCTTCGAGAAAACCACGGCGCCCTGCAGCTGGTCCATCAGATCGTCAATCCGGGGAAGAGGATAACGGTTCTTCACCGTCGCCCGGTTCAGCTCCCGATAATCAATGCACAGTCTCAACGACCCATCCTTCTTCTTGACGAATAGCACTGGCGCTCCCCAAGGTGATGCACTAGGCCGAATGTAGCCCTTCTCAGCTAGCTCCTCTAGCTGAGCCTTCAGCTCGGCCATCTCCGTCGGTGCCATGCGGTAAGGAACTCGCGAGATAGGCCTGGTGCCTGGCTCCAACTCAATCGCAAAGTCGACCTCTCTCGGCGGGGGAAGTCCTGGTAGCTCCTCTGGAAACACATCTGCGAAGTCTCTGACAACGGGAACATCTGATACACTGGGGTGCGTGCGATCCACCTCTAAAGCATAACACCAATACCCGACGCAACCCTGGTCTAAAAGTCTGGCGGCTCTGACTACGCTGATGAGTGATCCATTCCTCTTGGGGTCGCTCCCCCAAACCTGGTGCTCGGTCCCGTCGGATGCCAAAATCGACACTGTCCTCGTCCGCAAGTTGATAATAGCCCCGTAGTGGTCCATGAAGTCCATACCCAAGATGAGATCGTCCATCCTCAAAGGCATAACTATAAGGTCGGTAGGCCACTCTCGCTCACCTATCCGAATGGGGCACCCTAAAATCTCACGACTCGTCCTAACCTTGGCCCCATCCGCCAGACCAATAGTAAGGGGTGAACCACTCGTGCAGCTCAGGCTCAGCCTGGCCACGCACGCCTCTGCTATGAAGCAGTGAGTCGCACCAGTGTCAAACAGGATAGATAGGCACTCATCATGGAAGAATATCGTACCTGCGGAAGTCGGGGCTGAGCGGTCATCAGCATGCATCTGAAATACACGGGGCGGTGGGGGTAATCCTGGTCCTCGACCTCCTGAACTCTGGCCACGATCATACCCTGACCCTGACGGTCCTGCAGAAGATGATCCACGACCCTGACCTGACCCAGATGGTCCCCTACGTCCTCGTCCAGAACCTCTACCTCCTCTACCTCCGCCTCGGCCTCTGCCGGAAGGGTCACCTCGTCCCTGGCCCTGACCCTGGCCCTGGGGATATGTCAGCAGTGGTGGCTGAGGAGCCACAGGAAGTCTCGGTGGTTGTGCAGTAGCTGGAGCTCCACGACTCTGAGGGCATGTAGCAGCTCGGTGCCCCATAGTACCACAGGTAAAGCAGACAGTCGAACGGTCTGGGCAAGAAGCAATGAAGTGGCCCCTCCCGAAACATCCATGGCAGGTCCTCACTCTGGCATCTCCTCCATAAGCAGTCTGAACTGGGGGTGCTCTCTGTGCAGCTCCGTAATATCCTCCTCTAAACGCTCCTCTCCTAGATCTGTCGTCTCCACGGGTGTCGGCTGGACGCGCCCTCTTCGCATCAGGGCGAACAGTAGAGTAGGAGGTCTCACACAGAATCCTCTGCTGATCGTACATAAGGATGACCTCCAGAAATCGCTCAAAGCTGACAGCTCCCAAGCTGGACGCATGCAGAAGTACAGGGGGCGGCAATCTCATAGACAGCATACGGATCCGACTCTCGTCTGATGGACATAGATGATCACAGTATATCAGCTCGCTCTTGAACTGGCGAACGATAGCAGCTACAGAAGCCGACCGGTCACAGATGCCGCGCATAAAAGATACCTCCCTAGCCAACTGTATCCCTGGTGGACGGTACTCTCTCAGCATCAGGGATCTGAAGTCGTCGTAAGTCCACTCGGTCCGCTCCTTGTTGGAGCCAAACCATCTGGCATTCGCGTCCTCCCGTAAAAGTCCAGCAGCAAGTCTCTGTCTCTCAGAGTCAGGTACAGCAACATGGTCAAATAACCCCTCTATATCACGCAGCCATCTCTCAACGTCATCTCCAACGCCTCCCGCGAAAGCCGGCGGGCTACACTGAGAAAAACCTCTTGACCCAATCGATGCGCTTCTCAGGGCACGCATCGACCACAGGCTCGGCTGGCTGCTGAACTGGAACCTCTGGCGTCGGCGCCGTAGATCGAGCCCCTCCACGTAGCTCGCTCAGAATATCATGAAGCGCTGCCTCTAGCTGCCCAATCCTAGTCTCTGGAGAAGCTGGCACCCGGTCATCAGCTCGCGGTGGCGAAACTCGCTCCTCAGCACCCTCGGCGACAACTCGACGAGGGCGTCCCCTGCCGCGACGCGCCCTACCCCCACGCCCATCTAAGCCACGTCTAGTGTCGACCATACTTGCTACATAACAATAATTATATCACTCAGCACAGAAGCACTCAACGATTCAATATGACCCTCTTCAAGGAGGATCGCCCTCAGGCCCAATTGAATTTAAGACATACAAGCACAGAGACGATCTATGTCGCCCTTCGGGGGACGACTAACCGGAGGGGCAAATACCTCACGGCCTCCTAACCCATTGTACTCCAACCCTCGAGTTCCTTGGAGTCTTCATAACCCATCTGTAAAAGAAAGCTAGTATTTTGCCTACCTTCCCCGAATTCTACATCCATAAGGGATGCCTATCGCATAGTCTCTACCCCACGAGATTGCCATTCATAATTGATTAATTTATAGTTATGTCCAATTAAATTCATTTTGCCCCTTGAAAACAATTTGAAAACCACTTGAAAACCATTTGAAAACCTTGGGCCATTCTCAAAACCACTTCAACCTATCATACTCGGATTGCAAAACCTCGGCTCTGATACCCCTTTGTAACGGCCCAGGATTATGATTCCCAGGTTACGTTTCGAGGGATAAAACCCCTCGTAAGGACCTTGCGCCCCGAGTACAGGTTGAAGGTTTCAAACTTACTTTAACGTTTTCAAAGGGGGATTTCATACCCAAAATCGAAGGGATCGTTGGAATCCCCGGGGAAGTCCCCTGTACCTGTCGTAAGTCTAAGCGTGGAAATCGGAAATAGTGTGACTAGCGGAAATAAGCGTAATACAAGAGGGTGCCACGGCAGAGCCGGGTCAAAACGGAGTCAAGTATAAATCCAAAATATAATCAGAGTCTAGTGAAGTCTATACTCCAACGCTCACTCTCCGCCGACAAAATGACCCGTGCAAATAGGCAAACAGCACCGATAGGATGAACATAGATAATACCTAAAAAAATTGATATGGGGCGGGATCAGATCGATGCCCACTTTTCTGCATCCCAACCATAAGCACACATATACGCTATTCCTAATAAAGATGCTTCTAGATGCATGGCGGAATAGTAACACACTAACATGCTCCTAGGATCAAGTGCATAATAATAGTAAGGCCTTAGCATAGAATACCAAGTGGTATATCCCTCTCCTACCTCCACCCCTTCCGATAGGTGGAGACTGGCCAGCTCGTGAATGCATTCATTCATAATTGGGCGGCACGCATGCCTAACCCGCTCCACAATAAAGCCCGCAGGCATATAATAAAAGGAAGTGCATGACTCGATTGACTCAGGGTACCCGATGAAGCTGGGCTACCCTATGACCCTAGCAATGACTCTAGTTACTTCACAGATAACGGCCGTTCTGTTTACATACGCACAAAGAAATAGAATGCTCAACGATCGATGCAACCTAGCATGGTACTACATGGCATGCTGATCATGAATGCAACACCTAGTATATCATGCACCTATAGCAGGGAATCACTCTATTCAATCTGAGTAAGCTCCGAAGAGACTTACCTGGTATCGCAGAACAGCAAAAGGCAATCAACCAGGCAATATGAATCCAACACGTCACAGATGATCACCTAACAAGTAATAGTACATGAATGAGTCTATCTTCTAAGGCACACAAAGCATAGAATTATCACACATATAACTTCACAACTTAACATAACAACCGTCACATCATCATTTCCATATTATCAATCTTTTCTCGAAATCTATCATCTCAACATCTCACAACCATACTCAATATAATTCTCCAATTCATCAACTCAAGATAATTCCCATTTCATACTTAACTAATTTGCATGCTATCATCTCACAATCTTACTTAGCATATAATTGCACATCTTCAACATAATCATATATCATTTTAACCACAAATAATAAATCACCACAATATCACATTTTAAATCTCAAACAACATCTTATATTTTAAATCCCAATAATTTACATACTACCTCTAACATCACTTTATTTTAGCATCTTTATAAAATATTTATAAAATCCCAACAATATTTATTTAATCAAAACATCCCTTTTTAATTTACCAAACCAAACCCTTATTTTATTTTAAATCACCAAAACCACCCTCTTATTTTATAAAACCCAAAACCGGCCCCTTTAAAATAGGCCCAACTAGTTGTGCCTAAAACCCAAAACCCGGGCCAACAAAAACAGGCCCAACAACCCAACCCTCTATTCCTCCTTTTTAAAACAAAACCGGGTTTAGGGGAAATAAAAAGGGGAGGGGGACCCAGTGATGATGTGTAAAAAAAAGGGCGGGGCCCAGGTGAGGTGTGAGCCGACGTGGCCACGGGGAGGGCCCAACCACTTTCTTCTTCCTCCCTTGGCCGAACAAGGGAAACCCGCAGGGCTTTTGCCCAGAAAAAAATGGCGGAGGAGGAAAGAGAGGGAGGAGGGGTGCTCCGGCGGCGGCGGAGCCGAGCTCCGGCCACCTGGTCTTGTCGGTCACCCCGACGCACCACCCTCGGACAAGAAAGGAAGGAAGAAGGGGGAAGAAGGGCTCACCGAGGTGTTTCGAGGTCTCGTCGGAGGAGCTCGGAGCTCGACTGAGCTCGCCGGCGACGTGGGGAAGCTCCTCGGATCTGGATCAGAGGTATTCGGTCACAAAAGGTGGCCCCTTTAAGCGAGGTTGAGAGCGAGAGGGAGTGAGCTTGCCGAACTTGACGGGAAACAGGGGACGCGGAGGAGACGAGGAGGCGCTCGGCGGCGGTGGTGGTTGCTGGCGGCGACGGCGGAGCTCCGGGGAGGTGACGGTGGTGAGGCGTGATGGTGGAGGTGGTGAGGTGCGGCGGTGGTGGAGATGCGAGGTGGGAGCTCAAGGGAGCAAGCTTGCCCCTTTTTTTTTTGTTTGACAGTGAAATGTCGAGAGAAATGGAGAGAGGGGAGCTGGTGGCGGCGGCAGTGCTCCGGGGAGGTGTGGCGGCGTGGTGGAGGTGTGGTGATGGTGGTGTGGTGGCGGCGGAAATGAGGAGGAGGGAAGAAGAGTGTACCGAGAGAGAGAGGAGGGATGGACAGCAATGGGTTTGTGGGTTCTAACCCAAAAATCTGATTTCAAAGGTCAATTGCAACACGTCTGATTTTTTTTTGGAAGAGGAGTTTTGTTTGTTTGTTAAATTAAGTAACATTAGGTAGAGAGGGAGGTGAGGTGAGGTGAGGATAAGATTTTACCTCAATTAGGAGGTGATGAGTCGGATTAGGATAAGGATTCGGAAATGTGACGGAATCGAGAGCTCGGGTCGGGAATTTAAATTTCCGCTGATTGATCGTTCAAAACCTGAAATGAAAGACGGAATTGATTTTTAGGTCGGAGAATTTGGGTCGGAATTTTATTTTAAATTCATTTTGATTTTCTTTTTCCGAAATTAATATTTTAAAAAAACCGAGCCTTTACATATTTTGGCATGACGGGTACATATTTTGGCATGACATCTAATGGGTTAGACATGACGGATATCTATTTTGACATGACATATTATGGGTAAGACATGCCAGTGGGTATTTCACGCGTTTTGTAATCAGCGCTCACTTATTCGGAAACGTTATCGCTCCCCCTTTTACATTGAAGAATGAACTTCGCCCGTGTTTTGTTATTAAGGCTTGTTGGGACTGGGTGCAGCTATTTCATTTTGTACATGACATACATTTATATAAACTTGGCAGGTGATATTTTGGACATGACATATTTTAATTGTGCATTTTCAATGGAAATGTCGACGACGTAAATATATAAGTGTCAACCATCGTACGACCTACATGATAACATAGTTTCAAAAACAACAAGACATCATAGTTTCACAACCTGAGCCCTAGGTTTCCCAAAACGACATACCGTCGATACCAAAGTCAACCAAATTAAATCCTACGAAAGCACAAATGTTCAAGCCACCAACAACATGTCCAGACAACGGTACAAACAACAATGTTCTTGAAAAAGGAGGACGGAGCCAATGACTACTGAGGATCGGGACTGGCCCGGAAGGCACCGTGGTAGATGGCGACAGATAGGACTAGGCGGTAAGCATCGATAAAGGCGTCGTCCACGCCTTTGAATACGCGGTCGCCTGATGCGAGCATCTGCATGAAACGGAGAGCTTAGGGGCCGGAGTCTCCTCTGCGTCGAAAAAAGTATGTGTCAAACCTAATGCGCACCAATTACACTATAAATCAGAAGATGGACTACGACGACTTGTTAGGGTTCAGTTCTCCTCCGCCGACTTCGATCGTGGCATCCTTCGCGCCTCATGCCTTCGTCTTCCTCCTCCGTTGAAGATATCTTGCCTCAGAACTTCGTCTTCTTCCTTCGCCGAGGTTAGACCGCCTCCCGTCACCATCTTCCTCCTTCCTCCTCCGCCGATGTTCAACCAGAGGTTCATTCCTCTTCCTCCGCCAGCTTTGACATTGGCTCGGATTCACTGTAAAGGCTCGGATTTCCTGCCCCTCTTTTTCTCAATCCTCTGACAATTTTCCCTTCTACAGAGCGAGGATTTCGCCGACGAGATCAAGAATAAAGGATCCCGCCTATGCCGTTGATCGCTTCAACTGATGTCGTCGATTGCTTCAACCACTTTCAGTTTCATCCTTTTCCTCGAATGTCGTTTGATTCACACTCCTATAGATTTCGCCGATCCCGCTGCCTCCGGATTGCTTCAACCGTGGCCTAGAAATTAGGTATATTGATAATTTCTCTATCTTTCTTTCCCTTTAATTTTCAGTCGAATAAGTTATCGCTTTCGGTTTCATCATTTTCCTCTAATGTCTTCTGATGTTCATTCGAATAGGTTAATTTCTTTTTCTTTGGTTCGATCTTGAATTTTTTAGGGTTTCACATTCTATTTGCTTCTAGTTTCGCTTTGATTGAGTATCGGTGTTTGAGTTTTTGTTTTGATAGTGTTGACAGTTGCGGAGATTGTTGCTTCCGCCTACAATGTCAACCCCAAGATACCATGGATCTTGTCGAGTTTTCAGAGTTTAGTGATTCAGCTATTGATCGGTTTGTTGATCACAAGGCCCAGTTTAGGTAAGTTTCTTCCCCAATCCCGATTCCTAGGTTTTATTAGTTTAGTGAATCTTGATAAATTTGGGGATTTTTAGCTTGAATTTAGAATTCAATCGTGGGGAATTTATGCCTAGCATGATAATTCAGTGACTATTTTGCTTGAATTTTAGAATTTATATGCGAATTTTAGGAGAGAATTCAATTTTGGCTTTGAGGTTTATAATGCCGGAGAACATACGAAAAATAAAACCTTTTACAGAACTCATGCTTGAATGCTGAAGATTTTTGACTGATAGGCTTTCATGCATTTTATTGTTCAAATTAGAATGGTACTAGTGTAATACCCGTGCCTTGAAGGCACGGGAGTTTAATCCATTTTAATTTGAACATCATTTTATATATCTATATAATACTATATAATTATTATCATTATGATAAATTAAAAAGAAAAATTTAAGCTCCTATACAAAGATTAAAAAAATAATAAGCACATGATTGTACGAATACTTTTGATGTTAGGTAGATATACCTAAGTTATTCATTATTTTTCATTAGAAAGATGATTACAAAGAGAGGGAAATAAATAGTGAAAATAAAGGTAAGATGGTAAAAAAATATCCTAAAAGGTAGAAAAGTGATCTAAGAAGCCACATCCGAGATGTAAAATAAGCATTAGTAATACTTGTAACTATTAAAATATTATTTATATTTCGATAGTCATTTAAGATGTCTAAAATAAGTAAATTGTAAGAAAAAAAAAACTTTTTTTGGCTCTAAATTATTGTTATAATTAATTTTTGAAATCGAATATTCACAAATAGATTATTTTTCTTAACTTCATAAAAAAAACTTTTGCAAGCCTTAAAATATTAAAACTATAATAAGGGCTTTCTAGGTTGTATAAAATAAATATAGATATAAAATATCATTTTGGATTTTTTTTCTTCAATATTTGAAGCCAAACACCAAAAAATTAATCATAAAAGAGTGTTTATTTAGTTATTCGAATTTCACATTTGCTTTTCTAAAAATTCTTCAATTTTCTTATGTAGAGTGTTTATTTAGGCTTTTAAGATGTTTAGAATAAATATAATTTCTATATGAAAAAATCTTAGGTTAAAAATTTAGATAGATGTCATGTAGAATGTGTAGAGTCGGTATATATTTAAAATATTCATTTATTATTATTATTTTTTCTGCAATTTTTGAAGGATAACATGTGCAAAAATAATCTCTTTTTAAAATTAATGATATTTCGCTTTTATCTTCAAAAATATTTCAAAATTTTCAAAATTTTTGAAAATTAATATGATTTTGAGAATCATTTATTTTTATAATTAATTTTTATTTTGATATTTGAATTAAATATATAGCCATTTTTAATATGATTGATAAATATGATATTGAAAACAAATATTTAAAGTTCCCTTAATTATATCGATTAATAAGAAAAGAAAATTTTGATTAGTATGAAAAATAGGAAACAAATATGTTTAAAATAGTAAACGTGTATTTTAAAATTTCAGCAATAATATTGACTAATAAGAAAATATCATTTGAATAAAAAATTCAACTTTAATTGTGGGCGTGACACGTCAGCAAAAGTGATCTAAGAAGCCACATCCGAGATGTAAAATAAGCATTAGTAATACTTGTAACTATTAAAATATTATTTATATTTCGATAGTCATTTAAGATGTCTAAAATAAGTAAATTGTAAGAAAAAAAAAACTTTTTTTGGCTCTAAATTATTGTTATAATTAATTTTTGAAATCGAATATTCACAAATAGATTATTTTTCTTAACTTCATAAAAAAAACTTTTGCAAGCCTTAAAATATTAAAACTATAATAAGGGCTTTCTAGGTTGTATAAAATAAATATAGATATAAAATATCATTTTGGATTTTTTTTCTTCAATATTTGAAGCCAAACACCAAAAAATTAATCATAAAAGAGTGTTTATTTAGTTATTCGAATTTCACATTTGCTTTTCTAAAAATTCTTCAATTTTCTTATGTAGAGTGTTTATTTAGGCATTTAAGATGTTTAGAATAAATATAATTTCTATATGAAAAAATCTTAGGTTAAAAATTTAGATAGATGTCATGTAGAATGTGTAGAGTCGGTATATATTTAAAATATTCATTTATTATTATTATTTTTTCTGCAATTTTTGAAGGATAACATGTGCAAAAATAATCTCTTTTTAAAATTAATGATATTTCGCTTTTATCTTCAAAAATATTTCAAAATTTTCAAAATTTTTGAAAATTAATATGATTTTGAGAATCATTTATTTTTATAATTAATTTTTATTTTGATATTTGAATTAAATATATAGCCATTTTTAATATGATTGATAAATATGATATTGAAAACAAATATTTAAAGTTCCCTTAATTATATCGATTAATAAGAAAAGAAAATTTTGATTAGTATGAAAAATAGGAAACAAATATGTTTAAAATAGTAAACGTGTATTTTAAAATTTCAGCAATAATATTGACTAATAAGAAAATATCATTTGAATAAAAAATTCAACTTTAATTGTGGGCGTGACACGTCAGCAAAATGCTAGCAGAATTAGTAATATTAATAGATGTTGCTTGAATACAATAGTCTGGATTTTTTACTGATAGGCTTTCATGCATTTTATTGTTCAAATTATAATGGTATGTTGCGTGAATACAATCCTGGGTATCAAGCAGGGTTAATGATAGTGGTAGTCAATGCACAATTTTCATTAATGTATCCAGATATCCAATGTGCATAGAAGCTAAGAAGGCCTAATGTGCCTCTTAGCAAGCCAACTAGCTGCTATGATCTCTTGGTTGTCCCATAGCATTTGGCATAGCTATATTTGATGAATCAAAATATATGAGATGTATGTGACTGTATTACGGCTTTTTTTATGTGCAAATTATGTATGAGTTCCGAAAGCATAATATAACTATTACTTACCACCTCTGATCAGTTTCGTTGATTCTTTTCCATCGCAACTGCGCCATGGCGCGAGTATTACACTAGTTAACCTATTATTTTCCCATTTTCTTTTTGACTAATACAAAGTATCCACCTAATTAATTTATACCACGTCATCTTGCCAAATCATCCGCTCACTTCTTCTCCCACGTTATGATAACTCCTCCACGATCCAAAAACTCTCGTCTCTTTCCGGTTAAAAAAAATTCAAAGAGAAGCGCTTCTCAAAATCGTTGTCTTATTTAAAATCTCTCAACTGTTTATTGTATTTCTCCTTCATCTCCATGTTTCTCTTTCTTCATTCTAGACATGGTGATGTGATTTTAGGGTTTTAGACATAAAGGCGATTTGGGCAATCACAGAGAAGATGGAGAGAGGAGATCGACAGAGGATAGATAAGACGAAATTCCAGCGGGAGTGGATAGAGGATAGATAAGACGAAATCGTTGCTCTTACCATGGCTTCAGTGTCAACATTTAACTATCTCCGCCCAATTTGCAAAGCTCCATCGCACCCCCACCATCAATCACCTCCCTTGAAACTCCATCTTTGTTCCTCTCCCCTTGAAACGAAAGATGTTTTCATCAATAGTTGCCCTCCTCTGAGAGCCACCCACAAGCTCAAACGGACACTGTAGAGGTTCACTGCGGAGGAGACCTCAATTCCAGAACGACCGGATGAATCCGCGGCCGCCTTGGAGGGTGCGGGTGCCACGGAGGTTGACCGGACAGTTTCGGTCCCAGTTGTTTTCCCTTCTGATAAGCTCACAATGCTTTTCTAGGTCAAACCCTAATTTTCTCATTTGTCCTGGGATTCAATTTCATCATGGGGATAATTGATTGCTTGTATTCAATTATTATTCACGTGGTTGGAATTTAAAAATGTTTAATCTGTGAGCAACCGTGTTAATTTCTGCACATGATGCGTTCATTTTGGGATGTTTTCTATGAATGAATCCAAAATCAAAACATAATGCTAAAACTCTATTTATGGAGATGCACTATGGGGTCTTTGATTTGTTATTT
Organism: Persicaria tinctoria; assembly: GCA_037127255.1. NCBI lineage: Eukaryota > Viridiplantae > Streptophyta > Magnoliopsida > Caryophyllales > Polygonaceae > Persicaria > Persicaria tinctoria. The sequence continues at coordinate 36,063,661 of JBANSL010000019.1, read as the reverse complement.
TTCTGGTTTCATGAAGGAATGAAAAGGAATAGGATTACTTTGATTTGCTTTATATGTAGTTGATGTTTTTAGAATGATTGAGGAGGTATGTTTGATTCTTCTGATTTCTTAGTATTATAGGATCCGTTTAAGGTAAGTAAAATTTAGATTGAAATTGTTGTTGGCTATTCTTTTTTATTTTCAACTTGAATGAATTTCATTTCGTTTTGTCTATTTTTTTTGTTGATGTTTCGGTTTTTTTGGGGTAATGTTTCCACTGGTTTCATCATATCTAAGTTGTCTCCATTGGCATACTACTGACAAACTCAAGTGCTTCATCGGACTTCCTTGATCATCCTAAGAGGTCCACAATGCATCCATAGTGTTGGATGTTGGGCTGTATTCCAGGCTCCACCTTCATCTGCTCGAAGCACTGAATACCCTCTTGGACAAGGCTTCAGTGCCTGCACACACTCAAGACACTCAAGTAAACTGTAAACAACATCATCTGGCATTAAACCTGTTTGAGCATTTTCGAGAAGATTCGCAAGGACTCTTCTCCTTGCTTATATATGCATAGTGAGCCCTGAAATCACTAAGCTATATGATGTTTTGATCTTTTCGTCCATCCTCTTTGAGCAGATTTTTCCAGATGATCTATATAGTGTAGCTATATTAGAAGATACAATTTATAAAGCTAAACAAATAACTAAGAAATAGAATAACAGATAACTAAATATTATAGCAAATAACAGAAATAGAATAACAGAAATAGAAGATACAATTTATTAGTTGCTGAAATTTGACTATTATCATATCTCAAGTTAAAAATGTTTAGTTTGGGCTGATATGAAGTATAATGGCTGTCAATCATGAATTTGGATAGTTAGTTGATATTGTTTGTAGAATATGCAGATTCCTACTTAACTGTAATTGGTGTTCCCTTCCTTTCTTATGTTGTATCAATGTGGCTTCTTTCATTTTTTAGATCTCTATATCTCTTCTCCAAGTTGAAACAATGTGCTCATCAGAACTTTGGTATTGTCCATATTGACTTTTTCTTTGCTCTTTTTTTTTTCCTGTTGAAGACTATCCCAAATCTTTGTTGAAATTGGCCCAGCTTCAAGACACATATGTCTTGCAAGGTAATGTAATCACTCTGTATTTTGCATCCACTTTTGGCCGAATAACCACCATGCCTTGCATTATTTGAAAATTTCGTTACCTTTTTGTATATTTGGGGGTTTTACGTTATTTTGATCCAAAGCTCATGCGCCATGAGTACTACATCGGTAGACAAAAAGCGGTATGCTGAAATACCACATAATGTATTATTTCATGCTTAGAAAAAGTTCTCTTTGTTTATGCATCAGTTAGACTTTTCAAAATTAGCCAAATATACACGTTTGTGTAAAAATTGCAAAAATATACATTTTATATCTTTTACAGTAAGTTTTAACCCTAAACTCTGTCGATCTCTCTCATTGCTCCCTTTCCAGACTTCCCTTCCTTCCAGATTTGAGATATCGATCTCTTTCTCCCATGGTCGCTCGTCCATGCCTACCTCATATCTGATCGAGTCCGAGCGAGGAGGTGACGGGGGTGACAGATCGAGCGGAAGAGGTAGAAAGGTACGCTCCTTCTCCGATCGAAAGCGTTGGAGATCGGATCGAAGCCGTGTAGCGCCCTGCTCCTGGTAAATCCGGATTCCGCCTTGGATCTCGTCTCCATTTGGATGATTCGGAACTGTTGCTCCTTGCTCCGATTCAGTTTTCCTCGTTCTTTGACTCAATTGGGGGAAATCGAAATCGCCGATGCTGTCTGTGATGTAATTAAGCCAGATTTAGTTGTAATCAGTTGTCGACAGCAACATCAGCAACTGATGACGCTGATCTCCTACTTGGCGTTCGCTCGCCGATCTCTTGCTCCTCAGCGCCTCCGCTCTTCTCTCTCCCGTGGCCGGTTATGATTAGGACGGCGGGATGATCCTCTAGATCTGGTCTCGGCGACAAGTCGGCAGGATGATCCTCCCAATCTCGCCTTCCAATAAGAATGGACTGTGCTGACATGGTCGGTTTCTGTTCATCTTCGGTCAACAGCTTTCTGGAGGTGAACAGGAGGGATACAACCACTGCATCGAGTTAAGGTTCATCGATTGAGGTTTTATTAAACATTTATTTATCACTTATATCAGTTTTTCTCAAAACATGCTCTTATAGTATTCTAATAAGAATTTATTACTTAATATAAGGTTTTATTAAACATTTATTAGTCAATTATATGAGTTTTCATCAAAACATACCATTAAAATATTTTAATAAGAATTTTTTAATTATTTAATATATGTTTTTTCCAACACTTATAATTTATATAAAAAAAATTTCGTAATCATATTTGGGCCCGTCAATGGGCCAATTGGGGAAAATATAGTCATATTTGGGCCCATAATAAATTAAACCACATTTGAGCTCAAACGTAATAGCAACGGATTTAGCCACGGACCTAGTCGTTGCTAAATGCCCATTTCATTCTACGGGCTAATAAAGTAATTGGACCGATCATTTCTAATGGGCTATTGATCCATGCCGAGCCCATAACATTTGTTCTTCTTTGTTGGCCACAGATTCAGCTACGATTTAAGCCCACTCACCCCATGTCCGACCCGCCTATACTAACCGATCCAAGCCCACTCACCTCGTGTCCATTCCATCGTCGGATATCTAATGCTGAATAGCCACGGATTTAGCCACGAGGTTGATGTTGTTGCCAAATCAGCATCGAATACAGCCACGAAATAAGCATTCGTAGCTAATTTCGTGGCTAATTTCCACTATCATCCACTTATTCAGCCACGAAATCAGCCACAGACATTATGTTCGTTACTATTAGCAACGAATTTGATGATGTGACATTCTTGGGTGAACACCAGTCACGAAAATAGCCACGGTAAAGAACAGTCGTGGCCAATGTCATTGCTATTAGCAACCAAAACAGCGTCGGCTGACATTCGTGGCTAAAGATCCGTAGCTATTTCCTGTTTTTTTAGTAGTGTAGGTTCGGTTCGATTATTTACCGGTTTGGTTTGTGTTCGGTTCGGTTTTAACACAATTGAACCGAATTTCCATAACAAAAAAATAAAGTATACAAAAACAAATATATATACACCATATTTATGTGTATATATACACACATATATATACATATTCCAATATAAATTATACTAATATGAAGTATACACATACGAATTCAAATATATATATAAATAGATACATGCAAGTACACAAAATTACACTGTATTTGTACTTAAGTATACAAAATTACAAATATATATATACACTAATGCAAATACGTAAAATGTATGTGTATATATGTAATATATAAATGTACACAGTAAGTATGTGTGTGTATATATAAAGTATACAAATATATATACACTGTATTTATATAGGGTATAAAAAAAATTCGGTTTAACACAAACCGAACCGAAACCGAACACAAATCGAACCGAAACCGAAAAATGAAAATTCTTGAACCGAAAGCCGAGCCGAAAAACTTCGGTTCGGTTAGGTTCGGTTCGGTTTGTGTTGGTTCGGCCCAAAAATTCGGTTTGGACCGAATCATGCACACCCCTATTCTAAATTCTGATATGCTACATCTTTTCTTTTTCTTTTTAATAAAAAAAATCCAATTTCATTTTTATGGCTTCTTTGTGATGTCGATCTGTGCGAATTTGTTTTGATTGTAGAATTGGGGTTTTAGGTTTAGAAGAGAGATGCGTTGGTTGATAGTTCAGGGGTTGTGATCTTTTGTCTGGAATATCTTTGCAAGTTGGACAAATCTCAAAATTAGATTAGTATGAAATAAACTATTTGTGCATTTGCTGCTTGTTTTTTGAAGTCATAAATGAGTATAGTCTACAAATAATTTACATACTGGTGCATCTTGAAAACAATTTTGGGTTTGCTTTGTGTGTGGTGCTATTTTTTTGGGTTGAGATTGTGTTTAGATATATATTTATGCTTGGGTACTTAAAAATTGGTTTGTTTTTTAGTGCTGACATTGTTTTTAGTTGGACATATATATAGATGTAGGTATATATGTATGTTTGAATCCTTAAATATTGGTTTATTTTTTAGTGTTGACATTGTTTTCATGCGTATTTTTTAGTGCTGACATCGTTTTTATGCTTATTATTTACTGTTGACATCGTTTTTAGTTGGATATTATATATGTAGTTATATATGTATGCATGAGTCCTTAAAAATTGGTTTATTTTTTAGTGTTGATATCGTTTTTATGCTTATTACCTTGTTTAGGTTGCTCTTTAGGCATATATGTATGATTGAGGCATTAAAAAATGGTTTTTTTAGTGCTGACATCGTTTTTATGCGTATTTTTTAGTGTTGACATCATTTTTAGTTGGATATTATATATGTAGGTATATTTATATACTTGAGTTCTTAAAAACTAGTTTGTTTCTTAATGCTGACATCGTTTTTATGCGTATTTTTTAGTGCTGATATCGTTTTAATTTGATATTATATATGTAAGTATATATGTATGCTTGAGTCCTTAAAAATTGGTTTATTTCTTAGTGCTGACATCGTTTTTATGCGTATTTTTTAGTGTTGACATCATTTTTATCCGTATTTTTTAGTGCTGACATCTTTTAGATGCGTGTTTTTTAATGCTGACATCGTTTTTATGCGTATTTTTTAGTGTTTTTTATGCGTATTATTTAGTGCTGATATCGTTTTTAATTTGATATTATATATGTAAGTATATATGTATACTTGAGTCCTTAAAAATTGGTTTATTTCTTAGTGCTGACATCGTTTTTATGCGTATTTTTTAATGTTGACATCATTTTTATCCGTATTTTTTAGTGCTGGCATCTTTTAGATGCGTGTTTTTTAATGCTGACATCGTTTTTATGCGTATTTTTTAGTGTTGACATCGTTTTATGCGTATTTTTATGTAGGTATATATGTGCTGATATCTTTTTGCAAAATAAGAGATGGAGGAGGTAGGATGTACAATGATTTTGAGCTATTCGGTGGCATCGGCGGGCGTCAGCGGAGAAGCCTTCAATGTCACGGTCGGTGGAACTAGGAGGAGGTAGCAAACTACTTTTGAGTAGATTGAGAAGGGGATTGGGACTTCAATAGCTTCAATGCTTTCTATATTGAGTTTGTTTTAATTGCTCACCGATATTCTTTGTTTCTCACTACCCAAAATAAAATAAAATATTCTTTTGTTTCTTTTATATTTTATATAAAATTTCTAATGTTATTTGATTTGTGAAATCCAAATTTCTAGTGCTGACGTCCCCCGCGTCAACATCTATGTAAACGGTGTCAGCACTGCTGACGTCAGCATTCCCGACGTCGACGTCAGCATTGGCGCGTGAAAAAAAAAAACAAAAAAACCTTCCTTGTAAACGGTGTCAGCATTGCTGACGTCAACATTCCCGGCGTCGACGTCAGCATTGGCGCGAGGAAAAAAAAAATGCTGACTTGGAGGGGGGGCACGCTGGAGGGGGAGGGGGGGCACATAGGAGGGGCAAGGGTTGTGTATAGTTTTGCAAAATTACCACAACCTTGTATAGTTGGCCAATTTGGCCTTTGTATTTGTATACTTTGCAAATTGACCCACGATCTAATGCATTTGTACACCTTGACAATTCATAAAGCACCTTGTAAGTCAGATTGCAAGGCATCAATTTCTGAAAATAGCGTGCTATTTGGAAAAGAAGACAAAAACAGAATGTTCCTCCTTGATGGCTTATTTTAAGATTAAAAGAATGCTCCTCCTTGATGGAGTTTTATACTGCATAACTTTTTAAAGATAATTAGGATGTTTTCATTTTGATGTCCTATGAAAAATTAGACAGTTGTTATTTTTCATAGTTATTATCAAGGAAATTAGACTAACCTATTATTTTCTTCTGATCACTCTGTTCATTTTCTCATCCCAGCTCACTTTTCATCGCTGCTACCATTCCTTTATGCATAGTTTTCATATTAATTTGTAGGTTACCTATGCACAGTTTTCAGATTAATTTGTTGTGTGTAATGTGATTTGTATGTTGCCATTAGTCAGGTGTAGTTGCTACGAAAGTCAACTTGGCTGGTGTAGGGATTTTTTCATGTCTAATTGTCTTCCCATTCCATGACATGTCCAACCTTTGATTATAAATACTGATGAATCTTTGCTGCTATGTTATTGTGGTTAAGGTTGCATTTCACGCGCTGAGGTTTGTGCCCCACATTTCAGAAATTGATGACAAGATTGCTAAGAGGATGCAAAGCCAAGGACCTTACCTTGCTTTGCATTTGCGGTTGGAAAGTGATGTCTGGGTCAGAACTGGTTGTTCTCCCAGTTTGAGTGACGAGTATGACGAATTGATAGAGAATGAGAGGATGCGTCAGAATGAGAGGTTGCGTCATCCTGAGCTTTTGACTACTAGAACAAATATGACCGCTCATGAGAGAAAGCTCGCTGGGCTCTGCCCTCTCAATGCCCTTGAGGTTGCTTGGTGAGTTTCAATTCCCTTGCCAACTTAGTTCATTCACATTTGATGCTAAACAAACTAAACTTATCATGTTATGTGATGGGATTATGCAGGCTGCTTAAAACACTCGGGGCGCCTAAAAGTTCGAGGATTTAGTGGGCCGGAGGGAAGCCTATCATCGGGAAAGAAGTCCTGTTTTCCCTCACAAACCCCTCATTTCTACAAGGAAGAATTGGCATTGCCTAGTGAATTGGAGCCTTATCCAAACAGTGCATCCATCATGACTGCCATTGATTACATCGTTTGTGAGAATAACGACGTTGGCATCTCATGGGGGCAACATGGATCATGCCCTTCAGGTACGTTGCTTCTTTTAACAATGTTCTCAAAAGAGGTTAGTGAAGAAGCTTCGTATTCTCATTGGTATCTAAACACATGGTGTAGGGACAAAGGGCGTACAGATGACACAAGAAGTACATAACGCCCACCAAAAGGCATATGCTTCCTTACTTCGTCAACTCTTCTCTTCCTGAAGCGGAATTCAACAAAATCTTCAAGCAGTTGCACTAAGAATAACTTGGGCAACCCGAAATCAGGACTATCAAAGCTGGTCGTGATGTCGCCAAGTATCCAGTACCCGAGTGTATGTGCAATTCCACTACTTCCACAATAACATTCCCTTGCTGAACCATTCTAACTAGCTGAACCATTCCCTTGCTGTCCGAAAAGGCCTGGTCTTGCAACCGACCATGGCCATCTCTTGTCCCTTTCAATTCGAAAATAGTACTGTTATTTGTTAAAGGGTCAATTACTGTTGACCCCTTCAATTATGCAAGTGCTATAGCTTCCATTTGCAGATCGATAAACGAATTAAAGAACCCAATAAATGCCACACCAAATATGTGTATGCTTGATCAAGTTATTAAGGGTTAGTGTTTGGGTTAACAAGTTATCCTTTTCCTTGCTGATTCATTTCACCTCTTTTTAAATTATTTTTCATGCAATGGTAATTCACAATGTCATTCAATTTTTCAAACAATTCTTGTACTAAAAGTATATTCATATTCTTTTTCCATCATCTCTTTGTATTATTTCCACTATAAATACATCTCTTTAGATTATCGGTTTTATTTCAAATAATCCCTTGTAAATATATCATTTCTATGTTTTGCAAAAATATAAACAACCATTAATATAGTATTGATATATTTTTTACTAACATTATATAATCTATCAAATTATAACTATAAATAATAACAAACATTACACTTTTAAATAAAAAAATCATAAATATCAAATTTTAATAACATACCCGGTCTTAGACCCGGGCCTAACACTAGTTGTATTTAAATTAGGAAAAAATATTTCAATTTATTGATTGTATTTAAATTAGGAAAAAATATTTTTTAAAAGTGGATCATTTATGATTCGCTACTCCATTCGTCTCAACAAAATACTCGGTATATCATTTGGTGAGGGTCCAGATTCGATTAAAGATGAAGACCATAGATTGACGACTCCACCTTAGTCAAGACAAAACTTTGATATACATAATTATATAGAGTTGATTTTATTGATGAAAGTCAAAACCTATTATGTTACTTCAAATCTTTGGACTTTATTATTATTTTGGGCCTCTATGTTGTTATTTGAACTAACTTGTAGATTGGCCCAATACAAAGATATATATCGGCTGCTTCTAGAAGGAGATTGAATTGGCTCAATAGATCTTCAAGTGTCCAAGTTGTTACAAGAAGATCTTCAGCGTCATTCTCCCTCCTTCTCTCCGGACGTGGTGGAACAACTATTCAAACGACTCTCCTGAAGATTACCACGAGCGACATCAAGCAACACCTATATAAAGGAGATCGATGGACTGCAGTGAAGACACACAAGTCTTGCTCGCTCATCTCCAAAGCCTTCATTGCAATCGATCTTCAATCTCTCTCAAGGCCTTTACTTTTCTGTTTCATCTTTTGTATTGTGAGATATTTCATTGAGCGCTATTGTACAAGTCATAAGTGTTATACAAAGAGTACACATCTACTCAAACGTGTTCACTAGGCTATTATTTCACGAGAGCTTGGGTTGACTAGATATAGAAGCGGGTTAGGCTTCAAGAGGTAGAAGAATGGAAGTTCTTCTAGGTTGTATCTAGGATCCATAAGGAGTGAAATAGTAGTGCTTTTGAATCATACGAGTTGGATAACCCTAGGCGGGGACGTAGGCCAAGTTCGTGCCGAACCTCGTTAACATATCGTGTGTCCTTACTTTACCTTCAGTTATTTTATTTTCGCATATTTGATTCTAAGATTTCACAAAGGTCTTAACCATGCAGTTCCTGGAGAATTAACAAGACCTTGAGCTCATTTACAAAACCTTGTAGCTCATCTCAAAGCCTTGACTCTGAGATTGTGAAAATCGGCCATATTCTACCCCCTCTAAAGTATTTTGTATTACATTGTTTTACCTACTATGACTCTTCAACGTAGAAGTGAATGAGTAGTCGAGTAGGTGTTGGATTATTACGAAGATTGATGCAAGCTTATTTTCAAGAGACAATAGCAGATTACATATTGCATATACACTAAATTTAATAAATTAATTTCATTAAATATTTTATAATCTTATACCTATACACCGTTCGTGTTAGCTTCTGCTTCAATAGGTTCACGCCGTTTTTGTAAGTAATCATATTGTTCCATATATATTTATATTTTTTGCGACCTATTTTTAATTTATTTATTTTAATATTTATTTTGTTATCTACGATAATCATATCTCCATTACTATATAAGTGTGTGTAACTTGTTATATCAGCCGTCCCTTGCAACAGTTATCTACGACTCAAATAGAACAGCCCAAAATGGAAAGAGGGGATCAATCCTGGGCGTCTGTATCAGGTGGACGCAAGGTCATCAACGACTTATTTCTCATGTATTGAAATTATTTATTTTTTCATTTTAGTGCCCATTTCGATCTTTTTCATATAATTCCTAAACTTATAATTAAATTCTTCCCCTCTCTCATAGCAAAGATCTCTAAGCTTTGCTCTCGGTCTTGCGCCGCCGGCCACCACAAATTACCATCTTTGTCGCTCATACTAAGCCGCTATCGCCCACTGGCTCTCTCCCTTCACCATCGCCAAAAGCTTCGGACCTTCGTCCCTTCGGCCTCGATCACCGGCCTTCACCTCCTTGGTCACCGCCATGGCCACTTCCCCACCGTCTCTTTAGCCTCCCTCCGGTCCACCCTCGGCTTTCCGTCGGTGGCCCGTGTGGAGCCTCTACCCCTGGTTCCCCCCGCACATGCCCACCCTCGTCTCTTTTGGTGCCCCTTGTGAATGACGCCGCCTTTTGGTATCTATACCAACTAACGCTCCGCTCTCTGCTCATCTCCGCCTTATCGACCAGTTGCCCGATGCCTCTCGGTGTTCGGTTGCCGCTGCCGTCGCCACCAACAACTCCAATCTAGGCTCTCCACTGGCGCCTCACATCGACCCTCCGTGACGGCCTGATGTCGGCGCCTACCGCACCGCCTTTAGGTGCTCCCAAGGCCAACGCCTGTCTTCATCGATCTCCTTCCGGATCGAGTTTGTTCGACCGCCGCCCATCACGCGTTGCTCATCGCTTTTTGTCCCTCCTCAGTTTCGCCTCCGGCGCTCGGTCATGCCTTGCACTGGTGCTTCCGTTTGGTGGCCGACTGCCTTGTAGGGTATGTCTATTCCGTTCTTTCCCTACGCCTTATATTGTTGTTTTAATTCTCTGTTCTGTTCCATCTCAATGGCCTCTATTTTGACTCCTAGTAGTCTCTCACAATTTTGTTATCGTCCTTGAGGGTTTGAGACGGGTTGGGATTTTTATTGAGCAATGATTTGGCTTGGGGTTGGATTTGCGGTGTGGTGTGCTGTGTTGTTTTTATTGTGATGCAAACCTCAGGTGAACGGTGTTTGATCTGTTGTATCGGAAGACGTCGTGGATTTGCGATCGACGTCTGATGGCTTTTCGTAGTCCATAATCTGAGATGTCCACTAGTGTCCCCAGAGTTATCTGTGTGCGTCGTCCGTTGGCTGGTTGACTTGTTTTTCGTGTTGGCTTTGTGTTACAGTGTAGGATAGCTGGCACGGTTATTTTATTTTCGCTTTTTCAATTCTGTCATTTGCTTCATGTTATTTCATTTCGCTTTTTCAATTCTGTCATTTGCTTCTGTTTTTAAATTTGGTTGTATATGATGGTTAGTCCATCTACCGACCTGGCCGGTCTCTCGGTTTCTCTAGACTTGTCTAGAGAAACTGCAATTACTTAGAGTGGTCGAGAGAGCATATATCTTGTTTTTATAAAGGGGAAACAACCTCTTCATTTAAATTTTGTTTGGGTTTACATATTTTGAAATAAATATTGCAATAAATGAAGTTATCTTTAAGTTATGAGTTAAATAAAGTTCTCTTATAAAAATTTAAAAATGAAGTTATAAAGAATAATAAGTGTTATTTTTATACTGATTTTAATGATTTTTAAGCATAAATGAAAAATATTTATTTTTAACGAGATAATACCTTTTTAGTGAAAAATAATACATTATTTCACTAATCAAATTAAACATTCACACACTTTATGACAGAATAAAAAAAAAAAAATTGAATGGTTTGTTTTTTGTCCAAAAAAAGTTTGTTTTTTTCAATGAAGATAATCTTTTTGCATACTAGGAGACAATTTTATGGATAATTTTTTTTTGAAATATTTTATATTCTAATAGTTTAAGCTAATATTGTATAGAATTTTATTTAAAAACACCTAAATATATTAAATAAGTATAACTGTTGAATCCGTATATAGCATAGATATAGATCTAGTTACATTTTTATAACATTATCACTAAAGGAGTATACATCCTATGTAAGCAAAAAGGAGCACGTATGAATACTATATAAGCACCACGTACACCAAAAAAAAATATAAGCAACTCTTACGATATAATATGTGAGTATATATATAGACTGTAGGATAAAAAAAAAATCCAACATTTGAGATCAATTACAAGTAAACTTTGAACAACTAAATTTTTAATAGGTAATACACAATTATTCATACATAACTTCATACTTATATTTTTTAATAATATCATATTTATATAATTTTTACCATAGTAAACAAATGTATCAGATTTAAAAAAAGGTCACTTATTTGTGAATGAAGGGAGTGTAAGCTTTGGTAGTTTATAAAGTTATTTAAAAGCTTATTTGATATTATATTTTTGACTAATCTAAATCATACAATCACATACAAGTAACAACAAAATAAAGCCGAAGGAGAGGATTGGAATAATGTTTTGCAATCACTAGATATTGTATTTTTAAAACGTACGTACTTAAAAACACGTACTGTCCATTTGCATGATTTCGATCATCACTTTGTTTATGTCTTGTGCAACAAAATAAACGAGACCTTCATACACCACAAAATTTCCCGCCTTTAAGCTTCGAAAGACAAGTATGTAACCGACAAAAGGTAGGGCTATATGGACTGAACGACAGCAACTATAAAGTTCACCAAAAAAATAATCCCGAGTAACCATTTTCGTATTGATCAGCATATATCAATCATAGATCATTTGCATCGCCATGATGGAGATCACGGTCCACGGAGGATGTTTTCTTCGGACCACAATGGGCAAGCACAAGGAACTTCCTTGTTCCTGATCAATTCTTGTTCCTTGTTCCTGATCAATTCACGTCCACACGAGTAGCAGAACTCATGTCTGCATCTGCGAAGGAGAGCAGCATAAATGATGCAATCCGCACAAGCTATAAATCAGGTTCAAATTCAACAACCTAACTAAATAACTTAACCTTTAAAAGAAATTACACCTCCAGAACGGGACTGAACAGTCAAGCACATAACTAGGAATGGAAATTGGGATATGCTGAAATCGCTTTATATAATTAATCGCTTTAAAGAGTTTTTAATATTACATATATAACACATAATTTTTTTAATAAATTAATATCACATCTAATAACACCTAATTAATATAGTGTGCGGTGTCTTTTAAGCTCTAAGTTACAGTAATAAAGAGGAAAAATAAATAAAGATGTTGCTGTGTTTTTAAGAGGTGGGTTAATACATGAGGGAAAAAAGATGTGGGTTAATACAAGAGAAAAAAAAAAAAAAAAAAGATAAAGGGCTAAATTAAATATGTGTACTTAGGGGTGGGCACAAATCCCGCAAATTTCGGGCCCGTCCTGGTCCCGGTGGGATTTGAAAAAAAATATAGCGAATCCCGTCCCGTAAAAATTTTGTGGGACGGGACGCGAGACGAGGATTTCTTATCCCGCAAATCCCGTCCCGTCCAGCAAAATTTTGTGGGACGAGGACTCCTTAACGTGTAAAATCCGCTTAACGTATAAAATTTGGGTTTAGGGGGCGCGCACCTGATATATGAGAGTTTGTTGTCTGATCTTAATATTCAGTATAAAATGTTGGTTTAGCACTTATGTAATTATAAATTGCACTGTTGATAGATTGATGACACTGGTTACAAAAATTCAATTTATCTGATAAGTTCTTCAATGTTGGTTTAACAGAAAATATGGAGTGTGTAACAGAGTCACATAATGAAAACGTAGAATCTTCAGCTGCTTCGACTACTCCAATCGTTTGTGCAACACCAAACAGTGTTGATGCAGGCCCTGAAGTGAATATCAATAATCTGATAGTGCAACATCAGCTACCATACAGAGTATTTGTGACACCAAACAACACGAGGTATTGGATACCGATTTGCAGTGAAGAGTTAGAGCCAAAAGAAGGGAAAGTGTTCCAGACATTGAATGAAGCTATGAAGGCATATAAAGATTATGCATATAAAGCGGGATTTGATGTAAGACATGGGACCACAGTTAATGCTAACGGGGTATAGCAACTGAAGTACTTATACTGCAATAGAGAAGGATACTCGAATGGTAAACAGTCAAAGAAGTTAAGAAAAAGATTATATATACGAGTTGGTTGTACTGCTAAGATAATGTACAAATATATACCTGAACAAGGATATGTGGTGACAAAATTTGAGGAGAAGCACACACATCCTTTTGTTGATGAGATCTGCAGGGTATACATGAAGAGTAATAGGAGGATGCAAAGTTACCATCAAAAATTTGTACTTGACTGTGCAAAACAAAGAGTTGGACCAGCAAAAGCATACAGATTATATAAAGAAATGGTGGGAGGATATAGCAATGTGGGTCCATCGGTGATTGATTTCACAAATCATAGATGAGATCTTTTGGCTTATTTCAAAGGATCTGATGCGCAAGTTGTTATTGACAGATTCTTCCATAAGCAAGAAATATGCAGTGCATACTACTTTGCTTTTGATGTCGATGAAGACAATTAGTTGAACAGATTGTTCTGGTGTGATGCAGTAAGCAGAAAAAACTTCTCATTATTTGGGGATGTTATTTCATTTGATTCAACGTACAACACAAACAGGTATTAGAAATTATTCATATTGAATATTTACATACATCATATGTGTAAGCACTGTCATAGATTTTAGTTATAAAACAGACAAAATACAGATTGCCTGATTTATTCACAAATATAGTAACCAGACAGCACATATAGAATGTATAGATGCACAAAATCATGTATATTATGCACTGCAAGATCGAATAAGTGCACAACTACACAGCCTAGTGATATTTTATTTATATGCATCTGTAATAACAACTTTGTACATGTTTCTTTTGAAATTATTCTAATGTTCACAAGTGTCTTATATTAAAGGTACAAAATGGTGTTCAGTCCCTTCACAACATATGACCACCATAAATCATTGGTGCTGCTAGCATCAGGGCTTTTGATGAATGAGAATGTAGAGTCATATGTGTGGTTGTTTGAGCACTTCAAAAAAGCAATGGGTGGGAGTCCTAGAATTTTCACAACAGACCAGGATCCTTCAATGAAGATTGCTGTTCAAACTGTATTTCCAGAGGCTAGACACAGATTATGCATGTGGCATATCATGGACAAGATATCTCAGAAAATAGACAACTCAATGAATGGATACTTCAAATTCAGTGACAAGTTAAGGAGTATTGTATGGAACAGGGAGAGTATGCTAGAAGAATTTGAAAATGACTGGAATACCTTAATGGAAGAGTATGGAATGACAAGTCACTCGTGGTTAAGTGAACTGTTTAGAATGAGAGACAAGTGGATCCCTGCATATTTTCAGAATGTGAAGCTTAGTGGACTGATTAAAACATCATTCATTTCAGAGAGCATGAACAGCTTCTTCCGTAAGTTTGCAAATTTAATTGAGTTTATGTTGTATTATGAAAGTGGAATTGAAAATCAAAGGCATCTTCAAGGGAAGAAGAACTATGACTCTGAAATACTGGAACCAATTCTGATTTCGCCCCTTCCTCTAGAAAAGCATGCATCCACATTATACACAATAAAAATGTGGGGGAAATTTCAGGAGGAATTGAAAGGAGCATTGTACAACTGCAGAGTGACAAATGTGACAGAGATTGATGAGTTGGAGTCTTGGAGATATATACTCTAAAGGAAAAAAGCAAGATATACACTGTTGAGCACAAACTTGAAGATCATGATTGCTGCTGCTCTTGTAACTTGTTCAACAGGTTAGGATATCCATGCCGACATATATTAACTGTCTTGAAGGATATACAACTTGAGAAGTTGCCAGAAACACTATTACTTACTCGTTGGACCAAAGCAACAAATTTGAGTAATGTTTTCACTTTGGATGATGTTGTGGTGAGACAATCAACTACAAAGCAAGAACAAAAACTCCTCTTGACAAATATGTTTGCTGAATTTCTTGCTTGTGTGGATTTAGTTAAGGACAATAGTGATCAGATTAAGCACTTAACATCTGCATTGACAAATGCAAAAAAAAAGAGCTCCAACAAAGTGCACACACATCAGCATCGTCAACAGCTTCAAAGTCTGATATGTATGATGGGTTTGATGGAGAAACTTAATTCGATGCAAAGCGAAGAACCTTACCAGGGCTTGACATGCCCCCAACATTACTAATTGGTTATTTACACCGTTTTATATATATAAAAAAATAGTCCAGAAATATATATTCAAAGTATACTAATTTTAATAAGTTTGTTAACTTGAAGCTATGTTTGAAGAGTTTGCTGGAGTAAGCCTCCCGAAGAATGTGGTAATAAGAGACCCAAAACAAGCAAAGACAAAAGGCAGTGGGAAGAGGCTTAAAGGCGGGAAGGAATCATCAATTCAAACACAGAAAAAGGGGAAAAGAATATGCTCAATCTGCCTTGAATATGCACCTCACAACAGCAGTACATGTCCATTAAGGGAAACATAATATGAATAATAAGCACAATTTGTGATTGAATTTTATAAATGCACTTTATTATTAGAAAAATATTATATTTTGAGTTTTTTTTTCACATATGTTATGTAACAACTTTTATATTATGTTTATTACTCTCTCGAATTTGTATTCAGGAAATATTTGATTGTGCAGTCAAATCACTTTTTATATTTTCCTTAGTACTATAAACAATAATTATTATAAAGAAAAAAGAAAAAAAATCACGAATTACAAATTGATAGTACAGAATAGAACCTCTTAATTATGACTTGCTTAGCAATATTGTGAAAATCTTGGACAAAGTGCAATTCAGATAATGATGGAAGTTCCATTTCAATAGACTCGGCTACACCCATCTAATCACAAATAAGTACTTCTTAATTAATGTGCAATCTGTAAACATCAATAAAAGAAGAAAACCAATAGTAAGAAAAGAGATTGTTTGAAAACAAGCGTATACAAAACACAATTACTATAGTAATAAATATTTTATAAAGTTTAAAAAAAATTAAATATAACAAGAACAAATTAAATAAATGGCTTTTTCTTTAAAATATTAAGATTCAAAGAAAAATATAAAATAAAATAATGAAGTCTCCAACTAAAAAGAAGCATACAAACGTATACCTGTGCATAAAAATAAAAAATACTATGTGAAGTAATTATTGTAGTTATGGGAAGTTGGGAAGTTTTAAACATATACAAGGGTAATGATTACATTTATAGGAAGTTAGGGGCGGGTAATGGCTTTGGAAAACTGCCAATTGGATAAGGCCAATCAAATTATGGGAGATGAACAACCAAAAACAGGCTATATATACATGGATTCTCCATCATAAACAAGTCACACAAAACGCCTGAAAAAGAAGTCTTCTTCTCTTACCCATCAAAAAACAGAAAAAACCCAACGTCAAAAGGAAAAGATGGAAGGATTCAACCCTTTTGTTTTTTTGTGAAGAGTTCTACAAGATCAACGATGAGATAGACAACTACCTGTACCCAGGATACCACATGTCTCTCCTGGAAGAGGCTGCAGAGTCAAACACGAAGGCCATAAGGAAGGACCTTCTGGAAGCCGCCGAGAAGCATCAGCTTTTCCTGTCTGCCCTCAACCAGGAGAAAAATGCAAACGCCTACAAGATCTTGGAGGCAACTGAAAATGGGGAGCAGGAAATACTGGAGACGGTAAGTTATCAAACCTTTAAATAGTTTTATTTAAAATAAGATCCCAAAATTATTTAACTTTTGAGTATAAAAAATTATGTAGTTTCAAAAGAAACAAGAGCAAGTGGAGGCAGAACTGACACAGTACAGGGGATACGTGACTGAATGCATCAGAGAGGTCTTTGAGGAAAAAGACAAGAGGAGGAGGATGATTGCAAACTTCCTTGGAAGATAAGCAGTCAAGTGCAGGAAGAAGAAGAAGTTGAAGAATACAGACTTTACTTATGCAATATTAATTAGATATTTTATATGAAATATCTGTATTTTTTCTTAATTTGAAGTCTAAGTTTAAAACAATGGTATTTTGGGTTTGAAAAACAATTATGCAGTTGTAACTATGAACTTTAAATTATAATATATGTATTGTAGTATATTTGCCTATGTGATTGAATGGAACAGGTAGGTATTTGAAGATGAAGAAAAGAGGAGGAGGAGAACTGCAGACGTTCTTGGAAGATAGGCAATCAAGAGCAAGGAGGAAGGAGAAGATTAAGAAGAAATCATATTTTACTTTTGAATAGTAACTGTACTTTTGAATTTTGTAATATTGAGGATTTCAGTATATTTGATATGTAAATGTTAAATTAAATGTAATCTCAGTTAATATTATAAATATAAACTATGATTTATTTGCACAATCTATTGTTGTCGATGCACAATAAGATGTTACGATTGCACAGAACAATATTACAATTGCACAACAAAAGGTTACAAGTGCACAATAACAGAATAATAAATTGGACTTAAATGTGATTTTTAAACTATATAAAAAGCACACAAAGGACAATAGATTGACAAAACCCACAAAAAATATAAATAATAATAGATTTAAAGGCAAGTAAATAAGTAAATAACATTATATTTAAAATATGCACAATAAGATGTTGTAGTTGCACAAAACGATATTGTGATTGCACATTATCTGAAATGCATTTTACAACTGCACATAATAAATTTGTAATTGCACAAAACGGGGATACTTGTGCACTAAAACAGAAGTAAAAGGAAATTATACTTAAATGTGAATTTTAAAGTCTATAAATTGCATACAAAGTAAAAGAAAATTACTACAACTAAAAAAAATTAAAAAAATAATAGAGTTAAAGAAAATTAGGTAATTAAAAACACAATGTTACATAAATAAAAAACACTTGTTAACTTTGCACAAGAAGGCTGTATAATTGCACAAAACGACAATATGAGTGCACATATAATATTGGGTACCTTTATAACTGCACAAATATAGTTATAATTGCACAAAACAGAGATGCTTTTGCACTATTACAGACAAAAAAATAATTTAGGCTGAAATGTCAATTTTAAACTAATATAAAACGCACACAAAGTAAAATAAATTCACAAAAATCAAAATTAACAAATAAATTAAAATAAAAAAGAAAATAGGAATTCAGACCGATATAAGAAAGCAAACAGAGAAAGAGACGCCAACATAAAAGCATGAATAGATAGGCATCTCGATTATAAAAAATAAAGAGCACTCTATTGCATATGCACAATAGGGTGTTAAGGTTGCACAAAATTATATTATAATTGCACATATTAATATTAGGCCACCATATGACTATATAATAATGTCACAACATAAAGACATATGTACACGTTTAAAATAAAATATAAAACGCACAAAGATTCGAATTCCCACATAAAAAAAACACAACAATATATATAATGCCAACATCACCAAGCGTACAGACATAGACTAAAACAGACAAAGATAACCCAAAAAGGAAATCATAAAGGGTTATACATTACAACACATGTAGGACACAAAATTTGTATACTATCAAAAGTACGAAATGTCCAACAAATACTAATGTTTGTTAACTACTCTTTTCTATCCCATCAATCCAACCGCAATTTCAGAGCATGAACACCTTTTAAGGTCAATGATGCATGTGCCTTAGCTTGAACTGAAATTTCAGATCGAATTTCGTTGACATTAGAACAGATTATGTGAGTCATGTACTTCACACGCAGCTTTGAGATGTTCTTGTCAGTCCCATGGTCAAAACCACACTTGAATCCCTTATCCAATCCGACAAATGCCTCCATATGGCGCATCATGCAAATACCAGAACGGGGAAGCTTTTCTTCACCAGCCCAAGGGAGATAAATGTGTGATTGAGCACAAAGAGAAACTAACTCTGCTTTCTTCGAACATCCTTTAGACATCAAATAATCAATCAACAAATGATGCTGCAAGAGAAGATAAGTAAAAGAAGAGATTACTATAAATGACAAACTAAAATTAAAATTAACAAAAGAAAAAGAATAATAATAATAAAAAAAAGGACAAAAAGGAAAAAAGGGACAAATAAGTATGAAAACTAACCAAAGTACCGACTGTATATTGAAAGATGGGAGTATCATTTAGATCATTCCTTGACAAATCCAGGAATTGAACATATTTCATCTTCAGATTAAAGACTACCATGGAATAGATTTTCGCATGATAAACACCAAATACAAACTATACCAAAATATAAAAAGAAGAAGTCAACAACAAATAAATGAAGGAAGATAAAGAGGAAGGTAGATTAAATAAAAAGAATTAAAAAGCATACAAGAAAAAAGAAACTCAAATACCATATCAACATCTTTCAACCGAATGTGAGAAGCAGCAGCCAGTTCAGAATCAAGACGGATACTAAATTTTGCAAGACGGTCATTAAAGTCATCTCGAGGGGGGTCTGGATCAAATTGCTGGATAAAAAAATATAGAACAAGGAAATAAACACAGGTAGAATGGTTAAAAAATAGAAACAAATGATAGGTAAAATGAAAAAGAAAAATATAACTTACAGAAGCCTGAAGTGATAAAAAAAAGTCTTGATGGAGAAACATCACTTCTGTATTGTTCTTTATAATTAAGGACAGAAGCCCATGCAGTCACAACAGAGACAACCACTTCAAAATCTTCTTCAAGGTATTTAAAATCAGCTCTAATAACTACAACAGATGAATTCTTAAAAAGAACTTCACTGCAATAGGCAAAAAGCAAATTATAATAAATAAGTATAACTCAAAGAAACTTAAATATAATAAAATAACTAAAGTAAAAAAAAAGGGAAAAAAATAGACTTACACATCAGAAGCTGATTTCTTAGACAAATATGCACAAATGCAACGCTCAATGTCAGACACACGCTCATTCACATCAACAACCCTAGAATAGTAAGGACTCTTCAAGGAATCAACAGGTTTTGAAACCCTCTTACCCCCAACATCTTTCTCATTTTGATCAGCAGGGCAACCCCTAGTAGACCTACGTAAAGGCATGGCAACAGGAGACTTGTGCTTCCTCTTAAACACTTTAGGGGTTGCACACTGAATGTCACTTGATGTTGATATACCTAAGGAAGAAGAAGCATCTCCGCCAGAATATTCTTTGGCAATATCGACAACAGAGGAAGGAACACCAGTTAAACCAACGACAACAGACGGTGTATCTCTAATATCTTTTTTGTGCATCAGCATTGGAGTTGGGTGCAGGTACAAAACCCTTTTGTGCAAACTGATCAGACTTGTTAAAATCTTTGGCAATTTCTTCTTCAGTAGATTTTTTTTGAGATTGGAAAGTAGGATCAGAACCAAAAAGATCAAACGATGGCTCAGCAGGAAGATTCATAGGCATAGTCCCCTTACCCTTAGAGACTGCAGAATCACCCTTCTTTCCAGCATCACATTCACTCTCAAAACAAACACCACCAAGCCCACCCGCAGATACATTACCAACTGAACAAAAAGGTTGATCAGTCCGACCAGACGATTTCATCTTACATTTATTAATGTAAGCTAACTCAATTTGTGTAAGAGCATCCAAAAACACAGGATCTGACCATAAAGGATCTTTGGAGGAAATCCAAACAGAAGCAGGGGAGTCACCCATACAGAATGGTCTGCGGGAGCAGAAGCACCCTTATCACCCTCAAACTCCAAACCCATCAGCTTCTTTGCACCATTACTAAGGGTTTTAACCATTTCATTCTCTTTAAATTCAGGAGGAATTTTATCAGCCAAATCAACAAACTCAGATATGGAATTAGCAAGAGCAGCAATTTTTTTAGCAAAGGATTGAATAAAATTCTACAAGGGGAAAAAAACACACAAACACACACACAAACAAAGATAACCAAAATCAAACAAAACACCAAACAATATTATAAAAAAATATAGTATAAATAAAGAATAGCAGAAACCTCAATAGGAGATGATTTTTTTTCCAGAAACATGTGGATTGTCAGTAGGAGCAGCTGAAGGGGCAGCACATGGAGAATTATGATTATATACAGGAACAGATTGACGTTCCTCAATTCTTCCACGTCCAAAGCCTCCACTGGAAAGATTATCGTCCTCGCGCTGACGAAGCATAGGTGATGTCAACCCCATAAAAACAGGGAAAGACCGAGTTACTCTCCTCGATGAAGTACTTGAGAATAACTTCATCCTATCAATATAAAACAGCTAACAAATACAACCAAACAAACAAAAACAAGAAAAAGATAAGAAAACAAATTATTATAATATACAAGAGATGATGATATAATAACAAAACAGAAAAGTATAAAACGCAAATGAGAAGGTGAAAAAAAAAATACTCACAATGAGGAAGAGAATAGGACCTCTAAACTGACTGGTCTTGTTCTTGTCCCAAATTTTCTTGGAATCCACTAAGCTTTCAAGAACAAAAGCACACCAATTCAATTCTTTGAAGTCTTCATTCCCAGAAAAGACTTTAACCGAATTGTGATTAACATTGCCATTTTGGATACTGTCCACAAGCAATGAATCAAATAACACAACAAAGTTGATGACAAATTTATCACCAACATCGGCATCAGCAACCATATGATCAATAAGAACAGAAGGATTAATGGAATCTCCACCAGAAAACAAACTCTTCCACTTCGTAAGAACATCTGACTTCTCTTTAGAAGTTTTCCTACATATCAAATTCTTGCCCATAGGCAAGCCTAATGTAATATGGACATCAAGTTCAGTAATATCTAACCTACTTCCATCGGCCAATACCAAGCAACATCGGTTGGCATCAAACTGCTCAACCAACCAATGACAAAGGCACAGATGAAGATAATGAATTTCCAAATTCAATAAAGAACCAAAACCTATCCTCTTGATACACTCCTTTTGTTTATCATTAAATCTACCAAATGCACACACAAACGCATGAGGATTTGACCTTGTTTTCAAAGATGGGTATTGATTAACCCTTCTAACCCTCGACTTCTTAACAAAAACAGCACCAGACCCAACATCTTGGGGATCAGTTGTGGATTGGAGTGGCACATCAGAGGCTACAGATTGCACATTAGTCCCTTCAGATTGCAAATTTTCTACAACAGTTGGTTGCCCTTCCTTCTCAACAGGAACATCAGTTCCTGAAGACACATCATCAGTCACATTATGTTGGGGATTAGTAGACAAAAATTCAGTACTGGGGTCTGAGGAAACATCTTTGGATAAACCATCTATACTATTATCAACTTCCCTTGATTTATGTATTAGAGGCACATTATCTTCTGATTCAACATCAGGTGACACCCCTTCCCCATCGGATACAGAAAATCTAAGGGAATCACGTGCCAAATCAATAGCTTTAGGAACAGAGCGAGGGGGCCGAGATTTCTTAATACGTTTTGAACGATAAGCAACAACAGTTAGAGCTTCACCATCAACCTTGGACCTTGTTCTTTTCCCTATAAGGAATAAAAAAAGAAAAATATAAACATACATAAAATCCTAACCACATGTAAATTGAGCATAATTAGCAATAAATATATAAAATCTACAAAGAAGAATAAATGAACACCAGAAACAAACATAAACCGAACAACAAACAAAGTATAAACACAAATACACAATGAATATTAATAATAGCAAACACTTAAGATCATAAACGATTATAAAACAAAAAATATGATAACAAAAAACACATAAATCACCGAAAAAACAAAACGAAACAGCTTGACTAGGAAAAGAAACACAACAATTACACAAATACAAGCAATGAGGCGTAAAATCACTGAATACAAGGGCAAAACATAAAAACGCACAAGTTCGAAGTAAATAGAAACCCTAACAAACAGGACAACTTAAATAGGAGCGAATAACAAGGAATCATTGCGCGTACCTAATGATGAACTTGACATAATGAAACGACGACACCAAAGACACCGAAAAAAGCTCGCCGGAGATCAAGGACACAGAAGAACGAGAAATAGAACGAGAGAGAAAAATGAAGAACAGAGCTGAAGATGATTTAAACGCAAGGGAAAGAGATGAAACAGACTTAAAAAAACAGACAGTCCAACGCAAAACAGGCCCATCATTTCAGCGAAATAGTAATCCGAGCCCTACACGATAAGCACTTTTTACACGTTAAGGAGTTTTTACATTTGAAGTAAACCTCCCCCCCACACATACACTACACTACACTACACTACACTACACTGTAATACACTTTTGCAGTGTATATATACACTGTTTTTTTTGGTAAGGATGGTGTGTATATATATATATACAGCTTACACAGTAAAACGTGTGTGTGTATGGTGTTGATCAATTTTTACATTGAACTTACGGTGTGTATATATATTTTGTATACATTGTTGTTCAATTTTTCTCAATTTTTCTTATATATATATATATATATATATATATATATATATATATATATATATATATATATATATATATATATGTTGTGTAATTGCACGTATAATGTGTTCAATGTATATATATAAGAAAAAACGTAAAATTATATAAATTTATATATGTTATACCTTTGAAAACCGAAAAATATATAAGAATTTTAGAATTTTTTATAATGTTTTTTATTTGCGGGACAATGCCCGTTCCGTCCCGTCCCGTGAGGGACAAGACCCGCGCGGAATTGAAAAAAAAAAGAGTGAATCCCGTCTTGATCCCATCCCGCAAAAATTACGCGGGACGGGACGTGGGACGACCTCCGTCCCGCGCCAACCCCTATGTCTACTCTCTAGTCTTCCCATTTAATCTATTTTTTATTTTTGGGGTGAGCTGCAAGTCTGCAGCACACAATTAAGATCTCCTATGTCATTATATATATATGCTCCACTCACTACACCACAAAAATATTTTGAGATTTATTTAATCTTAAAAAAATTTATAAAAATTATATTTATATTACTAACATCTATTTTTATATATTCAGAAAATTATATTTTTAAAAATAATATTTTAAATTTTTTTTAAAATGAAAAGGTAATATTTAACAAATTATAATTATTAAAAAATTTAAAATGTGATTTTTCAAAAGAAAATTTTATGAACATATAAAAATAGATGTTAGTAATATAAATATAATTTTTATAATTTTTTTAAGATTAAATAAATCTTAAAATATTTTTGTGTTGTAAGAAGTGAAGTATATAGTGATGTAGATGATCTTCATTGGTTACAGCAAAGCCCAGCCCACCCCTGATCCTTGCCTACCGGAACAGTATATACGAAGATCAAGTGTTCCGATTTTTAGTCCTAATTAGGATGCCATCAGAAGATATTTTTTTATGCCTGAATGATTCTTGATTTTCTTTTTTACTAACCGGTGTGCATGGATGATTCTTATATTGTTTCAGTTATAATACATTTCATTGTTTGTAAAACGAGTTTCAATGAGACATTTCTACTTCCTTGTATCATTTTCCTAAACGGCATAATGTAGTGGGCGGTTTGTATTAACGTCAGGTATATATAGAACAGAGATTGTGGTTACCTGCAGTATATGTGGTTGCAACCCTCAAGGAGCTCAACCATATGGAAACACGTTGGACACTTTCTCCATTTCTTGTTTCCAGCAAGCAGCTTCAACATTGAATCAGCAGAGCTCGAACCCAATTGCTGCTCATTGTAGACATCACATGACATGTTGGAGTGCCATAAAACCTTGCAGTTTATGCAGAACAATGAAAGACATTTCATGCACCTACACGTGGTCAGCTCCGCCCTTCTTGTCCCTGCAACATTCTGGAAATTTGCTAAAGCCTCATTCTTCGACATCAGGTTCGAACACCTAGGGTTTGGACAGTACACCTTGTCTGCAGCAGGAATGGAGGACTCCTTGACAAGCTGGTCGATTGCATCATACATTTCATGGGGAACGAGTTCTCTGCAAGTATTGATGGTTTAGCTCTAATTCACAGTCGAGTTCAGGGCATCGAGGAAGCATCCATACGTGCACTTGGAATATTACATGCTCAGGGCCAGACCTGAGGCGAGGCCCAACAGGCGCTCGCCTCGGGCCCAATCCTTCTAGGGGGCCCATAGTATATATATATATATATATATTAGGTATTTATATAATAAATAGAAGAAAAGTAGATTAGAAAACAAAAAGGTAAGTTGGTTCACTAGTAATTCGATAGAAGGCATTTAAGAGTGATTGCAAAGACCAAGGTTCGAATTCTATCCTTGACATTTAGCATCTGTTTTTTCTTTCCCCACAATAAAACCCTACTTCTCACCCAACAAACTCACTCGAACCAACTTTATTTTACACAGCAAACAAATTGCACCGCACCCATCCCCTTGACAGTCTCTAGACCTTCATTCTTCAAGAGTTCAAGGTTAGTTTTTGTTCCTCAACTTTTTAATTTGATTGTTTTTAAGTTGAATTGGTTTAGATTAAAATCAATTTAGGTTAGATGGTGTGGATTTGAGAATGAGTTTGTTCTCTTGATTTCTCAGCAAATGACACATTATTTGGAGTTAAAAGTTAAAACCCTCAATCAGCAAAAGCAAGTAAAACGCAGCAACTCCCCCCAAAGAATTTTCAATGTAAAGCATCGACATCAAATTATTTGACACCAAGTAAAATGAAAAATTTCTTCCAGCATCAAAGACTGAAATTCATACCACAGAAGTTCATCCTATCGTGTAGGGTAAGGTGACCCTGACTTGAAAAGAAAAATTCCATGCTTTGATTGCTAGTAAAATTCAACACAAGAGCAAGAAAAGAACACTTGCTGCAAGTGCATTCCTTTTGCATTTGTATCCATGGCTATATATCCCCACAATTTGCTATTCCTGATACTTTTTGCGTGCACTGTCATACTTGCATTATTAAACTTATCTAGCATTTACCTTCCCTTTGTGGTTGTTTTTTTAGATGGTTGTGGTTTGTGATTAAGGTATGTGAAAATATTTTCATGGTTCTCTTTAATGACAGCACATGAGAGGCATTAACTCAAACAATCTCAAAGTCTAGCAAACAATATCAAAAGGTATTTCACTACTAATCAAACTATTGATGAAGGTGTCAATGAAGGCCTATTTTCGTTTCTCGCCTCAGGCCATTCCAATCTCAGGTCCAGCCCTGTACATGCTCCTGCATGCAAGAATAACAAAAACGGTGATGGCACCCATCTCCCCAGAATCAACATCCTCTAAGCAAATTGGGCACTCTTCCCTTATTAGAATCATTCCCATCGCTAGATTGCCAGTCTATTTTGTTATTGAAGATCTTGCAAGTTTTAAGACAAGGTGAGCATTGTACATAATCCCATGGGAAAAATGGCAAACTAGAAATATTGTCTTAAGACGAGCTGCACGATCTATCAACTCCACCTCATTAGCTTCCTTTGGTTTCTGATTGTCAAGAATCTGCCACAACATACAAAAAGACCAACATTCTTACAATAAACTACCAATGAAAAATTTTAAATGCACAAACTACAATTCAAACACAGATGGAATTGAGGTTGTCAGGAAGAATATTACTTGTATATGCTTATCCCTTACAGTTTCACTATCTTAAGCCACAAATTTCCTACACAATTCCTATTTAAAAGAATAAAGATATTGTAGTGTGTATGCATGCACATCCATCCCGCACTTACTGCATTCTTCTACTTTTAATTTCTTATTATGAACATAATTCATAAATGCATTCCGTCGGTTAACAACCAAATAGTACATTCTTTTGTGCTATACAGTATGGCATTAATCCAGAATCAATTGGTATCTGACTTTCTACGAACCATTTTGATATTAACTTTGCAAATGTACTGAAAAAAAAATCTGCAACTGCAAGTGTGAATTGATCAAATACATGTTTTTCAAGATTCAGAGTTTGTTTTCCTAACCTAGATTTCCGAAACCCTAATTTTATGGCAGTTTCTCATACTGCAGAGTGTGTAAGGAGGAACAGTCTAATAAAGAATGAAATTTTTTTGCAAAGCACTTTTTTTTTACAAATTTGCAAATTATTCACATTTTTTGACAAATTAGCAAAATTTCCAATATATATACTAATTCTCAATTTTATTTTTATTTTTTTCCTGATAGTTGCCCCCAATCCCATCACCTCTCCAATCTCTCTCTCCACTCCCGATTGAAGGCGATGGACATTTCTCCTCTGGCTCTCTCGATCTGTTTTCTCTCTCTCCGCCGGATCCACGTCGGTTGTCCTGAATCTGGCGCCTCCATCCATCAGATCCACGTCGAGTGAGCGAGCGGCCGGTTGTGCTCAGATCTGTGGGAGGTTGTGCTCTTCGAGTGGAGCGCTGGTCCGGTGGATTTCGCTGATCGAAGATCCGCGCTATGAAGTTCTGGATCTGGATCTACCAGTTCTCCAACCTCCAAATCTACCAGTTCCGCCGAAAGTAGGCCTTCTTCGAGCCTATCAAGAGCTTCTTCTCCTAGTTTCGACGCCTCGCATCTTTTCGCCTCCGATTCAGTCGCCGCCTCCGCCGAGACTTCTAGCCTTGCCGACTTCTGTGTCAACCCTTCTCTCATCAAAAGCTCCGCTTGCACCCTCACCAACTCCTCCTCGTCGTACTCATTGATGTCAGGCTGCACGCAAGTAGCCTCAATCAGCAAAGCGATAGCGCGGATGGCTTCTAACGAGGAGATCTCCGCTCAGGTGAGAATTTATGGTTTTCTCAATCTTGCTTAATTGATTAGCAAATTTGATCAAATGGATGATCAATTTAGTATGATTATGCTGAAAGTAGACTGTATTTGATGAATTGATCAAACAGATGATCAATTTAGGGTTTTCTTGCTTAATTGGGTGTTGAATTGGATCAAATGGATGATCAACATTTTTCAACACTAGATGATACTGTTTAGGAATGAAAGCTTCCTTTTCAGACTGTGAATTATCATGTTTGATGCTATTGCGAGTGCTTTGTATATATGCATTCTTTGTAGGCTTTACATTTGTTGATAACAACTCCTTCATATCTCTTTCAGGAGAAGTTGATTGTGAATTTAGTCAAGATCCAAAAGGATGGAACACTAGAAGTTGATTTAGAAAAAAGTGCACCTGTAGCATCAGACCTATTTGACCTTCAAGTCATTGAGAGTGCACCAGTAGCCATTGAAGATGCTCCCGTGGAGCTTAACAAATCTATTCCTAGGTTGAGAATTGTCAAGCTTGTGGTTGGCACCAGAGGAGATGTACAACCATTTCTAGCCATGGCAAAGGGATTACAGGTTTATCTCATAGCTTAACTAGTGTTATAGCCCTACTCAATTTAATGTTTTAACCACACTTTAGGTACTAGTGTTTTTATTGGTATCATTATATTTTTCTTTTCCATTCACATATAAGATGATCTGTTGTATATTTGTTTTCTTTAATTTTGAATTGGCTTGATTGCTAAATGCCCTTCTGTTTATTTTTGTGCCACCTTGTGTTTTTCTTATTAGCGTGAAGTGTCCTGATAAGCATGTCTACATGTGAAACATTTGTAGTATGATAAATCATTGTAACTGGAATTTTTTTTTGAATACTTCAAGTTGATTTTTTAGGTTGAATTGTTACTTTGATTTGTACTGCACTACAATACATTGAATACAATACTCAAATGGTAGTTGTGGGCAGATCCATGCCTTTTCCCATTTCATTGAATACGTACAATAGTGAATGCCTTTGTTTGGAGCTATTTATTTGTTCAAAATTTGTTTGTATGTGTTGGCTGATTGCTATTCATTTTATTGTGGAGTTAGAGTTTCTTAGTCGAACGCTTTTAGCCTATTAGCTCAAATGGGAAAGCATTGTGCTCGTGCACAAAAATGTGGGTTCGAATCCCATATATGCATTGAGCAGTAGCCTCAACAAAAGCCCTTTGGGACTTGAGATAAGCTTTTCAAAGTAGTTTAATGGCTTTGTTAATATAAATTCTCGTATCTCTGGTGAATTTGATAGCTTTGGGCTCTTAGGATCAAGCTTGCCCCACAAATAGACAGAAATTTCATCACATGTAGAAGATAAATAAGCTGATCTTTGTATTGGCGATGATGCTAACTTATGTTCAGATAGGAGCACCCATCCTTCAGCAGAATCCGGAATTACGTGCTCGTATATTTGTTGCTCTGGATGTGTATATGCTCTTCATCAACTGGTTGAGAAGGTTGTCAGTAAGGAACTAGAAGCCCCTGGTGGCTGCTCAACTATGGAAAATGTTCATGATTTTTGTTGCATCCTTGTCTATGAATCTATGTTCAGCAGTTCAGAAGTCGTATGCAGTTGGAAGTATTGCCGATCCACACGAGCAATTGCCACCTGGAAGTTGCAGGAACGTGCTTCAGTCTGAGCAAGTAGACACATGCAAGTGTCAGGCACCAGAAATCCAAGCAATTATGGCAAGAGAGTGTCCCTCTCATCCAGGAAAAAGAAATACAGTTGAAGTAAATTCATCTGCTTATGATCAACTCGGAATCACCACACATTTTACCTATAAAGATGGTGTGTTGGTCCTATAAAATTGTAATGTGCAGTTGTGCAACTCTAAAGTCCAGTTGTGCAACTGTAAATTTGTGACGTGGTGGAAAAAAGAAAAGAAAAACTTAAAAAAGTCCTGACGTGAAAAAAAAAAGAATTTTTAACAAAAAGTGCTGACACAAATGGAATAAAAAGTGCACAAATTTGAATAAAAAGCGCAAGAATAATATTATTGGATAGGAGTATGAACAAGTTCTAAATTGCACATTCAAACTAAAATAACTTTCGAATCTAATTTGCATAACATAAACTAATTTGCATAACATAAACTTATATTTTGTAAATGCTCGGATTTTTTTTAAATCCTAATTTTTCGGAAAAAGAAAAATCAAAATGAATTTAAAAGCGAAATTTAACGGAAACTCGATAACTCGGAATTTTGAACTCTTAAAACGAATTTCGGCCCGATTTTGAACTTTGAAAGATCAATTCTGCCTTCTTGCCTCGGGGTTCAAAATTTATTCCGGATGCCGATATCCTCTTCATTTGAAACAATATTTTAATCGAGTAAGAATAAGAACGAGAGAGCGGGCTTCTGGGCATACTTTCGGTGTTTCAAAATTGTATGGGATCCCTCCCTTTTGTTTTGTTCGGATTAGCCCCAGTAGCTCAGGCTTTCTATTTGTCTGTTCTTCCAATCTCACCTCCTATAGTCCTACCTATAGACACCCAGCTCCAGCTCATTTTCCTTGTAATTTTTCCAAACAAATCAAACACCTTTCTCTTTCTCTCTGTTGCAGCAAAAAGAAATGCCAGGACCACCCTTCTCCCTTCTTTGACTGGGTCAATACTAAAAACCACAAACCCACTTCTACCACAATTCATTTTCGATTTCAGGAACCCCTCTCCTTTTGTCTGATGGTTTCAAAAGCAAACCCTCCTCCCCTTTCAATTGTATTTCAAACCCACACCAAGTCACTACTCCAAACACAACCCATTTGTCCCCTTCCTCTTGTTGCTTTCGGACTCAACCAAAGAGCCTCCTTCAGTTCCTTTCCGCCACCCACAAGACCACCACGATACCACCATGACACCCACTGTCCTCGCCAGCGACGCCAGCAGCCACCGCCGGCGTCAACACTCCCCCCTCCCCCCCTGTTCGTTCTTTCACAATCAGCCTCGCTTCGCCTCTTTTCGATCAAGCTCGAGGACTCGACCCTTCCTCCGAAGACCGACAACGCCGAGCACAAGCCGCCAGCAGGACCACCGTAGCCACCGGCGCCGGCCCCGAGCGTCTTCCTCCCCTGCTTCACTCAAGAACCGCCGGTAAGCCCACTCCCATCTTCTTCGATCAAGAATCCTAAGCAAAGTTCCTTCTTTCTTACCTCCACCTCCAATTTAGGCCTAGAAAGACGCAGATCTATCTCCGACGAGTACAATCGAGTTCCGGTCGAGCGTTTTCCGGCGAATCAAACTTGGTGAGCTCCTCCCCTTCCCCCCTCATTGGTTGCGTTCTGAGTGTCATTCGTGTCCATGAGGACGGTTTGGGTGGCCGGAGACGCTTTCGTCGCCGGCGAGCCACCGTCCTCTCTTCCCTTTTTGTTTTCTTTCAAACGCAGCAAAGTAGGAGAGAAGATGAACAGTGACTTGGGGAAAACCGGTTTTCTGCTTGATTTATAAGGGTTCGGTTCAGCTTTTTTTTAAAATTTTTTTATGAAAACCAGTGAACCGGTTCGGTTTTAAAGGAAATGGGCCTTGGGCCTCTTGGATCCGGAAATTAACAAAAAGGGTTTGGGCCTTTTTAGGCCTAAAATGTGTTAAATGGAATTTAAGACTTATGAAAACGTTTTTATGAAAAATGTTTAACAAATGGAATATTATATATCATACAATATTATTGATAAGAAAAAAAAATATATTATTTTGAAATTTCAAGATATAATATTATTATGGTGATTATGAATGATGTCTGCTGGATCTTCTATTATGTTGTTCTGCCTAGCCAGGTAAGTTCCTATATGAGCTCACTCAGATTTGAAAAGAGATCTCCCTGCTTGTAGCCATGTGCATACTAGGTGCTTGCATTCATAATAAAGCATGCCATGTAGTATCCTGTTAGGATTGCACTCATGATTGAGCATTCGTTTACTCATTGCTTTTGTAAACAGAACGACCGTTAATTGTGAAGTAACTAGAGTCATTGCTAGGGTTATAGGACGACCTAGTCTCATCGGGTCCCGTCCTGAGTCAATCGAGTCATGAACTTCCTTATATTATGAGATGCATACGGGCTTTATTGTGGAGCGGGTTGGGCATGCGTGCCGCCCGATTATGATGGAATGCATTCACGAGCTGGCCAGTCTCCGCCCTATCGGAAAGGGGTGGAGGTAGGAGAGGGATATACCACTTGGTATTCGGTGCTAAGGCCTTATTATATTTATGCACCTGATCTTAGGAGCATGTTAGTGTGTTAATATTCCGCCTTGCATCTAGAAGCATCTTTATTAGGATTAGCATGTGTATGTGTCTGCTTGTTTGGGATTATATTGCGTAGGGCTTCGATCTGACACCGCCCCGCATACATTTTTTTTAGGTTTGTTTTGCAACATGATTATTCCTTGCCTTCGTGACGTGGGAACTCTGTAGGGCGATTGCAAAGAAATGGTCTAACCTTATATTTCGATAAATACACTTTTTGATTTGGTTTTGACCCGGCTCTGCCGTGGCACCCTCTTGTATTACACCTTGATTCTACTATTTGTATACTGTTGGTTTTCCATGCTTAAACTTATGACAGGCACATGGGGCTTCCCCGAGGATTCCAAGGATCTCTTCGAATTTTAGGTATGAAATCGCACTTGAAAACGTTAGAGTAGAATTTCAAACCATCAACCTGTACTCGGGGCGCAAGATCCTAACGAGGGGTTTCATTCCTCGAAACGTAACCCGGGAATCATAATCCTAGGCCGTTACAAAGTTAGTATCAGAGCGAGGTTTTGCAAACCGAGTATGATAAGTTGAAGTGGTTTTTAAAATGGCCCAAGGTTTTCAAATGGTTTTTCAAAATGTTTTAGAAAGGGCAAAATGAATTTAATATGGCTAACTCAAATGGACTAAATGTGAACTTAACTCAATAAATCCGGTAATCAAACAAGGGGAAACGATGGGGTAGTAAAGGCGCTAGCCTATCCCTATTGGAATTAGTTGGGAACTGGTAGGCAAAATACTAGCTTTCTTTTACAGATGGGGTTTGAAGACTCCAAGGAGCCCGAGGGTTGGAGTAGCTTGGACTAGGGGACCGTGAGGTATTTGCCCCTCCGGTCAGCCGTCCCTCGAAGGGCGACATAGATCATCTCTGTGATTATATACAACTGGGCCCGAAGGCAATCCTCCTCGAAGAAGATCATATTAATCTCGTAATTGCTTCCATGCTGATTGCTATTGTGCTTAGGATAGAGAACTAATGAGTATGCCTTGACTTGAATGTGTGGACGGGATAGTGGAAGGAAACCTTGTCCTTATGTAATCGGAATTCCTGTCTTGTCGAAATAACCCTTCCATAATTCAACCCTCTTGATGATTCTGATTCCATCATTTGCCCCACTGAAATATTTAGGCATGTTAGCAAGGGTTGAGGAGCGTCCGCTCTCCCCGTTTTGAGTCCTGTTGATACCCCACCGTCTATGCTTCTATCAAGTCTCGTACCTGAGGTTGGTGCCTTCCACGGGGAATTTGGGTCGGTCAACTAATTACCTTCGAAAATCGTGTTGGATGTGAGGGTTACCTGAGTATGTTAGTGTGGGTGATGATCGTAGCAGTTTCGAGTTAGAAGTGAGTTATCTTAAAGAGTCAGCTCATTCAATCTTCGTAATGGGCAATCACGTCTTCTTGTTGCAAGAGTCTAAGCACGAGTTCTATCCTCACCTCTTGGAAATAATGTGAATACCCTTGCGTCCTACCCAGCGAGTCATGCTAGTGTCCCACGGGGAAACGGGGTCATGAGTCAGTGAATGCCCTTGGAGAATTCTATCGGTTATAGTAGTAGATGTTCTTGTGATTGTGTGACCTAGTATATTGATGTATTTCAGCAGGACTAGTTGCTTGATATTTTGCATGGTTGCTCTTATAAAAAGATGTATGTGCTATATGTATGGAACTTCCATGATTATTGCCTTCCCATGAATTAGGTCCATGATAGTGTAATCAACCCTCGCTGTATGATTAATATATGAGATGATTACTTTAGCATGCCGAATTAATCTAATTAGACCTTGTTGATTGTGTATATGTTTAATGTGCAATTCTAGTATCATGTAGGACATATGTCTCCCGATTATAGGCCCTCGTATTATCACGTGTCATCCGTGTCTTACTCTATGAATATGGATGTATATGATGCGATAGGTACATCTTAGTGCTTGCCTTGACCCCATGATATTGTGACCTGCTTATGTGTGTACCTAAATGAATGATAAGTTGTGTACATGATACCCTTGATGTTGATAGGACTAGCATCACTCATGCCCCACCTGTCCCCTGTCGGTTCGTACATGAATATATATTCTTAGTCTGTCAAGCATGATTAGTGCATGAGAGGATAAGTTTTACCCTGTTTTGCGTGCATGTAAAGTTGATTATGTGAACATGTTATGGATGCGTAAGACGCTATTCTTTTTAATGGGTACATGCTAGTATGGAATAATATGATTGAGATATTTTGTGATTGTTGTATGTTTGTTTGCAGCACATGTAACCTCATAGAATACCCTAAGGGCATTGTTGTAACTCTCGGGTTCGCGTCTTGTCTTGAGTCTGGTCATCTCTAGCCCTGGTCCATGTCTGAACCCTTAAGGAAGTTATGTCGTCCGCCCTTATCTCTCCCCTATATCTGTAACTTATAATCCTTGTAATCCTTCAATGAGCGCCGACATGAACGAAAGAACCGACGACCAAGTGGCATCGGAACGACGCAACGGAAGCGTGGTGGGTCCATGACCCATAGACTCCAAGGACGATGTCACCGATGGCAAAAAGAACGGATATACTTCAAGAATGGTAGTCGGGAGCAAGATCCTCCCAGCTAACTCGAGGAAGAGCATTCTTAATTCAAACTGCGGATTCTTCCATTAATCGGAATTGATTTTGTGCAATAGGTCTAGAACTGACATGAGGGGATTGGTGGTGATGAATACACTGAACTAGTAGTGAATAATTGCCTGACTAACTTGTGCTTGTGATGATGTGCCTTGATGCTTGAGTGTACTGGCTTGCTGGTAATTAGGTTATGGGCTATATATGTGGTGGTGTTTTCTTCTTGGGCATGACTCGAGTGTTTCCCCAGTGAGATGGGTCGGAAAGTGGCAGGTAGATTGAAGTCTCTGAGTTGGGTCATTGGTTGTGTAAGATGGGGTGCAGGAAGGATGCGTCATCTTGAGTAGAGTTGAGTGAGTTAGGGCTTGTCGGAAATAGTGTTCAGTAAGTATAGTTGAGCTTCCAAGGAGGTTATAGGCGAGAAATAGAGTAGTATGGCGAGATTTGAGGGAAAGGTCTTTGTTAGAGGTTGTGTAGGGCAATAGCGTGTGCGGGTAGTGTAGTTCTAGAGGTGGATGAGTGAGTTAGGAATGGATTGGGAGGATTCTTGAAGGGATGTGTTGATAGACGAGTTAGTGATCCAAGAGAGAGTGCCTAGATACTCTAGGAGCGGATCGTGGGCGGCGTTGAAGATGATCGGTTAAGGAATGTCTAAGGAATCGTAGAGTTGGGACTAGGTTGTATTTGCTGTGATTAAGAGCAGTTTTGGTAAATGATGAAGTTGAGGAATCGCTAAGGATCAGTAGTATAGGTTGCTTGGGAAATCATCGATCCTGGGGATTAGGTTGTCCATATCAAGGTTGTGCGTGCGATGAGTAATGGGGGTTGTAGAGATAGGATTGGTAATGCTTGGAGAGTTTATGAGTAACGGATTCCTAGATGCGTTGTCAGAGGATTTTAGCATAGGGAATGAATTGGGATTTATGAGTGGAGGTCATCGTGGTGATTGAGGCATTCAAGGATGTGAGGTGAATTTTCGAGTGAGGACTAGTAGCTAGGCAAGAGTGTCGTTGAGATTTTCTAGTAAGATTGTGGGCTTGAGGTTGTGATAGGGATGTTCTGAGCATGAAATTGGGAACTAGGCAAGAGTAAGGTATTGAGAATGCTAGAAGATGAAGGATTGTAGCAGGTGTGACAAGATTGCGGTACTTGGGAGATTCAGATGAGGATGTCATATGAATTATGTGAAATTGATGATCGGTACAAAAGAGCTTAAGCGGTAGAAAATTTCAGGTTCGAGGAAGTGTGAACTGGAGCTATTTGGGAATGTGCGGAAATGAGGAAATTTGGGAATATGATGAGAAGAGGATCTCGAGTAGGACGGCTTGAGGAGTCGTGATTGTTTTGGGTTTTATGAGATTTGAAATGGGACAAGTAGGTAGAATATGTGATTAGTCATGGAGGATAGACGCGGGTGATGAGGGACTCGGTGATTCGTGGTTATGAGTTAGCACTAGACGGTTTTCTACGTTAGAGTTGTCGAGAGTAGGCGGTTGAGTGGATTCTAGCAAGGTAGGATGCTTGTTTTGGTGATGTTGAGGATAATGATGGGGGTGTCAAGTGTGAGATAGTTAGTATGAGTTGGGTTCTTAGAGGTGGATGGTTAGTGAGAGTGGTTAGTGGTGCGAGAAGTATGATCAGGTTAGCAAGGTGATTCGATATGTCCCCTTGGGAGATGATGATCAGGCGGAGTCTTGAGAGCTTAGGAAGAGTCAGCGAGATTGTTAAGAAGTGTTTAGATCGATCGTGAGAGCGGTTCAGTCGAGGATTTGAGATTTGTCTTAGAAGGTGAAGATGAGACTGGTAGAGGACCTCTAGGATGAGGGTATGCTTAATAGAGAGTCTTGGTAGGCGGTCGAGTTGTTAAGCTTGTCGGAATAAGGGAATTGTGTGATTGGGAACTCCGAGATATGGTTTTAGGTGGTCAAGTAGGATTTGAGGTCGAGATGTCGAAGTGGTCTGGTCCTTAGATGGCTTGGTGGCATGAGAGTTGGGATACCTAGAAATTGACTTGGGATGTTGGCCTTGAATTGTGGATAGTTTCGAGGCTGTAGAGATTGTATGCTAAGCTGAGTGCAATGGTATATAAAACTAGTATTAGATTCGAGTTGGTAAACCTAGGTGAGGTTGATCTTGATGCGAGAGATGATGAGTAGGGGTCGTGTCTACTATGGTTGATGGCTTTAGACAGGCTCTCTTGAGGATGTGATCTAGTGTTATGCTTCACTTGAGGCCGAATGTTGTGCCATTTCTATGTCATATACAATAGTGAGCCTGTTAGTACTAACATAATTATCCTTTGAGCTTGATGTAAAGATGGTGTGTGATGGTACTTATTTGCCTCTAACGTGATAATGCTTGGTGGTTAACGCGAGGATGATATGATTTACCCAATTATGATGACGTGCAACTTCTGTGGTGTGATGTGATGAATCCTACTATGTGTGATGCTATACTGGATATGATATGGTGTGTGTTATCCTTGATGGGACTTAGACATGCTATTGAATGCGCTACATGATTGTTGTGTTATATGACGCCTTAAAATGGAATTTCTAGGATGCTAGAACCAAACTGATGAAATTCATTTCGAATTGGAACCTAGGTAGAAAATATGGGATTAGCCCTTAGAGGTGGATGATTCCACCTCCTGAATTTGGAACTTGCTTGACTAACATCGGGTTAAGGGATTTGAATGATGTTTAAGAAGGATTAACTTGGATTTTGAGGAATTGAACGCGGTCGAGAACTTCAATGATTTTGAAACCAAACCTTTTCGAAATGAGATTCCCTTTTAATAAATAAATAAATAAATAAGTAATAAATAAAATTTCAATCGAGCCTGCATTATGACGCCCCACGAAGTGGATACAAGCATTTTATAGGGGCCCTTATAAACTGCTTGCGAAGACCTAGTGGGATGTGTTGTAATGTTTCTCGAGTTATGATATAACCGAGAGGTCGGGGTAAGGATGTGGTAAGGGCCCATACCACACTCGTGCTACGACCTATCGGGGATATTATGATCATGACAATGATACTGTTAGAACCTCATAGGGGCACTTATGAGGCACTTACGGTATCAATGTAATGGCTCTTGGACTCACCTACTTCCAGCTTCACCCCTACCTTGTTTTGGTTTTAGTCTCGAGGACGAGACTTGCTTTTAGAGGTGGATGATGTAAAGGCTCGGATTTTTTTTAAATCCTAATTTTTCGGAAAAAGAAAAATCAAAATGAATTTAAAAGCAAAATTTAACGGAAAACTCGATAACTCGGAATTTTGAACTCTTAAAACGAATTTCGGCCCGATTTTGAACTTTGAAAGATCAATTCTGCCTTCTTGCCTCGGGATTCAAAATTTATTCCGGATGCCGATATCCTCTTCGTTTGAAACAATATTTTAATCGAGTAAGAATAAGAACGAGAGAGCGGGCTTCTGGGCATACTTCCGGTGTTTCAAAATTGTATGGGATCCCTCCCTTTTGTTTTGTTCGGATTAGCCCCAGTAGCTCAGGCTTTCTATTTGTCTGTTCTTCCAATCTCACCTCCTATAGTCCTACCTATAGACACCCAGCTCCAGCTCATTTTCCTTGTAATTTTCCCAAACAAATCAAACACCTTTCTCTTTCTCTCTGTTGCAGCAAAAAGAAATGCCAGGACCACCCTTCTCCCTTCTTTGTTGGGTCAATACTAAAAACCACAAACCCACTTCTACCACAATTCATTTTCGATTTCAGGAACCCCTCTCCTTTTGTCTGATGGTTTCAAAAGCAAACCCCCCCTCCCCTTTCAATTGTATTTCAAACCCACACCAAGTCACCACTCCAAACACAACCCATTTGTCCCCTTCCTCTTGTTGCTTTCAGACTCAACCAAAGAGCCTCCTTCAGTTCCTTTCCGCCACCCACAAGACCACCACGATACCACCACGACACCCACTGTCCTCGCCAGCGATGCCAGCAGCCACCGCCGGCGTCAACACTCCCCCCTCCCCCTCTGTTCGTTCTTTCACAATCAGCCTCGCTTCGCCTCTTTTCGATCAAGCTTGAGGACCCGACCCTTCCTCCGAAGACCGACGACGCCGAGCACAAGCCGCCAGCAGGACCACCGTAGCCACCGGCGCCGGCCCCGAGCGTCTTCCTCCCCGGCTTCACTCAAGAACCGCCGGTAAGCCCAC
Source organism: Persicaria tinctoria (assembly GCA_037127255.1). Lineage (NCBI taxonomy): Eukaryota > Viridiplantae > Streptophyta > Magnoliopsida > Caryophyllales > Polygonaceae > Persicaria > Persicaria tinctoria. Next base: position 36,024,548 of record JBANSL010000019.1, on the reverse strand, counting down.
TCTCATCTTCTTCGATCAAGAATCCTAAGCAAAGTTCCTTCTTTCTTACCTCCACCTCCAATTTAGGCCTAGAAAGATGCAGCTCTATCTACGACGAGTACAATCGAGTTCCGGTCGAGCATTTTCTGGCGAATCAAACTCGGTGAGCTCCTCCCCTTCCCCCCTCCTTGGTTGCGTTCTGAGTGTCATTCGTGTCCATAAGGACGGCTTGGGTGGTCGGAGACGCCTTCGTCGCCGGCGAGCCACCGTCCTCTCTTCCCTTTTTGTTTTCTTTCAAACGCAGCAAAGTAGGAGAGAAGATGAACAGTGACTTGGGGAAAACCGGTTTTCTGCTTGATTTATAAGGGTTCGGTTCAGCTTTTTTTTTAAATTTTTTTATGAAAACCAGTGAACCGGTTCGGTTTTAAAGGAAATGGGCCTTGGGCCTCTTGGATCCGGAAATTAACAAAAAGGGTTTGGGCCTTTTTAGGCCTAAAATGTGTTAAATGGAATTTAAGACTTATGAAAACGTTTTTATGAAAAATGTTTAACAAATGGAATATTATATATCATACAATATTATTGATAAGAAAAAAAAATATATTATTTTAAAATTTCAAGATATAATATTATTATGGTGATTATGAATGATGTCTGCTGGATCTTCTATTATGCTGTTCTGCCTAGCCAGGTGAGTTCCTATATGAGCTCACTCAGATTCAAAAAGAGATCTCCCTGCTTGTATCCATGTGCATACTAGGTGCTTGCATTCATAATAAAGCATGCCATGTAGTATCCTGTTAGGATTGCACTCATGATTGAGCATTCGTTTACTCATTGCTTTTGTAAACAGAACGGTCGTTATCTGTGAAGTAAGTAGAGTAATTGCTAGGGTTATAGGACGACCTAGTCTCATCGGGTCCCGTCCTGAGTCAATCGAGTCATGAACTTCCTTATATTATGAGATGCCTGCGGGCTTTATTGTGGAGCGGGTTGGGCATGCGTGCCGCCCGATTACGATAGAATGCATTCACGAGCTGACCAGTCTCCGCCCTATCGGAAGGGGGTGGAGGTAGGAGAGGGATATACCACTTGGTATTCGGTGCTAAGGCCTTATTATATTTATGCACCTGATCTTAGGAGCATGTTAGTGTGTTAATATTCCGCCTTGCATCTAGAAGCATCTTTATTAGGATTAGTGTGTGTATGTGTCTGCTTGTTTGGGATTATATTGCGTAGGGCTTCGATCTGACACCGCCCGCATACATTTTTTTTTAGATTTATTTTGCAGCATGATTATTCCTTGCTTTCGTGACGTGGGAACTCTCTAGGGCGATTGCAAAGAAATGGTCTAACCTTATATTTCGATAAATACACTTTTTGATTTGGTTTTGACCCGGCTCTGCCGTGGCACCCTGTTGTATTACACCTTGATTCTACTATTTGCATACTGTTGGTTTTCCATGCTTAAACTTATGACAGGCACAGGGGGCTTCCCCGAGGATTCCAACGATCTCTTCGAATTTTAGGTATGAAATCCCACTTGAAAACGTTAGAGTAGAATTTCAAACCTTCAACCTGTACTCGGGGCGCAAGATCCTAACAAGGGGTTTCATTCCTCGAAACGTAACCCGGGAATCATAATCCTGGGCCATTACATATTTGCACAACGTAAATTTATATTTGCACTTTTTATTCTATTTGTGTCGGCACAACATAAATTGTAAAGTGTAGTTGTTCAACTTAAGTCCCAAAGTAGTGCTGAAACTGGTATTAGTTACAAGTAGTGGTGACACTAGCCTTGTATTTTTTTATTATTTTGAAGTGTTATGTTGCACAACATTGTCTTATTTTTGCTCAACAATAGATTATATTTGCACAATAATCGAAGAGTTGTGAAATTGCGCTCAATAGACTATGATTGTAGAACATGGGGAATTAATGGAATTTTTGCTCAACATGATCTTTTTTTGCTCAACAATAGATTATTTTTGCACAAAGTGTTGAGACTTGTGAAAATGTTCTCAACATGATTTTATTTTCTCTCAATATGTTTTCATACTTTCTCAATAGATTATTGCACAACATGCTCTTATTTTTGCTCAACAATTCTTTATTTTTGCACAACAATCAAGACTTGTGAAATTGTGTCTCCACATAATCTTATTTTTTTTAAATATAATTTTATACTTTTTAATAGATTATTGCACAACACGGTCATATTTTTGCTCATCAATAGAGTAAAATTGCACAGAATGGGGGATTGGTGAAATTTTGCTCAACATCATCTTCTTTTTGCTCAACTATAGGTTATTTTTGCACAACAATCGAGACTTGTGAATTTGTTCTCAACATGATCTTATTTTCTCTCAATATAATTTCATACTTTCTCAATAAATTATTGCACAACATGCTCTTATTTTTGCTCATCAATACTTTATTTTTGCACAACTAGTGGTGAAAATTAGTGCTGACACTGATATTAGTTACAATTAGTGCTGACACTGATATTAGTTACAATTAGTGGTGAAAATTTACACGACTCAGTTTTAATCGTTGCATGACTCTGTTGTAAGAGTTGCACGACTCTATTGTAAGAGTTGCACGACCCTTGTTTTAAGAGTTGCACGACTCTGTTTTAAGAGTTGCACGACTCTGTTGTAAGAGTTGCACGACTCTCTTATAAGAGTTGCACGACTTTGTTGTAAGAGTTGCACGACTCTTGTTTTAAGAGTTGCACGACTCTTTTTTAAGAGTTGCACGACTCTGTTGAAAGAGTTGCACGACTCTGTTTTAAGAGTAGCATATGTCTCAAGGTTCCTATACATGATTGACTGTCCTGAAGCACATCAACAACATGCTCGTATGCTTGATCCATAATCTATATATAAATTAACTAAAACGATTTCAACACTAAATAATACGCATAAAAACGATGTCAGCACATATAAATTTCACATATTTCATGGCTATTTCACAAATTAGGCCATATTTCATGACTATTTCGCAAATTGCCCCATAAAGAAATGAAAAACTTACATAATGGTCAACATTGAACTCAACGCAAAAGTAGAAGACCATGCTTAGCTCTTAGCTCAGAGCGAGTTCAAGTCCATGGATGAAAGCTTCCAATTCAGCCACTTCATCTCTCATTTCTTCCTGCGGCAGAACCAGCGGCTTCACCACCTCGAGCACCACCGTGTTTGCAGAATCGAAGATTGCAATAGTAATTGCGCCTAATTTCACCCTGTTCTGATCCTCCACCGCCACCAACCCCTTGATATACAAGTTGAAATACTCGCCGAACCCTAGATCGGAGCCTCCGACTGCAGATGTGGAGCCTAAAGCCTTCATACCGTACGACCTCTCATAGGAATCGCCTATCGCTTTCCATACGTGTTCGGAAATCATGTAGATCTTCGAAGCGACCTTCCGATCGTGCAATCGGAGGTCAAAATTGTCCCTTATCCTTCGCATCTCTGCCTTGACGAAATGCAGATTCGCCTGTTCTCGCTCAAAGCGGTCGATTTCATTGGCGAAGAAGTCCAAAGCGGCCGCGAAGGCGTCGTTCGACAGGGAATCAATGCCAGTAGCGATAACGCTGGCAGTGGAGGCCGGAGGAGGGAGAGAGCGAAGCAGAGGAGGCGATTGCTTCGTTCATTTGGAGTTGGAAGGCGAAGTCAAGGTCGGAGTGGGCGGTCCTCGCCGCCATGAGCTCCTCCTGCTAAAGAGCGAGTAGCAGCGCTAGATCGTCGTCGTCATCGTCATCATCATCTTCGTTGCCGGTATAGGGAGGTTTGGCGGTCGACGTGGAGGCCGTCATGGAAATGGTGGTGTGTGTTCCGATACATGTGTTCAAAAGCCAGAGATGATGAATCTCTATCTGTATTACATTTGGGCCTTTTATTTGTAATACGTTTTACATATGTTTGGGCTTAAGTTTTAGGCCAATATATAAGGCCTTACAAATTGTAAATCCGGACACAGAAAATCAATTGGAAGAACCAAAATTTCCCTCCACTCTCACATCTGAGCTTCTTCCTCTCCGAGCTCAAGCTCAATTCCATAAATTCCATATCTAGTTCCATTTTTTATTCCAACATGGTATCAGAGCAGATCTAGCGATTTGGATTTGATTTCGTGCTTTGATTTGGTCCTTACCGCTCGTTTCCTCTCAATTCGCAAAGCTTTGATATGTCGGAAGAACATGCAAAATTGGATGAACAGATCAAATTGGATCCAAATGATCCATACCTCTTACATCTGAGTGATCATCCATGCCTCATACTTGTTACACCTGCTTTCAATGGGAAAGGCTTCAGGGAATGGCGTCGATTGGTTCGGATTGCTTTATCAACGAAGAATAAAGTCGGCTTCATCAATGGAACGATCGTGCGGCCAGCGAGAGATTCTCCGAAGTTCAGACTATGGGAGAGGTGCACCGATATGGTTTTCTCTTGGATTGCCAACAGTCTAAGTCCAGAGATAAAATGAAGTGTGATCTATAACGACACTGCCTAAGCCATTTGGCGCCATCTTGATTCACGGTTCAGCAAGGTCGGAGGCACGCAGATGCATTCGATTTTGCAATAGTTGGCTACCATGGTGCAAGGAACGAGTTCATTCTCTGATTATTTCACTAAGGTGAAGATTCTATGGGATGAACTAGATAGCATGAAGAATTTAGCACCATGCTCTTGTGAAGGATGTAGTTGCAATTATGTGTCGAATTTTAACAAGTATGGGGATAATCAAAGAATTATCCGGCTTATGATGGGAGTGAATCAGAATTATACTACAGTGCGAGGTTCCATTTTGATGATGGAACCGTTGCCAGATATAGATCGAATCTATTTTTTACTCTCTCAGGAAGAGAGTCATAGAGAGAACAAAGGTGCAGGTGGATCCACTCACAGCGAGGGAGTTTCGATGCTTGCTAAGGCGTCCAACTCTGGATCTAAAGGTTTTGCATCTGGATCTAGTGGATCTGGATCAAACTCTAGCAGTCAAATGGTTAACACTGCTGGAAAGGGCAACACAGATAAGGAAAAAGGGAAATTCGAGCGAAAGCCGTTGTTCTGCACAAACTGTAAGAAGACGAATCATACTATAGACAGGTGCTTCTTCATCATAGGATTTTCGCATGGCTATGCAGAGAACAGGGATAATGGAGATAGAAAGGATTCTGGTGATCGGAAGTTTGCTGGTAATGTGAGTCAGAATAAGAAGAATGGATTTACTAGTGAACTAATTGCGCATCTGGTATCCCCGCTGCAGTCCAGTGGAGCATCTTCACGAAACAAAGAGCCTGTTGCAGATGATTTTGCTGGTTTTTCAGGTACTACACTATCTCAACAGGTTCTTGATGGGTGAATTTGAATTATTGATAGTGGAGCTAGTGGACATATGAGTGGTGATGTCGATTTGTTCACATCATCATATAAATTGGCCAAGCCTTTTACTGTCACCTTGCCTACTGGGGAAACTACTCAAATTACCAGTGCAGGCACATTGGAGATTGTGCAAGGGTTGACATTGCACAATACTTTACTTGTACCCGAGTTCAAGTGCAATCTGATTTCAGTGGGAAAACTGATCTGGGATCTTAATTGTTATGTCTTATTCACTGCAAAGGGTTGTTATTTGCAGGCTTCTTCTATGAGTAGGCCTATGAAGGTTGGAGAGATGGTCAAGGATCTCTTCCTGCTGGGGTACAAAGACACGGTTCAAGTTGCCGCTCACTCCCATGGTAGTCAGAATAAGGTGTCAAGTTTGGTGGATTCCTCTCTTTGGCACAAGAAGTTGGGACACTTACCTCTTAAGAGACTTCAAACTTTGAATTCTATACGTATATCAGACAGTTGTAATGCAGACTTGAATTCTTGTTCTGTATGTCCTCGATCAAGGCGAGTCAGACTGCCTTTCCCTTTGAGTTCTATTAAGACATCATTTCCTTTCGAGTTGTTACATATAGGTGTCCGGGGTCCATATAGAGTCCCCAGACATGATTATTGTCGATATTTTTTAACCATGGTTGATGATTACACCCGTACTACTTGGATTCAGTTATTGCCAAACAAATCTGTGGCCTTCACTACTGTGAATCAATTCTTTGCTTTAGTTGAGAGACAGTTTGAAAGACAGGTGGTGGGAATTCGAACCGATAATGCTATGGAGTTGGGTGGCAGTGCTGAACACTCTCAGTACCTCATAGACCATGGCATTGCCCGTCAAACCTCTTGTGCTGCCACTCCTCGGCAAAATGGAATGGTAGAGCGCAAGCATCGCCACATTTTGGAAGTGGCCAGAAGTCTCATGTTTGAGTCAGGCTTACCTAGGAAGTTTAGGGGAGATAGTGTGGTTATGGAAGTGCACATAATCAATAGGCTTCCCATTCGGTTGCTTCAAATGAAATCCCCCTATGAGAAGTTATATGACAGAGCTCTTTTTTTTTTTTACTATTTCAGGTGTTTTGGATGCTTGTGTTATGCATCTACTATGGCACATGGCCGAGATAAGTTTGCTGCTCGTGCTTTTCCTTGTGTTTTACTTGGGTACCCTGCTGGGAAAAAGGGGTATAAGCTTTTCAATTTAGAAACCAAGCTTGTGTTTCTATCCAGGGATGTTGTGTTTCATGTACACATCTTTCCTTACATTTCCAACCCTTTCACAGAGCCTGATTCCCCAAATTTTTCCTTTCATCTTCCAGACAACACCTTTCCTGTCTACAAAGATGACTCTGTTGCCCCAAGTTCTTCTTCTCCAGTGATGTCCACTAAAATAGCCATGTTTTTATGCACATTTTAGCTCCATGTTCTATATACTTTGCATATTTTTGGCTGGGAATATGTTAAATTTATGTAGTATATGCTTATTTGCAAGAAATAGAGGTCTACATAAGTTTTGGTTTAATATTACAGAATTTGGAGCCATTCCGAGACAAAACCAAGAAGCAAAGACGGAAGTTGAGCCTTACTCGATATCGAGTACTTTTCCTAGGTATCGACTAAAGAAGTCCGGGCAAAGCATGATCGAGGAGAAGCCTGATCGAGGAACTGAAGACAAAGCCAACCCGAGTCCAGAGCCTTACTCGATATCGAGTAAGTTACTTGATATCGACAACACCTAAAGCCTTACCTGGAGTCGAGGAAGCATCACCTGATCGAGAAGCCGAAGACCTAGACATACCGAGCAGCACTTACTCGATATCGAGTAAATTACTCGATATCGACAAGACCAAGACCACATCGGGGAGAGATTGCTCGAGAAAGCCAGGCCAGCCAAAGTCGACGGCAACATTCCTCGATATTGAGTACTTTTACTCGATATCGACCAAAATTCTCCTGGGCCGCGTTACGCGGTTGGGCTGTCCGAGTTGAGTTGGGCTTACTTGGGAGCGAAGAAGTCCGAGATCTATCAAGTCTATCAAGGTTTATCCATGGAGAGAGGATTTATCCACACATGAAGATATTTAGATATTTTAGACATATTTCCTTTTAAGATAAATGTTCCTTTTATTAAAGTTTTATCTTTAGATATTAGATATATATTTCCTTCCTTGATTAGTAAGGATTGGAAGCCCATAAATAAAGCCCATGGGGCTGGATTTTATTCATTTGGTTGTAAGCTCTATTTAGTTTTATTAATGCAAGTTTATTCCCTTTTATTATTGATATCTTTGATTGCGATGAAGCGCGAGTAGTCCACCCACTTCTAGGGTTGGGGTGAGCCCAACGATAGCCAAGCGTCTTTGAGGTAAAGATCCGACTTTTATCTTGTTTTGAGCATCTACTACTTGTTATGTGTTTATTACCCATCTAATGGAGATCCATGCTAACAACTTGGATTGTAAACATAAAATCAGTAGATACAATTAGGGTTTCTTGAAAGAGTTGCCTAATTGTTGGAAAAGGCAAAAGCTTGATCCTTCGATGCAATTTGCATGATTATCTGTTTTATTCTTGCCTTATGCATGTTTGGTTATCGTTGTCGCAAACCCCGATCTTGGAAGTCTTACATATAGTTTATTTCGAATCCCGCAAGATTTGTTCTTTATTTTATTTTGTTTACTTTCTGTTCTTCCTCGATCTCGACCAACTTTGGTCGATATCGACTACTGACCTTCGATCATCAAGATTTCCGTAGCTTCTGGTGGGCAGGTATCCAACGTCGACAAAACACTTACTCGATATCGAGTAAAGTCTTCTCGATATCGACCAACCACCGGGAGCTGCTGCTGCTCTGTTCGACTTGTCCGATCTTCTGTCGACTAAACCTTACTCGAGGTCGAGCATCTGTAGTCGACTTCTGCCGTGAGATTCATCCGCTGCCTAGGATCCGCTGACACGCTTCCTCGTGGATCGATCCTGACTTCCCACTGCTGCATCGGGAGGGAGTCTTGTAATTATTTGCACGGGACGGAATCTGGTTTGCTTTGATTTATTTATATTTTAATTGCAAGTCTCGATTTCCTCCTATCAACATCCAGCTTCCCCAATTATTTCACAACCTGTTTCACAACTAGTTCCACAATCTGTCATACAACATGTCTCACACCCTATTACTTCTCGGAGATCCACTCGTGATCATCATCCTCCTTCTTACTTGTCAGAGTATGTTTGATCAATGTGCAATGATGTTGAGTTTTGTTTTCATACCATTACTTCCACTTGATATTTTCCTTCTAGTCTTGCTCCAGTTATCACTCGACCTGAACATGAACCTTTCCCTTTTAAGGAAGCTTGTGAGTTTGAGGTCTAGTAGTCTGCTATGCAAGACGAATTCAAGGCTCTTGATGCTAACAAGACATGGGACATTGTTGAGCTTCCTAAAAGCAAGCGTGCAATTGGCTGCAAGTGGGTATTTAAGGTCAAAAGAAGGGCTGATGGTTCCAATGAGAGATATAAGGCTCGGTTAGTGGTCAAAGGCTTTACACAAAAGGAGGGCATAGACTACAATGAGACATTTTCCTCGGTCATCAAAATGACAACTGTGAGGGCCTTAGTCACTATTGCTCTACAAAGGGACTGGGTGGTAATGCAAATGGATGTAAACAATGCTTTTTTTTACATGGCCATTTGGATGAGGAAGTTTACATGAAGGTGCCTCCTGGACTGGTTGTTGATGGTTCAACCAAAGTTTGTCGATTAAGAAAATCTCTTTATGGATTGAAGCAGGCTTCAAGGCAGTGGTATGCCAGATTGTCTGCAGCTTTGAGAAGACGAGGGTACACTCAATCTCCTAGTGATTACTCTCTCTTCTTCCGGAAAAATCGTGACAAAGTTTGCTTTGTGGCCGTTTATGTTGACGACATCTTAGTTACTGGGAGTGATTCTTTCGAGATGCTTAGCCTCAAGGCTTTTCTAGATGCCCAGTTTCAGATCAAGGACTTGGGTAATCTCAGCTTCTTTCTTGGAATTGAATTCATTAAGGTGCCTGATGGTATATTGATGAGCCAAGCGAGGTTCATTCATGAGCTGCTTGACGATTTCTCGTGCCCAGGTTCACTTGTTGTGAGTCCTTTGGAACCTCATCTTCAACTCACCCCTGCGAATGATGAGTTCTTGGAGGATCCCACCAGCTATCGAAGATTGGTGGGCAAGCTCAATTTCCTTATTCACACACGCTCAGACTTGGCATTCACAGTTCAGTTTATGAGCCAATTTCTTCAGGCTCTAAGGTTGGCTCATATGGAAGCTGCTATTCATGTCCTTTGATATTTGAAGGGGTCTGCCACAAAGGGGCTCCTTCTCACAAAGGATTCTAATCTCACACTCCGAGCCTACTGTGACGCTGATTGGGCAAGTTGTCCCTTTTCCAGAAGATCAATAAGTGGGTTTGTGATTTTTCTCGGGTCTTGTTTGTTGTCATGGAAATAAAAAAAGCAGCAAAGTGTTTCCCTGTCATCAGCTGAGGCCGAATACAGATCGCTTCGGCGTGTTTGCACTGAAATTGCGTGGTTGTCGCGGCTTCTGAGTGAGCTTGATGTTCCTGGGGTATCTCATGTGCCAGTTCGTTGTGACAATATGGCTGCAATATACATTGCAAAGAACCCAGTTTACCACGAGTGTACCAAGCATATAGAACTCGACTGCCATTATGCCCGGGAGAAGCTTATGGAAGGTTTGATCTCTCCGCATCACGTTGCCTCTCGTGACTAGCTTGCTGATTTTTTGACGAAAAACGTCCCTGGCTGTCATCTTGCTCCGCTTTTGGGCAAGATCGGAGTTGTGTCACCCCCACCTCCATCTTGAGGGGGGGGGGGGGGGGGGGGGTGTTCGGATACATGTGTTCAAAAGCCAGAGATGATGAAGCTCTATTTGTATTACATTTAGGCCTTTTATTTGTAATGCGTTTTACATATGTTTGAGCTTAAGTTTTGGGCCAGTATATAAGGCCTTACCAATTGTAAATCCGGACACAGAAAATCAATTGGAAGAACCAAAATTTCCCTCCACTCTCACATCTCAGCTTCTTCCTCTCCGAGCTCAAGCTCAATTCCACAAATTCCAGATCTAGTTCCATTTTTTATTCCAACAGTATAAAAAATGGCCACACTGTTGGAACACATCTCAGCTTCTTCCTCTCCGTTACGGGCCTAGCGGCCCGTAACAGTTAGATTACCTTACCCTATCCCATACCCGTTGCGGGCGCGGGCCGGGCTTAGCGGTCCGCATGGGCTTTTTGCTCTACCTAAGCCTGTCCAACTTCGCGTGCGGGCGGTCCGCGTTTTTCCAGGTCTATTTACAACTGAATTTGGACACAAGACTGTTCAGTTTCAAGGGAGAAAATCCTAACAGCCTCCCAATTTTCATTCATTTTCTTCATTGTGTTTTTCATTTTCCATTTCAAAATTCAGCTCATCTTCTGATTCTTGTGCATCTGAAACATGAATTTTGTTCAAGTTTTTCATGGTATACCTCCTGATCCATGGCGGAAAAAAAACGAGAAAATATGGAAACTAGTTTTTTTTTAAGGGAAAAAAAACCTAGGTTTCACTTTTTTTTTTCCTGCCATGGACCAGGAGGTTTTACGAGCTTTTGGTGACGAAGGAAGAACAGGGATCATTGTTGTCTCAGATCTGTTGTATTTTCATGCGTCGAACAATTCTGGAGCAATCCTTTTTTCAAAGACTTTCAATGGGAAAGGATCTTGCGAGCGGCCTGCAGATGATGAAGTAAGAGCTAAGATCTGGGATCAGTGCAACGACATGGTGATCTCGTGGATCTTGAACGCTCTGGAGAAATGAAAACATTGTTGAGAGAGTCATATATTTCACGTCTACTAAGGATATTTGGTTAGATCTCTAGGAGAGGTTCGATCAACCTAACGACGCTCGCATTTACGAAATCAGAGCAAAGATTGCATATTTACGACAAGGTACTCATCTTTTTTCTGAATATTTCATGCGTATTAAACGACTGTGGGATGAGTTAGCTTGTTCTCATCATCTTCCAATTGTGGTGCTCAAAGGGAATCTTTGAAACAAGAACAAGAAGAGAAATTGATGCAATTGTTAATGGGGCTTAATGAGATCGATTATGATGATGACGCCTTTACCTTCTATTAGTCAAGCTTATTCGCTTCTTGATCATGAGGAAACACGGAGAGAAGTGAAAGAGATTACACAATTTTCAAATAAATCGAAACAGTTGAATGATTTTTCAAGACAGTTTGCTCCATCTCTGTCAACTGGAATCTGTGATCATTGCAAGAAGTAGGGATATCCAAAGGAACGATGTTTCAGGATCATAGGTCTTCCTCGGAACTTTAAGAACAACAAAGAAAATAGGGTAGCTGGAATGTAGAGGTTGAGGTTAGCTCCAGATCTACTGTGTCTATCATGAGTGTGTTATCAAATGATTAGATACAACAAATAGTAGGCATCTTGAATGGTCTCAAAACTCAACCTCCTTCTTCAGCAACCGATGGTGCTTCAGTGAGAATTTTGCTGGTATATTCTCATTACTTTCACATCGTTTGCATTCAGAAAATGGTACTGTCAATATTGATAATAACAAGTGGATAATTGACTCTGCCATATGATAAACCTATGTTGTCGAACATTAGGCCTTTGTTACATCCATGTATGTTGTCTTTGCTTAATGAACACAAAGTGGAAGTCTAGTCTTGTGGTGATATGTTGATTAGCTCAGAAATTTAACTCATAAATGTACTCTTGTTGCCTTCATTTAATTACAATTACTGTTAGTTCATGTAAAGGCTCAGAAATTCAAATCCTAATTTTTTTGGGAAAAAGATGATTAAAAATGAATTTAAGTCGAATTTAAAACTCGTTTAGTGGATTCCGACCAGAATATAAAATTTGACAAACGATTTCCGTCCTTTTACCTAAAAAAAATCAAAGTAATTATCGGATGCCGATATCCTTTTCGATTTTATAAATATAATTGATCGAGAAAACGAGAGTCGAGAAAACTAACGTTTAAGAACTAATTTCGGGATTCGAAATTCGTGTATTCAATATTTATTTCCGGGTATCGGTTTAACCAATACGGTATTCAATCTCACTATCCCTCCCTCACCCTTCACCCTATAGCCCTCCCCTACTCCCTAGTTCGGCTGTTAAGCCTCACCCTCCTCATCAATCACCTGTCACCACCATCCCTCCATACACCATTTCATTTTCCTTCACACTCCACCTCCTGCAGAACCACACAACACTCCCTTTGAATTCAAACTCCACCCAACAACTCACCTCGTCACCATCACTCATCGTCACCATCACCATTTCGACATCACCGCAGCTCACCATCACCATCGTTCCATCACCGTTGCCGCACTCTCGAACCACCGCCGATCACCACCTCTAGCCACCGTTCCATCGTTGCCGGACCACCACCAGCACCGCCAGCATCCACCAAGGCGCCATCAGCAGCCCCGGAGCTACCAGCGCCATCGACGACCCACCGAATAGTCTCCTTGCTCTGTTTCGCGAAGCCTTGTTCCGGTAAGCCGTTCTCCTTCGTTTTCGATCGAAATCGCCTTCGGTCTTCACCAACACACTCACCCACAACCAGTGCAGGTCCGATGAGCCATCACGGACCTCCGAGGATGCCCAACTCTCCGATCGAGAGCTCCGAAGTCGCGAAAAATCCATCTCGGTGAGCAGGGGCAGATCCTGGACCGCCATTCCGGGGATACTTGAAGGTAAATTTTTCATCATTCCGAGAATTCTTAAAGGTAAAAAAAAATTCTTTTAGAATTTTTTTTCCCGAGTTGGGGATGCTTGACCAAAAAAATTAAGAAATTAACACTAAAAAACAATTTTTTTTTTTTTTGGGGATGCTTGACCGAAAAGGAGAGCCTCCTTTCATTCTTGTTCGATTTCGTTCTTTCTTTCGATGCTTAGAGTAGTAAGGGGGTGAGCGAGATCTGAGTGCGGGCAGTCAAGCGAGCTCGAGAGCTCCGGCAGCTCGAGAGCGAGGTGAGAGTGCAAAACGAGCACGTGAGGCGAGAGCGCGAGCGAGCTACGAGCTGGGCAAGTCCGGTCGAGCAGAAGGTCGAGACAAGGCTGGAGACGACGAGGACGATAAGGGAGACTGAGAGAAAGCGCTCCGGTCGCCGGCGGGAGCGAGATCGGGGCGGAGCTTAGCGCAGGCGGTGCGACTTCTCTTTCGAATTCAGGAGGATGAAGAAGACGTGGCTGTGGGCCTCCTTGTTCATATTATATTATTAATTTTTTTAATATTAAACCGATTTGAGATTTAACTAAGCAAGTCCGGTTCGGTTCGATTGGGTTTGGTTCGGGTTTATTCGATTATTTATTTAACTAATTAACGGTATTTAAAATTATACTACAATATTATTTGAGGAGTTAAACGATAAAATATTATTTCGGGAGATTTATAATGGGTTGGTTTTATCGAATATAGATGGGTTGAAATTATTTCATAAAGGATTTAGAAATACTCTATAAAAGTGTTGATAAAATGGTGTTTCAAATATCTATAAAATCATTTGGGATTTAAATAAAATATTCGGATTTGTCAAATTAAAAAGGGAAGTTGAGAAAATGAATTTTAAGCTAGGAAATGATGTATTAAATAATTAATAGAGGGTTTGCTAACATTTTTAAGAAATGAGATTTCTAACCGTTTGACTCGGATTTTGAAACGGTTTGGGACTAACTTAGGGATATGACTTATTCCATGACTAACTAGCATGATGATATGATCAGTTGACTAACGACATGATATGTGTGACTAATAACATGACTTGTGGTGATTTATTATAAGAGGTTAAAAGGTTATATAATTGTGACGAGTTAGTAGGATATTATCGAGCAAATTATGCTTTATGATTGTGATGAACTGTTGGGATATATGCGGATATGAAGAGTATGAGCATGCAGATTTGGTTGATGATTTGTGGTGAGCGATGTGACTTTATGGAACGTGCAATACGATGACATTTACGATATGTTACTTGTTCTATTGATTGGTGTGTGTGCTTGAGTGCTTGATAGTTAGACATAGACTTATATATATTCTCGTTATGTAATTAGGTGATACTTTGTGATTATGAACGATGTATGTTGGATCTTCTATTATGCTGTTTTGCATAGCCAAATAAGTCTCTTCGGAGCTTACTCATATTTAAATAGAGCTACTCCCTGCTTTAGGTGCATGATATACTAGGTGCTTGCATTCATGATCAGCATGCCATGTAGTACCATGCTAGGTTGCATCGACCGTTGAGCATTCTATTTATGTATGCGTATGTAAACAGAACGACCGTTATCTGTGAAGTAACTAGAGTCTTTGCTAGAGTTATAGGACGACCCAGTCCCATCGGGTCCCGTCCTGTCGGTCCTGAGTCAATCGAGTCATGGAACTTCCTTTACTTATATTATGGGCTGTCTGCGGGCTTTAGGGTTGGGCATGCGTGCCGCCCAATTATTATGGCATGCGTGTCGTCACTTATGAGCTGCCTGCGGGCTTTAGGGTTGGGCATTCGTGCCGCCCGATTATTATGGCATGCGTGCCGTCTCTTCCCTATCGGAAGGGGGTGGCGGTAGGAGGGGATATACCACTTGGTATTTTGTGTTAAGGCCTTATTATTCTTATGCACTTGATATTAGGAGCATGTTAGTGTGTTAATGTTTCGCCTTGCATCTAGAAGCATCTTCATTAGGTATAGCGTATGTGTGTGCTTAGGGCCGGGATGCAGAGCCAAAGTGGGCATCGATCTGATCCCGCCCACTACCAATTTTTTTTAGGTATCCGTTATCCTTACTACTATTGATGCTGATTTGGCTCCATGACCGCAGGTCTAACACGGCGGAAAGAGAGAGTTGAGATTCCGACTTCACCAATTTAATTACGGTTTGGATTTGAATGGTTGATCATATTTTGACTCGGCTCTGCCGTGGCACCCCCTTGTATTATGCTTTACTTCCGTTATTTGTGTGACCATTGGTTTTCCACGTTTAGACCTACGACAGGTACAGGGGACTTCCCCGGGGATTTCAACGATCCCTTCGAACTTGGGTATGAAATCCCACTTTGAAAACATTAGTTTAGAATTTCAAACCTTCAACCTGTACTCGGGGCGCAAGATCCTATAGAAGGGTTTCATCCCTCGAAACGTAACCCGAGAATCAGAATCCCGGGCCATTACAGTTCAGAGGTTATGTGTTCAGCTTCAGTGCTTGGTCATATTTACTCACAAACACTGGATTGTGCAAGCCCCTTTTCTGAAGAGGCCACTAGTGATTGGTAAAGCTTGCAATGGGTTATATGTGATGTCCAAAGGAACTCGAGAAGTTGTGTCATCATCATAGTTCTCTTACAATGTTGCACATCGTGTGGATTGGGTTATTTGGCATCACAGATTGGGTTCTTCCTCAATACAAGTTGTTGCAGTTCTTGCCTTCTTTAGCAAATAAGAGTACTAGCAATAGCACACTTGATTCATGTGTGGTTTGCCATAAAGTTAGACAATAAAGATTTCCTTTTCATACTAATACTAAGCAGTCAAGTTCTATTTTTGAACTTCTTCATGTAGATGTTTAAGGTCCATACGGCACTCTCACTCATTGTGATCAGAGATATTTTCTCACTATAGTTGATGACTATAGCAAAGCCACTTGGACACATTTAATGAAAACTAAATCATGTGATTTTGATTTGATCAAGTCTTTTTTTTTTCTTTGGTTCAAAGATAGTTTTCTATAAATGTGAAAGTAATTAGGTCAGATAATGCAGATGAGCTTGATTCTAGTAGTGAAGGCCAAGCTTACTTCAAGAGCACAAGGATGATGCATCAAACCTCATGTACTCATACTCCAAAACAGAATGGTATTATGGAATGTAAGCACAAGCATTTATTGGAAACCTGTAGAGCTTTGCTTTTCCACTCTCACTTACCAATTGATTTTTCAGGTGATTGTTTACTGATAACAACTTATCCGATTAATAGATTTCCTTCCAAAGTGTTAAATGGGAAATCTCATTTTGAAATTTTCTACGGGAAAGCACCATCTTACTCTCACCTAACAGTATTTTGTTGTTTATGTTACAAAACTGTGATTGGCCATGCTAGAGACAAGCTCAAGCCGAGGGGTGTTCCTTGTGTATTTTTGGGGTATCCGTTTGCCAAGAAGGCTTACCAGATAAAACGGTGTATACACACACACACACACACACTTTTTTACCTAGGCCTATCCTATAATTTACCTCTTCTACGATGCATGTGGCATCGAAATGTACCTCGGGTGAAGAATTTTTGTCCTTCTCTAAAATCCAATTTCAATGCATACCATACCCCCTTTACTAATCCCTCTAGTACATATAACATAAAAAAAGAGTTGATTTTTTTTTGATAAGGTAATAATTCGATGGTCAGAGAGACCTGGCTCATCGAGAGGCCGATAGAGTCGGCAGACAACAAACCGTGAGACATACAATCATAAAAATAAAACGGTACAATACAAAGACGACAAACAAACAACCCCTAGAAGAACAGACGAGCCTAATCCAAAAGAGTTGCGGTCAAACGAAGATAGAATGGAGCCAAGCGCCATCAAGAAATAACACCACTGGCCAGCGGTACATCAGGAGTCCCTGTGGGCGATGAAGACGGACCTCCAAGAAAATTTCCGGAATACGGAGTCGTCTCGATGCACACCGCCACAACCCCAGCCAGACCCGACACCGGACGCATGAGCCCCAACTCAGATCAGAACCGCCAAGAACAACCAGAAACACTGCCGAGAGCCACCCTCGTAGAGAGCGCACCTGCAAGCCCTTGCGGGGATTTATCAAGACCCTTTTAGGATTTTTATCAAACCCTTTCGGGATTTAGACTACCTTTTCGGGTAGGTTTACAAATGTATATAATTAGACAAATAAATATATTTATTTATTTATAAATCTATATTTTTTTCCCTTCGGGCCAGCTTTAGGCCCAAGGATAGTCCTTGGGCCCAAAGCAAGAAAACCGGGCCCGGGACTTGTGATTTTTTTTTTCCATTTTTTCCCACAACTTGGCATGCCAAGGCTGAACACGCTGAAGAAGAGATCTGGGAGCCCATACGGGACTTTGTTTCACAAAAAAAACTTGATTATTGTCTCCAAAATTTCAACCACCCAAATATATATATATATATATATATATATATATATATATATATATGTATAGGTTCAAATGAAAATGGGGCTTAAGATGAAAATCCTTCTTAGAGTGAAAATAGTCTAATTTGGATGTAAATGGGCCTAATTTAAAGGTAAATGAGCCTAATTAAATGAGTAATAAATAAATGGGCCTAAATTTGGTGTAAATGGGCCTAATTTTATGAGTAAATGGAAAAATGGTTAAATGACCCTAATTATGGGGTAAATTTCACACGCCCCCCAACCTTTCCATTCATACGAATATTGACCTTATTTCAATTATGAAAATTACATATTTTAGCCCGTAATTTTTATTTGAAATAATATTGTTCGGTGCAACTATAATATTAAAAAAATACAACAAGAATGTTACATTACAGTTTTTGTCTTTATTTTTAAAAGGGAAAAAGATAAGATTACAAAATATAAAGTGAACAAATAATACAATAAATGTTACTCCCTCCGTTTCAAAATAAATGTCTTTTTACTATTCCGCACGTATTTTAATGATGTAAAAACTCTATAAAATATACTTTTTTAATCAATTTTTTTTAATAAATTCATACATATCACTAATAAGTATGGAATTATTAAAAAAAATTCATTAAAAAAATAATATTTTATAGAGTTTTTACTTCCTTAAAATGCGTGCACTAAAAGACAAACGACACTTATTATGAAACGGAGGGAGTATTATTAATAAATGTGCATTTTCATAATGTGTCATACCAAAAATTTTCTTTATGGACCGCTATTTTATGACAGTTTTGTACTTTAATGCGACATGTGCCATTAAAAGCCTATTAGCTCAAAAAATGGTATAGCGATGTGCCCATGCACAAAGGTTCGAGTTCAAAATCCCGCATAAGCTATTTATGGTTGCTTTTTTTGTGTTCCCGTTCATGAATAAGATTATAAAGTGCAATAATAAAATGATAATGTGCACAAATAAGATGATATAATGCAGATATAACATTATATTGTGCAAATATAACTTTAAGTTGTACAAATATAACACCGTGTTTTGCAAATGTAACATTATATTGTGCATATCTAATAATATAATGTTACGTTGTGCACATATAATATTATGTTGTGTGAATATAACATTATAGTGTGCAAATATAACTTTAAGGTTTGCAAATATAACACTATGTTTTGCAAATGTAACATTATGTTGTGCATATCTAATAATATAATGTTACGTTGTGCACATATAATATAATGTTGTGCGAATATAACATTATATTGTGCAAAATATAACTTTAAGTTGTGCAAATATAACACTATGTTTTGCAAATGTAACATTATGTTGTGCATATCTAATAATACAATTGTGCAAAAGTAAGATAGGATTGTGCAAAAGTAGGATACAATTGTGCATAACTAAGATTATAATGTGCATGATTAACAATTTGCGATTGTTGCGCTCTTGTCTATTATGTAACCTATGTGGGATTTGAACCCACATCTTTGTGCAAACGCACATTGCTCTACCAATTGAGCTAATACGCTAAATTATGATTTTCATGCTAAAATAGAAGAACATAATCGACCTAAAACATATCGCAACAAAATTCTAAAATCCAATTAGCTCATGATTCACAACCAATTTGGCAATGCTATGAACATGATATTAGCTCCAAATCAACCCAACATCACAACCATATCATCAATTTCAATCAATTTGGATTTTGGCAAAAAAAACCCAAAATTCTAAAATATTTCGCAATAAAATTCTAAAATCCAATTAGATCATGATCCATAAACAATTTGACAATGATATGAACATAAAATTAGCTCCAAATCAACCCAACAACACAACCATATCATCAATTTCAGTCAATTTTGCTTTTGGCAAAAAGCCCCAAATTCTAAAACATATCGTAATATAAAATTCTAAAATTCAATTAGCTCATGATCCATAAACAATTTGACAATGATATGAACATGAAATTAGCTCCAAATCAACCCAACAACACAACCATATCATCAATTTCAATCGATTTGGCTTTTGGCAAAAAGCCCCAAATTCCGCTCTAAATCAAACCCTAGATTTTCAATCTCAAGCTAAATCAAGCTATGTGCCATTTACAACCACTATCAGAGCATCAGACAAATACAGGAACGAGATAGGGATAGAGAGAAGACAATACATACAGTGCAGTGTCTTTTGTGAGTTGTGTCAGTTTTGTTGAGCTTTCATCTTCTTCTTCCCGGGCTCTCTCGCATTTCCCCGCCCAAATCTCTCCCTCCCCGGCTCCCATAATCTCCATCCATTGCACAAATCTGAGGAGGTGCTTCAATTAAATCTTCTTCTTCTGTCAATTCAAGTTTTAGCGAGGAAGAAAAAAGGGAACTTTACAATCTTAAAGGGGTAAAAATGGCGGAAAATCTCCCCTATGCAACTTACTTCCCACTCCGGTGGGAGAGCACCGGTGAAAAGTGGTGGTACGCGTCGCCGATCGACTGCGCCGCCGCCAACGGACACTACGACCTCGTCCGGGAGGTAATCCGACTCGACGCCAACCACCTCATCTCGCTCACCTCCCTCCGCCGCCTTGAGTCTGTCTGGGACGACAACGCCGCCAAGTCCCGTTCCGCCGTCGCCCGGAGGCTCCTCCAGTACTCCGAGATCTCCTCCGGCAAGAGAAGCCCTCTAATCAGCGCCGGATACGTGCCTGGCTTCTCTACACCGCCGCCTCCGCCGGCGACCTAGTATTCGTTAAAGACCTCCGACTTTGCAGATGAACGAATAGAGCGAAAAGCAATTAGGGATTAAAACGATGGCTGAGTTGTTAAATTGGGCCGATCGGTTTCTTATCTTTTTAAAAAAAAATTAGACCCATTTTCACTTTAAGCAAATTTTTCATCTTAAGCCTTTTTTTCACTTTAACCTCACCATATATATATATATATATATGATATTGAAAGCAAGAAGTTTACAACCTCCAGAGATGTTGTCTTTTATGAGCACGTCATCCCTTTCTTTTCTTCTCATACACCAATAACTCTTGATCATATTCCTTTGTATGTTGCCGCAAATCCTAACATAGATGCTATAGATGTTGAATTGGATCATCTTGATGAATTTCTAGTCCTTCAACCTTCTCCAATTGGTGAAGCTCCTCTTCCTTCTCCTACTTCTTTAAGGAGATCCTCTCGAAGGACTTAGCCTTTTGCTCATTTACATGAGTTTGTTTGCTCTTCTGCAACTTCTTATCATACTCAGTGTTCTTTGTTGGATAATCTTACTCCTGCTCATCTCATTGTGTATCCATTAAGACTTTCTCTTGTCATAGTCAACAATTAGCCTTGTCTGTTAAATCATCAAGAGCATGTCTATTTTCATGACGCAGTCAAGCATGTTGAGAGGAGAGATGTTATGGAGCTTGAGTTTGTTGCTTTAGAAGCAAACAACACTTGGGATGTTGTTTCACTTCCAACTGGCATGAATCCTATAGCTAGTAAATGGTTGTACAAAATCAAGTATAAGGATGATGGAGGAATTGAAAGATTTAAAGCAAGACTTGTTATCAAAGGCAATACTCAGAAGGAAGGTATGTATTACACTGAAAATTTTATCCACAATTGTTAAAATGACAACAATTCGAAGCTTAATTGTTGTAGTTGCAAAGAAGGGTTGGACTATGAGTCAATTAGATGTTAATAATGCCTTCTTACATGGTAATTTGTATGAGGATGTTTACATGAAGATTCCTCAAGGGTATTCACCATATCAATCTTGCCAAGGTGTTCCTGTATGCAAGTTGACTAAGTCCTTGTATGGCCTTAAACAAGCTTCCCGATAATGGCATTCTAAATGCTCTACCTTTTTGCAAGACAACGACTATCATTCTTCTAAGAATGATTATTCTTTGTTTGTTAAACACACTTCTGAGACCAAACTGGATCTTCTTGTTGTATATGTTGATGATGTATTGTTAATTGGGAATGACATTGTTGAGATCTCTCTTCTATTAAACAACACCTTGATTCCAATTTTAAAATCAAGGACTTGGGTTAATTGAGTTACTTCCTTGGCATGGAAATCCTGTACACATCTTCTGTAGTTGTTTTTTCTCAAAGAAAATTTGCCCTGGATTTGCTAAAGGAAGCCAATGTTTATATAACTAAAGTTGTTCAATCTCCTCTTGAGCTCAATTTAAAGCTATTCCCGGATCAAGGTAAAAAAATTTCATGATCCCTTATGGTACAGACGGATGGTTGGAAAGTTAAACTTTCTCACCGACACTCGACCTGACTTAGCCTTTGCAGTTCAGTTCTTTAGTCAGTACATGAAATCTCCTCGTGTGCCTCACTACAATGCTTTGATGCACACCCTCAAAAATCTATCTACCAATCCAGCTCATAGCCTCATGTTCTCTACAAATTCTGATTACACATTGAAGGCTCATTATGATTACGATTGGGGAGCTTGTTCGTCTACTTGATGATCTGTAAGTGGATATTTTGTTTTGCTTGGTGGAAGTCCCATCAGTTGCAAATCTAAAAAGCAACACACAATGACTTTATCATCAGTTGGGGCTGAATACAGATCGATGAGAAGGGATGCTGCTGAGTTAACCTGGTTGTCCAAGCTCTTACATGAGCTCATTGTACCTTCAGTTACTCTTATCCCCTTACGTTGTGACAACCAAGTGGCGATTTACATTGCGAAAAATCCTGTTTGTCATGAGCGCACTAAACATAGAGAGCTTGATTGTCATTTTTGTGCATGAAACGTTCAATGATGGTCTAATTTCCTTACAATTCACTTCTTCTTCAACCCAATTGGCAGACATCTTCATTAAACCTCTCACAAGTACACATCATCAGCAGACTCTCTCCAAGATGAGTTTGTGTTCACACCCTCTAACTTGCGGGCGGGGGCGGGGGGTATTAGAGGGTCAGATGGCCAAGTTGGTCACATCGGACACAGAAGGGATCACCTTGCCTGCTCGGTAAGAGATGAAGTCGAGTTGAAGGGCTCATTTCGAGTTAAATAGAGTGTTGAAACGAATTCGTTTTTGAATTATAGCATAATTCGTTTGTTAAGTGTTAATATAAATAAGACATTTGATCATTAAGTTGTAACTGATTTTGGACACAAGATTGTTCAGTGTCAAGGGAGAAAACCCTACGAGGCTCCCAATTTTCATTCAACTTTTTCATTGTGTTCTTCATTCTCCTTTTCAAAATTCAGCTGATCTTCTGATTCTCGTGCATCTGAGACTCGAATTTTGTTCAAGTTTTACAGAAAGTAACTAGGAAAAAACAAGACAAGATCTACACGAGAACAAGTTTTGGATCTAGTTTCAAAGCTTCGTCGGTTACTGTAATCAAGACGAGTGATCATGTGCCACAATATTAGATTCCCTGAAAATATGACGAACAGTAACATTAAAAAATTGGAAGCTCTAATTGTTTATTGGTTTTCAAATGTCAATTCATACTCCCTCCATCTCAAAATAGTTTTTCAAAAGTTAAAAAAATATGTCTGAAATAGTTGTTGTTTTACTTTTGACACTTTTTAAACAACGATAAAAACTAACAAATTAATGATTTTATTAATTTACAAAAATAATTCCATATCTAATACAATTATCAATGAAAGTATTAAAAAAAATATTTAAAAATTTGATATTTTATAGAGTTTTTAGTTTCATAAAAAAATGTGTCAAAAAAGTTAAACAACAAATTTTGTGAGACGGATGGAGTAATTGTTTCCATTTTTTAAAATTTTATTTTACCAAATGACGTTTCCATTTCTCATACGTACGGAGTATTAGCTTTCGAATAGGGTCTCCTTATATACACCGCAAATCCGCAGTTTAGCGCTGCTAATAAAACGTCGGATATAACGTTGCAGCAACGTTGGATGTGACGTTGCTACAACGTCGGATCCGACGTTGTGATGTGCCATACACGACATTGTGAATTAGAGGACGATGGGGCGGGTCGGGCACTTTACAACGTCGACTGGGATGTTGTAAAGTGGGCCTGGTCGGGCCACATAGCAACGTTGGAACTGACGTTGTAATAACGTCGGATTTGACGTTGTGATATGGAAATTAGGGTTAGAACTCCCATAACAACGTCCAATCGGACATTGTTAATTAAGCCATCTATAAATACCGCAAAACTTGTTCCCCGAGGCACGTCACTTTACATACACTAAACACACATCATGGCATCAAGCCCAAATAGCTTTGTTAAAGATGGCATGTTTAGGGATGGGACCTGTTTCATTGTTGAAGTGGGGAGACACCGTCGTCCGCCTCAACATGATGCTTGCAACTGCAAGCACAAGAACTATAAACATTTATTTTGATGCAATCTATTTTCTGTGCAGGGTCGTCGGATCCTCGAGAGGTCAACACAGTTTTAGTACAGGTGTAAAGAGTGTGACGACGACCCTGCGTCGTACTACATGTAGATCACTCAGCAGATAAAGGATATGCTGATCGTTTTGTACAAGGACGTGTCTCCCGCGCGTTGTCGCATAATAGCACAATATGCAATTGATATAGTATCGCGCCGTTCCCAAGATGAGATGACGACATATGCATTCCAGTAGGTGCAGATTCAGATATACCCAAACATTACTGAAGAGTCCGTCGGCAGCTGTTCCGTTTAATACAACAACTCTTGCTGAAATTTTAAGTTAAAAAATGTTTGTAATTTTCGATTTGGCGCCAACTAATGTTCGTTTTTTTTGAATGATTGTTTTTTTTTATGGTTTCTACGTCTTGATAACAACAAACATTTAACTCTCAACTCTTAACTTCATAGACAAGAAAATAAACAAATACAACACGGATAATAACAACTTTTATTAGCAACGTGCAAGGATGACTTGCAATGTAATAGGGAAACGATAATTGAACATCGTCGCATGACTCCTAAACATGGTGTAGGGGATGACCTTCCTGAACCTGCAATGCTCTAAATCTATCAAATTGGTCTTGTAAGCGATATCCCATCTGTTGATGCTTGGGTGATGGTATGTCATCACTACAAAAAAAAATTGCTTTAGCTACCCTAGCTAGAAACGGCAACCATTGACCGTGACAAATGGTGGGCTTTTGCGACCGGCTTTGCTACGGCATTGGTCCTGTTGTAGAAATAATTGCATTAGCGACCACTCTTAGCAACGGAACGGATTTAGGGTCACAAATAGTATGTCTTTTATTTTTGGAATTTTTTAATTAGAAGAAAAACCCCTCCCAACCCTTTCATCTCTCGTTCTTTTTCATGACCGCCGCCCTGCTCTCTACTTTCTCTTCTATAGTTGCGCAACCTCCACCTCTTCCATCTTTGCTCAAGATGCCAACCCTCAACTTTCGTTCCCCTCCTTCGATGGCGGCCACTCAAAATGCTAGCTTAGTCCCTCACTTCCCCCACACCGCTTTCGTCGTCATTAGCCTTCACTGAAACCCTAACCACTTCACTTCTTTGCTCACAGGTGAAGCCACACAGGATATCCATCTCTGCTCCTTTCTGAACGCCGAGCCGCCTCTCCGTCCTATTGATTCTACACCTTCCTCCTCTTTACACTAACACAAACGACCCCAAAGCCCTAATCCTAATTTCTCTTTCCACTTCTTTGGTCCGCTGTTCGCAGATCTACTCATCCTCACTTCTAGGAAAGAGGTTCTCTCTCCATTGGTCTTCCTCTATGTTTATTTGTCTTATTTTTATGTTTTATCGACTCCTATGATTTCTAGATCTATGAAAAATGTTTGTTTGTTTGGATTTAGGTGTTTATTTCTATATACTTATCGGATAGCCAACCGCCAATTGCAAAAAGAAAAGCATAAGACAATAATAGAATATGACAGAAGAAGATACGTATAAATTGCTGTCAGAGATTTGTGTAACCTTGATTTGAATTGCAGAACACATAAAAGTCATACTTAAGAGAAAAGAGGAATGAAATGTTTTAGTTGACTTATTAGCAGTAACTATTTTCATGCTCCAGAAATTATATTCTTAGCTAATTTTATTTATAGAAATTATGTTCTTGGTGCTTGATTAGTTATTACTACAATTGTTATTACAACAGTGCTTGATTGGTTGATGAAATGAAGATCAAAGACCCCAAAACACAGGAAATGAGGTGATTTACTCCTTCCCCTACACCTCTTTTATCTTCATCATTGTCTCCACCATGGAGGCATATCATTGCTCATGAACTTCTTTTACTAGGGTATTCAACAAATATATCCTCTTTTATGATACATGTGTTAAACACTAAGCAATAAAACATGTATAATATCAATTTAGTGGTCCTAATAATTAGTTCAATATATATATTTTATGTATACGAATGTACCTTTCATTGAATTCATGACATGTTATTCCATATTGAATTCTGGCTTCTCATCATTTCTTTTATGGTCTTTTCTTGCAACAAAAAATCTTATTTTTAAGGACATGAAGTCAACCACTTTGCACGAATAAGGGCTTGTTGACCTAAGGGACTTCAGTGAAGGAAATCGAGTGAAGTATAAAAACTTTATTAAGAGAATGTTTTCTATTTTATTTGAGATGAGAATCTTATTTGGTTCTACTTTAATGCTTGTCTTGTTATCCTAATACTAATCGTGGATTATTCTTTTTTTTTTTTGTTGAATTCAATTATTTTTATCATTAGAACTTAGAAGATGTTGTTGATATTATTTTTTATGTTATGATTTTTTTTAGCTTCATTGTATCAAACGTTTTAGGGTTTTACGGTGCTGTTCGGTTTGGAAATCAAAGCTTGATAGTTTATTTGTCTATTCCAATCATTTCCGTTTGAAAATGAGTGTGAACATATGTTGTCTTATTATTCATATATTTCATTGTAGAAATCTATTTCATTGTTTTGTTAATTGATGACCATTTCCTCCTTGTGCTAATGTTTCTCTAATCGGAGCACAAGTTGGAACAAGTAGGGTGCTTGACTGTTGGATTTTCGCTCTCGGGCTTATTCGCAGTGTCCTCACTTCTATTTAAGTATGCACTTTATGCTGGTGGGATGTTGGGTCTGGTTTGTTGGGAGCAGCTTTGCATGTTGTGTGTTCCACTGATTTTGGTGCTTCTTAAAATGGATAGACTAACTTTTTCTTATAATTAGTTTTTTAATTTTTCAACCTAGATTATTCATGTGGCAAAGGGCCTTAATTAAAATAATTTTTTGTTACATACAACTATGCAGAAAACTTCAATCAAAAGGCTAATTCAGTGTCTCAACTATAATTCTAATATGTTGCACTCCTCAAGCACTTAGCTAGGCGCCAAGTACATCACTAGAATAGACCTTTTCCATTTACTTCTCAATTTGAGTTTCCAAAATTAGTCTTGACTGCCTTTCTCATGGCTTCTTTCCTTAATCTTACTCGTAGCTAAATTACGTGTGATATGTAGCTATTATTTAAAAATTATTTTATGTTTGCATTTCTATCTGTGCAGAATGCAGGTAGAAGTTAGTAAATACACAGAGGGGATAAATGATAAGGCATTATGTCCTAATGGTCGCCTAAATCATTGATTTGTTATGATGGTAAGATGGATCCAACAGCTCGTCAAAGTTGATCTGTTATAATGGTCGCCTAAGTCATTGATCTGTTATGTTGCTATTATTTAAAAAATTTAAGACTTTGCTAAGATTGTTCCAATAGATCAAAGTTGTAAGATTAATGATCCTGATCCAACAGCTCGTCAAAAAGAGAAGGCTTTAATATCCATTGAAGAGGTTCTCTACTTCCATTATTTCTCCAAGAAATTATAAGTTGACACAAAACATCTAAAATAAGGTTACGAAGGATGACGAGGAAACCATCATACGCCTTGATTGTGAATGTATACTTTTCTTAGGTAGCAAAATGTGATATTTGTATACTGAGAATGTCCAGCTTGTATTCACTAGAGGTATTTTTACATATTCTCTACTTGAATTTCAAGCTTTATGTGCTGAAAGACAATGTGATATTGGGATACTGAGAATTTGCATTTGACTGCAGATTTCTTCAAGAACCAGAAACGAATCAGGGTACTGTCTAGAAGATCAGAGATGCAAGTAGGGAACAAAGGAGATCAAGGTTCAGTTAATTAATTACACAGAGTGGTAATGGCAGCTTTAATGAAAGTGATTAGGAAGTATTTTTATCCATAAAAAGTCTCTTTTTCCCCATGGAGGCTCCATTGAGTTATTCTTATCATGTCAAATTTACAGGAAAGAAATTCTAGAGCTTATTTCACTTGCAGCCCATGCGGGACCAGAAGGTAGTCACACATATCTTTCTGACATTCTAAATCAAGTTCTAGATTAAAAGAAGCTTCTTCTGCTTCCTTATATATTTGTCTATGAATTTAGTCACTTCAAATAATTATTGCAAAAATTTTCTTCTATATATGTCTATGAATTTTGTTACACATCTGGCTTCTTTTCTTTATTTTCTAATAGGTCGAGTTTGGTAGGAATTTGTGTATTTGTATCATCCCCATGACATTTTATGAGAACTTCCCTTCTTTATACACTTCTCAGTATTTTCCCTTCTTTATAGGTAATGCATGTAACAACTTTTTCATATTGTAGGGTGAATTGCAATACTTCATCGATGTACAACTTGATGGAAGTGATCATGTAGAACCGCCTCTCTGAAGCAACAGAGCAACAAAGTGCTAAGTTGGTAAGACTATGATCTCTCTTTAAAAAATTATACAGTGCCTACATTATGTATTTCTCTTATGGTAAACATCAATTTAGGAGAAATGTGATCACTATGCACCAAAACAAATTATATTCTGAAATATATACGATGTTTGGGTTCATATTGGCTGAATCTTGGCTAGGAGCCTAGGATTTTTTTTTATTTGTAACAAAACTAGGATCAAATGAGCGAATATATTGGATAAACATCTTGTTTGTGCATTCAAGATAAAAAAAAAACTCATGGATTCATGAGCTATTCTACTTGAGAGATCGTTGATGGCTTGTTGTATTGTACGAAACATTAGAAGATTTTAATCCTATTAGCTCAAATGGAAGAGCGATGTGTTCATTCACAAAGATGCAGGTTCAAATCCCGCATAGGCTAATATCATAAATTTGTTTCTCATTTGTATATATATTTTTTAATTTTGACGAAGTCATTAGCAACGGCATTTCCTCCTGCCGCAAAAAAGACCATTTTGCAGGGCAAATACCTTGTGACGGCGTACTGCCGTCGCTAAAGAGCATTTGCTACCCTAGGGCTAGCTACCCCCAATTTCTCGTCGCATAGCCGTCGCTATTGTGTTTTTGCCACGGCAAACTTACTTTTTGCGACGGTTTTAAGCCGTTTCTAATTCAATTTTTTTTTGTAGTGCATCCATTCATGCGTCGGAGGAGGTAAAGGAGCGTTGGGATGTAACCATATCTATAATAAGTATAGTCGAATGTTAAGTTTGGTAATTTATGGATGAAATGCAGTTGAAGCGAGAGTAACACATATCATACTCACCGCTGCGAAATGATCTTTGTTCCCGATGCAGCCATGCAGGCCATGCCTAGTATGGCCTCGTGAGGGGCGTCATTTGGTTGTTCGGTGTACATAGGGAGACATGTAAATGCCATGTGCCAAGATAAGATGACAAGGGGCACCTGGTAGACGGTTGCGAACACAAGACCCATGATCGGTAGCTCGATCCAGTATCTTCGGTCACCTCTCACCTGGTAGACGCTGGGGTGCCAGGCCACAACATCGAATCCGACGTTGTAACGACGTTAAATCCGATGTTGTTACAACATCGGATTCCTTTTCCGTTAGGCAAATACACCAACACATACAACGTCGGATCCGACGTTGTGTTGTGGCAACGTGAAATCTAACATTGCTAGAACGTTAGATCCAACGAAATATTTGCGGTGTATATAGGGAATGCGTTTTGAATATTAAATTTAGGTTGTCTTACCTTAAATAATCGAAAGGGGATAAACATAATTTGTATTTAACGGATCTTATTATGTCTTAAAGATATATAAATTGTTAAAAACCATTTTTAAATATTAAATTATTAATGGATTTTAAAATTTATGTTCGAAAGATATAGATTAATATGCGGAGTTGGGAAATTTTGATTTTTTTTTCAAAATATTCACTAAAAAATAATCAATGAACAAAATATTCAAACTTTGAAAATATTTACAAAAATATTCATATTTTGCGGATTTGTCAGAAAAACACGGTTTCATACCGCGTTTTATTCATAAGGTGAAAAACTTGAAATTATAGAAAAATGTGACTAAAAAAATACAAAAGAAACGCAGTTTCAAACCTCGTTTCTATTGTTAATTTTATTTGAGAATAAATTGTGTAATTTTGTGTTATTTTTTACACTAGAGCCATGGGTCCAACCTGCGTCTCTTGTTTTTTTTTTTTAAAAATGAAAATTGAAAGAGGAGGCCAGAAGCCTTGTCTTCTTCTTCGTTTGAGATGGGCTTCAATCGGAATCGGCGACCCTTCCTCTTCGATCTGGGATGGGTTTCGATATGGACGATGCCAAGGCAGAGATCGTGGCTGAGCGGGCAAGAGAGGAGATGGAGGTGCTCGGGAAGATTTACCGGTTGCCGACCTCGAAGTTTCCGCCGATGATGAGAGCCCAACCCTTACTCTTTGATTTGGGCGGTACCAAGGCAGAGGGAGTGGTCGGTTAAGAACTTGCATGAGCCCCATGGTGAATGCCCTATCGAACTTCAGGCTAGGGTTTTGAAATTGGATTTGGATATGAGAAGGGCGTGGTCATAGGTATCGGGGCTTGAGCTCGTGGTGGTCGCAAGTGTTGGGATCCTAGTAAACTCCGAGATCGCGGTGGTCGCAGGTGTCGCAGTGCTAGTGGAGTCCACGAGGACGAGCTCATTCGGCCTCCCAGTCCTCTCGGACCTCCCCTCTCCTCCTTCCCATCAAACTCCGACCTTTTGACTTCTGTTTCAATTTTTTATAAAAAAAAAACTAAAGACGCGGTTTGAACCCATGTCTCTAGTGTAAAAAATAATACAAATTTATATAAATTATTGTCAAATAAAATTAAGAATAGAAACGCGGTTTGAAACCGCGTTGCTTTTGTATTTTTTTTTTGTCACGTTTTTCTCCAATTTCCAATATTTTACCTTGTGAATAAAACTCGGTCTTATATCACATTTTTCTGTCATTCCTGCAAATAAAGAATATTTTTCTAAATATTTTAAAAGTTTAAATATTTTGTTAATTAATTATTTTTTAGTGAATATTTAAAAAAAATTCGGAAATTTCAATATATGATTTAGAAAATTTGTAAAAAAAAATTTGGTTCAACTATTTTAATTATACTCCATAAGAAGTCGGTAGTAGCTTTTAAGATTTTTTATGACGAGAAAATTCACAAGTTGGTGGCATATTCCAACACGTTACCCAGTCAGTAAGAGTCATGCATAAGGTAAAAAGACTTGCATCAACCGGTTCAACCCACTGGTAAGAAGTAAGATAAACCTTAGATTTTAAACCCAAGGAAATGGGCGGAAATATAAATCGAATCGAGACCTCCTCATCCCTTTGCTCCACACCAATTACCAAGATTTTAAGATTTTCTTTCTTAATTAAGAACGTAGTATTTTTTTAACCTATGATGTACTGAGTAGATTAAACAAAGAGAAAATTTGTGTCCAAGGCACAAATTTTCGCTCTGATTAGTGGAGTGTCCTACCTTTCAAAATAATTGGCGAAGTGTCCATTATCCTAACTTACCAAACAACTTGTCAGCACTGCCCGCCCTAACTCCCCCAACCTGTTGCTTTCGGACTAGGCCCCGAAAAATCCATCTCTGATGGTGATTGGAGACGACAAGAAGGGCGGGACTAGCGGCATCGCACCACCATCTCCCCTTTCCTCCTCCTGGCTCTGAACTTGTGCACCATCAACAACGACGCTCTGCTCTCTCGCGTTTGGTCGAAGCTCGAAACGGACGAGAAGCCTAGGTCCTACTTTTTCACCGTCTCCATCGTGCACGCAACATTCGGAATAACCTTGTTGTAAGTTATTCTATATATCCCTTACTTTTTCACTTCTGTAGCCCGCTTATCATTAGGTGAATGCTTTACCAAATTAGAAGAGCTTCCTTACTGCCAGATTCTATTTGATGTGTTGACTACGTTAATCCTTGGTTTGAATTTTGATGCTTTTTATACCAATTGAGAATTCTATGGTTAATTCTTGGTTTGAATTTTGAGCTTTTGTGGATTGGAAATTGAGATTGAGATGGAGAAATACATGCCTCTAGGTGTTCGATAAAATGTCTAGGAGATAAAATGGCTAGGAGATTGAGATGGGGAAGTACTGCATGGGATTCATTGGCCAGACCAACCTTCAAATTTGGTAGTTTTGGCTGCTGACATGTCTCAAGCAATCATAAGAGTAATTGAAAGTGGAAAATTGGGAAATGTGGAAAACGATTTGCTCTCCCATTTCAACTACAGTAGTGCAGATACCACAAATGACTACACTTCGGGCTTAGGCTTTAGGCCATTTTCTGGCCTATTTTATATCTCAGGTGGCATAGCTACTACAATACTTTTAATGACAGTCATTCCTCGAACGAAAAGGATGCTTAGTTTCATGACAGAACTTCTTTTCAGGAAGAGGTTCTGGAATGAAACATGTCTAGAAAGTGAACCTTCTGAAGGCTCAATCAAAGTTCCACGCCTTAAGGTTGAGATTGCATATTTAACCGATGCTTTATTTTCACTTTGCTTTCATTTTCTTTTGGTTATTCTTGCTTTACTTTGCTAAATTGAATGAACTTTTATCTATTAGGGATTGCTCATAAGTATTTGATATCTAAATGGATGGATGGATTCCAAAATTTGTGAATTTGGAGGTTGATTACTTGATTGTTTGAATTTTCATGATTCATGAGAATGTTGCAATTTATGCCTTATTACAATTCTATACTGAATTTGAATTGGTTTTTGCCCTTTCTATAGTTTAGTGGTGAAGCCTCCAATTTGATCTCAATCTAACCAAAATGCACAGCATTGTCATTCAAATGAACTTTTGAACTTATTATCAGGTTGTCTCCTTCATGGAAGCTTTCTTGTTTATGTATATTGAATAGGTTAATAGAGATTCTGCATCTAGTGAAATGACTAATGTGTCAGCAGCTCAAGTGCTTGCAAACAGAAGTGATGATGCAACAACT
This sequence comes from Persicaria tinctoria, assembly GCA_037127255.1. Taxonomy (NCBI): domain Eukaryota; kingdom Viridiplantae; phylum Streptophyta; class Magnoliopsida; order Caryophyllales; family Polygonaceae; genus Persicaria; species Persicaria tinctoria. The sequence goes on along the minus strand of JBANSL010000019.1, from coordinate 35,991,732 downwards.
ATAATTTATTTCTATTATAGATTGATTCATTTTTTTTTAACTACATGTGTTGTTCTAGTATGGGTTATATCTTAAAAAGTTCTAGTCCAGAACCTTTGCTCATTTATTTAACCTACAAAGTTCTAGCTTTATTCTTTTTTTTTTGGTAGTTTTGTAATGAAGTTAATCTATTTTTTTTTGGTAGTTTTTATGTCGATGATGCTTTAACTTATTGGTGTTGGCTTGTCCTCTCTAAATGATGCAAAAACAGAAATTGTTCATATTTAAGACATGCATCTGGCTTCATGTCAGTAGTGTACACACTCACAATTTCATGTCAATTTCATGTCAGCGGTGTATGTATATCCCTATGAAATATAAGGTGCTTGAATAATACTCCAAAGTGCATAGGTAAGAATATAAAAGGGCATGAATAATAGTCATTTCAGTGCTTCTAGTGCTTGGGCTTCCGGTGCTTTTACTGATTTAGTTCTGACCTATGGAAGGAATCGATCTGTGATAATAGAATTGGAATGCTGACATGGTTTAGTGTATGTGCTGACATGGTTAAATACTCCAGTAGCTTGTATGTATAAGTTCTCTGTTATTTGTCAATGAAAAACTGAATTGAGGAATATAGAGCTTGCAATTCAAGTAGATGTACCGAATCCAGAGGCAAATCCTAGGCCATAGGGTATACTGACACGATCTTCCTTTTAGTGAATTAAACATTGTATTAGCTAACTAATTCAATTCTGAAACTTTTTTTTGCTGCTATAAACTATTTTTTTGGTGCTTTTTCTTACTCTTATCCTTTTGAATCCCGGCTTGGATGTCACATTTGAACCTAATTCAATTCTGCACACTTTTTATTCTGTATTTATTCTTGATGCTTGCTTCATTAGATGAATCATAGAATTGGAGAATTAAAAAAACATTAGATAAATTAGAGAATTGGAGAATAGTAGAGAAAAATTGAAATGGATATGGTCTATTCTTGATGCTTGCTTAGTGTGCTGGCATTAGATAAATCACATTTCCAGTGTTTCCTCCTTTTCAAATTCATTCTCAATATACTCGACCTGCTCTTTCGCATCATCAATGGATAATATTAGTGTTGCTGATGTGCCCCTTGTTTTTTAATATGCAAGATTACATGTTTGCTCATTGTCTATATAGCAACTGGGACAATACTCTTTGATGTCAGCATGTTTCTCCAGGTTCGCCGTGTGTGTTGTGTTTGTGTTTCACCGGGTCGTCAATTAGAGGCTGGTGCTTGTTGGCACTCTTAATACCATTGCTTTGTTAAACCCTATTGCAAGTGGTTTACATTGGGCAGCACTTGGTTTGTGAGGAATCCATGGCTGGTGGAAATGGGAAGCTGATTCGAGTTAGAGATTCAGTTGATATCATTCATAAGTACACTTCTACTGTCCAGGCACCGACTTGAGTATCTCCTCATCGTGTATGTGTTCAACATTAGTTTTACTAGGTGTCTTATTGTTCCGGTTCATGATGATGACGAAGAGTGGGGAGTTTTGGTTCATGACGATGACGACAAGCTCTATGAGCTCCTCGTGTTATCAATTGCATTGAAAGAGCACACATGGGTATCTATTCTTAGCAAGAGAGACCAATTCAGGTAAACTGGGTGTCTTAATGTTCGAGCTCTAGCATCGGATGGCTTCTTGTGCACTCATCGTGTGGATTGACAAGGTTTACGATTTGGCAGGGCTCTCTTTGATAACTTCAACCCAGCATCTATTGCAAAATTCTGAGGAAAAACTGTTGTTGCTGTGTGTAGATGGGAATACACTGCTGTCTGAGCCGAAACTCCGCGCTATAATAGAATTTGTGTACTGAACAGGGGCTTAGACTAAAGGAATGTGCTTGGTAAAATTCTGAATCAATAAAACTTTCTTCCTAGTACAACATCAACTGTGAATCCAAGTTTGGTTTACATTGTTCAAATTCTATCGTTTGCAGCTTTGTTATTTAGATTTTTGTATGGAAAATGCCAAATCCAACAGCTTATTTTGCAAAAAGGGATTTGATTGTGCCTACTAATTTAGCATTGTTTGACGTATGTTCCTAATGGCAATTGGAGTATATCATACTTTTACATTTTTATATTTGCATAATATAATCATACATTTGCACAACATCAATTCGTATTTTCACAACTTATATTTATTTACTAAAAATTAAAATCTAAGTATTAGATATCAATAATATTATATTTTCTCAACGTGAATTAATTTATGCATATTTTAATCTTATATTTGCATATCATCAATTTATAATTGCATATTATACTTTTACATTTGCACAACATCAATTTATATTTGCATATTATAATCATACATTTTCAAAGCATCAATTTGTATTTTCCCAACTTATTTTTATTTACTAAAAATTAAAATCTAAGTATTATATATCAATAATCTTATATATGTACAACGTGAATTAATTTACGCATATTTTAATCTTATATTTGCATATCATCAATTTATAATTGCATATCATACTATTACATTTGAACAACATCAATTTATATTTGCATATTTTAATCATACATTTGCACAACATCAATTTGTATTTTCCCAACTTATTTTTATTTATTAAAAATTAAAATCTAAGTATTAGATATCAATAATCTTATATTTGCACAACGTGAATTAATATATGCATATTTTAATCTTATATTTGCATATCATCAATTTATATTTGCATATCATACTTTTACAATTTGCAAAACATCAATTTATAAGATGCAAGAAATATTGATGTAAGATGAAAGAAAATACTGATGATACAACAAAATATAAAAATTGTTCAAATTAAAATACAAAAGTCTTGTCATAGGGTTATATTGTTTATCGGAATGTTATTTTATAATATAATTAAAAGCCTTTTAGCTCAATGGTATAGTGATGGGCTTATGCGGAAATACGTGGGTTCGAATCCCGCATAGGCTAAAGTTTATAATAATTCTAGTAATTTACAAAATTTTCTAATAAATGTTCAATAATAAAATATATTAGTGCAATTTAAATTATAAATGCATTACTAAATGTTCAATAATAAGATATTGATGTCGGCGTCAGCCGACATCTCCAATGTCAGCGTCAGCAGCTCCGATGTTGACGTCAACAACATCAACGTTAGTGTCAGCATCTCCGATGTCGGCCTCATCATCTCAGATGTCGGTGTCAACAATGTCAGCGTCAGTGCAAACACGAAAAAAAGAAGCGTTGACACGAAAAAAAAAAGCATCATCAACGTCGGCGTCAGCATCGTTGTCGGCGTCAGCCGACAACTATGATGCCAACGCCAGCATCTTTGATGTTGAGGTCAGCAACATCAACGTCAGTGTCAACATCTCCGATGTCGGCGTCAGCAGCGTCAGCATCTCGAATGTCGGCATTAGCAACGTCAGCGTCAGTATTAACACGAAAAAAAAAAAGTGTTGACACCAAAAAAAGCATCCCTAACATCGGCGTCAGCAGCGTCGGGAACATCGATGTCGGCGTCAGCCGACATCTCTGATGTCAGCATCAGCATCTCAGATGTCGGCGTCAGCAATGTCAGCATTAGTGCTAACACAAAAAAAAGCGTTGACATGAAAAAAAAGCATCTTCGACGTCGGCGTCAGCAGCGTCGGGAGCATCGATGTCGGCGTTAGCCGACATCTCTGATGTGAGCGTCAACATCTCCGATGTTGATGTCAACAACATCAATGTCAGTGTCAGCATCTTCGATGTCGGCGTCAGCAACGTCCACATCTCGGATGTCGGCATCAGCAATGTCAGCGTCAGTGTTTACACGAAAAAAGAAGCGTTGACACGAAAAACTGCATCTTTCACCTCGGCGTCAGCAGCGTCCGCTGCACATCTCCGATGTCAGCGTCAGCAGTGTCAGCATCTCCGATGTCAGCGTCATCATCTGTCATGTTGAAATCAGCAACATCAACGTCAGTTTCAGAATCTCCGATGTCAGCATCAGCATCTCTAATGTCGGCATCAGCAACATCAACGTTAGTGTCAACATCTCCGATGTCGGCGTCAGCAATGTCAGCATCTCGGATGTCGGCGTCAACAATGTCAGCGTCGGTGCTAACACGAAAAAAAGAAGCGTTGACATGAAAAAACCATCTTCGACATCGGCGTCAACAACGTCTGCAGCATCGATGTCGGCGTCAGCAGCATCAACATCTCCGATGTTGACGTCAGCAACATCAACATTAGTGTCAGCATCTCCGATGTCAACGTTAGTAGTGTCAGCAACGTTAGCATTAATGTCAGCATCTTCAATGTCGGCATCAGCAATGTCAACGTCAGTGCTAATAACACGGAAAAAAGTATCCTCGACGTCGGCGTCAGCATCTCCGATGTCAGTGTTAGCGGTGTCAGGAATGTCGGTGTCGGCAACATTAGCCACTCAAATGTTGGAGTCAGTGCTAACACGAAAAAAAGAAGCATTGCCACGAAAAAAAGCATGTTCGACATCGACGTTAGCAGCCTCGACAGCATCGATGTCAGCGTCAACCAACATCTCCGATGTCGGCGTCAGTAGCATCAACATCTCAAATGTTGGCGTCAGCAATGTCAGCGTCAGTGCTAACACGAAAAAAAGAAGCGTTAACACGAAAAAAAGCATCCCTAAGGTCGGCATCAGCAGCGTCGGTGGCATCGATGTAGTAGCCAGCCGACATCTCCGATGTCAGGGTCAGCATCTCCGATGTTGACGTTGGCAACGTCAACGTCAGTGTCAGCATCTCCGATGTCAACGTTAGTAGTGTCAGCAACGTTAGCATTAATGTCAGCATCTTCAATGTCGGCATCAGCAATGTCAACGTCAGTGCTAATAACACGGAAAAAAGTATCCTCGACGTCGGCGTCAGCATCTCTGATGTCAGTGTTAGCGGTGTCAGGAATGTCGGTGTCAGCAACATTAGCCACTCAAATGTTGGAGTCAGTGCTAACACCAAAAAAAGAAGCATTGCCATGAAAAAAAGCATGTTCGACATCGACGTTAGCAGCCTCGACAGCATCGATGTCAGCGTCAGCCAACATCTCCGATGTCGGCATCAGTAGCATCAACATCTCAAATGTTGGCGTCAGCAATGTCAGCGTCAGTGCTAACACGAAAAAAAGAAGCGTTAACACGAAAAAAAGCATCCCTAAGGTCGGCATCAGCAGCGTCGGTGGCATCGATGTAGTAGCCAGCCGACATCTCCGATGTCAGGGTCAGCATCTCCGATGTCGGTATCATCAATGTCAACATCAGTGCTTTTAACACGGAAAAAAAAAGCATTTTTGACGTCGACGTCAGCTGACATTAGCGTCAGCCAACATGAGCGTCAGCATCTCCGATGTCGGCGTCAGCGCTGACACGAAAAATGTTAGTGATGTTCGCAAGGTTCGTGGTGACAATGTCAGCAGTGTCAACCATGTCAATGTCAGCGGTGTCAGGAATGTCGGTGTCAGCAACATCGACGGTGACATTAATGCAATTTTAAAAGCCTCTTAGGTTAATCAATGGTAGAGCGATGTGCTTATGTGCAAATAAGATATATTAATGCAATTTTAAAATACAAATGCATGTGCATATTCTTTCCATAAGGTTGTTTAAGCTTGCATAACATAATATTATATTTGCATAACATAATATTATATTTGCATAAAAACGGGTTATATACTTATATTTGCATAACAGAAAATGCTGACATGTAATTTTAAAAAAAAAAAAAAAACTGGACAAGTGAGGGGGGGCCGGGGGCACTGAGGATGAGGGAGAGGGGGGATGAACACTCCACCAATTTTTACAAATTTCTGGATACTCCCCTAATTAGAGCAATGTTTTTGGATATTTTACATATTGCCCCAATTTTATATTGGTGTGCAAATATAAGTTTATGTTGTGCAAATATAATATTGTGTTATGCAAATATAATTTTATATTGTGCAAATATAAATTTATAAAATTGCACTTTTCAGTTTTGTATTTGAGTTATAAAATTACACTTTTCAGTTTTATATTTGCACTTTTTCAAACTAAAATTGCACATTAAGTTCTAAATTGCACATTCAAACTAAAATTGCAACCTTTTTTTCCGGGTTGGCAATTTTTGAAATTTTATATTGATATGCAAATATAAGTTTACGTTGTGCAAATATAATATTGTGTTGTGCAAATATAAGTTTATTTTGTGCAAATATAAATTTATAAAATTTTACTTTTCAGTTTTGTATTTGAGTGATAAAATTGCACCTTTTTTTTTCGTGTCGACACTTTTTGAAAATTTATATTGGTGTGCAAATATAATATTGTGTTGTCCAAATATAAGTTTATGTTGTGCAAATATAAGAGCGTCTAGATCGATTGTTGTTTAGGAGGTTGGTGGTTCGACTCCGCCTAGATCTATTTATTCAATTCAAAGTGTTATTCATGCAATTTATAATTTTTTATACATTTTCTGATCTTATTTATTCACTTTATATTTGATCAAAATGAGTAAACATTTACTGATATTAGTTAAGCACTTTATAATATTATTTTTGCACTTTATAGTATTATTCTTTGCACTTCTGTAATTTTTGCTAAAATCTGTAATATTTGTTGAAATATGAAATCTATAATCTAGATGTGTTCTTATTTATGCTAAAATAATTTCACGATTCTTGTTTAGCCCTTTTTTTTCCCCATTTTCTCAAGGATATTTTAATAGACATCAATCCACTGAATCCCAATAAGCTTTGGCAAATCAAACCAACAATTATGGCCCCTTGCAATTCTCTCATTATGTACCTAAACTTCTGCAATTGACAAAGGGTTTTTACATTAAAAAATCTGTAAGATAGCAATGCATGAAGAAACAGAAGTATACGGAATGACATGGAACAAAGTCAACAAATTAACAAATGCTTTGCTTCAAATTTTTAATTACTACAATAGTATGTACATGGATATAGATAAGCACATCTATGATAATAGGAAAGAGACAATATTAAATGGAACACCCACAGCCCACTCTAACACGGTTTGATAGAGGGTTTTACCTGCACACTTGAGCAAAGAACCAATCATTTCTGGTAAATGGTTTTACATGGATAAAGTGATGCACTAACTGGTAAAGGAAAATGCCAAAAGTAATACCCATCTAACTGGAAATGCTGGTAGCTTGTGCTATAATAGAGACCCCAAAGGATGCCTAAATAATGAAATAGATACGAAATGTTTTAGAAGGATATGTTCAAACTTCAAGTTCAGACATGCAATTTCACCTTTAACTTGCAAAGACAACAGAGAAGCCAAGGCATTTCACACTTTAAAATGAAATGCATGGTAAAGAAGATCCTTCTACACACAGTAACATCTTAGATCCTTCTACACACAGTAGCTTTAAAGTGAAATGGTTGTTGAAAGCGGAATCATCATAGCCATTCTGAATAAAAGCAAGGGTTTCAGGCTCATTCGTGTCAAAATAGTCTATCATTGTGCAGACATGCCACTTTGCAGCCAGGGAGGTGATTGCCTAGCCCTTGTGAGTGATCCTAGTTGCGCTACATAGTAGGATCATCAGACCCGTCACCAGAGTCATCGAGCAAAGCTGCATAACAGATAAAAAGAGCGTCTTGATCAAACTTAAGCAGTGAGCGCTGAATGTATAAGTCAATGTGGACTTAAATGACTGAAATCAAACGATAAATTTTTCATCAAGTATCATTTCAAATGTAAATTTACGGAAGTTGTGTTTCCATCATGGATCAAACCATTGACATTATATGGCGAGTCAATCTAAGCATAAGCAGTTGTTAAAAGGTGCAAGGAAAGAGGACATACGTCTAGTTCTCCGGCTTTAAAGATATTGACATTGGAGCTAGACTTGGTAGTTAGCATGAGCGAAATGAACTGACTTTTGGTAATCAATATCAGTGCGCACAAGATGAACAAACATTATCGATGGCCACCAACAATATCATCGCGCACAAGATGAACAAACGTTACTGATGGCTGATGATCTTCAGGTGCCTCCTGATCCTAATGTGCTTACTTATCATGTCGGCCACATCACAATCCGTTTGGAACACGTTGGCAAAGTCCTGCAATTGCAGGATGTGGAGGTAGTAGATCAACCGGAAGAGGATGCACACAAGGAAGAAGACTGTGGTCCGTTAGAGCCACAAGAGGAGCTCAAGTGTACACGCAACTAATATGTAAATTTTGAGTTCAAATTCTGATCCTAAGGTGCCTGAATAGCCACCAATACCTACAAGTCAACACAAGATATGAGCGAGCTTAAGCACTTCTCAAGTAATTGTTAGAAACTGAGCAAATGATTTTCCAGTAGCTTATTCTATGAACCTGGATATCACTCAATGTTGTATAATGAAGTGTGTAAACCTAATTCAATATCCTGATAAATTGAGGTTGAGAACAAACAACAATTTGTGGCACAAAGTCACCGTGTCAGCACCTCACCAGATCTCCCTGTCAGCACATCGCCAACACCACCAACGAACCCATAGCCTGCAAGTCCATCTCCAAAAATGGACTCTTAATATTACTAAATAGTGCAAAACTAATTAGCCAAATTATGACACATTATCACATACAGTTTTAAATTCACAGTCAAAACACAGTGCTGACAACAGAATCCATTTTCATGTACTGAAACCATGAAGTGATAAATTCAACTCATAGCCTTGCATATTCCTAACAAACAACATACAGTTTTAAACTTCGGATGGAAGGGTTCTAAAGTGCATATGGTGCTGATGAATTGAAAAATAACCCAAGAAATATATAATATAACCTTTCCAGTTTCCACATCACCAAAACTTTACAAGTAATCAAAGAATATGCTCATAGACTGGTCATACCATTTTTTGTTTCAGTTCATCGCTAAAGTGCTTATAGACTGCACTAGAACTACTCCTCTCCATATCAATGTGGAATATAACCTTTCCAAGGCAAGCATCAGATGACAGCACTCACATTGTACTCAAACATCAACTTGAGGCACAATAACACATTGCTGAGATAACTGCATAAAACTCCACTGAATATGAACATAGGAAGTACATAGAAAAAAGTACACATAGATAATTTCATAATAGATCCAAACTTTTACGCAAAGTACATAACAAAGAATAAATAAATACAATTTGACAAGGATTCAGTTTCTAAGGACAAAAACATTGGAAATATTTGCATAGTACTCAATAGCTGCTAACACATTTAGAATTACAGCTTAGAGAAAACTAATTTAGAGGAAAAGAAAAATAGGCTCATCAGAGCTCTGAAATGGTTAAATGCAAAAGAAATCAACATATATCCATGAGTGTTCCTAAATTGAGCAGTTGTATGAACAAAGAAAAGCTTTTAAAAAAAAGTAAGATCTCATGAGTGTCCTAAATTGATCTCTTACAATCCGCAATGTTGATGTTGCATCCAGACTGGTTTGGTTTCCCTTTCCCCTCAATATTCATCTCTTAATTTAACATATACTTAATTTCACACATTGTATATAGTCTAAATTTCACAACGTTTTTCAGGAAAGCATCTCTCTTTTATATGCAAAACTATACAAACAGAAAAGAGAGGAAGAACCCATTACTATATGGAAGGGGAACAATATCTCAACAAAACAATAACCATTACAGTTCAGTTCATGAAGGTGCTCTGCTCATAATACATCATCTCCTGAAGTCAGTTAATAAAAGTATCCATAGATTTGCAGCGAAGGATTCAAGAACTACACATTAGAAACAAACACCCTAGACACCATCAATAACAAACAAACTTCAATTGAGAAATAGAAAGAGATTAGGGTAAAGGAGAAGAAGATGATGATGATACCAGGAGGAGCAGAGGATGGAGAGAGGAGCAAACTCCTCAACTTCACCTTTGTCGTGCTGTAAGAAGCGGGCGCCATATCAAGAGCAGATTCGGCGTCGGGAAGGAGAGAGCAGAGGAGGAGGAAGCTTGTGCATCCGCCACTACCTACGGAAACGCCTCCGGAAGACGGTGCTGAAAGCCGTCCACCGGGAGGAGGGGGAATTGAGAACAGGAGGATAAGGCGCGGTGACAGAGAGAGCAAAGGTCGGGATTGGGAGAAAGACGGTCGGGATCGCTTGAGAGTTCAGATTGATGTGGAGGATTGAGAGAGAGATGTAGTGCTGACAAGTTTGATAGGTAAGTTATAAGGAATGGATATTTTACCAATTAATTCAAAAAGTAGGACACTCCACCAATTTAGATAATTTTTAAGGATATTTTACAAATCGCCCCTTAAACAAAACAATTAACTAAATACATCTTTTTTGGTATATTCAATACCAATTTTTCTAAATATAAAACAATCTTGTCCAAAATGGATTTCGAGATCCTCCGCACCCCACCAAAAAAAATAAACACGAGCCTTAAATCGATACTAAGCTCCATTAAAAAGGGAAGAAAGAAGATAGAAAGAACTATGGATTAGAAATTGGTTTCTTGTAAATTGTTTGTTTACTCTTCATCGTTTTGATTATTCTCTTTTGATTTTGGTTTAATCTGTTTCCAGAGTGGTGGTGTTTTTTTATGCGATTGTGTTTAGTTCCGATTGAAGTTGTAGTTTCGGAGTCTTAATGATCGAGTTGATTATGAGAGTTAATGGTTTTCGAAGATATCCCTTATCTAGGTGAGGGGAATGTCGTAGATCCACACTTTTCTAGGAGGCGTCTATTTTCGTTGTTGGGTTTCTGCTTCTATCTCCCCAGCGTCGAGATGTCACATCAGTCACTTGACTCTCTCATGTTCTCAACATTCACAGTCTTTCCTTAATCTTTATTGACTTCCACTATGTGGGCTTTGTTTTGATGGGATAACTTATGTTTGGGTCATTTCTTCTTTTTGAATTTTGTTTCTGTTTGATTTTTCAGCCATTGCCTCTCGTTTCTCAAATTGTCTGAGATTTTAAATTATTACATTGATAAAAAAAATTAAATTAAGCCACATATCTATAGTTATGTCTATATCTTTTCTTTTTGCTTCACAATTATGACTATTTAAATTAATAATCCAAATGAAATTCTTATATTGGGTTTTTGCAGAACTAGACCAAAAAAAAAAGAGGTGCTTGCAAGAATATATCCTACTTGTGAGATTTGCTAAAGTAGACCAATGTTCACTTTTGTAAATTGAAAAGTGAAACCGGGTGGGAGGGTTGTCGGTCATCAATCAAGGGAAAGGGAAGAGAGGGAGATTGTGAGGGTGATCCCAATTTAGGTACCCGCCTAAATAGAAAGAGAGAGGAAAGTGTGAGAGTTGATTGAGTGGGACAGATCACCATTAAATAAGGAGAAAGGAAGAGAAAAGGAATGTAAGGACGACTCTAATAGGTACCTGCCCACAATTATGACTATTTAAATTAATAACCCAAATAAAATTCTTATATTGGGTTTTTGCAGAACTAGACCAAAAAAAAGGTGCTTGCAAGAATATACCCTACTTGTGAGATTTGCTAAAGTAGACCAATGTTCACTTTTGTAAATTGCAAAGTGAAACCGGATAGGAGGGTTGTCGGTCATCAATCAAGGGAAGGGAAGAGAGGAAATTGTGAGGGTGATCCCAATTTAGGGTGTGGATTTCAATTTAGGTACCCGCCTATGACACATCTATATCTTCCACTAATTGTGAATTTTTTTGCTAGGACTAGAGAGATCGTAAGCGTTTTGTTAGTGAGCATTAGAAACGATGAGTAATTTCACTTGTATACTTGTTGTTCAATTGTGGTCATCCCCAAACTCGGTACACCCTTATTTCATGTTGACAAGTTCCTAGCTAATATATTTAAAGAGAGGGAAGTGGAAAGTTGATTGAGGGGGACTTCTATCACATCCTATATAAGTCATAAATAGTTAGTCGTTTCAATCATTAAAAAAGCACTTAACAGGGAGGATATGAGGTGAATAACTCTTGGGAGCCAAAGTCACCATTAAAGCAAAAGCGTAAGTTGTATCGTCTATGAATTCCTGATGTGATTGAAATCCACACCTGCCACTAGTTGCACAAGAGTTTTCTCATGGGTCTAAAATGCTGAAAAGGGAACCTACAGGGATATTTTTTTATAAGGCAGCCTGCATGGAAGCATTTTTACAAATTAGCACGAAAATTGAGTTTTCTTTAACGATTTCCTTAAGAAAAATAAATAAACCGACAACAAAATTAAACCTGAAAAACGAAATTGATTCAACCAAGCAACTTATTTGGTCAAAATTGCCTCAAATTAACACAACACGACTATTCCTAACACCAAACCGACAAAAAAAGCAACATCGAAGAGGGAAAAAGACAAAACGTACTCAACCAAACCTGTGAACGAATCAAAGAGGAATTGCGGAAGATGTGAGGGAGACAGGTCAAGATAGGCGACCACGAGGGAGGAAGACTGTCATTGAAGAGTAACCATGATCTCCCTGGAAGACCTGCATGACAGTTCAAGAGGCGACCACGAAAGAGATAGGGAGGAGGAAAGGCGTTGGGTATGAACCCGGTCCAACTCTTTATTTTTTTTCCTAAGGAAACGGTTCAAGAAAATCCTTGTCAAAATAGAAATTCCACGTAGGCTGCCTTGTCAGCATTTTTGACCTGTGAGAAAATCCGTGATAATATACTACCACTACCCTCAAAGGTCGGGATATTTTTATTACATTTGAAAGTCGAGGATATATTTTTACCATACCCCAAAGATGGGGTATATTAATTAGTTTTCCCTATTTTATAGTATTATATTTTTGACTAATCTAAATCATACAAGCATATACAAGTAACAACAAAATAAAGCCGTAAAAAAGGAGAGGATTGGTATAATGTTTTACCATCACTAGATATTGTACTTTAAAGTCAATTCTTGCTAGCTTAACTGGAAAGAAACATATAGTCACCAATATGTCACGAGTTAGAATCTCCCACCCCATATTCTAATGGCCTGTCACCTATGTCAACCTATGGAAAAAAAAATATTGTATTTTATAAACGTAATGTAAGAAAACCAAGCAAATTGAGGAAAATGTTTTGGATTATCCAAAGATTTGCAAAGCCTACTCAACTACACGTACTATCCATTGCATGATTTCATCACTTTGTTTTTCTTGTGCGACAAAATAAACGAGAGCTTCATACACCACAAAATTTCCCGCCATTTTAAGCTTCGAAAGACAAGTCTTGTAACCGACGAAAGGTAGGGCTATATGGACTGAACGAGAGCAACTATAAAGTTCACCAAAACGACAAAATAAACTATCCCGAGTAACTGATCAGCATCAATCATCGCACATTTGCACCGCCATGATACCTGATGTTTTCTTCAAACCACAATGGGCAAGAACAAGTAGCTTTCTTGTTCCTCCATTCACGTCCACACAAGTAGCAGAACTGATGTCCGCGTCTGCAAAGGAGAGCAGCATAAATAATGCAATCCGAACAAGCTAAATCAGGTTCAAACTCAACAACACAAATAATTTAACCTTTAAAAGATCAAAACAGACCTCCAGGAAGGGGAAGAGTATGAAGATCAAGTGTTCCAATTTCTAGTCCTAATTAGGATGCCAAATGATTCCTGAATTCTTTTTTTTTTCTTCCAATTATAATGCACATCACTGTTAGATAAAAGATGTTGGATAGAGAAGAGAAACTTAAAAAGTGTAAACTTATAGTCTTCATTCGGATGCCACCAGGCGATTTTTGCTAATCGGTATACCTGGATGATTCTTATATTGTTTCAATTATAATGCATTTCGCTGTTTGTAAAAAGAGTTTAAATGAGACATTTCTACTTTCTTGTAACATTTTCCTAAACGGCATAATGTAGTGGGCGGTTTGTATTAAATGTCAGGTATAGAACAGAGGATTGTGGTTACCTGCAATATATGTGGTGGCAACCCTCAAGGAGCTCAACCATATGGGAACACCTTGGACACTGTCTCCATTTCTTGTTTCCAGCAAGCAGCTTCAACTTTGAATCAGCAGAGCTCGAACCCGATTGCTGCTTCTTGTAGACATCACATGACATGTTGGAGTGCCATAAAACCTTGCAGTTTATGCAGAACAGTGAAAGACATTTCATGCACCTACACGCGGTTAGTTCCACCCTACTTGTCCCTGCAACATTCTGGATATTTGCTAAAGCCTCATTCTTCGACATCAGGTTCGAACACCTAGGGTTTGGACAGTACACCTTGTCTGTAGCAGGAATGGAGGCCTCCTTGACAAGCTGGTTGATTGCATCATACATTTCAGGGGCAATGAGTTTTCTGCAAGTATTGATGTTTAGCTCTAATTCACAGTCGGGTTGAGGGCATCGAGGAAGCTCCCCTCCGTGTACTTTGAGTTTTACATGCTCCTGCATGCAAGAAGAACAAAAACGGTGATGGCAACCAACCATTTCAAACATCTTCCCAGAATCAACATCCTCAAAGCAAATTGGGCACTTTTCCCTTATTAGAACCATTCCCTTCACTGGTTTGTCAGTCTGTTTTGCTATTGAAGATCTTGCAAGTTCTAAGACAAGGTGAGCATTGTTCTTAGTTCCATGGGAAAAATGGCAAACTAGAAATCTTGTCTTAAGACGAGCTGCACGATCTATCAACTCCACCACTTTAGCTTCCTTTGGTTTCTGATTGACAAGAAGCTGCCACAACATGGGAAAAGACCAACATTCTTACAATAAACTACGAATGAAAAAATTTAAATGCACAACTGCAATACAAACACAGACAGAATTAAGTTTGTCGAGAAAAATATTACTTGTATATGCTTATCCCTTACGATTTCACTATATCAAGCCACAAATTTCCTACACAATTCCTATTTAAAAGAAGACGGATATTGTCTTGTATGCACATCCATTCCGCAAGTACTAATGCATTCTTCTACTTTCTTCTTATTATGAACATAATTCATAAATGCATTGCCTCGGTACTTAACAACCAAATAGTACATTCCTATCTGATATACTGTATGACATTAATCCATAATCAATTGATATCTAACTAGTATCTATGAACCATTTGTTGATATTAACTTTGCAAATGTACTGAAAAACAAATTTTGCCAGTGTGAACTGATCATAGATTGTTTTCCGAAACCCTAATTTTATGGCAGTTTCTCATACTGCAGAGTGTAAGGAGGAACAGTCTAATAAAGAAATGAAAAACTTACATAATGGTCAACATTGAAGTCAACGCAAGAGTAGACGACCCTGTTTAGCTCTAAGCTCAGAGCGAGTTCAAGTCCATGGATGAAAGCTTCCAATTCAGCCACTTCATCTCTCATTTCTTCCTGCGGCAGAACTAGCGGCTTGGCCACCTCGAGCACCACCGTGTCTGCAGAATCAAAGATTGCAACAGCAATTGCCCCTAATTTCGACCTGTTCTGATCCTCCACCACCACCAACCCCTTGATATACAAGTAGAAATACTCGCCGAACCCTAGATCGGAGCCTCCGACTGCAGATTTGGAGCCTAAAGCCTTCATACCGTACGGCCTCTCGTAGTATTCGCCTGTCGCTTTCCATTCGTGTTCGGAAATTGCGTAGATCTCCGAAGCGACCTTCCGATCGTGCAATCGGAGGTCGAAATCGTCCCTCATCCTTCGCATCTCTGCCTTGAAGAACTGCAGATTCGCCTGCTCTCGCTCAAAGCGGCCGATTTCATCGGCGAAGAGGTCCGCAGCGGCCGCGAAATCGTCGCTCGACTGAGAATCAATGCCAGTAGCGATAAAGCCAGCAGTGGAGGGGGAGGGAGAGAGCGAAGCAGAGGCGGCAATTGCTTCGTTCATTTGGAGTTGGAATGCCAAGTCAAGGTCGGAGAGGGCGGTCCTCGTCGCCATGAGTTCCTCCTGCTGAAGAGCGAGCAGCGGCGCTAGGTCATCGTCGTCGTCGTTACCGGTATAGGACGGTTTGGTGGTGGACGTGGAGGCCGCCATGGAAATGGTGGTGTGGCTTGTTGGGGAAGAAAAGGATCGAGGGACAGAGAGGAGGAGGAGGAGTGGAGTGGACTGGTTTGAATGAGACGAAATTATCGTAGGACCCTCCCTACATATCTTTACTGGTAACATAAAATTAATTATATTAAATATTTATTATTAAAAAAATTAAAAATAATATAGGTATGTTAGAAATAACTAATCATATATATTTGTATAATTTTTTTTTATAAAAATATATATTAAAAAAATAATAAAATTGAAAAGAGGAATATTTGATGATAATAATAATTTTAATATTTTTTAGAATATGCTTTTTCATGAAAGAATTACATATATATATATATGTTTAGTTATTTATAATATAAAAATATTTATTTTTAAGTTTTTTTATCATAAACATTTAACATAATTAATTTTATGTAATGTTTAAGGGTGTATCAAGGGTTGTAGATGATGATGCCCCAATAAATAGGTGATTTAGAATTTCAGTTTGTGCGTCATTAATAGAGCGTCCAACTTCGCGAAGGAATAAAACTTCTCACCCTCATCGTAAAATATCACGATCCCCACTAACACGTCGTATCCATCAACATCACGGATAGTCTTTTTGCCTTTCTAGTAATAAAGGTCTTTTGTTTACCCAAAAACATCGCGATCCAAGAACCAATGCTCACTTACTTGAATTGGTGCCATGTCTAGTTATGTTTGTAATAAGAACATTAGGTTACTGGAATATATTTTGTGTTTTTTGCCATCTTGTATTTGATTTTTGTTTGTCGAACATGGGCGTGCCAACAATATTGTATCAAAACACCTTTACAAAGCAATGAAAAGGTTGATTCACTACATATTAGTAATTAAACATAAACACTCCATTACTACATACTACTACAAAGAATATCAACACTTCCATGACTACATACCACTTCCACAAAAAATGTTACCCCAAAACATAAGGTACATTACGTCTATCCCACGATAGAGCAAAACTGAAGGCTAAGTTACATAAGTGCCACAAAATATATCAAAAGCAAATTCTAAGGGACATAAAAAAAAACTAGTTAGTAGATAGGATCACAACCATCACAACGATTAAGTGAGATGTCACTTGGACCCCTTGATCTCGCGTCACCACGAAACTTTTCCTGCAAGAAGGTGCCATCATAAAATATGACCTATTAGAAAACATGATCAGTATGAGGCATGTCAGAATGAATTAAAGGAGTGGCATGAAAAAACAACATAGAGTGGAGCATAAGTCACATAGCGCAAATGGCACCGAGTGGAGCATAAGATATTGATATCCCATTGAGAGCTTGACAAAATAAAATAATTTAAAGAATATTAGAGGTTGCAGGAGGAATTGAAAGGTAAAAAAATTTAAAGTGACACGAAGGTAAATCAAAAGGAAGGAAAATAAAATTTAGAGATTGGACTTGGAGGTAGATTATAGGGAAATGAAGGTTTGAAAATTGGCTGAAGGGATACTGCAGGAGGCGTGTTCAGGGGATGTATGTAACACCCCCTTCTGTACATGAGGGAATGTCTCCTGTCGAGGGGGGTGATGGCTAACATAGAAGGTATGATGAAAAGGTTCTTATGGAATGGGAATATTGAAGGGAAGAGACATCTTGTAGCCTAGCAGGATGTTACTCGGCCGACCAGTAAGGGGGGTTTGGGGATTTGTAAAGGAGCCTTTACAAATCCTAATTTTTTCGGAAAAAACGAATTAAAAATGAACTTAAACTGAATTTAAAACTCATTTAGCGAATTCTGACCGAAATATAAAATTTGACGAATAATTTCCGTCGTTTTACCTGAAAAATTCAAAATAATTATTGGATGACGATATCCTCTTCCATTTTAAAAATCTAATTGATCGAGAAAGCGAGAGTCGAAAAAACTAACATTTGGAAACTGGTTTCAGGATTTGAAATGCACGTATTCAGGATAGATTTTCGGGTGTTGGTTTAACCACTTCCACACACTACCCTCACCAACTCCCTCACCATACCTCTTCAAAGGTCAGCCCTCACCCCGTCATTAACTCATTTATCATTCACCCTCACCTGCTCCTTTCATCCAATCCATCGTTCAATCACCGTCACCTCTCGCTCTCTCCGATGACCACCACCGATTCCTCTTCCTCCTCATCCCTCCTCGTTCTGATGGCTGGCAGCAGCTAAGTCGTCCCCTTCGTCATGTTGAGCAGCAGCAGTAACAACGACTTGTCACACCAGCCCGACGTTCCTCCTCCACCGAAACTCCACCAGAACACAGCCCCGATTCCCCGTTTTACCAAGAACCAGAGGCACCAACGCCACCTCGTCCTCCTCCTTCCTCGAATAGCACAGCGGCAGCACCGAAGCCACCCAAGAACCGCCTAGCACCGCCGATGAGCCACTGAGGCGCCACATCTCTTGTTTGATCGCGAACCAAACTTTCGATGAGTCGTTCTCCTTCCTTTTCGATCCAAACCACCCTCGGACTTCACCATCATACTTACCCCTGTCCATCGCAGATCCGACGAGCCATCGCGAGCCTTCAACGATGCCCAGACCTCCGATCGAGAGCTCTGAAGTCGCGAACACCCTCGGTAGGATTCCGCCTTTCCCTCATCTGTTTTCGATTCAATTCTGACTTGGGTCGGGTTGTGGGCGAGTGTTGAGTGTGGTGAGTCGAGTGCGGGGCGTTGGGTGAGGTCGTGAGCTCCGGCGAGCTCGATTTGGCGATGAGCGAGCGCGAGCAGCCAGAAACGGACACGGGCGAGCTGAGCAAGGGCGAGAGAGTAGCAGCCAACGGGTTGTGCAGGCGAGCAGCGAGCGCGAGCGAGGGCGCAAGACAACGGGCGTGGGGATGAGCCTCCAGCGAGCGCAAGCGGCGAGTAGCTAGTGAGGAGCCGGCGGGAGCAAGGATGCGACATCACGAGCACGGCTCTCCTTTGATTTCAGGAGGAAGAAGACGTTGACATGGCTGTGGGCCCCATGTCATTTGCTAATTGTACAGTATTTGTTAATAGTTAACCCGACCGGTTGGGGGATTTTTACTTAGGAGTGATATTCGAGCCGAACGAGCTGAGCTTGACATGTTCAAGCTTGGGTCGAATGGGAAACGAGCCGAGTCGAGCTCGAGCTCAAAAAATATTCGAGCTTTTTTTGACGCTCAAAATCATCTCGCGAGCCTAGTCTTAAACTCGAGCTCGGCTTTTTTAGGCTCGAACAAGCTGAACGAACGAGCCTAAGCTCGTTCGAGCTCGTTAGTTCGGCTCGTTTGAGCTCGGTTGGTAGATGAAAGCCTAAACACTTCTATTCTAATCTACATTTCACTTTGATTACTAAGTACCAAATTAACACAACATTGTCAATCTAAATTATCTTGGATAACTTGTCAATCTGTAACAAATGATTTCCGACATATAATTAATACAAAATTGAAGCTTTCAAATTTCAATCGAACAAGATTTTAGCCAAACAGTACATTGAAGCAGAAAACATGGTTTCAAACATTTAGATCTCACACTTTCAACCTAGCAGAAAACATGGCCTTTAATACAAAATTGAAGGAAAAAACAGGAGTAAGATTAACAGGAGAAGACGAACACATGACTCTGAATCCCCCATCTTCAACCGAACAGTATTCATCCAACCATAAAGAAACAAGATCCAACCACTATGTAATACCAACTCTTAATTCGAAGCAGAATCGAAGCAGAATCCAACCGACCTGGTCGGGGAATCGACGCCAGGAATAAACCCTAACGGATCTCGAATCGGAGGGCGTGGTTCTCAACTCTCCGCCTTCTTCATATCCGCCCCTTCTCTGATACTTGCCACCGCCGCTTCTAGATCTCGAACTGGAGGGCTTTCTCTTCTTCACCTTCTTCAGATTCGTCACCTTCCCCGACGCTCGCCGCCTCCGCCTCCGGATCTGGAACTCGAGGCGTGGAAGATGTACGAAACAAGGAATAAAGGGAAAGAGGGAGATGTACGAACTTACCGGACGCCAACAACTTCTCGCCGCCGGAAGGAGGGAGAAAGGGGAAGAGCGGAAGCACTAAAAAGGAGA
The DNA here is from genome assembly GCA_037127255.1 of Persicaria tinctoria. NCBI lineage: Eukaryota > Viridiplantae > Streptophyta > Magnoliopsida > Caryophyllales > Polygonaceae > Persicaria > Persicaria tinctoria. The sequence goes on along the minus strand of JBANSL010000019.1, from coordinate 35,971,713 downwards.
TCCAAACTGTGGAAGAGAAAGGAAGCAGAACGCCGGAAGGAGAGAGAAAGGGGAGATCTGAACTTACCGGACGCAGAATGCTAAGGGAGGCGGCCAATATATGATACTACAGCCCTAGGGGTAATTTGTGAAATTATCACATTCGAGCTTTTGGGCTCGGCTTGGGCTCGACACGAGCTTTAAAACCTGTTCAGGCTCGGCTTGTTTTATGGTTTCGAACGAGCCGAGCTCGAGCTTTCTTGAGCCAAGCTCGATCTGTTCGGCTCAGATAATAACCCTAATTATACTACGGGTTCGGTTCGATTGGGTTTTGTTCGGTTCGGGTTTATCCGTTTATTTATTTAATTAGGTAATGCTATTTAAAATAAAGTATAATATTATTTGGCCTTAAAGATTTAAAAAGAATTGGGAAAATAATTTCAAGATAGATCGAAAAGTGATTTAATAAATAAATTGAAAAAGGAATTTAGCGAGTATTTTCAAGGGTCGGAATTCTTAACTATTTAATTCGGATTTCAAACGCTTTTGAAACTAACCTGAGAATAAGACTTATTCGATGACTAACTAGCATGATAATCTGAGCGTTCGACTAACGACATGATATGTGTGGCTAATAGAATGACTTGCGGTGATTTACTATAAGAGATTAAATGTTAGATATTATGATGTTGATGATATATATATATATATATATATATATATATATATATATATATATATATATATATATATATATATATATATATATATATATATATATGCCAAGTGTGAGTATGAAACGGTAACATGTGAAATTGGCTAAGTATGGTATGGAGGTTGTCATGAGCTGATGAGGATGATGTTATGATCAAAATGAGAAAGATGTTAATAATGACGAGATGGTTGAATTATCATATGTGTGTATCTTATATGTTTCATATGTGACTTGTGTGCTTTGTGTAAATTAGACTTAGACTTATTATGTTATTTATGGGATTACTAGGTGATCTCTGATCTGTTGGATTGCTTGCCATTATTGATCATTGTTTGGATTTCGTGCTTCTCCGGGTAAGTCCTCCGGGGCTTACTCAGTAACCAGGACCTCCCGCCTGATGTGTCATATAGTATGTAGGTGTTGCATATGCATAAAAGCATGCCATGTAGTACCATGCTTAGTATTTGCACTTATGAATGAGCATTCTTATTCTGTATGCGTTTGAATATAGAACGGCAGTTATCTGTGAGTCCCAGAGTCCTTTCTAGGGTCATAGGACAGTCGAGCTCCATTGGGTTTCGTCCTGAGTCGTTGGAACACCTTTACTATTATCAACATTATTATTTTCTTTTCGCAAGATCCACGATATGATGATGAGATTCGATATGCTATAGAATCGAACTAGTCAGTCTCCACCCTATCTGGAAGAGGGGTGGTGGTAGAAGAGGGATATACCACTTGGTATTCTTTGTTAAGGCCTTACTTAATATTACGCGTATATGAATTAGGAGCATGATAATGTGGTTAATATTTCAGTATTACATGAAGGCATCCTTATTCTAGGTATAGGCGTATTATATGTCCTCAGCGCGGTCAAAGGACCCGCGGGCGACCACTTGACCTGACTTTGTGGTAGGGTTTCAGGTACCTGTTCCACTACTTGATTTCGTGCTGTTATGACGGGGTCCATTCATATGACGGGGAGTGAGGGTTGGAACCCTGACTTCACCAGATTTATACTTTTGGGATTTCCTCCTACTTATACTCTGTTTTGACCCGGCACTACTACGTCACTAGTTGTATCGTTTTCAGAACTTATGTTCTTTGTTTGATAAAAGGGTTTTCCGCGTTGTAAACTTGGGACGGGTACAAGGGTTTACCCCGGGGCCTCCAACAGACCTTTTGGATTTGGGTGTGAAATCCCACTTTAAACTACACATCTTCTGTTTCAAACCTTCAACCTGTACTCGGGGCGCAAGATCCCAACGAGGGGTTTCATCCCTCGAAACGTAACTCGGGAATCATAATCCCGGGCCGTTACAGGATTCACGAGCTTTTCGCTTGGAATAATAGCATCTTTGCGAAGCTATGGGGGGATCTTGTCCAGCAAAAGCCAAGCATTTGGTTGCATTGGTGCTCCTCCAACCACGTTAGAGATCATCAATGGTGGGGCGCTGCTCCCAGGATTGACGATAGTTGGTTCTGGAAGTCGGTTCTCCAAGTCAAGAACGAATTGAGTATTGTTCTTCCTACTGATTCCAGCTCCCTTCCTCGGCTGGACAAAGTACTTAGTGACAAAGGGGGGGATTGCTTCGTCCAAGCTGTATGACGTCCTTCGTCATAGGGGTTCGGTTGTTGAATGGGGTGAACTTATATGGGATAGACCCCAATGCAGAAAATGGGCATTGTTCACTTGGCTTGCAGCACGAAATTGTATACAAACCGAGCATATTGCTAAGCATTGGATGGGTGAGGACGTTGCAACCCGTGCGCTTTGCCGATTGGATGAGGAAACCGTGAGCCACCTGTGGTTCTCATGTCCTGTCGTTCGGGAGGTGCAACGTCATGTTTTTGCTTGGAGCGGTATAAGCAGCAGATTTGATACGGTTCAAGAGTGGCTCCAGTGGTTTGCATGTGCGCCAAAGAATGAAATGAAGAAGTCGGTGTTTGTTATGAAGCTTCTAAGCTTCCAAGGCCTTATTTATTTTACTTGGTTTGCCAGAAACAAGCTTGTATTTTGCCATGAACCTTTTGACATTAGGACCTGTGTTGCTATTATTATCTCGAGCTGTCAATCCCGACTATCCATGGTGAGGAAACCGTGTACCGTTAATAGAAGGGATCGAAGCAATCATAGTTAGGTTATTTTCTGTTGATATTGGCTTGGGAGTGTTAAGATTATGCAGGAGTGGGGTTTGTTGTGTTGATGGGCGTATATGAGTGAGTTGATCTTGTTGGTTGCTAGGTAGGATTCGGACTTTTGGAGGGTATAGATGGGGATTGGGTATAGTTTTTTTGGCTCCCCTCTTACGTGAGACCCCTTGTTTGGTCTCACACTTTTATAACCTGGTTTTTACAACCACAACTATATATTTACCTTTTCAGACATGAAGGAATGTTGCAGCGCTAGTGATTACTCGGACTTTAATGTCTTCATAACCACCTTAGGCTTATAGGGACATGCAACCATGCTCCCATAAACAAGATGATGACATGCAATTAGAATAAATACAACGGAAGACTTTTACCAAAAGGAAATTATATTTTTATTTAAACACTTTACAATCGTTTAACTTGTACAGTGGAAAACTTTCAAAAAAAAAAAAGTAAATAATTAATCAACTTGATCACATTTGGAATTACCCTTTTTTGTTCAAAACATTTAAAATGACCCTTGATGTTCTCCAACGCCTTCGGAACTTCTTCACTACGATCTTTATACCTGCAACTTAGGTCTGATGCATCGTATACAAACGAGAGCCACCAGCCGCCACAATCCATAGGGCAGTTAGTTCAATTAAGAACAAGCAATTGACAACACGAAATAAAAGACCACTTTACGTTAAAGATTCATTGACCATAAAACGGTATGAACCAAATAGTCCAAAGGAGAGTAATACATATTATTTAAATGTGAATTACGGAATACAAAATAGACACTCGACGCAACTTGAGAGTTTATAAGTTAGGAAGAATAATGGATGCGAGAGATAAATCACTCTAGGAAATTATATTCCGAAATGAGACTGGAATATAATTAAACACTGAAATTATGACCAACTTAATTATTTATGATCACCGTCTGATAAATAATTGTATAACTTTAAACTTACAACTAATATTCAACCAATGAACTACAATAATAAGATCTATATATTTGATCTGTACTGAACGGATCCACTCAGATTTTATTTTAATATAAGTATATCGAACGGGTCCGCTTGAATTTTCTTTTAGTATCAAGTGTACCGAACGGGTCTGCTCATATTTTATTATCGATCAAATTCACTGAACCCGCTCTCAGTTGATCATTTCCGAGTCCGGAAACGTAGCTTCATGAAACTGGGTAGGAAGCGCTCATCTTCTTGATTTATAATAATATATAATATATAAATTTTATATAATCTGGAAGCGCTCATCTTCCATATGTAATTTATAATATCGTTTATATACTTTATTAGGAAGCGCTCATCTTCCTTGACTTTAATTTATAATATCCACATTCTTTAATACACTAAACTACAATTCCAAAATTCATAACTTAAGTGCACATATTTATATATTTGATAAGGACTAGGTTCAAAAGATAACCTAAGTCCACACCGAACTAATATGCAAACTAGTCCGGAACCGAATGGAATAAATGACAATTATGGATATGAAAACGGATATATCACATAATTAAACTTAGCATGAAGAGAAAATAATAAATCATGCTTTCATGGAATATGGGCAAATAATGTCATTTATTTAACTTAAATAACCTATAAAAATAACATTACCTAGGGGTGGGCACAAATCCCGCAAATCCCGGTCCCGTCCCGGTCCCGTCTCGATCACGGTGGGATTTCGAAAAAAAATAGTAAATCCCGTCCCGGTCCCGTCCCGCAAAAATTATGCGGGACGGGACGCGGGACGACCCGTCCCATCCCGCAAATCCCGTCCCGTCCCGCATATATATATATATATATATATATATATATTAATTAATATAATGTAATATTACTATATTATTTTATATTATATATATATATATAATATAAAATAATATAGTAATATTACATTATATTAATTAATATATGTATATATATATACATATATTAATTAATATAATGTAATATTACTATATTATTTTATATTATATATATATATAGGGGAGGGTTCAAGTAATTTATACATATCTTTATGCTAAGGTTTTGAGACTTTTGTTATGTATTTGCGTGCACATATTAAAGTCTGATGTACCACTCGCCATAGGGCAAGTTGTTGATATACAAAACACTTTCACTATCACCTTTGATCTACGAAATCTAGCTTCAAAATTTCTAACAAACAACACTACAGAATCAAGAGTAATACAAATCAACCACAACCTTACAACACCATATTCAAACTTTCAGACTAGAAAAAAGAATCCTGCAACCACAAGTAATACCAACACCAAAATCCACACCTCTACAAACCATTCTATAAATCAAAACTTCCACAAGTATGGTCCTAACTCTTTAAGGTACCAAAACCCCCCAACTAGTTTTTATGAAGTTTAGCTTCTGGAATGTAAGGGGACTAAGTAGGAAAAATGTCTGGACTCATATCGAATCCACTGCAAAGTCAGATCACATTAAAATCTTAATGTTAGCTGAAACAAAACTAACTAATCCCCCACCGGAAAAGTGTTGGAGAAAACCAGGTTTTGACAAGTTGTTCTTCCGTCCCTCAAATGGCTTGTCGGGAGGCCTTTGCCTCCTTAGGAAAGAATCGCAATTCCAAAATGAAACCATCACCATCAGAAACTCCACTGACAGGATTATTCAGGCAGACTATACCAACACCAAACTAAACATCACAATAGAAATCTTATTTATCTATGCAACTCCCTATGCAAACGAAAAAAATGCTTTTTGGGCATCTATTGATGACTACATAAGCAAAGCTAAGGACTCACTCATTATTCTGGGAGATCTAAATGAAATTTTGGAACCAAATGACAAGCAGGGTGGTAGAACGCCATCTATAAACAGATTTACAAGACTTAGAGATATAATTAGTACTCATAATCTGGTTGATTCTCCAACTTGTGGTAATAACTTCACATGGAGAAAACGAGAACATGGTAGCGATAACATTTATGAAAAATTGGACCGTGCGATTATAAGTCACTCTATCCTAAAAGAATTCCCTAGTCTTTGTACTAAAAATCACGCTTTCTTGAAATCGGACCATGCACAAATCACACTGGATCTAATGGATAACCAAAAACCAAAACTGCAACCTTTTAAATTTGAAATGGCTTGGACCACAAGACCAGACTATGAAAACATTGTACGATCGGCTTGGAGAGTTGACTCTCCGGGTTCCCAAATGTTTAAATTAACAAAGAAACTGCAAGAAGTAAAAAGAAAGAGTAAGCTTTGGAGCAAGGTAACTTTTGGAAACGTATTCCGCCAAATAAAACAAGTTGAATCACAACTCTTGGAGCTGCAAAACACGCTCTGTAACGTTTATAACTGTGATATAGACAAAAAAATCAAAAGGCTCACAGTAAAGCATGCTTCACTTTTAACCTATCAACAAAAATATTGGGGACAACGAGCCAAAAGAATACATGTCAAATCCATAGACGCAAACACAAAATATTTTCACAAAATTGCAACTGGAAGACGTAATAGAAATATAATAAAGCAGATCCAAACCACAGCTGGCATAACAATCAATAGCGAAGATGAAATAAGAAAACTAATCAAACATGACTTCAGCCTAAGATATTCACTTCAAATGAGGCAACAGACCCCTGGCAACCTATTAACCTATATAGGAAACGAAATTTCGATTGAAGATAATAACTGGCTAACTAGACAAGTCACAAACGCAGAAATTAAAAATGCGGTATTTGGTTTAGCAAACGACAAATCTCCAGGGCCTGATGGGTTCCCTGCGGGATTCTTTAAAAAATATTGGCATATTGTTGAGCCTTCTGTAATCAAGGCTGTAAAAAGTTTTTTCCTTAGTGGACGGATTCTGAAACAAACGAACCACACGTTTATTGCTTTAATACCAAAAACAGACAATCCAACAACAACATCACACTATAGACCGATAAGCCTTTGTTCAACAACTTATAAGGTAATATCCAAAGTATTAGCATCAAGACTCAAAAAAATCATTCCTAAAATAACCAGCCCTCTACAGAGTGCTTTCTCATCTGGTAGATCTATACAGGATAACATTTTAATTGCAAATGAAAATTTTCACTCCTTCTCTAAGAAAAAAGGAAAAACTGGTTGGATGGCGGTTAAGTTAGACATGGAAAAGGCCTTTGACATGGTGGAGTGGGAATTTCTTCTTTCCACTATGCTCAAACTAGGCTTCTCCAAAAAGTTCACAGACTGGATCAAGGAATGTATAACCACGGTCACTTACTCAGTATTAGTAAACAATGAACCCACTGATGTTTTCTTCCCCGAAAGGGGTCTACGCCAGGGCGACCCTTTATCGCCTTATCTATTCCTAATTGTTTCGGAAATCCTCGCTAGAGGTCTTTACAATGAATCGGAAAAACCCCAGAGCCATCTAGGAATAAGACTAACAAGAGACGGAACCAAGATTCCTTTTCTAACTTTCGCTGATGATATTGTTATCTTTGCGTCGGCTACAAAAACGGGTTGTGACCAAATCAACAAAACATTAAGGGAGTATACTACGTTGTCAGGACAACGAGTAAACCGACATAAATCTCAATTCCAAACTTCAAAAAACGTTTTGACTACACAGAAAAATCTAATCCGCAGTGAATTAGAAATAGCACACACACCTAATTTAGGGTGCTACTTAGGATGCCCGATCATCGAAGGAAGAGTCACGAAAGATGATTTCAAAGACCTTATAATGAATAACAAAACTCAACTACAGAAATGGAAGGCGAACTGTCTCTCACAAGCTGGAAGGTGTACTCTAATCAAGTCCACGCTTTCAGCAAAACCTTTGCATTTAATGCAATGCTTCATGTTACCCAAATCTGTCCACTCAGAGCTGGACAGAATCAATAGACAGTTCCTATGGAACAAAGGGCCTAACCATAAACCCCTCATCAGTTGGTTTGAAATATGTAAAACAAAGAAAAATGGTGGGCTGGGTCTCCGTTGCTCAGAGGATATGAATAAGGCATTGCAGATGAAATTGCTCTGGAAAATACTAGCGGAACCTAATAGCCCGTGGGTTAAGCTAATAAAAGAAAAATATATCAAGACAAACAATATCCCGAATTATCAAAAGCGAGGGGGATCCTCGTGGAAATGGGCCCAACTTATAAAATTAATACCTCTATTCAAAAAGGGTCTCCAATGGTCTATTGGGGATGGTTCAGCGATAAATTTCTGGAAAGACCTCTGGATGGGTCAAGCACCCCTAAAAACATTTATCCCAGATACTCAACAAATTGATGAGTCAATAAACATACAATACTTCATAAAAGAAAATAAAAGATGGGATCGGAATAAATTATTTGGGGAACTGCAAGGCTTATTACCGAATGACTTAATAGAGAAAATCACCACAGTACCATTACCCGAGAACATCCATGTTGACAGACTATATTGGAAATGGAGTAAGAATGGGTGGTATACAACAACCTCTGCAATTGATATGATACATAAATCCAAAAACCACACAAACTCGGATATAAGCTGGGTTTGGGACCTAAATACCCCACCCAAAATAAAATCTTTCCTGTGGAAGGTCCTAAAAAATGCAGTACCAACAACGTTCAGATTAGCATCTCGAAGGCTAGGGATCCCGATAAATTGTCCTCACTGTGACTCATGCTATGAGGATTTATATCACTTATTATGGGACTGCCCCATTACTAGGGGCACTCTGATGGCAAATAACCCAGGTTCCTTTATGAAAATGCATGGTTGTTTTGATAAAGGAGACCCGATCAACGATACTATTTGGAATATCAAGAACACAATTGGAAAAGCAAAATTTGAAGACGTAGCATTTGTCTGGTGGGGCATCTGGTTCTCTAGAAACAAAACGCACTTTGACAGTATAACACCAGATATAAGAAAGATACTAGCCTTCAAAATAGATCAAAAATTTATCTGGACAGCCTCACAAGCAAAGGAAAACACAAGAGAAAATATAACAGCTATACCAAGCAACTCAAAACCCAGATTGATTTCAAAAAGAAAAAGAACCAAATGGGAACCACCTACTCGGGATACATATAAACTTAACTTCGATGGCTCTCTCTCCTCTAGTAATAAGGGCACTTTTGGGTTTATCATTCGTGACTTCAAGGGTTCCCCTATCTACTGTGGCTGGGGACCATCACCAATCGATTCTGTATGTGGATGTGAAAGCCATGGACTATGGAATGACGTACTCGCTGCAAAACAATTGGGAATTACGAAATTGACTATAGAAGGAGATAACCTAACAATTATTAAGTGTTTAAAAGGTTTGGGGAAGCCTACTGGAGACTTGGATATGATTGTCTCAGACAGTCTAGTCTCGCTGGGCTTCTTTTGTTCGGTCGAGATTCGTCATGTCTACCGGGAAGCAAATCTAGTGGCAGATCGCTTGTCACGGCTTGGTTCTGCTTCACTTGGTCCATTGACTCCTGATGATTCTCTTTTGCGTAGTCTCATCCGAAAGGATGCTCTTGGCTGATAGGGCTAAGCCTTATGGTCAAATTTTTTCCGTTTCAAAAAAAAAAAAAAAAGTGAGAATTCCTTGGTCCGGTGAGAAGGAAAGAAGTGTAGTGATTGGTTGAATTTAATTAAAAAGAATGAAATTAAAACCAGCGTCACGCGCCTTGTTCCTCGCCTCATCTTCCTTTTCCCCTGCCTCGTACAATCTCATCATCGTCCTTTTCCCCGCCGTCCCTCCGTTGATCGAGTGGCCTTTCTTCATCTCCCATGAACTTCTCATGTCGAGCACCATCCCACCGTCGTCGCTCGCCATCGCCAAGCCGTTGATCGAGTGGCCGTTCCCCTGGGCAGCGACCTTGACGCTCTCCTTGTGTTCAATCGAGATGCTGAATCGGAGGAGATCCGGGGCATTTTCAGCCACGTCGCTCGCCGAGATGGTCGGGGAGACAACGCCGTTTCTCCGATTTGCTGAATTATGACGCAGAGGAGTATATTGGGCTACTGGTTAGGAGGGGAGGGAGCGGGATTCATCGAAAGAGGAGAAATTTGCTTCCAGATTTATCAAAAGAGGAGAAATTTGCTTCCAGATTCATTGAAAGAGAAGTGTTTGGGCTAAAAGTTTTGTCTCTTGTTCCCTTTCATTGCATCCTAGTCTGACATCGAAAGAGGCCAAAATGTTCAAACACTGAGCAAGATAGATGAAGCCTGGCTGTAGAACATCATTGCGTTGGTCAGCCTCTTCTCAATTCAAGCATCAATGCCAAAAAAATGAATACGAAAAGAAAATACTAAAAGAGCAGCTCTAGAATTTATTGCAGAAAAAACAATTGATGGATCAGATTCGTTGAAAAGAAAATGTAAAGTTGGAGAAGAATGGAGAAGAAGCCTCTTTATTCAAATAAATAATCCTTCAATACAGAAGCTTTAGTGTAGGAACACATTCAACATTTCAACCAATGTTTGTTGCGGGAGCATCTGTGAAAAAGCATGGGCCACCCCATTTATTTATGAAAGTAAACATTTATGAAAAAAGTTCTGAAATTTATCAAACTAAAATTTTAGTCATTTAATGTATAGATTTGAGAAGAAGAATTTGGAAGGGTGGGGAGATTGGAGAAAAAGGATTTTACAATTTTTAAAAATTAAAAAAGCTACTGGTTCAGGCGTTTAATACTAAGTGGTTCAGAGGTTTATACCAAGTGGTTCAGTGTTTTTTATACCAAGTGGTTCAGGGATTTTTATTACCAAGTGGTTCAGCGCATATAAATAGAAGTGGTTCACAGAGTAAATATTTGGTTCATAAAATAAATATTATTGGTTCATCAACCATTTTATTTTAAAAATAATAATAAATAATTAAAAAATAAACACTAAAAGAAAATAGAAGAAAAATGAAATATATAAATAATAGGGGTTCATGAAATAAATAGTAAAGACTTGAAGTGAAAGTGTAATACCAAGTGGTTCAGGGTTTTAATTGTCATAATGGCTGAACCATTGTGAATAAAATTGCTGAACCACTATAAATAAAATTGTTGAACCACTGTGAATAAAATTGTTATTAGTGACTAAATAGAGGTTGGTTCAGTGACTTAATAGAGGTTGGTTCAGTGACAAAATAGATGTTGGTTCGGTGACTAAATAGAGGTTGGTTCAGTGAGTAAATATGTTGGTTCAGTGACTAAATAGATGTTGGTTCAATAAGTAAATAGGTTGGTTCAGTGACTTAATAGAGGTTGGTTCAGTGACTAAATAGAGATTTGTTCAGTGACTAAATAGAGGTTGGTTCAGTGACTAAATAGAGGTTGGTTCACTAACTTAATAGAGGTTGGTTCAGTGACTTAATAGAGGTGGTCTAATGTGTAATTTTAAAATTTATATGAAAATATTTTAATTATAATTAAAAATGTGTATATTAGGTGGTAATTAAATGTGAGACAAAAAGCAATAAATACAAATGGGTGCATTGAAAGGAAATGTACGTAATTAACTGTGAGACCAAAAGCAATAAATACAAATGGATGCATTAATAGCTAACAAAGGTTCAATTGGTACAGTGGTTCTTCAACTGTATTTAAACGCCAAGGATCTGGGATCGATTCCCATCCGGGGGAACGTCTATTTTTATTTTACACCCACAGTGTGGCGCGTGTAGTGCAAGCGCGTAGTGTGCGACTGGGCCTCAAAATGCAAACGCGAGAACGGGCTGGGATCAGCACGCGCCCCCATACACGTGGACCAATTAGATTTATTTTTTAATACACGTGGACCAATAAGAATGCTTCTTTCCTTCTCACTTTTAGAGTTGTGTGTACCCGAACCCAACCCTATATATATATATATATATTAGATTATATACAGTGTGTATACACACTGTAATATATAGTGTATGTATTTTGTTCAACCTACTGTTCTTAGTTAGAATTTAGAAATTTGATTAGCGTTTAATCATCCTATTTCTTTTATTGAAGTTTCTGTTTCATCTCTGAAGATCGTACATAACATAAATAACATAAATATACTATATACAGTGTGTATATATATTATAATCAATTTATAATACTAAAGGATAAGTCACATAAGCCATGTGGCGGCTTCTCCTTTAGTGTAGGATTTTTTTAGTTACATAAATTAATTAAGATATTTTTTATAAGTGGATTTTCTTTTAATTCCTCATAATACGAATCAGTTGAGATATTCTTGATAATGTAGGATTTATTAGTTACATAATACTTAATTAAGTTATTTTGTATAATCGGATTTTCTTTTAATTCCTTATTATACGAGTCGGTTGAGATATTCTCGATAATGTAGAATTTTTTAGTAATTAATTAAGTTATTTTGTATAATTGGATTTTCTCTTAATTCCTTACAATACGAATAGGTTGAGATATTCTCGATAATGAAGCATTTTTTAGTTACTTAATAATTTATTAAGTTAATTTGTATAATCGGATTTTCTTTTAATTCCTTATAATATGAGTCGGTTGAGATATTCTCGATAATGTAGGATTTTTTAGTTACGTAATAATTAACTAAGTTATTTTGTATAATCGGATTTTCTTTTAATTCCTTATAATACGAGTCAGTTGATATATTCTCGATAATGTAGGATTTTTTATTTACGTAATAATTAATTAAGTTATTTTGTATAATCGTATTTTATTTTAATTCTTTATAATACGAATCGGTTGAGATATTCTCGGTATTATGGCAATTGCTTAGTTTGGATATTCATTAGATAAAATTAAAATAAAATAATTATTATTTTTTAATATAAATAAATAAATATTAGTTTATCTATTCGGATTTTTACTTGATACTCAACACTCCAAAATTTTATTTACTTTTCTTGTATTGTTTCCTAAAGTTATTCATTTTTTTTTTGGTCATTTTTTAGGTAGTTGATATTTTTATAATCAATAATGGTGGAATGGATTTAATTTCTCCATGTAATTATTTCTATATTAGTGTGATTCATGAAGAAAATCCATTTCACCACTCTTGATTACCGAGACATCATCGACATGAAAAAAAAATGAAAAAAAAAAGAAAAAACATTACCACCATTACATACTTTGATCTATTTGGAAGACTCATTTTTTTTTAATTAGCTCAACTCTATCTCAACGTATTCTTTAGTTTTATTTTTTACATTGCCTTATTTATTTTGTTTCATTATTATTGTAATATTTATTAGCATCATTTTGATACTAATAAAATTTACAAGCTTTACCAATATTTGCATAACTTTATACTTATATTTGATTCTAATGCTTAAAGTTTGTTATTATTTAGCATTTTTTTTCAGTATTCAATTTGTTAGAGAATGTTTATTTTTTATTACTTTGTTTGTGATACTTATAATATTTATGTCAAAAATAATGAATGATATTATATAAACATATATTATAAAACAAAGATCCGTGCAATGCACGGGGTGCAGTGTATATATATATATGGAAAATAAAAAAAATATTATAAATTTATATATGTTACGCATTTGAAAATCACAAAATATATAAGAATTTTAGATTTTTTTATAATGTATTTTTATTTGAGGGACAGGGCCCGTCCCGTCTCGGTCCCGTCCTGTCCCGTGAGGGACAAGGCCCGTGCGGGATTGAAAAAAAAGTAGTGAATCCCGTCCCGTAAAAATTACGCGGGACGGGACGCGGGACGACCCCCATCCCGTCCCGCGCCCACCCTTAACATTACCCATCTAACATGCCAAAATAGATTATCAATTTAATAAATCACACAAACGGATGAATTGTAATTTATTTAACGCAATTTGGCATGATTCAATTGTAGAAAACAACTAGACACGAATGCACACAAATGAGCATAGAAAGCTCGGAATGTCACTTGCCTTTGTCACCTTGTTGGATTTCGATACCAACTATGGACTTCAAAGATTGGATGACAGAGTTAAATAAACAGACAAATGGATTTAAAATACGAGATATAAGGAAGAATTTAATAATTGGTATCTTGTACACGTAATTAACTTATATAATTCGAAATAAAATCGAATTAATTATAAAGTCACATACTATACCAATTTGATTGCTATGGAATCTTGTCTCGAGAGGGATGTGTCGGTATTTGAGATTGTCACTGCGAATTATGAAAATGATGCGATTTAGAACACCCTCTAAAACTGCGGGGTAGTTTTTATAGTTTTAAAAATTGTAATAAGGGCATATTTTACCAAATCTGAACGTTTGGGAGGAAAATTGCAATTCTTCTTCTCCTTCCCCATACACGACAGAAGGTTACACTTCTGGTTTCCGACTCACGACGGCGGCAACTCCGGCAACCTTGGGGCTTCCACGGGGAACGGGTACCCACACGACTAGCGGGGGTGGCTCCGGAAAACGTCGGCGAGTATCCCGGCGTTCCTGGGCGGCGACGACAGTGGCGGAAAAGGTCGGAGATGGTGGTGGTCGCCGGAGAAAAATTCTAAAGGGCTCTTGCGTTTTGGGATGAATCTGTAAGATCACGAGATTGATTGTAATGTCCTTCTTAAGGGTTTCCATTCATTAGACAATGATATATATAGGTTACAAGGTATTGGGCCTTTGGGCCCACTATACAATATAAGACCTATGTAATCTATCAAACCCTCGCAGTCGAAAGTGGAGGGTCATGACAAGAGGAAAACATGCCGTTGTTCTTGCCAAAGAATACTCAAACTCACAACTAATATAGTGTGTAAGCAAGAGATCGATCCACATGGAAATCTATTCAATTCGAGTGTCAATTCTAATCGCTAGTAAGAATATGGGGGGTTTTTGGTGTGAAAAAGATCCGCCTTTTATCAAAGCGGAAGCAAGCAAACAAAGTAAATTGGTTTTAGAATGCAGTGGAGAGAAATAGGTTCACCTACAATTTATCACTTCGATTGATAAATTCGATCCTTGTTTCAGCCTCTAGTTCTTGTCTTTTCCTATCAATGTCCTTGTCTAGATCTTAGGTAGATTACTAGTCCTACGAGTTCTAGCAACTCTTATCTCTAAATAACTCTAACACGGTTAAGATTCAACCTAGAGATAGCATTAAGAGTATGAATTAACCAAGGTACACATAATATCAAGCTACGAGTCGATATTCAACATGTATTCAACTTCCTACACATCCAATTAGTCCTACAAGTCCTAAAGCGACATGATTGCCACTTGGGTTACGGTTCGCTACGAGGAATCTGCAAAACCCTAGAAATTGAATGAATCTACTCTAACTATTTGATCAGGCCAGAGAGAAGATCTGGCGGTTCCCCTTCCTCAAAGCTTCATATCCGACGGTTTCGGCCTCCCACGGTGACGTCGTTTTCAGATCCGACGGTTTCCCTTCCTCAAAGCTTTAGATCCGGCGGTTTCCCTATCTTTAAGCTTCAGATCCGGCGGTTTCCCTTTCTCCAACCTTCAGATCCGGCGGTTTCCCTTCCTCAACCACCAACGCCGCGAGGTATTTCCATTCCCGTTTTCAGAAATTCGAATCTGCCATTTATTCAAACTCTTCTTCTTCTTTGATTGTTGCGTAGATCACATCCCGTATAAGGGATCCCAAAGGCCTTCGCCGTGGACCCTTGCTAGTCAACGGTGCTCCTCGAAATTTCTCCTTGCTACATTCTTTTCTTCCTGCCGACCAATTTCTAGGGTTTATAGAGTTTAGCGATTTTTCTCTATGTATTTTGAAATTTGTTTCTTTCTCTGTGTTTACCAGCACAAATTCCTCTTGTGTTCGTCCTCTGGTTCGATGTCTTTGAGCCTTTGGAGGTATGATTTTTTGGGGCTTTGAAAGCTCTTTATGAGTTTGGGGCTTTTCCAATTTTTTGATGTATTCATTTGGTTTGTTGAATTTGATATGCAGGACTTGTTTAAGAGTAAAGCTCTTTATGAGTTTGAGGATTTCACTTAGACAAAATCAGCTCCTAATTAGATTATTGGAATTTTTTTTGCAAGGTCTATGTACTCAATGAGTTTAGTTTATTTCCCCTTTCCATTAATATTTTTTTGACCTACTTATATTGTATGAAATTCATTTATGTATTTATATAGATTTTTCATATCATATGTGTATATATATATAATGTTTCCAAAATACGAGGATACTAAATTTGCTATAAAATCATGAAACAAACAAAAATCGGCATTAGCCACGACTTTAGCCTCAAAAATAGCAATGACACGATCTTAGCCACGATTTAAGCTACACCCATGCCTTATTTGCAGCAACGAAATCAGCAACGAAATCAGCAACGAAATCAGCCACGAAATCAGCCACAAATTCAGCATTGACCTAATTTCGAAGCTGATTTCGTTGCCTCAGCCACGAGATTCAAATGTCCATCACCAGCCACGGTATTAGCCACGACCTGATAATTCGTTGCTAAATCCATTGCTAAACAGCCGTCGCTATTAGTCACGAGGCATATGGCTACGGACGGCCCACCCGTGGCTATTTCCGTGGCTAAACCGGTTAGCCACGGGCATTCGTTGCCAGTGCCGTGGCTATTTTCCGTAGCTATTTCCTGCGTTTTTAGTAGTGGATCAACGCCCAAGATGTGTTCACATGATACACAATAAGCTTTGAGTACATATGATCTATATATATATATATATATATATATATATATATATATATAGTATTACAAGTAGTTCATTCAATTTTGGTAATTTAGGACAAAGGTTTCCAACTTGGAGAAAATTAGGTGTAATGTCCAATTTTAAGGATCGAATTAAGTAAATGTCCACCAAAAAATCTTTATTAGTTAAAAGTCCAATACATATAACCTTGTCTCCTTCCCATATGCAGTGTTTTTCATTTTGCTTCTTCTCTCTCATATATCTATGGCAACTCAAACTCACATTCTCTGTCAGTTTGTCGTTGTTGAGTCAGGCTGAGGTAGCACGTGAAGTCACACTACCAAAGTCGACTACCTCGCCTCCAATGGCCCCTCCGCTAATGGATGGACGACTGTTGTGAGTGATGGATGGATGACTGATGTTCATCTATGGCGAAGTAGATCTGAAGTTGGTGGAGCAGCAGGAGGCAAAGGTAGTGAGGATCTTGAGAGATTATGTGTCGGTTTCATATTTGAAATGTGATAGATCTTCCCCTCCGCTGCCATGTCGGTGCAGATTGGAGGTGAAGCGGTGGAGATTGGAGGAGAGGCGATGGATCGATGTGGGAGGTAACATGTAGAGGGTAAGAGTGTTAGTTAAGGCAACAACAAGGGTAGGATAACAACCCAAACGCTGTGTTTTGTAGTCTGTACATGTTAGCACCGGCATTCAGTGTAGCATAGCAGCTGAGCAAGGTAGTATAAAAAGGTTGTTAGCAAGACATTTTGTATGCTTTTGGGTTTTATAACAAATTACAGAAAATTACCAAATCTTTTTCCTCCTTCTGCAAGGTTCCAAACCTCCATAGGTAGAGCTTTGCTCAATTTCGGTTTTACAGTGAAATCTAGGAGTTTCCTAGATTTCATATGGTATCAGAGCTCCACTGGTTCCGATCCTGATTTAATCGCAGCTTCAAAGCGATTTCCATCTGCGTTTTAGTTCGGTGTCATTTATGTTCTTGCTTCACTTCTCTGTGTCGTTTTCTCTTCTAATCTAGTCGCTGATCATGGAAGAAACGTTTGATGCTAATGCTGGCTCTCGAGGTAATGGATCGCCGAACTTTGGAAACAACAATCGATCGCCGAATTTCGGGAACAACAACCTGGATCCATTGTTCCTTGCGAACTCAGATCATCCAGGTATGCAACTGGTTTCAGTTCAGCTTAGTTGCAATAATTTTCTTAGCTGGAGTAGGAACGTTCGCATGGCTTTAGGTGCTAAAATGAAATACGGATTTGTGAACGGGGTGTGCAAGAAACCAAATGAGGATGAGGATGATTATGAACGCTGGGTTAGATGTGACTATATGGTCATGAGTTTGATCCTGAATTCCATGAAAAGTGACCTTGCTAAAAGTTTCATGTGTGCTCAATCTGCGAGTGAACTTTAGGGAGAAATTAAGGAGCGATTTGTTGAATCCAATGCTCCATTGATCTATCAGATGCACATGGAGTTATGCAACGTGCGTCAAGAGAATCTGAGTGTGGTTGTTTACTACAGCAAACTCAAACGAATATGGGATGAACTTCAAACTATTGAAGGGCATCCGATCTGTAAGTGTGGGATTATGTCTCGATGCAGTTGTGCGATTCTGAAGAAGATTCTTGAGAAAGAGGCCATTGCGAAACTAATGCAACTTTTGATGGGCCTCACAGATGCGCTTGACACGGTTAGAAGTCACATTCTATCCATGGAACCTCTACCTTCTGTCAATAAAGCCTACCACATGGTGATGCAGATAGAGAGGCAGAAAGGGATTACTAGTGGTGACCTTCATGCTTCACATGAGGTTCTGGTTGCAGGGCGTCAAGGATGTCAAGGTAGCCAGCAGTCCAAGGCTCCAGAGTACAAGAGAGACAGTAAGAAGGCTAAGGTGGACATGAAGTGTGATTCCTGTCAAGAGAAAGGCCATTTGAAGAAAACATGCTTCAAGCTTGTGGGATATCCCGATTGGTATAAGGGACCTAAACGAAAAGGTGCTGATGCTAAGTTTGCAGGAGTGTCTCAAGAATTGTCACAGTTTGATAATCCTTTGGACAAGGATCTACTTAGCAGCACTGCGGGTAACTCTAGAAGCGATGGTAAACCTGATGCTCAACTTGTTAGTGCAGTCTTCAATGAGGTTGTGAGGATGATAAAAGGGAGGGGTCCAACAGCTGATGAAGGGCCTTCCAACATCCTTGGCTCTATGAACTTTGCAGGTACTATTCTTTGTCCAAGTATTACTTCACCAGTGGATGAGCATCATCAAATGTGGATTGTGGACTCAGGTGCCACTGATAATATCACGTTTGATAGAAGCTTATTCATTGATCTGAATCTGCTGCCTCGACCTATTGTAATTGGGTTGCCTGATGGTCATACCCATACTGGATTCAAGTGCATTCCGAAAGAACAGGTTAGATCCCTTGTTCCACCTGCTATGAGGATAACTGAGGAATAAAGATGCTTTGTCATCATGTAATGGTGCTAATGTGAACACCTATTTTGATTTACTTCATGCTCGACTTGGACATGGGTCCTCGTCCAAACTTAAGCACTTGGGATTGTGCAAGAAATCTCAATGTGATTTTGGTGACTATGATGCTTGTATTTTGGCTAAACACCACAAATTGCCCTTTGACAGAAGTTTATCTCTTGCTTCTGATGTCTTTGAACTAGTTCACATGGACGTTTGGGGCCCCTATAGATCACCATCACTGTGTGGGGCTAGGTACTTCTTGATTGTGGTGGATGATCACAGTAGAAGCACTTGGGCTTTCCTGTTCCGTCACAAGGATCAGGTTTTCAATTTGATTCGTGGGTTCATTGATTTTGTTGAGACACAATTTGGGAAAAAGGTCAAGGTAATTCGGTCTGACAATGGGACCGAGTTTGTTCAACACAGGGTTCATGATTTGTTTATGAGCAAAGGTATTAATCATCATAGGTCGGTCCTTGGGGTTCCCGAGAAAAACTAGAGGGTTGAACGTAAGCACAGGCATCTCGTAGAGACAGCCTGTGCCATTCGTATTCAATCCAATCTTCCAATCCGGTTTGGGGGGGGGGGTGGTGTATTTTGTCTGCCACCTACATCATCAATCTGTTACCATCTTCGGTATTGGGTTGGAAAACGCCCTATGAAATTTTGTTTCATAAGCCTCCAGCAGTTGCTAATATGAGGGTAATAAGGTGTCTTTGCTTTGCTTTAGTGCCTTCTAATCTTCGGGGTAAGATGGATGCCAAGACACGCAGGTGTGTTCTTATTGGGTACCCCCTGGACAGAAAGGGTATAAGTTGTATGATCTGGAGACTCATAAGTGCTTGGTTAGTCGTCATGTGGTCTTTAGAGAAGAGGTGTTTCCCTTCAAAGATCAGGGACACACCTCCCATTCAAACACTGATTCAAGGACAGTTCAGTTGCCATTTGTTCCCTTTGGTGATGAATCAGTCAGGAGTGTTCTTCCTGATCCTCTAGCAAGCACTTCTTCAACGGATTCTCCCATCCTATCTGATCAGCTTGACCAAGCCGATTTCAATGATAATCCTCCTACTCCGGCGTCTGTGGTCTTTAGAGAAGAGGTGTTTCCCTTCAAAGATCAAGGACACACCTCCCATTCAAACACTGATTCAAGGACAGTTCAGTTGCCCTTTGTTACCTTTGGTGATGAATCAGTCAGAAGTGTTCTTCCTGATCCTCCAGCAAGCACTCCTTCAATGGGTTCTCCCATCCTATCTGATCATCTTGACCAACCCGATTTCAATGATAATCCTCCTACTCCTGCGTCTGTTGCTAGCCTTGAAGCTTACTCGCCTAATGCTCATGTGGAAGATTCCATTTCTTCCTCTTCTCCTTCACCTGAACCACCTCAGACTCGTCCCAACCGAGCCATTGTTAGACCTTCAAAGCTCAGGGATTTCATTTGTCACAACTTGCCTCACAGGAATTTGTCAACTCATGATTCTTTCTCCCAGACCTTCCATGTCTTACGCCTGAATGATCTAGTGGATTATTCATCAAACTATGTTCATTCCCTTTTCCAAGTTCTCTTAGTTCCAGAAACTACTTTCTTTGAGAAAGGAAAGGTTCAGTCAGAATGGATTGAGGCTATGAGAAAGGAGCTAGATGCATTGGACGCCAATCACACATGGATCCTCACTACTTTTCTTGAAGGAAAGCAAGCCATTGGATGTAAGTGGGTGTATAAGGTCAAGTTCAAACCCAATGGTGAAGTTGAGAGATACAAAGCACGCTTGGTTGCAAAAGGATACAACCAAGTGAAGGAGAAGGACTATAAGCATACCTTCTCCCCGGTGGCAAAATTTTCCACATTTCATACCCTATTTGCTCTAGCTGTTGCACACTCTTGGCCTCTTCATCAACTCGATGTCAATAACGCGTTTCTTCACGGATTCCTTGATGAGGAGGTGTATATGATATTACCTCCTCGGTATGATCATGAGTCACCAGGTCAGGTTTGCTTGCTCAAGCGTAGCATGTATGGGTTGAAGCAAGCTAGCAGACAATGGAATGTCGAGCTTACAAAGCATCTGACAGGCCTTGGTTTCACACAATCATCTCAGGATTACTCTCTATTTGTCATGCGTTCTGGGAAGATGAACACATTAGCGTTGGTCTATGTTGATAATATGATTTTATCCGACAATTGTGAATTTGAAATTGCTCGGGTTAAACATTCTTTGGATCAAGCGTTCACCATCAAGGACCTTGGTCTTGCCTGCTATTTCTTGGGCATGGAACTCTCCCATTCCTTAGTTGGGATTCGCCTTAACCAACGGAAATATGTGTTGGATCTCCTCATCGATTCTGGTATGCTAGAGTCTAAGATTTCCAATTTTCCGATGCAGAGAGGTCTTCATCTTAATCTGGATGATGGAGAGTTGCTCCCTGATCCGGAATTGTATAGACGATTAATTGGACGACTCCTTTATCTAACTGTTTCGCGTCTTGACATTGCTTATTCGGTTCAGCAGTTGACACAATTCTTTTCAAATCCACGTTTGCCTCACATGAAAGCTGCTTGGTTCTTGCTTTGATATCTAAAGGGCACTATTAATTGTTCCCTGTTCTACCCCAGCAACATTTCAATGACAATCAAGGCTTACTCATACGCTGATTGGGGCAGTTGTATGTTCACTGGGCGTTCTCTTACTGGTTACTGTGTTTTTCTTGGAGACTCCCTCATCTCCTGGAAAATGAAGAAACAACTGACTGTGTCTAAATCGACTGCTGAGAGTGAGTATAGGGCGATGTCTGCTACTGCTGGGGAATTGATTTGGTTGGAGGGTTTGCTACTCGATTTTGGTATTCAGATTCCTCGATCGCTTCATCTATGTTGTGATAATAAAGCTACACAACAATTGGCAGCTAATCCGGTGATTCACGAGCGAACAAAGCACCTTCGTATTGATTGCCATTTTATTCGACAACTCGTTCAGGAAGGGTTCATTTTTACGGTTCATGTTGTTCTAGCCAACAGCTTGCCGACCTGTTTACTAAACCCTTTGGTGCTGACCAACATTGGTACCTCTCTCTCAAGCTTGGACTTGTGTTGGACACCCCACGTCCACCTTGAAGGGGGGTTGTAGAGAGTAGGAGTGTTAGTTAAGGCAATAGCAAGGGTGGGATAACAACCCAAACGCTATGTTTTGTAGTCTGTACATGTTAGCACCGGCATTTAGTGTAGCATAGCAGCTGAGCAAGGTAGTATAAATTGGTTGTTAGTAAGACATTTTGTATCATTTTGGGTTTTACAACAAATTACAGAAAATTCCCAAATTTGTTTCTTCCTTCTGTAAGGTTCCCAACCTCCATAGGAGGAGCTTTGCTCAATTTCGGTTTTACAGTGAAATCTAGGAGTTTCCTAGATTTCAAATAACAGATTAGAGGTGAGGCGGTGAATCGATGCCAGTGCCAATTTAATTGCTTCAAGTCATATCATGCAACACTAGTTTTATTGGAATAATTGTTCTATAACCATTCCGTAATGGCTCACCGGAAAGGACTTGTTGGTAGTACTCATAGGTCCCCGGTTCGAACCCCGGAATGACCGCTCTTTATTTACCTATTCAAGGAATAATTCTTCTAGATTCTTTTGAAGAGTATCTTTTAATAGGGGATGGGGAAGTGAATTTCAGGATTAACCTTTTTTTTTTTTGAATAACAGTAGCCCATATTATTAGAATTAAATCAAGTCGATCTCGGCGAGTTCAATCAAACTTGGTGGAAACTGATCGACGAATACACGATTCATGCCATTTGGTGGAACAAGTCTAGCCACCAAATGAGCCAATACGTTGCCAGACCAGCGTACATGTGCATAAGAGAAAGAGGAGAAAGCTCCTTGTTGTTGTAGTATGTCATCTGCAATCACACGTGCATAAGAGCAAACTGTTGCAGCTGCGTTTAGGCACTTGATCAGCTGTAGGGAATCGGATTACAAGTGCACTCGGTCCATCCTTCTCGCAACTGCTTGCTCGACACCCATGATTGTTGCCTTCACCTCCCAGTTCACCTTCAAACGTTTTACCTCAGCCCACAAGATTCGGCCCCTATCATCACGTGCAACTGCACCTATCCATACTTCCACGTTCCTGATCAGTGTTGCATCCGAGTTAATCCTCACAACCCCTTGTGGAGGTCTGGTCCAAGCCTCATTCCTCACTATCTGTCGATTGCAGGTTATGCTCCTCTCGTTTCGATTATCCCACATCGCCCCATAGTCCTGAACAAATATGCGGAAGCTATCCCTTAGCAGTGGGACATTAGGAGGCCTCTCATCGAAGAGCCTCATATTTCTCGTCGTCCAAGCCACCCATGCGTTAGTGAATAGTTCTATAAGGCCTGCTGATCCTTCAACCTCATGCACAACAGTCGCAATCTGAATCAAGGACATATTCCTCAATCCCCTGACATGCAGACCCAATTGTGGGGATCAACCTTTTCTTTCCATGTGCTATTTATTAATTTAGGGTTGAACAACCTAATGAGGAATTTTTTATGATTATGTGTAGCCTGTTAAGATTAAACTTGTAATCTCCTCACCAATAGAAAGTAAAAAAACTTGTGTTGACAATAATCGTGTCAACAATTATTGTATTAGCTGTGTCAGCATTAGCTAGCGGTCGGTATCAGAATAATTGTGTTAGCAATAACCATGTTAGCAACGTCGATATCATCAGTTTCATCATCAGCAAAATCAACAACAGCTAATGTCTCTAAAATAGCCATGTTGAAATGCATAGTTTAGTTCCATATTCTATACACTTTGCATATTTCGGGTTGGGAATATGTCGAATTTATATAGTATATGCTTATTTGCAAGAAATGGAGATCTACATAAGTTTCTGTTTAATATTGCAAAATATGGAGTCATTCCGGAAGAAAACCAAGACGCAAAGACGGAGGCAATACTTTACTCGATATCGACTTTATTTTCTCGATATCGACAAAGGGGTTCGGGCACATCACTGATCGAGGATCACCATGTCGAGAAGCCGAGGAGTAAAGTTACCCAACTCCAGGATTTTCCTCGATATCGAGTTACTTACTCGATGTCGACAAAAGCTGAAGACCATGCGTGGAGTCGACGAAGAAACCTGATCGAGGAGCCACGGAGAGCAACTCGACTTGACCAAGACAGGCCGGACACCACTCCTCGATATCAAGGAAACTCCTCGATATCGACAAACCCAAGTCATATGTTCAAGCAGTGTCGAGAACCAGCCACTCGACCAAGCCAGGCCAGCAATTCGATGAACCAAGTTTACTCGATATCGACAAAACTTGTCGATATCGAGGACCCAGAAGCTAGCATCCGAGCAGATCGAGAAGGAGCTACCCGACATGCCGAGCCAAGCCAAGTCGACGACACACTTTACTTGATATTGAGTAAACTACTCGATATCGAAGAAATCTTTCCGGAAGCCGCGTACGCGGTTTGAGTTGTCCTACTCGGATTGGGATTCCTAGGAGCCGAAGATTGCCGAGTCTATCCGCGTCTATCAACAACTATCCATGGAGGAGAAGATTTATCCACTTGAAGATATTTTAGCTTTTAGATATAATTTCCTTTTTTTAGATTTAATTATGTTATTCCATTTATTTATTTTTAAAGCTTTTAGATATAGATTTATATAGAGATAAAGATTTCTACCCTTGAATAGCAAGGATTAGAAGCCTATAAATAAAGCCTTAGGGGCTGAGTTTTATTCATTCCATCACACAGTAATTAGTAGTAGAGAGAGAGTGAGTGGCCAAGAGGAGTTGGTGAAGCGAGAGCGGAATTGGCTTCCTTTGGTTGTAAGCTCTGTTTGATTCAATGCAAGTAGTTATTTCCTTTCAATCAATGTCCGAGATTGCGATGAAGCGCGAGTAGTCCATCCACTTCTAGGGTTGAGACGAGCCCGACGATAGCCCTGCGTGTTTGAGGTAAAGATCCGACTTTTATCATATTTTGAGCATCTACTACTTGTTATGTGTTTATTACCCATCTAATGGAGGTCCATGCTAACAACTTGGATTGTAAACATAAAATCGGTAGAGACAATTAGGGTTTCTTGAAAGAGTTGTCTAATTGTTGGAAAAGGCAAAAGCTTAGTCCTTCGATGCGAATTATATGATTATCTGTTTTATTCTTGCCTTATGCATGCTTGGTTATTGTTGTTGCAAACCCCAATCTTAAAAGTCTTTCATACATAGTTTTTGAATCCCAAATCATTTGTTTTTATTTTATTTCATTTTACGTTTCTGCCTTCCTCGATATCGAATAGCACTTGCCGATATCGAGTTACTGATCCTCGATCCCAGAATCGCCGTAGCTTTTCCTATGCAGGTGATCGACAAGCCCATCCTCGACATCGATGACTCTACTCGATATCGAGTAAGGGCTAGTCGATATCGACCAAAACCTATGACTGTTGTTGCGCTGTTCGACTTGTCCGATCTTCTGTCGACTAACCCTAGTCGAGATCGACAACCTATGGTCGACTTCTGCCGTGAGATTCTACTGCTGACACGCTTTCTCGTGGATCGATCCTGACTTCCCACCGCTGCATCGGGAGGAAGTCTTGTAATCATTTGCAAGGGACGGAATCTGGTTTGCTTTATTTTAATCGTATTTTATATTTGCATTCTCGATTTCCTCCTATCAACAAATTGGCGTCGTTGTCGGGGAAGCTATCATTTGCGCCTTAGGTAGTTAAATCTCACATCTACTCTGAGTTACTTTACAGGTGTATGCGCCGTTCTGGTCAACCTTCTGAGTTTGACGACTTAGACGATCCAGAACGCCTTTTACACATCCAATCTAAGCTAAAAAGAGCCATGGCGGCCGCAGAGACACAGGAACAGCTGATACAGAGGCTTACAAGGGAGCTGATCGCTAAAGATGCTGCTATCGCCACTGAGAAAGCAGCCAGGGAACAAGCAGAAGCTGAGCTTGCCCAATACCCAACCACTGCAAAGGATTATATGCACCCGACTCTCATCGTGCCTGAATCGGCAATTCTAATCCCTGAAAACTCTTTTGAAATTCGCACTCAATTCCTTATAGAGCTTAAAAATAATGCTTTTTATGGCAAATTTAATGAGTGTTGTTGTGAGCCTAATTTGCCATGTTTAACAGTAACTTTTATATCGATTTCTGCATACATTGCATACATTTGGGTTAGAATAATACAGAATCTGTGTAGTTTACACTTATTTGCAATATATGGAGGTCTACACAAGTTTTGGTTATATTTCGCAGAAATCGGACGCACTTTGGAGCTTAAAGGAAACTCATGGAGAAGCTAAGGATGGTGCAGCTGGAGAAAAACCCATTTTTCGGCTTTTATCATTATGAATCAAGCTTTGATGTCTTCATGAAAGTTGTAGCCCTCGGAAAGAGCTTTCCAACGCATGGTCATATGCGTCAATCCGACGAACGAGGACTCGGGAAAGTGCGTTTTAAGAACGGAGCAGAATGCTGAAAGCAACAACGTTACTCGAAATCGACCACATTGGTCGACATCGACAAGAGCTTGCTCGACATTTGCTCCAGAAGACGAGATCGAGCACGAGATGAAGTCAAATATTGCTCTACGTCAAGGAAGCTGGTCTACGTCGAGGAAGTTACTCTACGTCGAGGAGATTTACTCTACGTCAAGGAAGCTGGTCTACGTCGAGGAAGCTGCTCGATGTCGAGGAAACCCCAAGGGACCGACGTCGAGTAATCCGAGTCTTGTTAAGGTTCTATCCTAAATCTGATGGTGATATTTTCGAGATCAAATTCCATCCAGATCTATCAAGAGCTATCAAGATCCAACATGAAGAGACTTACCTAGTTTAGATTTATCTTTCCCTATTTTAGATTTAATTTCTTTATCGCATTTATTTATCATTAAAGTTTTAGATATAAATTTAGATATAGATATAGATATTCTATCCTTGAATAGTAAGGAATAGAAGGCTATAAATAAAGCCCTAGGGGCTGATTTTTCATTCAATTCAGAAACACAATCAATTCCATTCAAGTAAGTAGGAGTAGAGAGAGAGAATTTGTAGCAAGCAAGGTGGAAAGGCGAAAGCGGATTTGTCTTGTGGGTTGTAAGCTTTCTTTATTTAATTAAATGCAAGTTAGTTTCTTTTGTTATTTGATGTCTTTCTTGATGATGAAGAGCGAGTAGTCCACCCACTTCTGGGGCTGGGGTGAGCCCGACGGTGGCCATGTGAGATGATGCAGTAAAGGTCAGATCTTTTTATGCAATTCGTCTTCTATTCCTATAAGCATGATTCTTTTGCGAGAGTTGAAGGTGATCCTTGTTTGTGTTATTGAAGCGAAAGTGATCTTAATGCAACTTGGGTTAATTATGTGAAAAGGGTTAGTAACAATTAGGGTTTATGCGAAAGCCTCTATATGCCTATTTGTTAATAACGAAAGTTGTTTGATGGAAAGCGTGATCTTTTATGCCTTTATGTGTTACTTTGCATGGTTATCGTTGTGGTATTGATACCTTGGCTTTGGAAGTTCTTTCATATATTGATTTATTTCTGTTGAAAATCTGAATTCTGTGTTCGAATCTGCAAGTTTACAGTTTCTGCATTTTTGTCGAGATCGAGTAGGCCTGTAGTCGAGATCGAGTAGAACTAGTCTAGGTCGAGTTGAGTTTTCTTCTGTTGTCATCGATTTTGAGTTTCTGTTTTCGATTTTTGACTTGTTGTTGTCGATCTCGAGTAGGTTGTAGTCGAGATCGAGTACGCCTGTTGCTTTGTTTTATTTTCTGCTTTGCTTTGTCTTTTCTGTCTTCGTTTTGTTCATTGCTTTTATTTGTTTTATTTTCTGTTTTGCTTTGTCTTTTCTGCTTTTATTTCTGTCTTTCTGCTGCTTGTCTGTGAGAGTCTGTTGCTACCTAAGAACTGCTGACGTGCTTCCTCGTGGATTCGATCTGGACAACCTTCTACTACAACGGGAGGAAGTCTTGTATTTATTTGCTGAGACAGGGAAGTCAGTCTGATCTTTATTCTATATTTATTTCATACTTGACCATCCTCCTGCAACAACAAGTGTCCTCTTGAACATATTACCAATTTTTCTGACATGTGTCCTACTCTTGTTGAAGGTACAACTTTGGAATATGTCAAGATGAAGGCTTTTCGCTGGTCTCTCGCTGGACCTGCACTGAAGTGGCTTGAAGGGCTGAAACCAAGATCCCTCACAACATGGGCCCAAGTAGAGCAAGAGTTTCTGAACAAATTCTTCCCTCCTGCCAAGACAGCACTCCTCCGCCAGAAGATTACAGCTTTCAAACAGAAGCTTGGGGAGGCGCTGGCAAAAGCATGGGAAGGATACAAAGAACTGCTGCGATCTTGCCCTACTCATGGACAACCACCCTACGTCATTCAAGAGATCTTCTTCAATTCTCTTGACCAAGTCACTAAGGACGGGATCAACCAGTATACTCGATATGAGTACCTGACGATGCCACCAATTGACGCCTGGGGTGTGCTCGACAAGCTCACCAATTATGACAACAAATATGGGTCTACTGCAAACTATGAGGATAACTCCTATGCCAGGCCAGCACCATCTATGCCCCTCTATGAGCCTGTCAAGAAGATTGACCCAGATGTCAGGGAGCAGTTCTACAGAGACCAAAATCACAAGCTCCTCAAGAAAGTCAAGTATCTCTCTGTCAACCACCTTGCATCGAATGCGGATCCCAGCGGCACACCACTACTGAGTGCCCACACACTCAGCAAGTCAGGATGGCAGAGACACATGAAGAGGTAGCTTACGCAGGGGGTCCCAATCGCTATATAGGGGATCAAAGGTTCTATCAACCACAATGGAACCAAGGACCTCCTAGGAACCCCCCACCATATAGAGCTCCAGGACATACATAAATGGATCAAAAGAAGGATGACTTACAGCTCATCCTTGAGGAGATGCGTCGGAATCAAGGCATCATCAACAAGTTCCAGAACATCAATACAAAAGTTGGAGAACTGGATATCTAGAAGAGGGGAATAGAGACCCAGATGGGTCAAATCGCAGCACAGATTCCACGACCATCCGGACAACTCCCTAGGCAAACATAACCAAATCCTAAGGGGAAGACCGGACACGTCGCAACTACCAAACTCCGAAGCGGGCACCAATTACACGAGCCAGAGGTCGGAAAGCATCAAGACAAAGCAGAGCAGCAACTCGACAACGAGCAGCAGCAACTCGATATCGAGGAGCCCAAACTCGATATTGACAAAAACCTCCTTAACACAGAGGAGAAGCCAAGCTCGGACTCCACTGCCCAGCCAGCCAACTCGAGATCGACAAGCCTACTCGATATCGAATAAGCTCAAGTCAATATCGATAAAAAAATGGCCGATGTCAACGACTCTGCAACACCTCCGACGTCTGATATGGCTCCGAAGCAGAAAAAGACATTGCCTTTCCATTCCAAAGCACTAAAAGATCCCACTGCAGGTAGGTTTAACCGTTTTGTTAATATGCTGCAAGAACTGAATGTCTCTATTCCTTTTACAGAAGCCCTGCAAGAGATGCCTAGATATGTCAAATTCTTAAAGGAAATCCTGAGCAAGAAGCGATCCATCTCAGAGATCGCCGGCGAATGCAAAGTGCTCCACTTCCCTGAAAAGAGACCTGACCCTGGTAAGTTTTTTGTTACTGTGGGATTTGGACAATATAAATATGAGTCCTTGTGTGATTTAGGAGCAAGTGTGAGCATCATGCCCTTATCAATCTAGGATGCATAGAGCCTGTGGATGCCAAGCTATACATGGCGAATAATAAGTGGTCATCCCTACAGGTATAGTTGAGAATGTCCCTGTCCAGGTTGGTAAATTCTTTATTCCAGCAGATTTCCTTATTATAGATTGTGCTGAAGATCCTACTAGCCCTATTATTCTTGGTAGACCATTCTTAGCTACTGCAGATGCCAAGATTAGTGTCAAGCAGCGATCGCTCACCTTCACCATAGGCGACGGGATCTTAGATTTCTCTTTTGGCCCCGCAAAAGAGGAAATTTCATGGCTGGAGGTGAAGAGCATCAGCAACCACGGGATCAAGAAAGCAACGGAGGAAAGCACCAAGACTGTCCTCGATATCGACAAAGGCTCCTCGATATCGACAAAGGTGCTACTCGATATCGACAAAATTTCATCGACATCGACTTCTTCCTCTACTGAGCACCAGACTTGCGAAGAGCCTAAGTATGGGGTCCCTGTACTCGATATCTACCAGTCCTGCAAAAGAGGAAATTTCAGGTATGAATCCTCCTCCTCCTCAGTCCATTAAGAAATTTATCAATAATTTGAGGAGAGGTAAGGCCCCGTGGCGAGAGAATCTACGGTAGCTAAAAGCTGGGAAGAAGAAGAAGAAAGTAGAAGAAGATTATGCAAGCAACCATATCTCTGCTGAGCTTGTATACTACAATCAGGACCTAGATGATCCAGGAGAAGGGCCAAGCACAAGCGGGCCCCACATTAATGGCCCTTGAGCATAAAAGAAGAAGTCGGCCTAGCGACTCTAAAATCTAGAGCATGTATATAAAACTTTATGAATTTTGGGACTTTGGAACTTTTTGATTTTGGTTTTGGTTTTTTGTTTTGGTTTAGAATATTTCATTTGGAGAGTCTTTTCTTTGTGTGCAATCTAACACTTTTAGGTCGGCAAGCAAAGAAGGATCGCGAAAGGTGGAAATAGAAGTCCCTGAAAAACAGTCAGAATCGACGAAGGCCAAGTCGACAACGACCAAAGAGGAGCAGCCCAGAAATTCTTCGATATTGAGTAGGCCAACTCGATATCGACTAAGCCAGACAAATCTCCTCGACTTCAGAAACCACTTGACGCAGACGACAATTACTCGATATCGACAAAACCACTTACTCGATATGCCCCGATCTGCCTTCCTCGATGCGTTATTCGGTGAGTTCCTTCCTTTACTTTTGTTTTTATTTGATTTTATACAGTGGGGACACTGTATATTTTAAGTATGGGGTGGGGGAAGGGCTCATTATCATTATTATATGTTTTAGTCTTGCTTTTGGTTTTACATGGTGAAATTTTTTTTTATGTTATGCATTCATGTTTAAGTTTTATGCATTTAAGTCTTTTGTTATAAAAAAATAATAAAAAAATAAAAAATGTCGAAAAAAAAGAAAAAAATGCATGATTAAATTTCTGCATTATCTTAGTTTTTATACCTTAACTGAGCTTGTCCTATGATGATAAATAATGATTGACTTGATCATGTAAATCCTATGGCATGTTTGGAAGGTTTAGCCTAAGTCTCCGAAATTGTTTTTATGTGGATTGTGAGCTTGTGATGAAATTGAGCACATATGATCCTAAGCTAAAGGTTGAAATCCAACAAAATTGTCCTAGTGAGAATTTTGGCCTTATAGGGAGAACATTAAAAATCCCTCCGCTTTCTTGAGTGTATTTACTCTTTCTATGCATCTCTAAATGTTGCGATAGTTATTCAAAGCCAATACATTTATATGTTTATGTGAATAGGAATTAAAAGATGGAGGCACCTTTTAAGCCAATTTTATCCTCTTTTTACCTATGCTGCATTATCCTTGCTTAAAGGCAGAACATTAGCCTGAGACTTTTATTATAAACTCCACAAAATTATCCTTAGCCAAATTGAGCCTGACCCCCGTTTGGAAATTAAGACTTATAGTTGGTTGAAATAATGGTTTGTGGAAGGAATGAGCTTGTGTTTCATTTCAAGTGAGAAGGATTTTTGAACTTATTGAGATATGGGTTGGTTTTATATTTTTATTTTGCGATGCATATTATGTAAAAGGATCTTTGGCTCACCCTATAAATGCACTAGTTTTATTTTATTTTCGTTTCAAAAAAAAATCGAAAAAGAAAAAAGAAAAGCAAAAGAAAAAAAAAAGTTTGCAAGTATGAATAAAGTGCATGAGCCAAATTTACCTTATTTCTTTCATTTTCGCAAGATTCATACTTTAGAGAGGTTAATTAAGTTTGAAAGGCTACATACTTCATTAAGATAAGTTGGAGAGTTTGGTTTATGCATATGATTGAGAGTTATGGTTTGGTTGAGTTGTGTTGGAGATTTAGGAGTCTTGATTCCCGAATTTTATTAAGCACCACATGACCAAATAATTCCATACCCTTTTATTTCTTACCAAGCCCCATTACAACCCCGCCGAATGGAATCTTCTTTGAAGACTTCTATTGAGCGGATTCCTCCTGATGATTCTTGTTGCATTTACATAATTGGTTGAGAAGTGGATTTATATTTAAATTGCAATGATTATGAGATTGTATATGGAATTGAGTTGAGAGTTGATCTACATAGCCTAAACACATTGAGAGTTGAGTGTAAACACTTTACCCTGGTGAGGTTGGATTTATATTGCCTATGCCCATGGATCGATCATATATGTGTGATGACGTTAAATTCACTTGTCTTACATTGCTACTACTTGAGATGTTGCTTTTGACAAAAGGCGAAGACTTGAAGGATATGTTGTAGGTCTTGGTTATTGTTTGGTTATTGCTTGAGGACAAGCAAGTCTAAGTATGGGGTGATTTGATGTCTCTAAAATAGCCATGTTGAAATGCACAGTTTAGTTCCATATTCTATACACTTTGCATATTTCGGGTGGGGAATATGTCGAATCTATGTAGTATACGCTTATTTGCAAGAAATGGAGATCTACATAAGTTTCTGTTTAATATTGCAGAATATGGAGCCATTCCGGGAGAAAACCAAGAAGCAAAGACGGAGGCCACACTTTACTTGATATCGACTTTATTTCCTCGATATCGACAAAGGGGTCCGGGCACATCATTGATCGAGGATCACCATGTCGAGAAGCCGAGGAGCAAAGTTACCCGACTCCAGGATTTTCCTCGATATCGAGTTACTTACTCGATGTCGACAAAAGCTGAAGACCATGCCTGGAGTCGACGAAGAAACCTGATCGAGGAGCCGCGGAGAGCAACTCGACTTGACCAAGACAGGCCGGACACCACTCCTCGATATCGACAAACCCAAGTCATATGTCCGAGCAGTGTCGAGAACCGGCCACTCGACCAAGCCAGGCCAGCAATTCGATGAACCAAGTCTACTCGATATCGACTAAAATTTTCGATATCGAGGACCCCAGAAGCCAGCATCCGAGCAGATCGAGAAGGAGCTACCCGACATGCCGAGCCAAGCCAAGTCGATGACACACTTTACTCGATATCGAGTAAACTACTCGATATCGAAGAAATCTTTCCGGAAGCCGCGTACGCAGTTTGAGCTGTCCTACTCGGATTGGGATTCCTTGGGGCCGAAAAATGCCGAGTCTATCCGCGTCTATCAACAACTATCCATGGATGAGAAGATTTATCAACTTGAAGATATTTTAGCTTTTAGATATAATTTCCTTTTTTTAGATTTAATTATGTTATTACATTTATTTATCTTTAAAGCTTTTAGATATAGATTTAGATATAGATAGAGATTTCTACCCTTGAATAGCAAGGATTAGAAGCCTATAAATAAAGTCTTAGGGGCTGAGTTTTATTCATTTCATCCCACAACAATTAGTAGTAGAGAGAGAGTGAGTGGCCAAGAGGAGTTGGTGAAGCGAGAGCGGAATTGGCTTCCTTTGGTTGTAAGCTTTGTTTGATTCAATGCAAGTAGTTATTTCCTTTCAATCAATGTCTGAGATTGCGATGAAGCGCGAGTATTCCACCCACTTCTAGGGTTGGGGCGAGCCCGACGATAGCCCTGCGTATTTGAGGTAAAGATCCGACTTTTATCATATTTTGAGCATCTACTACTTGTTATGTGTTTATTACCCATCTAATGGAGGTCCATGCTAACAACTTGGATTGTAAACATAAAATCGGTATAGACAATTAGGGTTTCTTGAAAGAGTTGTCTAATTGTTGGAAAAGGCGAAAGCTTAGTCCTTCGATGCGAATTATATGATTTAGGTATAGATTTGCATATTAATTTATAGCATTTTTACATGTTTTTATAACATATTTGTCATTATTTAGTTTTCAGAATCTACACCCGTGTTTTTATATATTTCAGGTATTTCTAAGCTGGATCGTATGAATTTGGAAGATTGCTTGGGATTATTATACAAATTGGAAGCAAGATGGGCCGGCTAAGTATTTGGGTCGATGAATTACATACCGACATACCATCAAATTGGGTTGGGAGGAGATGCGTCTTCGGCGTTTGTCTCACAAGTGCCGCCGCATCTGCCGTCAGCGTTTATACGCTGCGTTTTGTTTAAAATTAAACCCTAGAACCTATATTGTTATTTCATGGCCGACTTTGGATGATACTTAAGGCCACTTTTAGTTATTTTTCCATCACTTAACTTCTATTCTATTCATTCATTAGATTAGGATTCAAGACGATTTTAGTTGGAGATTGAGAGCGATGTTCGCCATGGGCGGCTAAACTCTCTTCGTTCTACTTGCAAATTGAAGCTTTATTTGGTTTGATTGTGAGTTTCTGAATCCTGTTCCTTATTTCCTATATTTGAATGTTTCAACTTCTTTGTGCTTGATTGTTTATTGTTTTGTTCTATCTTGTCTGGCCAACTTGTTAGATCAATTCAATTGCTAGGGTTTTGTAGATTCCTGATTGCGAACCTTAACCCAAGTAGCAAACTTATCCCTTTAGGGCTGATTGAACTTAAAGCTATCAATTGGGTTAAATCCTTCTTTAGGGACTGTTCGATTGATAAGGATTTCTAGGACTGATTGGACTAGTAACTATATTAGGTCGGGACAAGGGCATTCATAGGAACCCTAAAAGGACAAGAGAAAGTTACAATATCAATTCAACCAAATAAAGTGGATAGTTGTAGGTAGAGCGATCTTCTCTAAATTGTTTTGCATCAATCTGTTTATAGTTTATTTTTCTTTTCTTGTTTCAATAACCAATACCCCCCTTTCTACTAATTGGTAAATACACATTGCTAAGAAATACTTGTTTCTCTGTGGGATCGACCTCTTACTTGCTTGCTATACTAGTTTGTAGGTTTGAGTTTTATTTTGATACGGTTTATGCGACAAAAAATCGTTCATCAAATTGGCGCCGTTGCCGGGGAATCAAGTTTATTTCTTTGTTTTGTGTATTTATTGATTTTTGTGCATATATCTAACTTTGTTGTGAGCCTATCTTACGGTTCACGACACCCTTACTACTAACATTTTAAGATGAGATTAATGCAGAGTCAAGGGGAAAATTTTCACCATTATTTCACAAGAGTCCATAATTTATTGGACGCCCGTTATGCACGGGGTTACCAAGATAGTTTGCAAGATATGGTTGTTTGTGTACTTGAGGGCATGACTCCTGAGACCAAAGAACTTGCTGAGTCTATGAGTAACGGAGGCTTTGCGAGTTTTAATTTATCAGAGATGTGGGATTTTTTCTGCTACATGGGTCACCAGGTGGAGCAGAAAGAAGCTTTCACATGCCAGGTTATGTTGGAGCAGGTGCTTAAAAGGATGGAACGAATTGAGGAACAATTGAACCAACATAATCAACTGGTGAGTGAGTTAGTAGTTGAGCAATGCTTTATTCCTCAAGTTGATGAACGCCAAGACACAAACAATGATGGTTTGATCGATGAGAGCCCGATGCTCCCTGACATGGAGTCTCATGAGTGCACGCATGAGGATCCATGTGTTTTGGCTCCTATTTTATCGGAAGAAATCTTCCTTGACTTGCCTATCAACGAACCATGTCCAGAGCCGATTTCTGTGGCTCCCGAATAAGGTATTGATATTTCTTACACTTTTGTGAATTTTGGTGAATATATAGACCCTTGGGAGCATTACTTTGAGAAGCCACCAACGGAACTGTGTTGGTGGTATCACATTCCATCGGTAGAGAGTCATGATAAATTGAAAAGGATTTTAACTTCTATAGTATATAATTTCAATTTATCATTATTTTCTATATGCTTAATTGATATGTGTATGTGTGCACAAGAGTTTGATAAATTACTGAGAGCTTTAACAATGTCTGAATCGATCTTAGACAGACTCAAGATATGTTAATTTATATATATATTTTCGTTTTATTTTTAGTTATTTTTTTTATTTCCTTTTTATTTTTAGTTAGGATTATTTATATATATATTTTTAATTTCCGAATAGAAAAAAAAATCAGAAAAACACCAAAAAAAAAATAAAATAAATAAATAAAAAAATAAAGAAAGAAAGGTACTCTGTCTCTCCTTTCTTCCTCGCCCTTGTGCGCTCACCATCACCGTCGTCCGCCCTTCCCTACCATCACCAGCAGACCACTTCACCACCGCCTTTCCTCCTCACCACACCACCCATCTCCTCTCGCCAGGCCGGCCATCACCATCACCATCACCGCACCACCACTTCCTCTCCTTCCGCCTCTGCTGAGACGGGATTTCCGTTGCTCGCCGCCATTTTCGTTACATCTGTCCGGGATTTCTCGATCCTTCTGTCACCTCACCGCCGGCGACTTCCCAGTATCGCTGAAATTTCTCGCCCCCGCCAGCATTGCCCTAGTCGCCCGCTGCCTCCGGCCTTCCTCTCCGTTCCTCGCGTTTCGCTGCTAGTCACCAGAACCCTCGCCTCCCACACCAAGGCCACCAGAGAAACTAATTCCCCCACCGCCAGATCTCACCGTCATCACCTTAGCCGCCTGACGCAGCCTCAATCCCTGCCTTGCCGGCTTCGATTTCAATCCCTGAATATGTGCCCTAGACGTCAATCTCCGCCCGGTAAGTACAGGTATGCATTCTTTCCTTTCTCTTTTGATTTGCATACGATGGAACTCAGGGCTAAAGATTCTCAATTGTGTGCTTGATGTGGCATTGATGAATTGGGGTCACATTGATGAATTGATTATATGCTATTCCTAATTCTCATGCAGGATTCATGAGGTTTTTATTAACTGAGTTTAATGGGAACTTGAATGCTGAATTTTGTCATCTCATCCCTAAATTCTGAACTTGTTTTCTGAATTCGATAGGGTTCGATGTACTCAGTTTGCTAGTGTGCTGAGTTATTGCCATGGGAAATTGTTGCCATTGGATGTTATGTTTGATTGTGTTGTGGCTGAACGAATGAATTGAAATTGGGGTACTGATTTCCTTGCTTACATCTTAGGCCTGATTTTTGAGACTATGTAGTGATACATACTCTCTTTAGCCGATTAATTTCTTCTTGTTACATCTGAAATCAGCTGAGTTATTTATTTTTTGTATCATGCTTCCCTTGGATTTGAACTTAGAGGTGTTATGACTGATTTTTATTACTAAAGTTGATCACTTTCGCTCTTGAAATTTAGTCATGGTACACTAATTTTTTTTTATGAAGTGTTTGCTGCTTGGGTTGATGATTGTTATGACTCTGTCCCTCCTGGAATTCTTTTGTGTCTCATGCTATCTGTGTCCATATTGATTTTTCATGACTTTATCCTTGGAATATGGATGCGCATGATTTAGAGGGCTGATTTTTCTTTGATAGCTGAGTTGATACAGTGGCGATTTTTTTTAATTGATTATTGGATCCTAGTTGCTATTGTGATATAGCTATACTTGTAGGCTCGTGTTTGTTGTTATTTTTTGTGCTCTGCGCAGGCCAATTTATGTCACAGACACTGTCGAAATTTGATCAAATATCACATATGGTTTCAATCAATTCATTCCACCACTACCTCTTTTTGAGCTGAGAGCTTGTCTTTGAATGCCTGATTTGTTTGGTGAGTTTCCTCTACCTCTTTTATTATTTTTCTTTACTTTGAGGACAAAGTAAGATTTTAAGCATGAGGTGGGGAATTCAAGTGTAGCTCCGTCTTTATATATATGTTAGTTTTCTTTTTTTTTCTTTTTTTTTTTCAATTTTTGTTATGCATTTCATTGCATTTATGTGTTATTAACGATACCCATCTTGGTTTAGTTTGTCCTCTAATTCATTTTTATGATCTTAATTGCATAAATCCCATGATTTGATTGAATTACTTGAAAATGATTTTGGAGCATGATTTGAGAATATAATTGAGCAAGTATGGTTCATAGTTGAGGTTAAATTGAAATCTAAAAAAAAAAAAAAAATTATAACCATTGTGAGTTTGATTTTGGCCTACTAGGGACTATTCATATTATTCCCTTTTGCTTTTATTGTGTGATTATACTCTCCATATGCTTGTTTTTATGACCGTATTGCACATGTTGTTGCTTCTGAATTTCAAATGATTGAGGCATGTTTTCTTTAGCCATATTATACCCTATCTACCTTACATATTATCCTTTGCTTGAAGCCTAGTTGAGCCTTAAAGCCTATTCTTTTTTATAGCTCCACAAAAGTATATCATAGCCAACGATTAGCCTGACCCTATCCGGGAATTAGGAGGAGAATTGGTGAAAAATCTTTATGTTGGAGTTGCTTTAAGTAGAGATGATGTATGTATGGTTGTGCATTGTGAGAGGCATAGCCAAAATAAGGTAACCCT
The DNA here is from genome assembly GCA_037127255.1 of Persicaria tinctoria. Classification (NCBI taxonomy): domain Eukaryota; kingdom Viridiplantae; phylum Streptophyta; class Magnoliopsida; order Caryophyllales; family Polygonaceae; genus Persicaria; species Persicaria tinctoria. Next base: position 35,933,239 of record JBANSL010000019.1, on the reverse strand, counting down.
TCTTGCATAATAGAGATGACTTATTACTAAGGGCCTAAGGAGGATAAAATTCACTTAGGAGTAAAAGTCTAGTAAGTTTGGACCTAGGGAGGATAAAATTCACCTAGTAGCAAAAGTAAGCATAAAAGGAAAAAAAAGTCATCATCCAAATAAATAAAAAAATGCATAAGTTGTATGGCTATTGAAATCTAAGAGTGCTTATTGATGTGTATTGGAGTTTATGTTATTGGAATGGCTTGCGACGTATGAAAGTTTTGGTGTTGTTCTGGTTGGTTGTTGTTCCTTTTTTCCGGATTTTTAGTACCACAAGCCTAAATGTTCCCATGCCTAATGTTCCTACCAAAGCCCCATTACAACCCTATAAAAGTCCTTATGATGTTGTTTGCAAGTGATGACTTTCACGGTGTATAGAGCATTTTGGATTGAGTTGAGAGTTGGACTTTAAAGCCTAAACACATGAGAGTTTGAGTGAAACACATTATCCCGGTAAGGTTGGATTAAATTTGCCTTTACTATTGGATCGCTCATATACTTGTTAGGATGTTTGTTCTCTTATTCATAGCTCCTACTAAGTTATGTTGCTTTTCTAAAACCACGTCATGAAGATCTTATTTGTGGGCTGATTAATTTTATATTTGTTTTTCATTGCTTGAGGACAAGCAAAAGTCTAAGCATGGGGTAGTTTGATAGGGTTTATTTTAGTCATGTTTTAGGTATAGATTTGCATATTAATTTATAACATTTTTACATGTTTTTATAACTTATTTGTGATTATTTAGTTTTCAGAATCTACACCCGTGTTTTTATATATTTCAGGTATTTCTAAGCTGGATCGTATGAATTTGGAAGATTGCTCGGGATTATTATACAAATTGGAAGCAAGATGGGCCGGCTAAGTATTTGGGTCGATGAATTACATACCGACATACCATCAAATTGGGTTGGGAGGAGATGCGTCTTCGGCGTTAGTCTCACAAGTGTCGTCGCATCTGCCGTCAGCGTTTATACGCTGCGTTTTGTTTAAAATTAAACCCTAGAACCTATATTGTTATTTCATGGCCAACTTTGGATGATACTTAAGGCCACTTTTAGTTATTTTTCCATCACTTAACTTCTATTCTATTCATTCATTAGATTAGGATTCAAGACGATTTTAGTTGGAGATTGAGAGCGATGTTCGTCATGGGCGGCTAAACTCTCTTCATTCTACTTGCAAATTGAAGCTTTATTTGGTTTGATTGTGAGTTTCTGAATCTTGTTCCTTATTTCCTATATTTGAATGTTTCAACTTCTTTGTGCTTGATTGTTTATTGTTTTGTTCTATCTTGTCTGGCCAACTTGTTAGTTCAATTCAATTGCTAGGGTTTTGTAGATTCCTGATTGCGAACCTTAACCCAAGTAGCAAACTTATCCCTTTAGGGCTGATTGAACTAATTGGATGGGTAGGAAGTTGGATGTGTTGTTAAATCCCTCTTTAGGGACTGCAAATACCTTGGTTAATCTCTGAACTTAAAGCTATCAATTGGGTTAAATCCTTCTTTAGGGACTGTTCGACTAATAAGGGTTTCTAGGACTGATTGGACTAGTAGCTATATTAGGTCGGGACAAGGGCATTCATAGGAACCCTAAAAGGACAAGAGAAAGTTACAATATCAATTCAACCAAATAAAGTGGATAGTTGTAGGTAGAGCGATCTTCTCTAAATTGTTTTGCATCAATCTGTTTATAGTTTATTTTGCTTTCTTTCTTGTTTGAATCACCAAAACCCCCCTTTCTACTAATTGGTAAATACACATTGCTAAGAAATACTTGTTTTTCTGTGGGATCGACCTCTTACTTGCTTGCTATACTAGTTTGCAGGTTTGAGTTTTATTTTGATACGGTTTATGCGACTAAAAATCATTCATCACTTGGTTACTGTTGTTGCAAACCCCAATCTTGGAAGTCTTTCATACATAGTTTTCGAATCCCAAAGCATTTGTTTTTATTTTATTTCGTTTTACGTTTCTGCCTTCCTCGATATCGAATAGCACTTGTCGATATCGAGTTACTGATCCTCGATCCCAGAATCGCCGTAGCTTTTCCTGTGCAGGTGATCGACAAGCCCATCCTCGACATCGACGACTCTACTCGATATCGAGTAAGGGCTAGTCGATATCGACCAAAACCTGTGACTGCTACTGCGCTGTTCGACTTGTCCGATCTTTTGTCGACTAACCCTAGTCGAGATCGACAACCTGTGGTCGACTTCTGCCGTGAGATTTCACCGCTGCCTAGGATCCGCTGACACGCTTCCTCGTGGATCGATCTTGACTTCCCACTGTTGCATCGGGAGGAAGTCTTGTAATCATTTGCAAGGGACGGAATCTGGTTTGCTTTATTTTAATCGTATTTTATATTTGCATTCTTGATTTCATCCTATCAACAACATCCACGTTGACGTTAGTGAAATTAAAAAAAAAAAAATCAAAATTTGGTTAAAAAAAACATTATCATTCAAATTTTGGTTTTAAAAAATAATTGTAAGATGGAGGGAAATTTCGAGGAAATAAGAGAAGTTGGTAAGAGTAGAGAAAGGGGGGTCAACATCATCAATGTTGACGTCGACGCCCCTTCCAACTTGTGTGACCTAAATTATTGTTCAGGTAAATCTTTTCCCGTTCTTGTTCAGGCATTTTTGTGCATTCTTATTGCAGATTACATAGGTTATATATATTTGTGAAGAATGTGGCCGGGTTGTAGTCAGTGATTGAACATGTTGATGAATGATGCTGATTATCAAATCCTAACACGGCCTGCTTTATTAGCTTCCACATACATATATATTCACTGCTCCTTGAATAGCTCGCGGCCGATAATCATCCTTCTGATCTCGCTCGTTCCCGCCCCTATCTCGTATAATTTGGCATCTCGAAGAAAACGCCCAGTCGGGTACTCGTTCATGTACCCGTTCCCACCTAAACATTGTATGGCCTGCAAGACCACAAATGATCCATCGATATCATGTCATTCCCTTCAATCAATATTTCATTTCAGTTACCTTTCGAAGGGCCTTCGCATTCATCATATATCAACCTACTAAAGAGTAGCTATGCCGTTTTGAGCCATCGGTCTTTATATTTTCCTATCATTTTTTCTTTGGATAAAACTTGCTTGGTTTAAAGATCGATGTTGTTAATTACCTGAAGAGCAACTTGGGTAGCTCGTTCGGCAGCACAAAGGATAACCCCTGCACATTCCTGCAAAGATATACATCCAATGATTTAACGTTTTGTAGGTGTGAAAGAGAAGGTAATTGTTAGTATGAATTTTCGTCGGTGAATAAAATGATTTCCTTATAATCATTGTAGGTTTTATATATATATATATATATATATATATATATATATATATATATATATATATATATATAAAAGACCTGCTATATATTGATAAATTTAGCCACAGATGATTTTCATACAACAGAAATGAGCACCTTCGGATCAACTAATCCATTGTCGCAATCTTTTGCAACGGAGTATACATATGACCTGCGAATAAGATACAAAAGAATATGTTAGATACTTAGGGCCTGTTTGTTTTGGAAAAAAAAGGGGCCAACAAAGGAATAATTACCCAGAGTTTGTTTGTGCCTGTTTGTTAAACACAATCCAAAGAATGATTTCTTTATGGACCCTAATCAATTCACCCCATTTGTTACCCTAGAGAAATTAGGGGTTTACTGAGTGTTTCTCTCTCCCCGACTTTCTCTCTCCCCGACTCTCTCTCTCCCGAAATTGCAACACCAGGAGCAGCGACGCTGCGCAAAGGCGTGGAGCCGAGCGGACTCCGGTGGCCCTGTGCTCTTCGGCGACGGCGACGAGGGCGCGAGGGCGCGAGGGTGACGAGGGCGCGAGACGGCGACGTCAAACAGGTATGCTTTGCTTTAGCCCCAAAATTTCCGACCTCAAATTCATTCATTTAGCTTAACGTTTAGGCGATTCGTGCTTCAAATCTCGAATCTCTAGTCATATCCGTGTTCAATTGGACATTCGATTTCTAGGTTCGATTGATTTTTAGAATTTGTGATTTTAGGGCTTTTTTCAACTCGAAACTTCAGCCCTTGAATCTTCGATTCAAATGATTAAAGCTGGGATTAGGAACTTCTTTTGCCCTTCCCTCTGGTCGTTTGAGCAATCTTTGGGTTTGACCGATTTCATTGCAGGTTCTAGGGCTGTGATTTCGCTAATTTTGGGGTCTCTTGGTTTGGGTATTTGAAAGGGGACAAATCAGCAATCAACACATAAGAAATTCACAAGGAGTTCTCGTTCAAAGATATCTCTTGCTAGGTATATGAATTTTAGCCTAACTTTAGGGAACTTCTATTTTGCCCTTAATTGATCGATGGCTGATTTTTTGTTGCTACAATTTGCAATTTCAGAGATTTTTTTGAACTGGAGCAAACACCAGCCAGGAGGGAGGAGGAAGAAGGCTCATAAAGTTTAAAGAGGAGTCGAAGGAAGCTCTTTCGGGCAGTGACTTAGGTATATTCAACTCTCCCTCTCCTTTGCCAGCATAGCTGCATTCCAGTCTCTGGTGGAGTTTGTTTTCTTTTCATTTTTTTTGTTATGTCCTGCCTGTTGATTTGAATTGTTTTTTTTGTTATGAAGACTGAGATAGTGAGAAAATGTTGCTCATTGTGGGCTGAAATCATTATGGTAGGATGTGGCTTTTTGATATGTTTTGGGGTTGATAATGTTTTTCGGCTTTGTTGCAATGTCAACTTGTAGTTGCTATTTGTTTTTAGAGGGTTCGAGTGTATGTTTTTCTGGTTCATCAATGGCTAAAATCAGTGGGCATCTCCTTTTTCGATTTCTCTCTTTTCACTTTCTGGTGTTGTGTTTGATGCCATTGCATGATTTTCATGAAAGGGGCTAATGTATCCTGTTTTTTTAATTTATTATACATGAATGGTTGTATAGTCAAGGTTAGGTAAGAGTAGGTGACATAGTACAGCTAGAGATGTATGACAGATCTGATTATATATTCATATATGTGTTCAATTCATTGATCATATTCGTATAAATATATATGGTTTCATCTCTGCTAGTTGTTGTCTGCCATAAACATCACGCCATATATGAAAATAGCTAAGCTCTCCACTTTTCTTCTATAAGATATGGAATCACTAACCTGTAGGTTTTGCTATTAAAAAGGGTCTTAGGTTAGGTGGAGTCTTTTTTTCTTTACTGAGTTACTATATTTATATGTTTGACAAAGGATACATTCAATTGAAACCTTTTATGGTTAAAACATATGTGGAAGCCCAACTTGTATTATATTTTCAGTAAAAGAGTGCCCTTTTTTTTTCATTTTATTTGGAAGTTTCCATGATTAAATTAACAAGTAAATATGTGTAAAGTAGGAGAAAAGAGAAATGAAGTTTTCATAATGAATTACCTTTGCTTGTTCTACTGTAGTTTTTAATATTTCCAATTGATTGATCTCCTCATAGAATTTGGGTAGTGGTGTTCCCATTGGATGTAACTTGAAGAGATGAAAGATTATTGAGGTTCAAACTGAGATTTGGCTCTAGTGTAGGACTGTGACAAATCCAGTTGTTGAGGTGACTGAATCCGTTACACTTGATTGTGATGATGATTTAGAAGATGATACTGAATCTGGGGCAAGTGCTGCAAGTGGGTCAAGGAAGAGGAATGCTCCTTCTCAAGCAAGGTTTACAAAGAAACAAAAGGTCTCGAAGAGGAAAAAGGACGAATTTGGAGATTTGGCATCATCTCTAGACTCGGTTAGCACGTCATTTGGGAAAGTGTTTGAAGAGATGAATACAAGTTTAGTTGCAATGGCCCAAGTTTGGACAAATGAAGATGATAGGAAGAAGAGACTTGAAGGTGAGAGCAACAAGATTTTAGAAAAAGTGTTGAAATTGGATGTTCTTTCCCGTCTGATGCATTAGAGGTAACTATCATTGCAATTATTCTTTATGAAATGTTTCATTTAAATAATTTATTGATTGTCCTTAACCAATATACCTTTGAAATATATAGGTAGCAACGATATTGATGGGAGAGGAACATAAACTTCATATATTCTTTCAGGCCAACATCAATTTGAGGAAACAATATGTGACCGACTTGCTCAAGAAGAGGAGCTGATTGTGTGGATTTTATATATGTGGTTGTAGCTTTTGAACATGCAGGATACTTTGGTGTGTTTGGTTTTATAGTCTACCTTTATGTCTCTTTGAACGTGGTTATAGCTACTTTTTTTTTTAGTGCGAAGTGGTGTTTCTGACTATGTGAATTTCTGACTGTATGGAATTATGACTGTGTGGATTTCAAGTGATTTTATATGAATTTATTATATCGGTTCATCCTTGATATATGATTTTGCAATAATATTAGGAAATAATAAAAAAATATGCAAAGGTCTTATTGTTTGTATTCTTTCCTTTCCCTAAATCAACCAAACACATAAAAAGGTAATAAAGAAAGCAATGATTCCCCTCTTAAATCAACCAAACAAAATTGGAGTTTAACCCTTTTCCTTTCCTTTCCTTTCTCTTGAAATGTTACCTTACCTTTCCTTTCCCTCACTCCAAACAAACAGCCCCTTAGATTGGTATATTATAGTCCAACACGCGGAATCAGACAGTGAACATTACGCGAAAGGTACAGTGGTTCTACCTTGATGATTGAAGTGAAGTATACATATCGGCCAACTTTCCCTGTGAGAATATATCCAACCAACGTGGATCAACAAGATTATAGACCAAACCAAGAAGAGAAAAAAGGGGTCATTGAAAACCTGTATAAACTGGAATTCGCCAATTGGACGGCCAAACTGTTCTCTCTGTCGAACATAAGGCAGTACAACATCAAGGCACGCCTGCATTATACCGAGTGGCCCTCCTGCGAAAACAACCCTCTCCAAGTCCAGCCCCGACATCAGAACATATACTCCTGGTGAAGTTAAAAGGGAACTTCATATCATAACTATAAGAACCCTCAGCATATATAGAGCAAAAGCCACGGTACGGTGTGGCATAGGATCGGATCGGATCGGATGCATTAGGTTGTTACCTTTCCCTTCTTGGCCAAGAATGTTTTGTTTGGGAACAAAGCAATTATCAAAGACAAGCTCACACCTGCAATTAGCATTTTCTTATGATCCATCTCCAAATGATCTTATAAAGAGATGTGAAAAGTGTAGTTGATTCCAACTATAAATATAGGGCACATACGTATCGCTTCCTCGCATCCCCAATTTGTCTAGCTTTTGGGCAGTGTTGAATCTGCAATTCAAATTGGTGAATGTCGCAATCCAAGAGATTATATTGTTGATAGAATAAATTACATACCCGGGCATTCCTTTTTCGATGATAAATGCTGTGATTCCTTTCGAATGTGCTTTAATGTCTGTTTTTGCATAAACAATCTGTTACACCATGCCATCAGGATACAAAATCGGCGTGTAAACCATCATGTGAATGGGATCATATCTCATTCTTTTCTTGATATTGTGTACTGTACAGGTAATGGGAGTGTATTAATTCATCATCTCAATTAATTACCAGAGTTTCAGCAATGGGGCCGTTAGTGCACCACATTTTGTTCCCATTCAGAACATAGCCACCATCAACTCGATCAGCTTTGGTTTTCATGCTGACAACATCTGAACCAGCTGAAAGGGAGGAAAACAAAAAACTCTCTCAAATTATGAGTTTCAAACAAAAATACGTGCTCAAAGCACTGTTCTAAAAATTCCGCCTAGAGCTAAGATCTGCCTAGCGCTTTTTAGAACACTGGCTCGATCAAAAGGGTTCGGTATAATGAATAATATGCTTGTTTTCACCGTACAATTTGGTTCACTCATTGCCAAAGCACCCACATGCTCTCCGCTGATCAGCTGCACTCAAATAAGTAGGAGAAAGTAATAAGTAGTTGTTTTTCGCTATGGAGATCGAATTTGAAATGAGTAACAAAAATTTTGAAGTATGAAACCTTTGGAAGATATTTCTCCTTCTGAGCAGCGTTTGCATTCTTGGCCTAATAAATTAGAAATCATCAAGAATGCATTATATATAATATTCATTGATAGAAATAATGCTGTTGCAAACTAAACATATGTAGCATTAATTGCATTTGTATGGGTTAATTACCAGCTGATTGATGCACACATTAGAATGAACTATATATGATAGGCCAACAGATCCTGAAGCCCGGCTTATCTCCTCCATTGCAATGCTGTGATAGAGATAACCAAGCCCAAGTCCCCCATACTCCACTGTAAATATATTCATCATTGACTATATCAGTCCCAGATTTAAATGGAGCAATCCTGTGTCAAAAAAAGTCAAACAACAACAATATAGTGCTTAATGGAGCTAGGTAGTCTAGCTAGTTATAAACAAGGTGAATCCCGACCTTATAATCAAAATACCGAAAATCCAACATATATTATTACTAGCTCTCATTTCAAAAGGCTCGAACGAGATTCCTGAAATTTAGCATATTTCACCAAGATGTAATTATATTGGGATTTCTAAGCTAAAATTGATTGTGCAAGTTTCTAAAATTTAAATTGGATATATTCTCATGAAACTGTATATTAACAATTCAAAAAAAAACAGAGAATGTTTATATCTTCCAAGATGCTAATTAATTCGCTTGAAGAAAAGGGAGGCGATGATCGCACCTGGTGCAGTAATCCCGTGAAGATTAAAGTCGCCCATGAGTTTCCACAAGTTCATTTCCTGCAAAATCATTAAATCTTTTCCTAAATGAATGAAGATTAAGACAACAATTAAGTAGATACAAAAAAAAAATTAAGAAAAAAAGAAACGGGTGAGGCACAACCTTTGGAAAATGGTTCTTTCTATCAATTTCAGCTGCATAAGGAGCTATTTTTTCTTGACCGAATTGGGCTACGCTCTCTTTAAACTGCATATATGGACACAACACAAAACACATTTACCCCCCCCCAAAAATAATATACGAACAGAGTGTATCGATGCACAAAATCCCAAATACGGAGTATATAATAGTTGTGCTACAAATATCAACATGATGATGACGACCTCCTTCAACTCCCAATTCATCGGCAACTAGGGTGTTTAACGTCGAACTAGCCACCATCGACGGGGCTCGGGCCTTCTCTGTTAAGTTTGTAACTCTAGTTTACTAGGAATTGGGCATTTAGGCCCAAGCCCAGCTTTGTCCAACGTCTCTATTTCCGACCGTTGCTCACATCAAGCCTTATAAGCTTCTCCAGCAAACCCTAAAGGCAGGGAGAGAGAAGGGCACTGTGGACACCGCTCCAAAAGAGAGCCTGGGAGCTCCTCTCCCATGGCTGAAATCAGGAGAGTCAGCTAGGGTTTGAGCTCCTCTCCCATGGCTGAAATCAGGAGAGTCGGCTAGGGTTTCGGGCTCCATCGAAGGAGTGAAGCCGAGAGAAGAAGAAGAGAGAGGCTCGAGTTCTGGGTTCATCAGAAGAGAGAGGCTCTTGAGCAATCTCCATGTGAGCCCGACTTGAGCGGAGAGAGAGCAGGAGATCCCAAGGAGGAAGAGAAGGTTGAGCCTTTCTATGGCTACACCGAAGAGAGGAGAAGAACCAGCAATGGTGTTGATGGAGAAATCGATCGACGAGGACTCCTTGATGCCACCTTCAACGGAGCTGCGACAGATCCGACGAGGCCTTACCGAGTCGAGACGCCTCGGTTTAAGGGAGTTTTCTTCCCTAAGCTTGCCACTGCTTTTGTGTTCTTTCTAAGTGTATTTTACCTCCTACTCATGTATTCGGTTTAGTAGTTGCCCTTCTAGGATCTTTGTATTGGTTTCTCGTTTGGCCTTTAGAGCATATTGGATGACATCTAGAGCCGGGGACGTAGGGATTAGCCCGAACCTCGTAAACATATCGTGTGTGTCCTTGTTATCTTTCCTTTCGGTTGCTTTGTTTAGGATCGATCTAGATCCTTGTGTTTAAACCGAACTAATTGACCACTACGACCATAATCGAACCTTGAACGAGTGCGACCTTTATTCCCAACAATTGGTATCAGAGCGTATGCTCGATCTTTGCCTTCCGTTGTGCATTTCCATTGCTCTGAAGGGTTGTCCTTCATTCTGTTTTTCCTTGGTTTCGGAATTATGCATTTTCATGTGTACTTGTGCTGAAATCTGGGTTGTATGGACTGTTTGGAAGCTGATTTTCAGAAGCTATGAATTCGGGATTTGTATGCTCTTGTTTATGGTCTAATTTTGTGAATTGTTGCTGAATTTTTCATGTCTAAAATGTTCTTGATGATCCTCTATATGCTATATATGGGTTTGCTGAATTTTTTAGACTTGGTTGTGTGGTCTTTGAGAAGGATTTATGGACTAACATGTTGCTGTCCAGAAATTTATTCTGTCACATATGTTGCTGTCCAGAAACTTTCTTGAGATTTTGAACACTTTGCTGAATTTTGCTTTCATGTTTTGATGCTTTAAATTAAGCCTTATACAAGTGTTTCATGTGTTGTCATGTTTTTCCTCTTCTATAAGAATCTGAGATGAAGTTCTTTGTGTACTTGGGACTCTTCTTGACTCTTAATACTTGTTTGTTGAAATATTTGAGTATATCTCTTATTTTTCCAGCCCTTACAAGTATTATCAAGATGTCTGTCAGTTTCTTATTGAGTGGAAAAATATGAATTCTCTTAAAGTTTCTGTTTTGATGTCTATATGCTCATATGTGCTCTTCTCTCTCATATCTATGCTAAATTGAAACTTTGAGTCTATGTATGGTTGCTTACTGAATTTGTGTTCAATTTCTGAAATTTGAAATTCAGTTTTGCTTTGTATGCCATATCTTCATGTTATTCCATTCATATGAAATATGTATTGAAGTTCTTAAATGTGTTAAGAGTCTTCCTAGCATGTGATACTTGATTGCTGAATTTTTGTGTTTATCATATAATTTTCAGCAACTTAAAGTGTCTTGTACTTGCTTGACAATTTCTTCTTGATATGGAATATATATGATTCTTCCTTGAAGTTTCTTAGTGCTGATGTGGTATCTCTTCTCGCATTTATCCTATGCCTTCTCCATTATTATCCATTGTGACTTTTACATTATCATGACTTGAGACTCTTGCCTATTCATTTGGTTAAGTTTGGTTCCTAAAGTTTTTGCCATTAGAATTCTTGCTAGAATTCATAAGTTGTTTATTACTCTTGATCACGGTAATATTGATGCTTGTTTTCTTACTAATTCTATGGTTAGAGTGACCAAACTTGTAAACCCTTTTTAGGCTTGTGTGCAGCTACTTGTAGCTTTCATTTCTTGTCTCATGTGACATGGATTTGGATAGCTTCTCTTGCTTGCCTTGATCTCTTGTTGATAATGTGTTTTTTCTTGACCTTTTATCTTGAGATATTAGGTTCAGTTTATGTCACATATATGGATATATGTTATGAAATTCCCTCTTGCCTTAAAATCGGTTCATGCCTTGCATAACTACCTATCATTTTGAGATGTTTTGTTCTGCTGCACTTTATACTCATTCATGATATATTTATGCAGAAATTTCATGCTCTTCATTGGTAGTTACATGTGGTTTTTATAGGCATCAATTCAGATCTATTTTTCCCTCTCATTTTGCATAATTTGAGGTGAAATGTAGTTCTGAATGGGTGGAATTTTCTATGGCTGCTTGTCTGATCCAGTTTATAGGAAAACCTTATGATTTTTCACTTGGCTTACTTCATGAGAACTAACTCTTTGTTTTCATTTGCAAGGAAATATTAAAAGGAGATGTCAAGACCTTAGAACTGAATGCGGATGGTGTTCAAATCAGGAATCAGTCAGGTGACATTCCTTCAAGATGGAAGTAGCATCAAATGTCAAAGAAGACTAGGAAACCATGACGATGGTATCCTTGGAGATGCTTGCTTCATCGAAGATTTGTTAAAAGAAGACCAAAGGGAGTCTTTCTTACACCTTTATCTCCTATTTTCAGTTTGATTGGTCTTTTGCATATGTCTCTCTTTGAGTTTGTGTTCTCTAGTTAAGCCTTAGTGATACAGTTTGTGTTTTTCCTTTGCTAAAACTGGTACAGTTGCCCTTTATAAGTAATTCTGAGCATATTGTAAATTCTTAAGACACCTTTGGTGTGCTTGAATTATAACTATGCTTGATTTACTTGATAAAGATCAGCTTTGCTTGATCTTGTTTTTCTGTATGAACCATGATTTTGATGCTTGCACTTTCGTAAGTTAAACCTTGTTGTTTGTCTTATTCTTGAGTGCAAAAATCTGCTGGTTTTTGTGATGTTTTGTGAATCCTTCATTCATTGATTTCTACGTAAAAGTGGCATGATATCCTTGTGATTATATGCTCTTACCTGAACAAGGTTTAGGTTTAGAAATCATGATATTAGGATTTACTTGGTGATGTATATTTCCTTCTTGTATATGTTTTCTTTCATGCTCACATGATTATCTTTGAGATATCTATGTCTTGCATCAACTATTTGCTTAGTTGTAGAAATCATGGCTTTAGGATTTATACTTGCATTGAGACTACTGTTTTGAGTCTTGTTGTTTGCCTGTGTGCATTCTTGGCTCTGTTCAATAGCATTTGTGACACCTTACAGCTCTATGTTCTATTATAGATTAATTTTCTCTTTTATGAGTTATAAATCTTTTTCAAGTTCATAGATAAATTTCTCCTCACTTTGGTATTTTAAGAGAATCGCTTGATGCACTAATTAGCTTGCTTGCTGTTTGTGCTTGTCAGGAACTCTTATTTGAAGGATGATGAGTGACTCAAAGTCACTTCCATGACCAGAAGCTGTAAGGTGGTGGTCAGCTCATTGGAGTGTACCCAAGCTTGCTGAAAAATGGACTCTTCTTTGCCAGAGGAGGAAGAACAAAGGGAAGGGCTAACCAACTTGCAAACGCACCAAATTTGGTGGGGAGTTAGTATTTCTAACCTAAATCTTTATGCTTGTTTATTTTATAAGATTTGCTTGCTAGATGTGCATAAATATGCGTGTCTACTGATTTCTACAACTTCTAGATATAGTGAAATTCGTGTATATGTACTGATTTCTAATTTATAGAAATCTTTGTATATGCACTTGTTTCCAATCTATTTAGAAGTAGTGAAATCTTTATGTACTGATTTATGATGCTAGCTTGAGCTCATCTTCATTACTTGAATGTTTAGGTTGAAATTGACTTCTATAAATCTGGTTTGAGTTTGCTTTGTTGGTGGTGGTGGATAGCCTTATTAAGCATGTTTATATGAATATCTTTGAGCATGTCTTTTTTCTTGTAAAATTTCAGGCTCTTGATCATTACATGCTATATTGTTTTCCCTAGCTGTTATGTGTCCAGAATCAGCATGATTTAGTCCGAGTTAGAATGCGTGGTTTACATGTTTTACTTGCTTAAACTTTATCAGTTGGATGCATGATTTACATGTCTTACCTGCTTACACTTGGAAGTTTACATGGCTGATTTTCTTGATGTCTAGTGCTCTTAATTCTTAGACCTTTTGTTTGTATGAGCCTTGGTGCTTTCCTCACTTATGTGGTTACATGCTTATTTGTGTCTTTGAGTTGATTTAGACCTACATGTTTAGGTTGAGCCATCACATTGGGCTAGCTAAGAGAGATTGAGATGCTAGTACCACCATTGGTAAAGCGGAAAGATGCTTGATCCATCTCTTGGCAAGCTAAAAGAGATTGAGATGCTTTGCCCCACCTTTGGGCCATCAACACTTGCAAAATTCAGTGATTATCTTACTGTTTGTTTATGCTATGTGTTGCCCTTGAGAGGGCATTGCTTGCTTTGCCTTGACTCGAAGACTAGAGGGATCCATCCCCTCGTCTTTGTGTGTTTATGACCTGTTGGATTTATTCCTTTAAGTTCCTATATTTGGTTGATTTATCTAACCATGTTTATGTAGGAAGCGCAGGTACTGTGATGACAGAGTTGTTCAATATGCTATAGGCTTTTCTTTTTATATCTCTTTTCTTGTAAACTAGATTTAAGAGGGCAAATTGTTAAGTTTGTAACTCTAGTTTACTAGGAATTGGGCATTTAGGCCCAAGCCCAGCTTTGTCCAACGTCTCTATTTCCGACCGTTGCTCACATCAAGCCTTATAAGCTTCTCCAGCAAACCCTAAAGGCAGGGAGAGAGAAGGGCACTGTGGACGCCACTCCAAAAGAGAGCCTGGGAGCTCCTCTCCCATGGCTGAAATCAGGAGAGTCGGCTAGGGTTTGAGCTCCTTTCCCATGGCTGAAATCAGGAGAGTCGGCTAGGGTTTCGGGCTCCATCGAAGGAGTGAAACCGAGAGAAGAAGAAGAGAGAGGCTCGAGTTCTGGGTTCATCAGAAAAGAGAGGCTCTTGAGCAATCTCCATGTGAGCCCGACTTGAGCGGAGAGAGAGCAGGAGATCCCAAGGAGGACGAGAAGGTTGAGCCTTCCTATGGCTACACCGAAGAGAGGAGAAGAACCAGCAATGGCGTTGATGGAGAAATCGATCGACGAGGACTCCTTGGTGCCACCTTCAACGGAGCTGCGACAGATCCGACGAGGGCTTACCGAGTCGAGACGCCTCGGTTTAAGGGAGTTTTCTTCCCTAAGCTTGCCACTGCTTTTGTGTTCTTTCTAAGTGTATTTTACCTCCTACTCATGTATTCGGTTTAGTAGTTGCCCTCCTAGGATCTTTGTATTGGTTTCTCGTTTGGCCTTTAGAGCATATTGGATGACATCTAGAGCCGGGGACGTAGGGATTAGCCCGAACCTCGTAAACATATCGTGTGTGTCCTTGTTATCTTTCCTTTCGATTGCTTTGTTTAGGATCGATCTAGATCCTTGCGTTTAAACCGGACTAATTGACCACTACGACCATAATCGGACCTTGAACGAGTGCGACCTTTATTCCCAACATTCTCATCGACAACTCTCAATCCATCAGTTCCAAATTTTAATTGATAAATGAACTTCATGGTAAAAGCTCACAATTCTAATTGTATGTAACATGGAATCAATACATTTTTGGTCCGTCCATTTATTTATTTTTTTGGTGGGATTGGTCATTCCTTTTATAAATTTGTTAATTATGTGTTAAATAATGACATGAAATCAATACATTTTTGTATTAATGTGTCATGTATAGGGTTATAGATAATATAGGTACTTAGTATATATACCCCTAGTTGTAATTGTGGGAATTTTCCGATCAATAATCAATCCAATTATCCCTTTCTCTCTTAACCCTTACTCTCTCTTGTCCCTAACTCATTCTTCCCTAATCTTTATATCTTTCTCCCTAATCTACATGAATCATGTCTGGCACATGACAAATTGGTATATAGAGCGAGATTCCTGAATTCAAAATCATCTATCTCGAATTCAAAATTTCTTGAAATTTTCCCCCCCTGAAGAACAACAAAAATGGCGATCGAGGATTGGTGTCAACGACTACAAGAAGACAGTGAGCATTTCAGGATAGAAAACCAGCATAAGTGGGAAGAGCGACACCGAAAATGGGATGAACAACAAATCACGGATGAATGGTTGTGGGGCGAACGCCAAATCGCATACCAAGAAAGGGATCGCCAATTTTACAGGATAATCAATGAACTTCGAAGGACGATGGGCATGCCTCCAATTAGTTGGCCCTGCGATCCACTTGCGGATGGAAATCAAGAAGTCGCCCGTTCCCCACCGATTGTTGCAGAGCAAGAAATTGAAGGCAGGAGCGAGCGAAATCAACCACGACGCCCTAATGAAGACGATCGAGGCCATTCAGTAGAGGACTTTGCCATTGAAATCGGCGAGAGCGAAGAACCAATCCACAAAATGAAACTTGAAGGGCCAACCCAAGGAACTGAATTCAACGTGCTTTCGAAAGATTTTCAAATTCAAATCGAGCATCCAAAGGTAACTCCCAACCTTTTAGTTGTAGTTGAGTCGGAAGAATTTGGTGAATTGTCAGGGTTTATGTCTGAGTCGGTCAAGATTATAGAGACGGATTATAGGGTGAGTTCAGTGGATCAATTGTTTGTGGAACCGCTTATCAAAGATATTTGTGTAGTAATTGAAAGCAATTATGTTCCAATTAGCGTGACTGAAACTAAATCTGCATACCAGGTGCTTGTAGAAATGCCTACAAAACATGCTCAGGTGCAAACTAGATTGGGAGATAAAACAATTAGTTTGAGCATAAAATGGTGGTTGAACTCAGTAAGTAGGGGCACCAGTACATATCTTCTTGTATTTGATACAGGTGGAGGTTTTGATAGCCTATGCAGTGAAGACAATAAAATGCCTTATGATAGAGGGAAATCAGGAAATGAAGTGGCTACTGTCAAGGGCTTTGTATTTGATCCGAGTGCTAGTGATCCTTTGCTGGTAAAGAGTCGAGGGAAACTATCTGCCTAGGGCTGTTACTTGAGTCGAGTAGCTCGAGCTCGGCTCGAAAAAAGCTTGGCTCGAAAAAAGCTCGACTCGGGCTCGCTCGAATTACATATGAGCCAAGCTTGAGCAGAATTCTGAGCTCGAGCTCGGCTCGAGTAGCTCGTATATCTCATTTTATTGGTGAAATTACAGTTCTCTCCTATGTTTTATTTAACTCCATGTAAATAGGTTTTATTTAACCCCTTCTAAATAGGGCGTATATCTCGTTTCGTAGGTGAAATTACAGTTCTATCCCTAGGTTTTATTTAACCTCTTTTTCTAAAGAGTCTGTCAGTGGTTTTGCCTTTTGGACTCCATTCACTTTGAATCACAGATCTACATTTTGTGAGTAGCTCGAGCTCGACTCGAGAAAATGAGGCTCGAGCTCGAGCTCGGCTCGTTTGTAAACGAGCCGAGCTTGAACACCCACTACTCGAGCTCGTTAGCTCGTATATCAGCCCTATATCTGCCCAACCATCTTGTTTTGTGGGTTTAATCAAGGTATATCACATCTTAGATAGTAATGTGATTTTCGATCCGAGTGGAGAAGAACTTGATTCTTGTTTCTCAAGCTGCATTTTTATGGGGTTCTCAAGCTATAATGGGGAAGTACAGTTTGGAAAGTCAGACAATTGAAATTGAATGAATCTTAGTGTTGATTTGGGTTGTCTGGAACAATGTTTGTTCTGTCATATATGGTTGTCTTTTGAGCAAAAGAAGCACTCTCAGCCCTCAGGCGTGTTCTGGTTCGCTGATCTGATGTTGTATTGCAAGTTTAAAGGGTTGCTAGTGTTGGACAACAAGGATAGCAAATCAAGTTGTATAGCTCTAACAAGTGGCTACTGTCATATATAAGACCAAGTTGCTAAGCTACTCTCATGGCTAGCTAATGGGTTGTTGAGCCGTCACTCATGTTGAGCCTCACATAAGGAAAGTAATTGCCATTAGCCCCAATTTATACTACCTATTACAGAGGATTGGCACTACTCCCACTTGCTAAATGCATTTACCATACTTCATCAGCCTTTTTTCTGCGGGATAAGTTGTAATAGATACTATCGTTTCCTATATTCATTTCATTTAGATGTTAAGAATTTTCTATTCCCCAAGCTTTAAGGACAAAGCTTTTACAAGGGGTAGCCATTGTCATGTACAGGGTTATAGACTTATAGATAATATGGGTACTAGTATATATACTCTTAGTTGTAATTATGGGAATTATCCAATCAATAATCAAATTCAATTACTTCTTTCTCCTACACCCTTACTATCTCTCTCTTCTTTTACTCTCTCTTAACCCTAAACTCCTCCTTCTCTCATTCCTTATCGATCTACATGAATCATGTTTGGGATATGATATAATGACATGAGTTAGATTATATACATGTTGCCTGGTATTTTTTGTACTAAAGTAAAAAAAATTGAGTTTTTTTTCCTTCTCAAAAGTTATCATATATAATAGAGTTTTCTCAAAACAAAATATATTTTAAAATATATTTTTATCAAAAACACTTTCTATTTTCCAACCAAATGTTATAATTTTCCAACAATATTTTATTTTAAAGTATTTTAATGACCAAAATTTCCTTATTTAATTAAAAATAGAGTTTATTTTGTTAACAAAAATAGAGTTTTTTAAAATAAAATATCATCGAAAAATTATACAATTTAGTTGGAAAATAGAAAGTGTTTTTTATTATAATTTTTTAAACATATATATTTTTTTAATATAATATAATTTTTTTACTTTAGTAAAACAAATGTCAAGCAATTACATGTGTATAACCTAACTCATTAAATTAATATACAAAAATACATTTATTTCATGTCATTGTTTAACACTTATTTAACGAATTGGCTAACAAAAGGACCAAATGTGTACAAAATATCAAAATTCAGGGACTTCAATAAACAAAAATAAAGATTAGGGACTCGTTTGAACATTTGGTCAAAATTCACGGACCATAGGTGGGTTTTAACCAATACCTGATATGTAGACCTTCAATCGGGTTATTTGGGTCAGGTCATTTCGGGTTTTGGTTAAAAACGGATTCCGAGTAAAATGGGTCTCAGGTAGATTCGGGTTAACTCAAACCCGGGTTTGATCTGATTTCAGATCAATTCAAGTCTATTTTAAGGTTGTCATTTTTTTCATTTTTTAATAAACAATCGTATTTTAATGACTTTATGATAACTTCAAAATATAAATTTAAAGATGTGACTGATAAGTTGTTCTTTTTGGACTCTATAATTATTAGAAAATGTCATCTAAAGCTCAAGAACTTGTAATTATATACTACATCCGATCTAAAATATTTGATTTTTTCTATTACTCGTTATTTTTAATAAAATTTAAACCTCTATAAAATATCAATGTTTTAATTAAAATTTTTAAATTAATTCATAATGACTAATGAGTATTAAAAATTAATTAAAAGTTTTAATACTACCTCCATCCTAAAATACATGAGCTTTTAGCATTTTGCACAAGCTTTAATAAAACATTTTACTTTTCAAAAAACATCATCATTACACTGACTTTTTCATAAATTTTATAATTTTTTAACACCCATTATAGATTTTGACCAATCAAATTATTTTAAAAAGTCAACAACACAAAAATCAATACAGTACAAATCATTCCAATTTCCTACCTAAAAAACATAAAAGCCAATCCGTTGATGGACAAAAATTTTCCTCTAAAAACCTATGTATTATTGGACAGAGGGAGTATTTTATAGAGTTATTTTAGCATTTTGAAAACATGTAGAAAAAATAAAAAATTAAATATTACTAATCAGATGGAGTAATATACAATACAAATAAATATAAAAGTTAATTTGAAAAAGAAAGATAGAGTGTTTGTAATTATAAAATGTAATAAATTAGAATCTACATGAATAATTTTAATAATATATAATTATAAATTAATTAATTTTAATAATATATTAATTACTAAACTTACCCTAATATGGCTTTAAGATTTTCTTGGCTTTTATTAATTAGTCAAAATTTTATTTTAACAAATCGGACGGGTCATTTGGGTCACCGGGAAGAAACCCATTTAACTCAGAAAAATACTTATTTTTTTTGTTCGGGTTCAAAAAATTTCTCGGGTCAAAATGTTCGAATCTTGATCCAAAAAAATCCAGATGTTCGAATCGGAATTTTTGATCGGATTATGTTTTGACCGATCTCTTATATGTAAAGCCCTTAATATCATCACAAACAAACAAATTCCATTATCTGATTCCAATGTCCTATACTTTAAGCTGTTGGGAGTTGGGCTCCTCTTCGGACATGGGCTGCTCTTTGTTGGGCTGGGTAGTAAGGGTCTATCTTGAATAAGCCTATACATACTACAGGCTTACTTTCCCTCTTAATAGGGATTTCTACCTCATCATCCTCAAGGAAGATTCTAGTATTATGTTATGATTTCTGTAGCATATATCAAATATTTGCATACGTCAAAGGCGTCGACCTGTCATAAAAAAGATGACAGGTCGGTGCAAATCGATTTGCCTCGTACGTGACTCTTGTCGAACGAGTTATGTATTCGGGGTTTACCGTCAAAGGTGTATTCCTTGCCATAAAAATAAAATAAAAATATTAGCATACTGTAAAAAAATATTTATAACATTAATTTATTTTATTATTAAAATTTTATTTTTTTAAATTGTTCGACGACACTAGTTTCATTTAATTGTGATTCAGAGTTGAAGCTCTACTCTTTGGGAATGGAACGCGAATTCCATCTAAGGGTCTTGAAATTTCCCACCTACAATGCCAAAGATTGTCCCTCACCCTTAATTGTGTTTGTCATTGATAACGAAACTTGGCCATGAGGCATGAGCCCGTACTAAAAAAAGGATGATCACGAACCATATACCAAAAAATAAAAATAAAAAGTTGACTGACGTGAAATAAAATAAAAAAATTGAACCAAATGAAATAAAAAAATAAAACTAGATGCAATAAAAATTTGAACCACTTTAATAACATCCTATGCAAAATCATATACGAAAGCGAATTCAAAACAGTTGAATCGATCTTGATGGCATCAACCATGTATTACTCAATTTTTGGCGAATTGATTCAGAACAAACTCAAACTCAAGGAAAAGAAACACACACATATAGCGAGCGTAAATCAGTAAAGAAATGGAAGTCGAAGCGGAAACAGAAAATCTAAATATAGAGAAGATAGGTGAGAACCTGCAAATGAGTATCATCCAAGAGGAGGGAGCTGGTGGAGAAGGAAGCACCACACCGAGGATTCCTGGACAGGAGCAGCTTCCTCGCTGCAAACAACCTCTGCATCATCTTCTCCCTCTTTCTTCCTGGTTTAAGACTCACAAAATGGCTGACAAATGGTTTCCTGGGGGCTCGGTATATAATTACAATTTATAAATGATTGGAGCCAGAGGCCGATCCACCGATTCGGTTCCGAATCTCGTATACTCACTTCGATCCAAAAAGATTGTCGTTTGACTTTTTAACACGTATTTTAAGAAGTTAAAAACTATATAAAATATCAATTTTTTTTAAATTATTTTTTTACAATTTAATATTTGTTGGTAATAAGTATTAGATTATAAAAAAAAAATAATAAAAAAGTTAATATATTATATAGTTTTTAGCTCCTTAAAATACGTGCTAAAAAGTCAAACGACAATCTTTTTGGATCGGAGGTAGTATTATTTATATATCTATAACTAAAGAACTCTTATATTTATTATAAAAAATAGTACAGAAATTGAGATTTCCGCCATCAACCTACTATTGTCAGTTACTCGATAATTGTATTTCTTTTATTGCAAATTAATTGTTTATATTTAATTTAAAACATTTATTTCATGGCATGGCACACCTATTTGCACTCAGGCATTGTTTATTATATTTTTTTGTTTTTTAAAACAACGGAAATTTCGCGAGGGACCCCTGAGGGTATTGCAATTTTCATGAGGTATACAACTCTTTTGTATATTTCACGTGATACCCCTGAGGTTTTGAATTTTTTCGTCTCACGCCCTCGGGGGTTAATTTTAACAGATCTGGTGGGACTTCATTAGTTTTCAATTAAAAAAATAAAAAGAAAAAAGAACAAGAGACTCGACAATGGATCTGTAGCTGCGGCGGCGGCTCCGGCGGCCAACACCACCACCACCGCTGACAATGGATCTTTAGCCACCGAGATCAGATATTCATTGAAGAAGACGCATGTCTGGCTCGACACCTTTGAATCCATCGAGAACGCCACCAGGGCTTACAACGCCTCCGTACTAGCGATAGGTGAAACGATAGTTTCCTCGAGCGCGTGGGTGGACCAACACCGGAGTCACCCTCACGGTGGCCCTGCCGGTGGTGCTCACCCCATTGGTAGGCATCCCAGTTCGTTGCGGTTTCGGGTTCCCATTCCCCAGCCACAACGATTCGTCGGTGCGAAGGTTCCTAAGAAAAGAGGAACTTCGAATCCTAGCAGCGAGGTCCCCAAATCTAGTTCAGATCTGAAGGAAAAGGGGGTGGAACAAACTGTGACGAACTCAGAGGAGCCTAAGGATGTTGATTCAAAAGCGAAGGAACCCAGATCTGGTAACGATAAGCAGAACCCGTACGGCGGTCCTAGGACGGGGCAACTACAGTCCTGGAGGCGAAGGAGCCTAGGAGACCGCAACCAAGGACGCCACCGGTGGTGCCGGAGGATTGCCAGAGCGACTGCAACTCTTCTTCGTCGTGATTGATGGCGGTTGTGATCGATAAAGCTTGGTTCGATTGATCTTCGTGGTCGATCTCGACAGAAAGATCTGATTTTACGGGTGGTTGTTCTTCGTGAACGCAAACCCTAGATCTGGAAAATTGAGACTTTGTTGCTCGATTTTGGCATGAAGATGGACGAAATACCCATGCTCAATTTGGTCATTTTGATTGAGTTTTGAGATGAGATTTGAGATTTGGGGCAAAGGAGATTTTGGGCTTCTCCCCCCCCCCCCCCCCCCCCCTTGCTTCTTTCAATTTTTTAAAAAACTAATAGAATCGGTTAGATTTAATCCCGAGGACGCGAGGCGAAAAAATTCAAAACCTCAAGGGTACCACGCAAGATATGCAAAAGAGTTGTATACCTCGCGAAAGTTGCAATACCCTAGGGGTACCTCGCGAAATTTTCGTTAAAATAATTATTTCATGGCATGGCACTGTTTCCCATTTACTGCAACTGTGAGATTCGGGGCAAATCTTATGCTTAATACCCTTCCCCATAACCGGTATCCGATTCGGATCACCTATAACTAGACCTGTCAAAACACAACCCGACCTGGTGGACCTGTTGTAGGAGGAAATTGAGACTTGCAATAAAATATAAATAAATCACAACAAACCAGATTTCGTCCCTGTAAATGATTACAAGACTCCCTCCCTATGCAGTAGTGGGAAGTCAGGATTAAAATATAAAATATAAATCAAACCAGATTCTGCCCACGCAAATAATTACAATACCTCCTCCTGATGTAGCAGCGGGAAGTCAGCATCAATCCATGAGGAAGCGTGTCAGCGGATCCTAGGCAGCAGAGAAATCTCACAGAAGTCGACAACAGGGGTCCTAGATCTCGAGTACAGCAACTCGACAGAAGATCGGACAGTCGAACACAGCGCAGCAGCAAGCACATGGTTAGTCGATCTCGACAAGAGCCTACTCGAGATCGAGTAAGGTCTTCGTCGACGTCGGGTTGTCTTGGTCGAGTTCCTGCACACAGAAGCTACATCGACCTGGGTCGAAGATCAGTAACTCGAGATCGAAGAGTGCTAGTCGATCTCGAGGAAAACAGAAACTAAAACGAAAGAAAATAAAGTAAAGGCAATTGCTTTGGGACTTCGAAATAAACTTAATGTAAAAGACTTCCAAGATTGGGGTTTGCAATAACGA
Organism: Persicaria tinctoria; assembly: GCA_037127255.1. NCBI lineage: Eukaryota > Viridiplantae > Streptophyta > Magnoliopsida > Caryophyllales > Polygonaceae > Persicaria > Persicaria tinctoria. The sequence goes on along the minus strand of JBANSL010000019.1, from coordinate 35,909,867 downwards.
TAACCAAGCATGCATAAGGCAAGAATAAAACAGATAATCATGTGAATCGCATTAAAGGACTAAGCTTTTGCCTTTTCCAACAATTAGACAACTCTTTCAAGAAACCCTAATTGTCTCTACTGATTTTATGTTTACAATCCAAGTTGTTAGCATGGATCTCCATTAGATGGGTAATAAACATATAACAAGTAGTAGATGCTCAAAACATGATAAAAGTCGGATCTTTACCTCAAACATGCATGGCTATTGTCGGGCTCGCCCCAACCCTAGAAGTGGGTGGACTACTCGCGCTTCATCGCAACCTCAGACATTGATGTATGAAAAGAAACTTGCATTAAATCAAACTGAAGGAAGTACAACCGAACAAAGCCAACTTGCTCTTGCTCCTTCGCTCCACTCGGCCTCCCTTTCTCTCTCTACTACTACTTCTCCTACTGAAATTGAATGCTTAGAAATCAGCCCCATGGGCTTTATTTATAGGCTTCTAAACCTTGCTATTCAAGGATAGAAATCTCTATCTCTATCTAAATCTATATCTAAAACATTAAAGATAAATAAAATTCATAACATAATTAAATCTAATTAAGGGAATTATATCTAAAGTCCTCAAGTGGATAAATCTTCTCCTTCATGATGTAACTTGATAGAATCGGATAGAACTCGGCAATCTTCGACTCCAAGGAATCCCAATCCGAGTAGGACAGCTCAAAACGCGTTACGCGACTTCCGGAAGGTTTCCTCGATCTCGAGTAAGTCTCCTCGATCTCGAGTAGAACTGGCATCGACTTGGCTGGCTCGGCGTCTTGGGTTTCTGGTCCTCGATAGGGCTCAGATAGGTGACTGGGGTGTCCTCGGTCTCGAGGAGTGGTCCTTGATCTCGAGTTGGGTGGCATCATCGACTAGGTCTTCTCGACAGCGTTGGGTAGATCTTCTCGACATACTCGGATAGGTCTTCGTGGCTTTTGTCGACATCAAGTAGGGAACTCGATCTCGAGTTGTGGTGTTCGGGCACTAGGTCGGGTAGTCTCTCCTCGGCATCCTCGGACATGCTCTTCTCGACTCCGGGCATGGGCTTCGGGACTTTGTCGACATCGAGTAGGGAACTCGATCTCGAGGAGGGTGTGGAGTCGGGTTCTTCGTCTTCAGCTTCTCGACATGGTCTTCCTCGATCCTGGCAGGTGTCTAGACATGGGTTGTCGAGATCGACTATGGTTAGTCGACATCGAGTAGACTTGGGCCTCCGTCCTTGCTTCTTGGTTTTCTCCCGAAATGACTCCATATTCTGCAATATTAAACATAAACTTATGTAGATATCCATTTTTGACAAATAAGCATATACTACATAAATTCGACATATTCCCAACCCGAAATATGCAAAATGTAAAGAATATGGAACTAAAATATGCATAAAGACATGGCTACTTTGGAGACATCAATCCACCTGTAGAAGAAAACTCAAGGAAAACGTGAGATCTAACTACCTAAGGCGCGAATGATAGCTTCCCCAACAACAGCGCCAATTTGTTGTAGGGAGGAAATTGAGAATTGCAAATAGAATTTAAATAAAATAAGCAAATCGATTCCGTTCTGAGAAAATAATGTTCAAGACTTCCTCCCGATATAGCAAAAGGAAGTCAGGTTCGATCCTTGAGGAAGCTGGTCTGCGGATCCTAAGCAGCAGAAGAATCTCACTCGGTTTCGACTCCAGTGAACAACTCGATATCGACTAGAGGCAACCGATATCGACTAATTCAGTCGATTTTGGGCAGTTTTCAGCAAGGCAGTCGATTTTGGCTCATGTCACTCGATATTGACTTAGGTCAGTCAATATCGACTAGTTCCTCCTCGAAATCGACCTGTTGTGCAGAAACAGAAACGAGCAGCGATCTTTCTGGATCGAAGGTCAGAAGTCGATATCGACCTATATGAGGTCAATATCGAGTAGGGCAACAGTAGAAAAAATAAAGAACAAAGCTTTTGGAATCAGAATAAAATATGTGAAAGAAAACTTCCAAGATCGGGGTTTGCAACAACGATAACCAAACATGCATAAGGCAAGATAAATAACGATAATCATGCAAATCGCATCGAAGGATCAAGCTTTCGCCTTTTCCAACAATTAGACAACTCTTTCAAGAAACCGTAATTGTTTCTACTGATTTTATGTCTATTAATCCAAGTTGTTAGCATGGATCTCCATTAGATGGGTAATAAACACATAAAAGGTAGTGGATGCTCAAAACATAATAAAGGTCGGATCTTTACCTCAAACACGCTTGGCTGTCGTCGGGCTCGCCCCAACCCAAGAAGTGGGTGGACTACTCGCTCTTCATCGCAATCGCAGACATCATTGATGAAAAAAAATAAACTTGCATTAATAAAATAAATAAAGCTTACAACCAAAGGAAGCCAATTTCGCTCTCGCTTCACAAACTCCTCTTGGCCTTCACTCTCTCTCTCTCTCTCTCTCTCTCTCTCCTCTCTACCTCTTCTCTCCTTCTCTTCCTAAGATTCAATGAATAAAAATCAGCCATATAGGCTCTATTTATAATGCTAAATCCTTACTAATCAAGGTAAGAAATTATATCTAAAAATAAAGATAAAACTTAGATATAACTGATGGGTCTAGCCTTGCTTCTACTCAGATAAAACTTAAATAAATATCTTCTTCTTGTGGATAAATCCTCTTCTACTCAGATAGATCTTGATAGAACTGATGGGTCTAGCCTTGCTTCGTGTCCAAGCATGCTCGTAATGGCCCAACAGTCTCACGGCCCAAACAGGTGGTAGTTGACTTCGACCAAGCCTGGTCGACGTCGAGTAGATCCGTACTCTACTTCGAGTAATCCTCAGCTTGCCGATCTGGTTCTCTTCGTCGAGTTCGGGTCAGTGATAGAGCATATTTCGTATTGTATAATATATTGCATTTAGCGTATTTTAGGTGTGAATATTGCATTTATTTAGTTGAATTTGCATTATCACTTGTTGAGTTAGAAGAGGCGGAATCTACATGATTTTATGTTTTATTTCAGGAAAAGTAGATTGGAGGTGAATTAATATTGAAAGGACGGAAACAAGTTGAAGAATACTTAGGAGCTGCTGGAGACGAAGAGGAAGCAGATCGGACGAATCGCAGGCCGCCCTGCTACATTGCTGGCCGCCCCGCGGCTCGAAGGAAGAAACGGAGAAGTTCGCAATCGCCGGCCGCCCCGCGGCCCGTGCAGAGACCGATTTTCATTAACGGATTTTACTTAGGGTTTTGTCTAAGTTATTTTGGGCCGATTTTCTCTAGACTATTTAAGGCTTTTCTAGTTATTCGTTCATTAACCTTATGCACTTTACACTATTGTTGAGAGCGCCGTTGAGCATGAGCAACTAAACTCTCAAGGTTTCGCCTACGATTTGGATCTTTGATTGTTGAATTGTGAGTTTCTTAATCTAGTTCTTATTCCTATTGCAATGCTCTGACTTCTTTGTGCTTAATTACTTGAATGTGTTTTATTCTCTCTGGCCTGATCAACTAGTTAGAGTAGATTCATTCAATTGCTAGGGTTTTGCAGATTCCTCGTAGCGAACCTTAACCCAAGTGGCAATCATATCCCTTTAGGACTCGTAGGACTAATTGGATGTGTAGGAAGTTGAATATCGACTCGTAGCTTGATATTATGTGTACCTTGGTTAATTCATAATCTTAATGCTATCTCTAGGTTGAATCTTAACCGTGTTAGGGTTATTTGGAGGTAAGGGTTGCTAGGACTCGTAGGACTAGTAATTTACCTAAGATCTGGACAAGGACATTGATAGGAAAAGACAAGAACTAGAGGTTGAAACAAGGATCGAATTCATCAATCGAAGTGATAAATTGTAGGTGAACCTATTTCTCTCCACTGCATTCTACAAATCAATTTACTTTATTTGCTTGCTTCCGCTTTGATAAAAGGCGGACCTTTTTCACACCAAAAACCCCCCATATTCTCTACTAGCGATTAGACTTGCACTTGAATCGATAGATTTCCCTGTGGATCGACCTCTTGCTTACACACTATACTAGTTGTGAGTTTGAGTATTCTTTGGCAAGAACAACGACAGGTTTTCCTCTTGTCAGTCAGGTTCAATTCTAGTCGACGTCGAGTAGGGTGTAGTCGACGTCGAGTACGGCTCGTGCTCGAATTGTCTTCTTCTTCTGTCCTCGATCAAGTCTGCTTCAGTTGTAGTCGACTTCGAGTAAGGCATGGTCGAAGTCGAGTAGAATCCAGCTCTCAGCATTCTGCTCTTGTTTTGAAACGCACTTTCCCGAGTCCTCGTTCGTCGGATTGATGCATATGAGCATGCGTTGGAAAGCTCTTTTCGAGGGAAACAACTCTCATGAAGACATCAAAGCTTGATTCAGAATGATGGATGTCGAAATATGGCCTTTTCTCTAGCTGCACCATTGTTAGCTTCTCCACGAGTTTCCTTTAAGCTCCAAAGTGCGTCCGATTTCTGCGAAATTAAACAGAAACTACTGTAGACTCCATAATTTTGCAAATAAGCATAAACTACATAGATTATGTACTATTCAACCTAAATGTATGAAATGTATACAGAAATCGATATATAAAACATGGCACAAAATATGGACATCACAAGTATTTCCAAGATATCAGTTGTATTGTTATCTCCTCTACTATTTAGGATCTTTTTTCCCAATAATCTTTCATAGTGAAGAATTACCTCTCTTGTATACTTGCAGTTAAGAAACAGATGTGTGGAATCTTCATCACGAGAATCACAAAGACTACATTGGGAGGGTACACGGTTTATGTATTTATTTAGTCTATTTTTCGTAGGTAATCCATCAATCATAATCTTCCAAACTAAGTTTTTAATTTTAGGTGGCAAATTTAATTGCCACTCAGTTCTAGGTAATCCATCAACCAGATCCAGTTTATGTCATCAATGGTCTGGTGGCTAATGCTATTTAGTTTCTTGGTGGATTTAGTGGAGAAAATTCCACTCGGTTCTAGTTTCCAAACAAGTTTGTCCGGCATGTCCCATTCAGGAATTTGAGTATCAAGAATCTTTTGAACAATATGTTGTGGAAATATAATGTTTAAGAGGGGGATGTCCCATTGTTTGCATGTTGTAAGTAGCTAGCTAACCTTCATCTCTGGGTCAAGATTTTGAGAGTATTCTTTTAAGACTTGGTCTTTCACCCAATGGTCTTTCCATACATTCATTGATGAGCCATTGCCAACAATCCAATGTAGACCTTGGTTGAATTTTTCTCTAAGGGAAAGGAGTCTTCCAAATTGCCATGAAGTGTTCATCCGAGTACTTTGATTAAGATTCTCATGGTCTAGATATTTTTCTTTTATCAGTTTGACCCAAATATTATTTTTCTCCGTATGAATCTTCTAAAGGAGTTTCATTTGAAGGCTTTCGTTAAGTTCTTTTGCTTTTCTGATTCCAAGACCACCATACTGTTTAGGTTTGCATATAGAATCCCAACTGATTAACGGAGTATACCTTTCTGATTGGAGCTTATTCCAGAAAACGTTTTTATTTATTTGGTCAATCTGCTGAAGAATTCATTTTTGAAGTAGGAAATTTTGCATTAGGTGGTTTGTTTTAGAGATGAGATTTGCTTGGATAAGAACAACTCTTCCAACTTGGGATAGGGAAGATGTTTTCCACTTTGACCACTCTTTCTTTAGACTTTGAATAGCCTCCTCAAAAACACAATTTTTAATTCTTCCATTTATTAGAGGGGTTCCTAGATACTTTTCAATTGATTTAGAGACTGGGACTCCCATTTGGTTGGTTAGCGATCCCGCAAGAGTGTTGCTAACATTTGCCGAAACTTGTATGCAACTTTTGGAGTAATTTATTGTCAGTCCAGAGGAGTTGGAAAAGTTATTTATCATATTTTGGATGGTATTAAGACTGGCATACGCTGCTTTGGCAAATATGATGGTATCATATGCGAATGTTAAGAATGGGATATGTGTGCCATTTGGCTTTAGTTTGATGCCAATTAAAGTGTCCTCTAAAAGTGCTTCCTTATGCATTTCTCAAGCTAGATTTTCCATGACAATGACAAAGATGTATGGAACAATAGGATCACCTTGCCTTATTCCTCTGTTAGGTTTGAATTGTTTCCCGTGAGAGTTATTGACAAGAACTGAGAAAGTGGGAGTTGTGATACAAATCATAATCCATTTAATCCATGTTTGGTGAAAGCCAAATTTAGTCAGTACAACTTCAATATAGGACCAGTTGATTTTGTCATAAGCTTTTTCCATATCGAGCTTTAAGGCCTTCCAACCTTTCTTTCCCTTTTGTTTATGAAAAGAGTGAAAGATTTCATGATCAATTTCCAAAAAGGCACCTTGGAAGAGATTTATCAATTTTGGAAGAATGGGTTTTAATCTATTTGCTAGAATTTTGGTGATTACCTTGTAGATTGTATTACACAAACTAATTGGTCTATAGTGGTTGATAGTAGCCGGATTTTCCACCTTTGGGATCAAAGCTATAAAGGTCTGGTTGATTTCAGTAAGTAGACTTCCTGAATGAATGAAAGCTTTGATGGCCTTGTAGAGCGAGGATCCAACTATATGCCAATAGTGCGAGTAAAATTCTGGTGGGTAGCCATCAGGGCCAGGGGTTTTGTCTGCTGCCATGTTGTCTATTACATTTTTAATTTCTTCTGTTATAGGTTGTTTTATTAGATTTTGATTATCTTCATGGGAAATCTGAGGTTTTATATGCCTCATGTCATAGTGCGAGACTTTAGTTTGCTGAGAACCGATAAATCTTTCAGCCATTTCATTTGTAATTTGGGTGATAATTTGGTCTTGATCATTTAGGATTTCTCCTTGTTTGATAGTAAATGAGCAAGTTATTTTCTTGAAGTCTCGAATCTTTGTTGTCAGCTGATAATATTTTTTGTTTTTATCAGCAAGTTTTATGTGCCTGAGCTTAGCTCGTTGTTTCCAAAACTTGTAGTTATAATCTAGTAAGGCTCTTCTTTTTCCCTCTAGTCTTGCTAACTTATCTATTTCAACGGCTAATAAGTTTCCCCAAGGTAGTCTCTTCTGGAGAGAAGTAATGGTTTGTTCTACTTTGCTTAATTGTTCTTGTATATTATTGGTTTGCTTTTTACACCAGGCTTTGGTGTTCTTTTTGAGAAGTTTTTGTTTTTGGATAAGTTTATAGCTAAAGGAGCCTTTTCAAATATAGAATTCGTGGTCCAGGCCATATGATTTCGCCAGGTTGACATATGATTTCGCCATACACTACGAACTATATTGTCATATATGGGATTCGTGGTTCAGGCCATTTCAAATCTAAACGGGAAGCCTTTTCGGGGTTCCGAGTGGCCTAACTAGATTGTGATAGGGCAGTGATCCGATGAGGAAAAAGGATGATGTTTGACTCAAAGATTACTGGACTTAGTAATGATATCTTGGTGTGCTAAGATGCGATCTAGTCATTCATGTGTTATTGGCAGCATTTTTATTTTTCCTCCAAGTGAAAGCAGAATCTTCATAGGGAATTGTATAAAGGTTAAGCTCTTCTTTAACTTGTTTAAGTCTTCTAAATCTGGCTAAGGATGAAGTGTTACCACTAGGCCTGTCCATGGGTCACGGGTCAACCCGTGACCCGACGGGTTTGACTGGTCGACTACCCGGCGGGTCCGGGTCAAGCGGGTCGCGGGTCTTGGCGGGTTACAGGTCTGGGTTAGGGTCGAGCATATTTCAACCCGGCAAGCCGGCGGGTCGACCCGCAACCTCTGACAAAAACTAAAAAAAAAACTGAAATATAAATTTATATTTATAACAATAATAATAATATTATTATTATTATAAATTATAAATATAAATTATAAACAAAAAACTGAAATTTATATTTATAATTATATTATAATTACAATTATGATAATTATAATTATAAATTACAAATATAAATTATAAAAAAAAAACTAGAATTGATCTTTATAAAATATATAAATATGAACTCATATTCATATGCATTCATATGCAATATATGTAATGCATACTATTATATACAACAATACATATAGACTTCAAACGTGAAATTTTAATTCGAATTGTGTGAATTAATTAATCATTACATATCATAACTAATTAATCATCTTCAAAGACAATTATACAAATATATCAATATAGTAAGCAAAAAGGAGATAAACAAGTGATGAATAAGTTCCATCTTTTTTGTCCCGCGTTGAAAATGAGAGATTTTGTCCCACGTCGGAAATGAGAGTATAGGTGGTTAGGAGTATCCTACTCTATAAAAGGAGATAAGCAAGTGATGAATCTTACCATGCATTACATATTGCATATTGCATATGAGTTGCATATTAATATGAATTTATATTTTATGGATATGAATTCTAGTTTTGTTTATAATTTATTTATGTTTATATTTATAATTATAATTATTATAATTATAAATAAATATAAAATATATTCTAGTTTATATTTATATTTATAATATTATTATAAATATAAATATTATAGTATAATTTTTAAAAATGATTTTTTTTTCGGATCGACCCGTTGACCTGGCGGGTCACGGGTCGACCCGCCGGGTCAGCTGACCCGCCGACCCGGCTATTTCCCGGGTCCCGAGTCCGGGTGCGGGTCACCTTATCATTCTCATTTTCAATATCGTTCAGGTCCCCAATAATGATAACAAGAAGCAAGTGTTTATGAACTACAAAGTAATTTTATTCCCATAAGCTATTTTTTTCATACTCTATTGATGGGGCATAGACAAATAGAAGAGCAATATCTGAATTGTGTAGATTAGTTTTGATCAAGATGAATATGTCTCCTTGATCTAAGACAGTACTATTATCTAGAATTTTATGTCTTTTTTAAAGGATCCATAAGCCTCCTCTATGACCTTTTGATTTGATAACATGGGCTTTATGAAAGCATGTGTTTTGCAATTGAAGGTTAGTAGGGGCATCCGTGGTTTTGGTTTCAGCAATGGTAAGCATATCAAGTTTATTAATATATCAGAGTTGATTGATTTCCTGTAATAGAAGAGGCCTTTTGGTGCCTCTAACATTCCAATAGCCAATATTAATCGTAAAATTGATAAGTAGGATGGCGGTTTGGCTGGTAAATGTTGAATTTGTTTTTCTGGCTAATCGATCCGTTGCCAAGGCGACTCCACTCCAGGCTGCTGCGATTGGGGTCTTTTGTCTTCAGTTGGTGGCAGCCGCCGACGTCGTTGATCTCCCAGAGGGAGAATAGGATGGATCTATGCCGGCGACAAATGGAGGATGGAGATGAGTCAGTGACAGAGGTATGATGTAGGCAGATCTGGCCGGTGGTGGCGATGGAGGACGATGGAGGCGAGGCTGGCTCTGACTCCCCTATTCATTCCCCACCCAGACCAGCCGCAACCACGATCGAGAAACCAGGACCTAGCCGCTACCTCTAATGAGCCCAAATTTGATGGGTCGGTGTTGAACGATGAATTTGCTTGCCCTAAGCCTTATATGCAGGGTAAATTCCCTTTCTTCGATTTTGGTTTAGATTTGAAGTTTGAGGCGAGATTCTTTTCCTGGTGTTTTTTTTTTATTGTGGTCGAGTGAACTTTGGAATTCATCAATTTTTCACACCTTCAATGTGGAATCAGGCAAAATTACGAATTGATCTTTGACTTTTTTTTTCAAAGGGATGTGAGTGTATGCTGGTGCAGAAACTGGGATCAATTGATCTTTGAATAATCAAATTATTCAGTGAAATACAAGCATTATTCGATGAATATCTAATGATTATTCGGTTATAAAAGATATTTTTTAAACCTCACATCAACTATAAGACGTTTAGGGCCAATTACATGCTTATTCAATTAACTTCGGTGTATTATTCTGTAGAATTTATGAAATTTTGGAAGAGAATATGCAATAGTTACAATTATCCTTGATGAAAGGTGAAATGTGAAGCATTATTCGGCAAAATGTAAAACATTATTCAGTGAAATGTCAAACATTATTCGTAAAAATCATAAATATTGTTTAGGGATTTCGGGTTTCTTTTATCTAAAATTGATGGACAAAAAAACAAAACATTATTCGGTAGCATATGATAAATTATTCAGTGGAATTGGTAAATTTTGATCTAAACCGAAAGAAAAAAGAAAACCTAACATTATTCGGTAATATGTGAAAAATTATTCGGTAGAATTGGTAATTTTTTAAAGACGACGTAATCAAGTGAAAAAAAAGAAGGTAATACGTATATATCCTTTGTTTTAAAAAAAAAGGCAAGAATCTGGCCCACTAACATTTTTTTAAAAAAAATATATCTTTACAAAAAATGCAACATTTTGGAGAGGATGAGAATGTAAGCACGCCCCATTTAGTGGGAGTTGGTGGTTTTTGCAAGCGGACCCCACACCATTTAAAATAAAAATCAGAAAAAAACCACTTTTAATCATGTCCATTCATTCCATTCATATCAATGGCTCATAATTATGTACAATGTACACCCTAAGGGGTGTGCACAAGGGAACCACTCCCCGCGGGACGGGACACGGAAGGGAGAGTTCTCGTGATCTCGTCCTGTACGTCTCGCATATATATATATATATATATATATATATATATATATATATATATATATATATATATATATATATATATATATATATATATATATATATATATATATATATATATATATATATATATATATATATATATATAGTGTATGGATCATTTGTGCACAAGTCTTAGGGTGTGCATTGTGCAGAAATATTTTTCGGTAAAATGTAAGGGGCGAGCCCAGAAAGTTTTTAGCGGGGGGTCACTATAGTAGTCGACAATAAGATCGAGAAAAAAATCGCAAAACACAACGTGATCGATAGTACAAACTAGTGTCAACCTATGGTTTCGAAAATACTACAAATATATAATACGAAAATAAGGATAAAAAACGAAAAATAAAGATATAAAACGCAATAAATAAACATTGCATTATTAACATGTAATAATGTATAACTAGATATAAAAAAAATAAACTTGCGTAACTTCTTACCATATTCTCAAAATAAGTAATATAACCTATGGTTTCGAAGCTCTCGAGATGAATTATAATATGTGAATGTCAATTTAAGTAAAATATTAAAGTATTATATTATATTGAAATAAAACTAAAGTGATTAATACTGCTGTAATTTTCAAACATTCATAACTTTTTACTTAGATGCCGGATTAGGGCGTATTATATATCAAAGCGAAGCTATCGACAAGGAGAATACACCTAGGTAATTTGTCGGATAAGTAGGGGGTCACGTGACCCCCTATGACCCCCCTAGGTCCGCCTATGTGAGTATTATTTAGGGGAATGTGAAACATTATTTAGTGAAATTTGAAACATTTCGTATATATTGTAAGTATTGTTTAGGAAATTGAGGTTTCTTTTATTTGAAATGGATGAATAAAAATATAAACATTATTCGGTAGAATACTACAAATTGTTCAGTGGAATTGGGATGTTTTCATCTGATTTGAATGGAAAAAAAAACATAACATTATTCGGTAGAATGTTTCACATTTCACCGAATAATGCTTCAAATTTCACCGAATAATATTTCACATTTCATCGAATAATATTTTTGCACAAGGTAAACCCTAAGGGGTGTGCACACCCAAACCACACCCTATATATATATATATATATATATATATATATATATATATATATATATATATATATATGGATTGACGCCGGTGAAAACCTCAAATTGTGGTAAAAACCCGTGAGGACTACTTTATATCTCGGTTTTTTGGAAACCCGTGCTAAAAACCTCAATCACACGGTGACTTTATAACTCGGTTCAACCTAAAAGCCGTGCTAAAACTCCAGTTTTAAAATAACACATGACTTTATAGTTCGGTCGAACCGAAAAATCGTGCTAAAACGCTAATGTTTTAAAATTACATAGTGACTTTATAGCTCGGTTTTATTCAAAACCGGGCTAAAATTTATGACTTTATAGATCGGTTCTATTCATAACCGGGCTATAAAGCAAGTGAACCGGGCTAAAAAGCCGGTCCTCACGGGTTTCTACTGCAATTTTGGTTTTCACCGGGCTAAAAAGCCGATCCCTATATATATATATATATATATATATATATATATATATATATATATATATATATATATATATATATATATATATATATATCCCTAAAAAGCCGATCCCTATATATAGGTAGTGGTTCAAATGAAATTTTGGCTTAAAGTGAAAATGAGCTTTTTTTTAATTGTGGGTTGCTGGCTCATTTAATTCGTTATCTGTTTCATTTATTTACTCACCTTCGAGCTCGTTACTTTACTCGTTCTCACTCATCTCTCTAGTTTTGCGTTTTTTACCTTTTCGCTTCTCTCGAGTGATTTTGGATCCGAAATCGATTTTGAGCCCTGTTCGACATGGATTCAGCTTCGCATGGTTAGGGTTTTCGTCTTCGATTGAGATGTGTGTGCTAGGTTTTTTTGTTCGTTAGTTTGCGATTTTGTTTCGATTATGAGGTTTTGAGTTTTTTTGTTGATTCTGGAGTAAAGTTATTCTATATTTCTATTAATCATCGATTATTGTTGGTCGGATGTGTGTTTTTGTTTTGTTTTGTTTTATTGTGCGTTATTTGTTAGGGTTTTTATGTGTTTTGGAGATTTGTGTTTATTGCCGTTTTTTTATTGTTGAGTTTCTCCTTCTTTATTGTGGTTTCTAGAGTATTGTTTTTTATTTCTGTCTTTTATTGTGGTTTGTGCTGTAGTGTTTTGTTGTTTTTCGTTTATATTCGTATTTTTTTCACTTGATTTGGTGTCTTTTGTTTTAGATCTTATCTTTTTTAATTCATATTTTTTATTTGTAAAGGTAAATGTCCAAGTACGAGGTCCTAGTCTAGTGCAATTATTTTTCCAAGTACAACTCGAAAACGATTCAAAAAAATCTGGTATGAAGCTCGATGTAGTTGATTTGTCAAGGGATTCTCCATATGTATCTAATTCCCAAGTTGAAGACTCACTTGAGTCTGAAGACACCCTCCCTTATTCAGCGTTCTCGAAAGGATTCTGCTTCTCCAAAGGTCGTTGTTGATGTTATGTCGTCTCCTGGTCCTGTTTATGAATCTGCTTCTAAAGGGCCTACTCGTATATTTGCATCCCCTGAGGTTTTATCCAGAAAGTCTGCTATTCCAAAACTTTTGTGGGGTGGGGACACTAGTGTTGGTGGAGGTAGTGAATAGGGAACTGGTGACGGAGGAAGTATCCATTGTGGTGAAGTTCAATCTCAGGGCGTGGGTCATGGTGATGCAGGTAATGGGAAGGACACTGATGTTCAGGTTGAGGAAGAAATTATTGGGTTGGATGGTGTTCATCTTGAAGAGTCAGATGCTGGGGATCAGAATATTGATGTGCTATCTCGTCCATCTAATGTTCAAGCTGATGTTAAGAGGTAGGGATTTGTTTGTTAAGAAGCCAAGGAAAACTAGAGCGAAACAGTTCCCAACATTGAAGTCAAGATGCAACATTCGTATGTTTATATCAGCTCGTCGTAAATTGAATGACAAGCAAAAAGATTGCATTCAGGGAATTGGCTTTGGGTTTTTATTTGAGCTGGATATAGGGTATCTGCCTCTATCTTTGGGCTACTGGCTTGTTGATAATTTTGATCCAAAAAAGTGTTGTTTGCTTATGAATGATGGTGGGAAAGTTAAAATAAGTGATATAGATGTGCATATCACTTTAGGATTACCGTTGGGAAAGAATTTGGTCTCTAGGAAGAGTTGCAAAGAGAATTTTGATGATGTGAAGAATTGGAGGATATCACTTGGAGATGTAGAACATATAACCCCTTCTGTTGTTATTAACAAGTTAATAGCTGACGTTGAATGTGGTGATAAATTTCTGACCAATTTCCTCGTGGTTTTTCATTCTTTGGTTGTTGGCAGTCCTGGAAATGGTCTTGCTAATCAGAATTTGGTTTGATCTGTCTGTGATTTGGGTGATTTTAAAGATCTGAACTGGTGTGCTTTTTTATTAGAAAGTTTGGTTGATACAAAGAAAGTGTGGGAAAAGAACAAGGCTGGACGCTTTTGAGGGCCCCTTTTATTCTTGATTGTGAGTGTAGTTTATGTGTTTTGTTTTTAAGTGTTTTTCATATTGTTCTAATTATATTCATATGTATTTGATATTGTTTTCATTTTTTATCCTGTCTGTTTTAGTTGCTTTACATGGATAGGGTCAAGTTATTTACAAGTGCTGCGTCTAGGAGGGCGTTTCGGTCTTTCCCTGTATTCGTGGGTTTGAATTCTGCATTGTTGCGTCAGCGTGAGACTGATGACATTGAAAGTGATAATTTTAGGTGTGTGTTGATCCAGGATCGGCAATCTATCCCCTCCACTCAGGGCAGTTCTATTTCTACTCACAATGTCCCATTCGTCGTCCAATACTCAATGCAACGATCAACCTTCTGATAAAGACCATGTACCTGGAAAGGATCCATCCCCCCTTGAGGTTTTTAATATTTTTCTTACATTTTTTCATACTACTCCTATTTTGATTCATAGTTTTAAATATTTCTTGTGTTTTGCTGTTTGCTATTTGTGACCCCCCTGATTGTGCATTTATAATCATGAGTTGTTTGAATATAATGTGCTTATTTGCATTCACCCCCGGTTGTTGTGCTAATGTTTTATTGTAGTTCCCTTTGAATGTTTCTTTTATTGTATCTTTTATATATATATATATATATATATATATATATATATATATATATATATATATATATATATATATATATATATATTTTGAGGCTAACTATTTTTTTTATTTTTACCCAGTTAGTTGGTGAATTTATTATTAATTGGTTGTGTGCTTGTGATTTTGTGGAGGTTTGTGTGTTTGTATTTTTAGGCTTGGATATAGTCTTTTTTGCAAAAGACATCAGTTCTTGCGACTTCTATTTCTAATTTTGCTGAGTTTTCTACCAAAATCTCATCTGAGGTTCAAGGCAATGATGAAGTTGAGACACTTCTTAGTGAGGGTAATAAGTTATTAGGGCTGGTGGGTCTATCAGATGTTCCTACCCCTAATCGTGTTGATAAGTCGTATATGGATGATTCTCCAAACTCAGAATTTTGGTCAGATCCTGAATTGATTGAGTGTCTTAATCGGATGGAGTTGGCTTATAACAACAAAGGGAAAATGAAAAACAATTTTTTGAGGATTTAACTTCATTTGACATATTTGGGTATGATCCTGCATTTAAGTATGATATTGACGCACAAACTGGGTCTGAATATTCAAAAAAGACGGGTAAGGATGAATCAAATTCTTTTGCTGCCACTCAAGGGATCTCAGAAGTAGTTGTTAATATTGCTAAAGAATATTTGAATGGTATACCACTTCCCCATGGGTATCAGGCTACCCCTGCCTAAAAAGCTTATGTTTCTGGTCCTTCAACATGTGTCTCTTCTGTAAGTGCCATTCCTACTAGGAATCCGTTGGTGTCTAGAAAGAAGATGAAGTCTCCTATTCCATTGTCTTCACACAAATCTTCTCGTTTCCGTAACTTAAGTACAATAGCTGGGAAACAAGATGTTGGGAAGGAGGAAGATGGTGCTTGTAGAAGGTCGTCCAAACCTTCTTTAACCTTGCGGAGTCCTTATTTTTCAGGAATTGTTGATATTAATGATGCTATGTCTGGAACTGAGCGTATTATGTCTGCCTATTTATCTAAGAAGACAGCTTCTTCCACGTAAGTTTAGTTTTTTTTAATCATTATTTTAAGTTTTATTTTTTGCTTGATTCTATTGTTGTTTTTCATATTGTGTTTAATGTTTCCCACTGCAGTGAGGTTCTGTTTAAATACAAGTTTGTAGAAGTGCATAGGCATGATATGAAAAGTGTTGAAGAGGATTTCCATGTGTCATGTGGTGTTATTGCTGGATGGTCTGCCGTTCTCAACCATAAAGAATAATTCAGAAGCGATGTTTCTCCATTAAGGTTTTTTGTGTCAGTTCATTCGTCTGTAAGTATTATTCTTATTGTTGTCTTTTAGTTCTAGCTAAGTCCATCTTACCTTTTCTTGTTTTGTGTTTTTTTTATAATAATTTTTTGTTTGTTTGTTTGTCTTTTCTGTAGGATTTTCCCTCCAATGTATCTCTTGAGGGCTCTGTTAACCAGTATCAGAAGTTTACTCTTCGACTCGATTCATCATTGGCAATGGCTCCTCATATTGCTTTAAAAGATATTGATATGGTACTTTTATTGTTTTGTTGTTTATTTGTTTATATAAATTACTTTCTTCTATCATTTTAAGATTTTTCTTAGTTTTATGAAATATGTGTGCTTTTTGCATTGTTTTAGTTTGTGTTTGTTGTTGAACGTGAAGAAGAATTTTTCATGGTAGTCTTCAATGTGAAGAATAAACTTACCCAAATCCTTGATGTTTGTCCTCCTATTGATCCTTCAACTAGCTCGTTTTATCAACATCAGACTTTTTGGTTAGTTTTATTATTTTTTATTTTATATATTTGAAATTAAAATTTATTTCTAATTTATTCAACTGTGCGCTTTTCCTTATTATATAATTTTTTTTTATCTAGGGAGTTTTGCTTAATGACTATTTGAGGAACAAAGGATTATTAGTTAAGTCAGGTTCAATTACAAATTCAACATCCTCAAATGTTGCTCTACCATGGGTTGTTGGTGATAAGAGGACCCATTCAGAGGTATGTGTTGTGAGGTATATGGAAACTTTTATTGGAGTTGAAAAGGGATTCAAACCTGGATTTGATAAAGGAAGTGAGAAGAATATATCCAAGCTGCGACAGAAATATTTGGCTGATATCATATGCTCAGATTTTAATGCGGTGCACACTCAAGTTATTGAAGCAGTCAACTCTCACGCAAGATTGACATTAAAAGGAGTCCAGGCTCAGAAGCTGCAGTTTATTTGATATTCAATGACCACTGTTAACAGTTAGCCCCTTCTATAAGTATATATTTGTTATATGTAGTCTGTTTGGTTGGGCTTGACAGTTTTACCTGTGTTTGGACAGTTGTTTGTAGGGTATACCCATTTTGGGGTTTACTTGTTATGGGGGTATAACTCTATTCGTATTTTATGCTGATACTGTGGTACATTTTGTGAATTGTCTGGGATTAAACAACTTAGGTTTTCAGAAAGTCTTGTGTTGATGAATTTTATTACTATTAGTTATGATGTTTCTTCTTTATGTTTAAGTGTATTGTTATATGCTTTCCTAAGTTTCTGTTTTGTGTCCTGGTTTTCGAATTTATAATTTATGTTATTAAACTTAAATCTGGCGGGTATGGTCTGCCATAAATATCCCATCGTGCAACAATAAATGCATGTTGTGCATATGTATCAGTATATCTAAATATGAGTTGTGGTATTGTAAATCAATGTTCTGCAGATATAATTTGTTTTTATGTTAACAAAAAAATCATATTGTGCATGTGCACTAATATAGTTTTAAATTTTTTTATTTCCCCTCCCTCTTTGATGATTCATTTTTAGTTAATGTTTGTTATATCTATAAAAGGTTTTTTTAATTGTTTCGTGTTTTGAAACCTTATTTAATTCATTTTTGGGTTGTAATGGCAATCTCCTCCTATTTGTACAACATAACTCTTTGTTGTTCACATTTAAAATTTTGTTGTGCACAATTAAAAGTATGTTGTGTTGTTTTATTAGTAATGAATGCAAATGGAATATTGCGATGTTCAATTATAATAATGTTGTGCCCATATTCTAATGTACTTTTCATTTATATTTTTTTAAGTAAATATTTTCTTTTTCAAGTGCATTTTTAAAATTAAAGTTTAACTTTTTTTTAATGTTTGAAGTTTCTGTTGTTCACATATAATTTGATTTTATGCTAACAAAAAATTATATTGTGCATGTGCAATAATATAGTTTTTATTTTTTTTTATTTTTCATTCCACTTTTATTGATTCATTTATTATTAATGTTATTCATATATTTCAAAGGGTGTTTTGAAATTGTATCATGTTTTGAATTCTTGGAAAATGACGATTTAATTCATTTATGGGGTGTGATTTCAATATTCTCCCATCTGTCCAAAATAACTCTTTGGTGTTCACATTTAAAATTGTATTGTGCACATTTATAATTATGTTGTGTTGTTTTCCAGGAATGCATAAAAATGTAATATTGCGATGTTCAATTATAAATGAATGTTGTTCAACTTTAATCATCTTATGTTCAAATATAAATGAAAGTTGTTTTTATACTGTTTGAAGTTTCTGGTCTTTACACATATCTCCAAGTTGTTTTTCTCTCCCATTTTTATGTTTTCATCCATAATTTATGTTTTTTTTAATGCGTAATGCTATATAAGAAATTGCAGATTTAACATGCTTAATAAGGTAACGTAACATGATAAAATATTTTATATTAATATTAATATTTTGAACTTAAATGTTGCAATATTATAAAATAAGAACTTGTTCCCTAATACATAAATTACACATTTTTGAAATAGAAATTATATTTGAAGGTGCATTTTTTTTTTTTTGCCTTCTACTTAATCTAGATGCCAAGATATTCATTAATCTTGGTCCTCCTCATGTCTTCTGATTCAATGAGGGCTTCAACATAGGCAACTATGTGTCCCTCAACCATTTGCAATTGATCTTCCAGGCTCTTTTGTTTTTCTACCAACTGCATAAATTATTTTCAAGTTAACGTTTTTATTGTAAATATATAAAAAAAACTTTATAAAAGAAGTTAAATCTTACCCTGGCCTCCAGGTCATTGTCATGTGTCTATTGTGCTTCCGAGATATGGTATGCATTTGCACTCATCTCCCTCCTAGTTGAATCGTAATAGCCCTGATGAAATTCAGCAAATGCCATGTGATCTTACCTTTCTCTTTTGGTGTACGTCTCCGTTGCTTCCTCCAAGCATTTAATGTGGTATCCTGGGTATTGGATTGCATCTAGTTTGTTAATGTGGTGTAGTTTTCAGTCAACTGTACTGGCCTGATTCCTGCCATTTTTAGTTGAGTGACTTCGACGTGGTTTTTTATTTGCAAAGAGGGAGAGAGCACTGGATATGAGTTTTTTATGTGTAAAATGTGAATCTCTATTGGAGGGTTGTCTATGTATATATAGGCAGCAATTGTGCAGTTTCTACCATTTCACTTCCCCCTTAAAAAGTTTTTATTATCTTTTAACTGCTTTTTGTCTTAAAAACCGAGAGACCCAATGCATGTTTATCTCTTTATTTACCTTAATATAGGGTCTAAAAACTGTGTGTTCCTAATGTAAATGTTATTGAATCTATCTAACGTTTTATTTTTCACAGTTAAGAAAGTGTTATTCTAATAAACAAAATTGCATTTATATCTTTGTGATGTTCACATTTAAAAGAGTTTTGTTGGGGGTTAACCAGACAAGGGTTCTCTTTTGTGCGTTTTTCTAACTGCTTTTTGCCTGAAAAATCTATTATCACCAATGCATGTATATCTGGTTTTTTTTAATCGCAATTTAATTGGTGGAAAACTATATTTTCCCAATGTAGTAATTCTTGTTGATATTCCCTGCTAATAAGTAAAAGTGCAAACATATATCCTTGATGTTCACTGATAATAAGTAAAACTGCAACCATACATCCTTGTTGTAAACTGCTAATATGTAAAAGTGCAACCATAAATCCTTGATGTTCACTGATAATACGTAAAAATGCAAACAACACTAAATCATAAAAAAAAAAGTGCTTCCTTGATCAACAGTCAAGTCTGTTGGTGATCCTTGTTACAAACTGCTAATAAGTAAAAGTGCAACCACAAATCCTTGATGTTCACATATAACAAGTAAAAGTGCAAACAACTTTAAATCATAAAAAAAATGCTTCCTACTTGATCAACAACCAAGTCTGTTGGTGAGTGTTTTCATTTTTTCTTTTCTGGGCATATTCTGCTGTTGTGAGGAGCATATTGATTGCAGATAGAGCACAATCGTTTCCCCCTTTTTTACGCTTCCATTGATATCTCCTTTCTGCTTTTCAATCGCTTCCCACTCCCCTTTGTTTTTGCTTGTTTTGGATCATGTATTGTAACATTCTTGATGTCCATGATTTGTGCCATGTTTTGATGCTTATTTCAGTTCCTTATTCTATCATAATATGTATTATGGGTTGGGAATCTAGTGAATTTGTGTAGTTTATGCTTATTTGCCAAATTATGGAGTCTACACTAGTTTCTGTTTAATTTTGCAGAATTCGGATGCACTTTGGAGCTTAAAGGAAACTCATGAAGAAGCTAAGAAAGGTGCAGCTGGAGAAAAGGCCATATTTCGACATCCATCATTCTGAATCAAGTTTTGATGTCTTCATGAAAGTTGTATTCCTCGAAAATAGCTTTCCAACGCATACTCATATGCGTCATTCCGACGAACGAGGACCCGGGAAAGTGCGTTTCAAGAACAGATCAGAATGCTGAGAGCTGACATATCTACTCGACGTCGACCAATTTCCTCGACGTCGACCAAACCAAGAACCTTACCCGATCTAGGGAAGAGAGAAAGCTGCTCGATATGACGAAGAGAAGCCGAGATCAATGACTTTACTCGATGTCGACCAAGCAATTTTTGGGTCGCGAGTCCGTTGGGCCAATCCGAGCACGCATGGATGACTTGGGCACGAAGCAAAGGCTGGATCTATCACCAATCTATCTATGGAAGGAAGGATTTATCCACCACATAAAGATTTAGATATTTTCCTTTTATGATTAATGTTTCTTTTATCCAAATTATATCTTTAGGACTAGATAGAGATTTATTTTCTTAGATAGCAAGGATTAAAGCCTATAAATAAAGCCCATGGGGCTAGGTTTTCATTCATTCCAAGCTAGAGAGAACACAGGTAGAGAGAGAGAGAGAGAGAGAGAGAGAGAGAGAGAGAGAGAGAGAGAGAGAGTGGAGGCCGAGTAGGAGCAAGGAGCGAAAGTTGTCTTGCTTCGATCAGTTGTAAGCTTTACTTTATTTTATTAATGCAAGTAGTTATTTCCTTTTTATTATTGATATCTTTTCCTACGATGAAGAGCGAGTAGTCCACCCACTTTTAGGGTTGGGGTGAACCCAGCGATAGCCATGCATGTTTGAGGTAAAGATTCAATCTTTATTTTGTTTTGATCATCCACTGCCTTTTATATGTTTATTATCTATTTAATAGAGATTCATGTTAACCACTTGGATTATAAACATAAAATTGGTAGATACAATTAGGGTTTCTTGAGAGAGTTCTCTAATTGTTAGAAAAGGCGAAAGCTTAATCCTTTGACGTGATTGCATGATTATCCCTCTTTATCTTGCCTTATGAATGTTCGATTATCACTGTTGCAAACCCCGATCTTGGAAGTTTTCATTTAAATTTTTGATTTCGAAGTTTGTAATTCGTTTCGTAATTGTTTTCTCCTCGATTTCGACCAACCTTGCTCGACCTTGACTACTGATTCCCAATCGAGCAAGATCGCTTTTGTTTCTGTCTCTGCAAGTTCCTCGACATCGAAAAAGTTCCTCGACTTCGACCACCTTCCTCGACGTCGAGTAGGGTCCTCGAGATCGACCAACATCAGCAACCTTGCTTGCTCGAATTCGGCTGTGCTGGACCCCTGTCGACCACCCTTGATCGAGGTCGAGTACTATGGAGTCGACTTCTGTCCGTGAGATTCAACCGCTACCTGAGATTCGCTGACTAGCTTCCTCGAGGATCGATCCTAACTTCCTGTTGCTACATGATGTCCATGATTTGTGCCATGTCTTTATGCTTATTTCAGCTCCTTATTCTATCGTCATGTGTATTCTGGGTTGGGAATATAGTGAATTTATGTAGTTTATGCTTATATGCCAAATTATGGAGTCTACACTAGTTTCTGTTTAATTTCGCAGAAATCGGACGGACTTTGGAGCTTAAAGGAAAGTCATGAAGAAGCTAAGGATGGTGCAGCCGGAGAAAAGCCCACTTTTCGACATCCATCATTCTGAATCTAGCTTTGATGTCTTCATGAGAGTTGTAGCCCTCGAAGAGAGCTTTATAACGCATACTCATATGCGTCAATCCGACGAACGAGGACTCGGGCAAGTGCGTTTCAAGAATAGAGCAGCATGCTGAGAGCTCGACTGTCCTCGATGTCGAGTAGACCTCCTTGACGTCGACCACACCTGGAACCGTACCCGAGCTGTGAAGAGAAGTCAAGATCGACGAGTCTCCTCGACGTCGACCAAACCTCCTCGACGTCGAACAGACTATTTTTGGGCCGCGAGTCCGTTGGGCCAATCTGAGCACGTGATGAAGACTTGGACACGAAGCAAGGACGGATTCATCCAATTCTATCAAGATCTATTTATGGAAGGAAGGATTTATACACCACATGAAGATTTAGATATTTTCCATTTTAGATAAATGTTTCTTTTTTTAAGTTTTATCTTTAGAAATAGATAGAATTTGCTTGCCTTGAATAGCAAGGATTAAAGCCTATAAATAAAACCTATGGGGGTAGTTTTTATTCATTCCAAGCTAGAGAGAAGAGGAGATAGCGAGTAGGATAGAGAGAGTGGAGGCCGAGAGTGGTTTTGTCCTGCGAGAGCAGATTTGGCTCTTGTAAGCTCTATTTTAGTTTATTAATGCAATTTATTTCCCTTTTATTATTGATGAGTTTTGTTATGATGAAGAGCGAGTAGTCCACCTACTTCTAGGGTCTGGGTGAGCCCGACGATAGCCAAGCGTGTTTGAGGTAAAGATTCGACCTTTATTATGTTTTGATCATCCACTGCCTTTTATATGTTTATTACCTATTTGAAAGAATAGAGATTCATGTTAACCACTTGGATTATAAACATAAAATTGGTAGATACAATTAGGGTTTCTTGAGAGAGTTGTCTAATTGTTGGAAAATGCGAAAGCTTAATCCTTTGATGTGATTCCATGATTATTTCTCTTTATCTTGCCTTGTACATGTTTATTTCAAAATCTGCACTTCATTTCGTTACTGTTTTCTCCTCGACGTCGACCACACCTCCTCGACGTCGAGCAGATCTTGTCGACGTCTACCACTAATATTCGATCAAGCAAGATCGCTCTCATTTTTGTCTCTGCGGGTACTCGAGATCGACCAGCCTTACTCGACATCGACGACTTCTACTCGACGTCGAGGACACTTGGTCGACGTCGACCACAACCAGTGACGCTTTTTGCTCGAATTCGACTGTGACTGACCCCTGTCAACCACCCTTGGTCGAGGTCGACTATTCTGGAGTCGACTTCTGCCCGTGAGATTCTTCTGCTAACTGAGATCCGCTGACCAGCTTCCTCGAGGATCGAACCTGACTTCCTGCTGCTACAACGAAAGGGAGTCTTGAACATTATTTGCTCGGAACGGAATTGGTTTGCTTGTTTTATTTACATTCTATTTCCAATCTCGATTTCCTCTGTCAAAAAATTGGCGCCGTTGCCAGGGAGGCAATCATTCGCGCCTTAGGTAGTTAGATCTCACATTTTCCATTAAGTTTTGTTTTACAGATGTATGCGCCGTTCTAGTCAACCACCTGAGTTTGACGCCTTAGACGACCCGGAACGTCTTATACACATCCACTCTAGACTGAAAAGGATCATGTCGACAACAAAAACACAAGCCCAGATGATCAAAAGGCTCCAAAGGGAGTTAGAAGCTAACAATGCTGCTCTCACCACTGAGAGAGCACGCGCTGAGCAGGAAGCTGAACTGAGGAGGCAGGCGGAAGCTGAGCTTGCCCAATACCCTACCACTGCTGAGGATTACATGCACCCGACTCTTGTCGTGCCTGGATCGGCTATTCTAGTCCCTCCTAATAACTTTGAAATTCGCACTGCCTTCCTTATTAAAATTAAAAATAATGCTTTTCAAGGAAGATTTAATGAATGCCCTCTCGAGCATTGATATGCGATATATTCTATAGCGCATTTAGTAGTTTTTATCATCATTTACATGTCATTGTGAGAGATATTTTGTATGAACTTGGTGATTCGGAACTTGTTGAAGAAGTTGAAGAAATCATAGGATCATGCAAGTTACAGAAGAGTTGAAGTGAAGAAGTTCGGAAGCAGCTGGAAGCTGGTGAGCTTGGCGCGGCCGCGCTGCTACTGACGTGCCCGCACTGCTAGGAGGGAGTACCTGCGTCGTTGCATCAGAGAGAAGTAGCAAGACACTCACTGACGCGCCCGCGCTGCTACTGGCGCGCCCGCGTCAGTCCCTGGAGACGGATTCTTATCCGATTTTCCCCTATCTTATTAGTTTTTAATATTATATTTTTACGGGATTTTAAAAACCCTTTAATTAGGTTATATTATTTCCGAAGGGGGCAGTTTTAGTGGGGAGGAATTATTAGGTTATTTTGGAGAGACGTATTTTTCCCCTTCTTCATCTCACAAACCCTATGGAGAACTAACTCTCCTTTGTTGCACTTGGTTCTTTGAAGCCTTCGATTGATTTGGTTGTGAGTATTCTACTCTTGTTCGTCCTTTGTTAATTGTTTCGATCTCCTGAGCTTATTGCTTGATTGCTTATTATTGGTTAATCTGGATTGATCACCTAGGTTTATCGATACTAGTCATATTGCTAGGCGTTTCCAATTCCAGGTTTGGGGTTGTAGATTCATTGTAGCAAACACAATCATCATACGCAGGTTGCTTGTGGTAGATTGTGAAGGAGATTCGATTACAGGCTATTTTAACGGGTTGTTAGAATTGCTTGTATCTCATTATAATTCATGTTTGAATGCTATCGCTTTATTATTCGGTGAAAGTTTTCCCTTGTAATTTGGTGATAAGTGCTTTTAGGACTGGTAGGACTAAAAGCTATTACACGATCTGAATTGAGAACAATTACTGGACATTAGAACTTGAGACTCATAGAATGCGATGATGAACCATCTCAATTGTTGTGCGGATAATTACCTGGTGTGATACTTTTCCATCATATATTCGCAACCTCTTATTGCAACTTGTTCGGTCACTATCGTTTACACACAAAACTCCCCCTTGAATTGGTTACTTTTGGGTAATAATATTTGCTCTTACAATTGATTCTGTTTCCCTGTGGGTTCGACCCTAACTTACCTACTATACTTGTTATAGTTTGCACCTTAGGAATTTACTTTGATTTGGCATAACGACCTTAGGCCTGTCAAATTTGGTGCCGTTGCCGGGGAAACGGATTATCTTTGTTCTTGTTTGTCTTATTACCTGTTTGGGTGCGAACCTCTTGCATGGTTCGCACTCGTGCTACTGATCCCCATCTTGTTGATTTTGATTGGGAAATTGACAGGACATACCACCGCCACCTTAGAGAACAACACCAACATTCCCAACAACCTGATCCAATGGCTGAAAATGTAAATCAGACGCTGCGACAGCTGACAGCATCAAACATCACACAGCAGGCACCTGCTGTGACAATCCCTGCTCTGGGGGATGACAACCATTTTGAGCTAAAGTCTGGGCTGATTCATCAACTGCCCAAATACCATGGATTGGCTGGAGAAGACCCCATCAAGCACATGGGGAAGTTTCATAATGTGTGCATGAGCATGAAACCAGCCAATATAGATGAAGCACAGATAAAGATGAGAGCTTTTGGGTTCACGCTGGTCGATGCTGCGGATGACTGGTACTACAGTCTTCCTACAGGGAGCATCGATACTTGGCCTAAGCTCCACAAGGCCTTCCTGGAGAAATTCTTCCCTGCTAAGAAGGAGAACACCTTGAAGAAGGCAATCAACAATATAGAGTAGGAAGATGATGAAACCCTCTACGATTACAATGAAAGGTTCAAGAAGCTTTGCGCTAATTGCCCCTTCCATGGCTACAGCACGAAGGACCTAGTCCTATACATCTATGAGGGATTGCTGGAATCTGATAGAAGGATGATTGATGCCGCCTGCGGAGGAAATATTCTGAATGCCACGCCAGAGGGAGCCATGGAGAAGATTCAGGAAATGGCTAAGGGGACTAGAAATTTTGGGAAGTCCACCAGAAAGAAAGGAGTCAACTCGGTAGACTCTAACCAAGCCAAAGATATTGCTGAATTGAAGGATATGGTTAGAAGGCTCACTCTGCAAGGGACTCCTCAACAACTCAAGGCTTGTGGGATCTGCAATGATAACTTCCACCCAACTGATGCATGTCCTACACTCCAGGAAGACACCGCTGAAGTAAGTGCTATAGGTGGAAATGGACCTCAGAGACCCAGACATGACCCCTACTCAAACTCCTACAACCCAGGGTGGCGGGATCACCCAAATTTCAGATGGAGGGATCCACCAAACCAATCACAACAGCAACAGCCACCTCTCTACAATCAGAGGCAGCAGGGTAACGCTCCCTCTACTGAGTCCATGCTCAATACCCTGACACAGCACAATACTGCGCATGTTCAGACAACTGAATCGAGCATAAAAGATATACAGAAACAAATGGGGCAAATGGCTGAAGCAATCACGAGAATAGATGCAAAGACGTCAGGGGGTTTACCATCTCAAACGGTGGTCAATCCAAAGGAAAACGTCAGTGCTATAACTCTTCGGAATGGAAAAGAGCTGAAAAGTCAGGAAGATGAGGAGGAAAGCACGCAGGTCTCCGACGTGGCCACGCCCAACACTGGCGCGCCCGCGCTGGACACTGGCGCGCCCGCGTTGGATACTGGCGCGCCCACGTCGAGTCCGATCTCGCCTGAATCCGAGCCCTATGTCGATACATATGTACGCCCGGATTTTCCCCCTCTCGGGTCGGAGAAACCAAAACCTCCGTTCCCTGAGGCACTCAAAGAGAGGAGGATAATCGATGATTCAGAGCTTTTCGAGACATTTAGCAAATGCCAGGTGAACATTCCTCTGCTGAAAATGATAAAAACTGTGCCCAAGTACGCCAAGTTCTTGAAGGAGCTTTGCACGGTGAAGAGAAATCAGAAGCTGAAAGGTAAAAAGAAAGTGAAAGTAAGTGAGCAAGTCTCCGCTATGTTTCAGAGGAGAATGCCGAAAAAGTGCACTGATCCAGGTATGGTTACTATCCCTTGTGTCATTGGAGATGTAAAATTTGATAGAGCTATGCTTGATTTGGGTGCTTCCATAAATGTGCTTCCCTACTCACTT
Source organism: Persicaria tinctoria (assembly GCA_037127255.1). NCBI lineage: Eukaryota > Viridiplantae > Streptophyta > Magnoliopsida > Caryophyllales > Polygonaceae > Persicaria > Persicaria tinctoria. The sequence continues at coordinate 35,882,664 of JBANSL010000019.1, read as the reverse complement.
TACAAATCGCTAGATTTAGGACCTTTGCATGAAACTGGAGTAATTGTGCAACTAGCTGACAGATCTAATAAATACCCTAAAGGAGTAGTAGAAGACGTTTTGGTCATGGTCGATAAACTGATTTTTCCTGCAGATTTCTTTGTCCTGGATATGGAACATGATAAGCATGATGCGCCTATTTTATTAGGTAGAACTTTCATTAAAACAGCTAGGGCAAAAATTGATTGTGTCTCTGAGACACTAACAATGGAATTTGATGGAGAAAAGGTTGAATTCGATTTATACAAGGCTATGAAACATCCTGTTGATGACCATTCTCTGTGCTCTATTGATGTGATTGAACCATTAGCTCAAGATCTATTTGATATTTCTAGGGAAGATGAGTTGCAGTCAATTATTGAGAATGCTATTGACAAGTCCTATACAGATTTTTCAATTACATCTAACATGCAGGAATTAGTAGCCCAGATGGATGTAGAAGGTAAGCTTTCTACTCTTTTGGGCATTGGCCCCAATCTACTGAATCCAAGCGAAGTGCTTGTTCCATCTGTTGTGCAGGCACCTGAAATTGAACTCAAACAACTCCCTAGTCATCTCAAGTATGCTTTCCTAGGAGTTGATGACACTTTACCAGTTATTGTGTCAAGTAAGCTTTCAGCAGAGCAGGAAGAAAGGTTAGTGGAGGTTCTGAAGAAATACAAAACTGCGCTGGGGTGGACCATCGCTGACATCAAGAGGATTAGCCCATCTACATGCATGCACAGGATTCTGCTGGAGGATGGAGCTAAGCCATCACGCCAACCACAGAGAAGGCTCAATCCTCCCATGATGGATGTGGTGAAGAAGGAAGTGCTGAAATTGCTGTCCGCAGACATGATTTTCCCAATTTCTGACAGTTAATGGGTAAGTCCTACACAGGTTGTCCCTAAGAAAGGAGGTATTACAGTCGTGGAGAATCAACAAGGTGAGTTGGTCCCTACCAGAACACAAACAGGTTGGAGGGTATGCATAGACTATCGCAAGCTGAATACAGTAACCAGGAAGGATCACTTCACCCTCCCCTTTATTGATCAGATGCTAGAACGCCTTGCTGGGCGCCCCTATTATTGCTTTTTGGATGGATATTCTGGATATTTTCAGGTGGCCATAGCGCCGGAAGACCAGGAGAAGACTACATTTACATGTCCCTTTGGTACTTTTGCATATCGTAGAATGCCATTTGGACTATGTAACGCACCCGGGACATTTCAACGATGTATGGTTAGTATCTTCTCTGAATACATTGAAAATTTCATTGAAGTATTCATGGATGATTTCACAGTACATGGGGATAGCTTTGATACTTGTTTGAGCCATTTGACACTAGTGTTAAAAAGATGTGTTGAAACTAATCTGGTTTTGAACTCTGAAAAGTGTCATTTTATGGTAGAACAGGGAATTGTTTTAGGCCACATAGTCTCTGCAAAGGGTATTGAGGTCGATAAGGCGAAGATTGATGTAATTCAATCTTTGCCTTATCCTACTAATGTGCGCGAAGTTCGTTCTTTCCTAGGCCATGCAGGTTTTTATCGCAGGTTTATCAAGGATTTTTCGAGGGTATCCTCACCCTTGTGCGAGCTTCTGAAGAAAGATGTGACCTTTGTACTCACACAAGAGTGCAAAGAGGCATTCGACTCGCTGAAAGGACGCCTCACTACTGCACCAATCATTCAGGCACCAGATTGGTCTCGCCCATTTGAGATCATGTGTGATGCGAGCGACTATGCAGTGGGAGCAGTGCTAGGCCAAAAAGAGGGAAGAGCCTCTCATGTGATCCATTATGCTTCCATGACTCTGAATGGAGCGCAGCGCAACTACTCCACCACTGAGAAAGAAATGCTAGCTGTGGTGTTTGCACTAGAGAATTTTCGACAGTATCTGCTTGGGGTCAAAGTGATTATCTACACAGATCACGCAGCCCTCCGCTACTTGATGACAAAGAAGGAGACAAAGCCAAGATTAATTCGATGGGTCCTGTTGCTCAGCGAATTTGATGTGGAGATTAAAGACAAGAAAGGAGCGGAAAATTTGGTGGCTGACCACTTAAGCAGATTGGTGAATGAGGAGGACAAGCCGGAGTCACAGAAACCCATCTTAGGCACGTTTCCGGATGACACATTGTGCAAAATCGAGCACAAAAGCACGCTGGAGTCTGGCGCGCCCGCGTCGATCCCTGACGTGCCCGCGCTGGATACTGGCGCGCCCGCGCCATTCCCTGACGCGCCCACGCTATTAATTCTCAGCCCATCTCAGTCCGTTCCAGGACTTCATTCTGTAAACCCTTGGTACCGGGACATTGTGAACTACTTAGTTTGTGGGGAATTTCCCCCGGATCACACCAAGGCTCAAACGGAGAAGATTCGAAGAGAAGCAAACCACTATGTTTGGTATGACCCATACCTTTGGAAACATTGTGCTGATCAGGTAATTCGTCGTTGTCTTCCAGATAATGAGGTACGATCTGTTCTTGAATTTTGTCATTCTCAAGCATGTGGGGGACATTTTGGAGCAAATAAAACTGCTAGAAAAGTGCTTGAATCTGGATTTTATTGGCCACATATTTTTAAAGATGCTTATTTTTTCTGCAAGGCATGTGATAGGTGTCAAAGAATGGGGAATATCTCTCAAAGGAATGAAATGCAACAATCATCGATGATTTTTTGCGAAATCTTTGATGTTTGGGGCATTGACTTTATGGGACCTTTTCCTAGTTCTTGTGGGAACTTGTATATTTTACTTGCGGTGGACTACGTTTCCAAGTGGGTGGAAGCGAAGGCCACCAGAACTGATGACTCTAAAGTTGTGGCAGGGTTCTTGAAAAGCAATATTTTTGCCAGGCATGGAATTCCTAGAGCGCTGATTAGTGACAGGGGTACCCATTTCTGCAACAAAACTGTGACTGCCGTGCTGAAGAAATATCATGTCACACATAGAGTTTCCACCGCATACCATCCACAGACGAATGGCCAAGCAGAGGCGTCCAATAGAGAGATCAAAGCCATTCTCGAGAAGACTGTAAATCCTAACAGGAAGGATTGGAGTTTGAGACTTGATGATGCATTGTGGGCTTATCGCACTGCTTACAAAACTCCAATTGGGATGTCCCCTTTCAGACTTGTCTATGGTAAGGCATGTCAACTTCCTGTTGAGCTGAAGCACAAGGCTTGGTGGGCAGTGAAACAATGCAATATGCAGAGTGACGGGGTTGGAGAACACAGGAAGCTACAGTTAGGCGAGCTCGAGGAGTTACGCTTGGACGCCTATGATAATGCTGCAATTTACAAGGCGAAGACCAAGGCATGGCATGACAAGCACATCTATAGGAAGGACTTTAAAGCTGGTGACAAAGTCCTACTTTTTCAGTCTCGCCTGAAACTCTTCGCTGGGAAGCTCAGGTCAAAGTGGGGGGGACCATACATTGTTGTTGAAGTTTTCCCACATGGAGCTGTAGAGTTATATGACCCAAATAGCCACAAGAAGTTCAAGGTAAATGGTCAAAGGCTTAAGACATACTATGAAGGGTTCCCAAAGGAGGCTATGGATGAGTTAGTTTTGGAGGAGCCAAATGCAGAGTTAGAAAATCAAAAAGGCTTAGTCGAGCCAGCGACATGAAACAAAGGCACTGCTTGGGAGGCAACCCAAGGTATTGCATTCTTTCCCTTAACTCGATTTTATTCTAACTTGTAGGTAATAAAGAAGGAGTTTCTGGTGACGAATTGCATCCGCATTTCGGACCCACTGCTTCCGCAGTGTTAATTTTCTGTCCAAAAAAAAAAAGACCACGGGCTGGAAAACCCGCTTCGGGTCAGCCCGCCATTTTCAAGCCCATCATCACTCCCCCATCACCATCCCTCAAATACAACCAAAACCCTACCCTTCCCCACATCCTCTCCTCTCACACCCAATCTTCCCCACACCCACACTCACTCTCACTCCCCTGCGCCACACTCACACTCACACCACCCCGCCACACTCAGCCGCTGGCGCGAGCACTGAAGACCCTCCCGGTGAATCCTGGAAGCTCCGCGTCGACAACCGCTTTCGACGATTTTCGAGTCTGCAGAAATCGCCAACGCGGCCGCGCCATCTCTCCAACGCGCCCGCGCCTGTCAGAGTTACGAACCAAGAGGCTGACACCACCGACGCGTCCGCGCCACTCTCCAACGCGCCCGCGCCGTATTCCTGCCGCGCCCGCGTCGGCCTCCTGAGCCGAGCCTCGTCTGTTCTTTGTGAGTTCTTTCCGCTGTCCTTATTTCGATTCGGATCTAGTCTTATTATCTGTCGATTATGAGTTCATCGGAGGAAGAGGTGAGTCGATCTGATGAAGAGTTAGATTTGTCTGAAGAGGAGTGGGCTATTTATAATAAGGTAAACTGTGTCAGTTCTACAAAATATCTGCATAGAGAGACCCTTCAGAGACTTCAGATGCTAGATTGTATGCAGAAGTGTTTAGCTCACGCTGGTATTGGTGATTTTTTGGAGTTGAGAGCTGTAGGATACCCAGAACTGTGCAAGCAGTTCCTTGCGACATATCAGCTGTCCCTTGGGGAGAACAGAATTAGAGGGGTTTCTTTCAGGTTCAATGGCACTACCTACAGGATTTCTGCAGCAAGGTTGCAAGCTGCTTTGGGGATCACTAGAGCCCCAACTGATGGATGGGTGGCAGCCACGACCGACACAGACCTCGTTGCATTCTTTAGAGCGGTATCTGGAGAGGAATTCTTAACCAATAACGAGTACAACAGCAGGATTACTCATCCTGTCTTCCGTATGTTGTGCAAGATCGTCGCTGGGACATATTATGGGCTGACCACAGATACCAAGCTCTCCATGACACACCTGAGGTTTGCTTACAGCGCTGTGCCTACTGCAAATTATAGGCCTGACTGGCTTAGGCTCTTCTTCGATGGGCTCGATAGGGTCAGAAGGGATCGCAGTGCCCCTGGACCAGAAATGGTCCAAGGCGGACTTATTACTCGGGTAGCCATTGCTGCAGGCGTTGAGCCAGGTGCTTTGCAAGAGCTAGAGGAGTAGGTCATAGCAAGGACCTACACAGAGGAGTATCTGCGGAGGTGTTTGATGCTTGACACTGCGCCGGATGGGGGAACCATTTGGTGTACAGGCAAGAAGAAAGAGCATCAGTTCAGGCTCCCTAAGCCCCTTCCTTGGTCTGAGACTTGGACTGATTGGTATATTGAGGCTGATTATTTTCCGACATCAGTTCTGGGTAGACGGCGTCGCCTAGAAGTCGGTAGCAGTAGTGGCACAGCTGGAGCTGCCACGATTGAGGCTGCGCCTGTGGCTCCGCAGGCTTTTGTTCAGACAGATACTCAGGGTTTCGCGCAGAACCCACAGCAGGAGGTACCTGCTTATCATACCCCGTCTCACGGTTGGGATTCTCACCCGACATATCAGAGCCAGCAGGATTCACATCAGTGGGCCCCTTGGCCCCCACAAGCTTTTCAGGATGCTCATCAGCAGCCTCACCAGTGGGGTTACCTGCTTGACCAGATTGGCCTTCTGCGCCAAGACGTAGGGAGTTTGACGACGATGGTTCAAAACCAAGATAGAGTGCAGAACCAGATTCTCCACCAGCAGGCCGACATCCGAGAAGGTTTTGGCGAGTTCAAAGGTATGAGGGAAGAGCTTCGCCGCATGCGAGAGGATTACTCTCGCCACTATCCACCCCCTCAGTGAGTCCTTCTGTTTCCTTTCTCCCTACTTATTTCTGTCTTCTTTCACATTGAGGACAATGCTTCATTCAAGTATGGGGGAGGGACAGGATTTACATATCTTGTACATATTCATTTCCGCATTATTTCTGTACAGATTCTGCACTTGTTATTGTTAAAAAAAAAAAATGAAAAGAGGCAATCAAAATCCTGGGATGAGTTAAAAACCCGAAAGGGCGACTCAGGCAAAAAGCAGGTAGTCTGGCGAGCCTTAGGCTTTGGCAATATGAGACTTGAGGGAAGTGAGAATGTTTATGTGAGTACCATCTTTGAAAAGAAAAAAAAATGAGCGGCTTGGTGAAAACCCCAAAAGGGCGCCTTGGCAAGATGAGCGTTTACTTTGAGTGTTTAGGATTGATCTCTTGGCGAAGGCGACATAAGAAGTGGAGTGATAAGGAGGTTTTCGGGTAGACCACTAGGAGCTATAAGGTGTAGATGGTTGAGATACAATTGTAAGTCTCATTTCCTATTTTGATTGTCTTTTGTGCTGATTGTTGAGATGGTGGAAACTACTAGTACTTAGTGTTCATTTTCCTTGTACTGTCTGTGCACCTTTGAGATTTATGGCGAGAGTAGGCTTAGCTTCTATGCTTACTCGGGACGAGTAAAGGTTTAAGTATGGGGGAATTTGATATGCGATATATTCTATAGCGCGATTAGTAGTTTTTGTCATCATTTACATGTCATTGTGAGAGATATTTTGTATGAACTTGGTGATTCGGAACTTGTTGAAGAAGTTGAAGAAATCATAGGATCATGCAAGTTACAGAAGAGTTGAAGTGAAGAAGTTCGGAAGCAGCTGGAAGCTGGTGAGCTTGGCGCGGCCGCGCTGCTATTGACGTGCCCGCGCTGCTAGGAGGGAGTACCTGCGTCGTTGCATCAGAGAGAAGTAGCAAGACACTCACTGACGCGCCCGCGCTGCTACTGGCGCGCCCGCGTCAGTCCTTGGAGACGGATTCTTATCCGATTTTCCCCTATCTTATTAGTTTTTAGTATTATATTTTTACGGGATTTTAAAAACCCTTTAATTAGGTTATATTATTTCCGAAGGGGGCAGTTTTAGTGGGGAGGAATTATTAGGTTATTTTGGAGAGACGTATTTTCCCCCTTCTTCATCTCACAAACCCTATGGAGAACTAACTCTCCTTTGTTGCACTTGGTTCTTTGAAGCCTTCGATTGATTTGGTTGTGAGTATTCTACTCTTGTTCGTCCTTTGTTAATTGTTTCGATCTCCTGAGCTTATTGCTTGATTGCTTATTATTGGTTAATCTGGATTGATCACCTAGGTTTATCGATACTAGTCATATTGCTAGGGGTTTCCAATTCCAGGTTTGGGGTTGTAGATTCATTGTAGCAAACACAATCATCATACGCAGGTTGCTTGTGGTAGATTGTGAAGGAGATTCGATTACAGGCTATTTTAACGGGTTGTTAGAATTGCTTGTATCTCATTATAATTCATGTTTGAATGCTATCGCTTTATTATTCGGTGAAGGTTTTCCCTTGTAATTTGGTGATAAGTGCTTTTAGGACTGGTAGGACTAAAAGCTATTACACGATCTGAATTGAGAACAATTATTGGACATTAGAACTTGAGACTCATAGAATGCGATGATGAACCATCTCAATTGTTGTGCGGATAATAACCTGGTGTGATACTTTTCCATCATATATTCGCAACCTCTTATTGCAACTTGTTCGGTCACTATCGTTTACACACAAAACTCCCCCTTGAATTGGTTACTTTTGGGTAATAATACTTGCTCTTACAATTGATTCTGTTTCCCTGTGGGTTCGACCCTAACTTACCTACTATACTTGTTATAGTTTGCACCTTAGGAATTTACTTTGATTTGGCATAACGACCTTAGGCCTATCAAGCATATTACTACTTTTTCTGACATGTGCCAAACTCTTGCTGAAGGTACTACTCTGGAATATGTCAAAATGAAAGCTTTCCGTTGGTCTCTTGCCGGTCTAGCATTGAAGTGGCTTGAAGGACAACCTGCGCGATCCCTCACAACATGGGTAGAGGTTAGAAATGCGTTCCTCAACAAGTTCTTTCCTCCCACCAAGACAGCACTCCTCAGACAAAAGATCACAACTTTCAAACAGAAGCCTAGGGAGCCACTAGCACGAGCATAGGATCGGTACAAGGATCTGCTGCGATCCTCCCCCACTCATGGGCAGCCACCATACGTAATTCAGGAGATTTTCTACAATTCTCTTGATCTGGCCGCCAAGGAAAGGATCAATCAATGCACACAATATGAGTATCTGACTCAGACACTAGCAGAGGCATGGGCTACTATCGAAAGGCTCACCAACTTTGACAACACCTATGGGGCTCCTGCAAATTACAACAAAAACACCTATGCCAGGCCAGCCCCATCCATGCCCCTCAATGAGCCTCCTAAGGAGATTGATCCAGACGTCAAGGATCAGTACTGCAGAGATCAGAATCCCAAGCTCCTCAAGAAAGTCAAGTTTCTTTCTGTCAACCAACCCTGTATTGAATGTGGGTCACAACGGCACACCACTCCAGAGTGCCCACATACAGAGCAAGTCAGGATGGCAGAAACTCACGAGGAGGTCGCTTACGCAAAGGGTCCCATTCGCAATATGGGAGACCGAAGGTTCCATCAACCACAGTGGAATCAAGGTGCCCCTAGGAACCTTGATTCCACTGTCCGGGATGCCAAACTATACATGGCAAACAATACAGTGGTAATCCTTACAAGTATGGTCGATAATGTCCCTTTCCGGGTTGGTAAGTTCTATATTCCCGCTGATTTTCTTGTTATAGATTGTGCTGAAGATCCTACTTGCCCTATTATTCTTGGTAGACCTTTCCTAGCTACTGCGGATGCCAAGATCAACGTAAAAAAGCGATTGCTCACCTTCACAGTAGGCGATGAGGTCTTATCTCTTTTGGCCCTACAAAGGAGGAAATTCCATGGCTAGAGGTGAAGAGCATAAGCAACCACGGGGATGAGCAAACAACAACGAAGAAAAGCGCTAAAAAGCTGCTCGACATCGACCAAGGTTGCTCGACGTTGACCAACCTACTCGACGTTGACTTCTCCTATTGAGCACCAGACTTGCCAAAAGCATAAGTATGGGGTCCCTGTACTCGACGTCGACCATCCTCCTCGACATCGACCAGGTCTCCTCGACGTCGACCACCTCTACTCGACGTTGACCAACCCTCAGGCCAAAGATTTCTGTTTTGGGCACGAAAAGGTAGGTTCAGGTATGATTTCAACTTCTCTTCCGTCTATTTATAAATTTAATAAGAATTTTAGAGGAGACAAGGCCCCGTGGTGAGCTAATCTGCGCAGGACTAAGACTGGAAGGAAGAAGAAGAAAGGCAGAGGACTCTATGCAAGCAACCACCTATCAGCAGAGCTTGTATACTACAATCAGGACGTAGATGATCCAGGAGAAGGGCCAAGCACAAGAGGGCCCCACATTGAGGGTTCCTGAGCACAAGCGGAGAAGTCGGCCTAGCGACTCTAAAATCTAGAGCATGTACAATAAACTTTTTAAACTTTCTTTTAGGACTTTGAAACTTTTGGTTTTGGTTTTTGGTTTTGAATGCTTCATGTGGAAAGCCTTGTCTTTGTGCAACTACTAACAATTTTCAGGTCGAGAAGCATAAAGGATCGCGAAGAGGGGAAGGTGAAGTCTCTGACAGAAGAATCGAAATCGACGAAGGCCAAGTCGAGATCGACCAAGAGGAAGATCGGGCAGACGGATCTACTCGACGTCGAGTAGGCCACTCGACGTCGGCCACCTAGGAGCTTCCTCGATTTCAACTTTCACTCGACGCAGCAGATTTGTACTCAACGTCGAGGACATCTACTCGACGTCGACTACTTTATTTTACTCGACGGCCCCTGTTTTGACTCCTCGATGCGTTATTCGGTGAGTTCCTTCCTTTACCTCTATTATATTTTATTTTATACAGTGGGGACACTGTATATTCTAAGTATGGGGTGGGGGAAAAGCTCGTTATCGTTATTTTATATTTTATTCTTGTTTTTGGTTTTACATGGTGAATTTTGAGTGAATTTTTAATTTTTGTGCTTAATTGTCAAACCCAAAGTTTATGAGACATCTCCCAAAGCTTGTAAATTGTCTAAAGAAATAGTGTCATGGAAGCTTATATTGAACTCGACGATGCAAAATTGGATTCATTAGAGATATAGCATGAAATTGCCTAATAAAGGGAAGTCACAATGAAGTGCATTATTTTCATAAAAACCATGAAAGGAGGTAAACTTTTGATATTGCTTTTGACATGTTGCAAGATAAGAGGATGGAGGACTTTATATTTCCATATAATGCTCATGTTTATATTCCTTAGCCGTACCTATGCTTATGCATTACAAAAGCCATATTATGCCTTATTTCATATTATGCTCCACATGTTCTAAATATTGTCATTCTTTACCTTATTTCCTATCCGGTGATTATGTTGAGAATGATGTTACATTATGGAGATTACTATATGGTTGTTGTGGTGTTATTATCATTATTGGAGTTTTGAATGAAATTGAAAATTTTCTTGAAAATTTAATGAGTGAAAGAAAATCCGGTCACCTCAGGAGATAAAGGTAGACCGACCCTGCTCGCTGAGACAATAGTTCAGCGAGATAGGACACACAGCGAGATAGGACACAAAGGTAGATCGACCCTGCTCGCTGAGATAATAGTTTGCGACTCGCAAGAAGGCAGTGCTGAGGTTAGAGAGGTAAAATCATATAAGTGAAAAAAGGAAAGAGTGAATGAGTGATGTGGAAATTATTAAAAGGAGAAAGTGCATCAAAGCAAAGTTTGAAGAAATTCTCCCCGGATTTAACACCACATTGTCCAAATATAGCCCACCACTTTGCCTTTTACCTTTTCTTCACCATGAGATTAAATTAAAGTCATCTTGATTATTGTTGCTTTGTCACTTATGAATTGTTTTGCATAACCCTCCTTTTTGTGAGTAGATGTTGCTTTTATTGCACATGTATAGATTTGTGGCATTAGTATCTTTTCGATGAGGGTAATTGAATGCAGGGTCATATAAGACTGAATCTAAGATGCTGAGAGTTTTGAATTCTTCCCCTGAATGACAATCCAAGTTATTGCTTGGGGACAAGCAAGCTTAAGTATGAGATGATTTGATGTCCATGATTTGTGCCATGTTTTTATGCTTATTTCAGCTCCTTATTCTATCGTCATATGTATTCTGGGTTGGGAATATAGTAAATTTGTGTAGTTTATGCTTTTATGCCAAATTATGGAGTCTACACTAGTTTCTGTTTAATTTCACATAAATCGGACGCACTTTGGAGCTGAAAGGAAAGTCATGAAGAAGCTAAGGATGGTGCAGCCGGAGAAAAGCCCACTTTCCGACATCCATAATTCTTAATCAAGCTTTCATGTCTTCATGACAGTTGTAGCCCTCGAAGAGAGCTTTCCAACGCATACTCATATGAGTCAATCCGACGAACGAGGACTCGGAAATGTGCGTTTCAAGAACAGGGAAGAATGTTGAGAGCTCGACTGTCCTCGACGTCGAGTAGACCTCTTCGACGTCGACCACACCTGGAACCATACCCGAGATGCGAAGAGAAGCCAAGATCGATGAGTCTCCTCGATGTCGACCAAACCTCCTTGACGTCGACCAGACTATTTTTGGGCCGCGAGTCCGTTGGGTCAATTCGAGCACGTGATGAAGACTTGGACACGAAGCAAGGCCGGATTCATCCAATTCTATCAAGATCTATCTATGGAAGGAAGGATTTATCTACCACATGAAGATTTAGAAATTTTCCTTTTTAGATAAATGTTTCTTTTATTAAGTTTTATCTTTAGAAATAGATAGAATTTGTTTGCCTTGACTAGCAAGGATTAAAGCCTATAAATAAAGCCTATGGGGCTAGTTTTTATTCATTCCAAGCTAGAGAGGAGAGGAGATAGTGAGTAGGAGAGAGAGAGAGTGGAGGCCGAGAGTGGTTTTGTCATGCGAGAGCGGATTTGGCTCCAATCGGTTGTAAGCTATATTTTAGTTTATTAATGTAATTTATTTCCTTTTTTATTATTGATGAGTTTTATTATGATGAAGAGCGAGTAGTCCACCTACTTCTAGGGTCGGGGTGAGCCCGACGATAGCCAAGTGTGTTTGAGGTAAAGATTCGACCTTTATTATGTTTTGATCATCCACTGCCTTTTATATGTTTATTACCTATTTGAAAGAATAGAGATTCATATTAACCACTTGGATTATAAACATAAAATTGGTAGATACAATTAGGGTTCCTTGAGAGAGTTGTCTAATTATTGGAAAAGACGAAAGATTAATCCTTTGATGTGATTGCATGATTATTTCTCTTTATCTTGCCTTATACATATTTGGTTATCGTTGTTGCAAACCCCGATCTTGGAAGTTTTTTTTTACATTTTTTATTTCAAAATCTGCACTTCGTTTCGTTACTGTTTTCTCCTCGACGTCGACCACATCTCCTCGACGTCGAATAGGTCTAGTCGACGTCGACCACTAATATTCACTCAAGCAAGATCGCTCTCGTTTTTGCCTCTGCATGTACTCGAGATCGACCAGCCTTACTCGACATCGACGACTTCTACTCGGCGTCGAGGACACTTAGTCGACGTCGACCACCACCAGTGACACTTTTAATTTGCTCGAATTCGCCTGTGCCTGACCCCTATCGACCACCCTTGGTCGAGATCGAGTATTTTGGAGTCGAATTCTGCCCGTGAGATTCTTCCGCTAGCTGAGATCCGCTGACCAGCTTCTTTGAGGATCGAACCTGACTTCCTGCTGCTAGAACGGAAGGGAGTCTTGAACATTATTTGCTCGAAACAGAATTGGTTTGCTTATTTTTTTTACATTATATTTGCAATCTCGATTTCCACTTTCAACAAATTGGCGCCGTTGTCGGGGAGGTAATCATTCGCGCCTTAGGTAGTTAGATCTCACGTTTTCCTATAAGTTTTATTTTACAGGTCTATGCGCCGTTCTGGTCAACCACCTAAGTTAGAAGCAAACAATGCTTCTCTCGCCACTGAGAGAGCATGCGCTGAGCAGGAAGATGAACTGAGGAGGCAGGCGGAAGCTGAGCCTGCCCAATACCCTACCACTGCTGCGGATTACATGCACCCGACTCTTGTCAAGGAGCAGTACTATAGAAATCAGAATCGCAAGCTCCTCAAGCAAGTCAAGTTTCTTTCTGTCAACCAACCCTGCATTGAATGTGGCTCACATCGGCACACCACTCTAGACTGCCCACATACAGAGCAAGTCAGGATGGCAGAAACTCACGAGAAGGTCGCTTACGTAGGGGGTCCCATTCGCTATATGGGGGACCAAAGGTTCCATCAACCACAGTGGAATCAAGGTGCCCCTACGAACCCCCCACCATACAGCGCTCCAGGATATCTAGAAAGGGACCAGCGGAAAGATGATCTACAGATGATCCTCGATGAGATGAGGAGAAACCAGACACAACAGCAGCAATCAACAAGCGCTATCCAGACTAAAATCCATGGCCTCAATACACGACTTGGGGAGAGGGATATCTAGAAGAAGAACATGGAGACCCAACTAGCTCAACTCGCGCAACAGATCCCTATACTAGCCGAAAAGCTCCCTGGGCATACAGATCCAAATCCTAAAGGACAGACCGGACACATCGCTTCTGTAAAAGTAAGGAGCGGGAATCAACTACGCGAGCCAGAGGTCGGAAAGCAGCAAGACGATGCACCATCAACGAGAGGGAGTCTTGAACATTATTTGCTCGGAACGGAATTGGTTTGCTTATTTTATTTACATTCTATTTGCAATCTCGATTTCTTCTGTCAACACTACATCGGGAGGAAGTCTTGTATTTATTTGCGTGGGCAAGATCTTGTTTGATTTATATTCTTATATTTTGAACTCGATTTCCTCCTACAACAAATTGGCAACGTTGCCAGGGAAGCAATCATTCGCGCCTTAGGTAGTTAGATCTCACGATTTCTTTAAGTTTTGTTTATAGGTGTATGCGCCGTTCTGGTCAACCACCTGAGTTTGACGCCTTAGACGATCCGGAACGCCTTTTTCGCATCCATTCTAGATTAAAGAAGATCATGGCGACTGCTGAAACACAAGCTGAGATGATTGAGAGGCCTCAGAGGGAACTAGCAACCAACAATGCTGCTCTCGCCGCTGAGAGAGCACGCACTGAGTAGGAAGCTGAACTGAAGAGGCAGGCATAGGCTGAGCTTGCCCAATACCCTACCACTACTGAGGATTACATGCACCCAACTCTTGTCGTGCCTGAATCGGCTATTCTAGTCCTTCCTAATAACTTTGAAATTCGCACTGCCTTCCTTAATGAAATTAAAAATAATGCTTTTCAAGGAAGATTTAATGAATGCCCTCAATTTTGTTGGTCTCTTGCAGGTCCAGAATTGAAGTGGCTTGAAGGTCTCCCTGCGCGATCCCTCACATCATGGGAAGAGGCACTACTAGAAAAACTCAATTAGACATTTATTGTCAATAGATGTCTTTCAAAAAAAATTCCAATCTCTATGTGCGTGTAGTAAAAGATCAAAACTTTCACATCGGTTTTAAGCAGATGTCTTTTCTTAGTTAAAATATCTGTTTTCTTTTGAATATAGATATAAATCAACCCCTCAATTTTGTTTATTACATGTTCAATTGTTATTATACCCTTGTTATTTTTCATTTTTAAACTTTTGAAGATGTCCGCACCAAGCCAAAATTTGATATTCACATCACTTATTTTAAAATAACCAATGTATTAAAACAAAATATACATCTTTTTTATTATATTGATTACATGTATATTCATTTCATATATATAATTTGTGATTTTATATTGTTTTCAGATAATTTACCACATGAAATATGTGCACAACCGATGTATTCAAATGATATAGACATCATTCTTAGAATATTTAGTGTGTGTATATTAATTTTATGTTCATACTATGTGAGGTTATATTGTTTTAAAATAATACATTGTGTGGTACATGTATATAAACGATGTTGGTATTCCTATTCACGTCGGTTTATTTCTAGAAAAATGATGTGTATTCATTATTTAACATTGTTATAGCTATTTAAAACGATGTTATTGTTATCAATACATATCAGTTTATATTAGCAATATAATGTAAAAGCATGTATTAGACATTGATTTAAGTTGATAGGACGATGTCTATTAATATTACTAGCATCTGTGAAAACACGTAATGGACTGATTTCAAAACTATGAAAGCACTAAAAAAATTTTATTTATAATCTAATGTGTAATTTAATGAATGTACACATTGTATAAAAGAGACATTAACAAATTAAAATGGGCTTTACAATCGTTTTCCACAAATAATATGAAAAACTCTTCATATGTTATAAACCTAATGAGCTTTACAATTGTTCTGTGATAGGTTCCAACCACCTAAATGTGATGTCGAGCCCATTGTTGGCACCATGAACCAACTCTTCCTACAGCCTCATACTTTCAAATACACCACCAATCTTTGTCGGCACATCAAAGATACCAACGTAGTGCCATCTGCAAAAGCAAATTCATTGACGAAAAGGAAATTCAAGCATGCTGTGAAATTAGGCAAATTCATTAAAGAAAAGGAAATATAATTCACTCTAACCATTTCTTTTCTTTTGATCCACTATAACCATTCAGCAAAGTAAATACGATCCACTATTATCGAATGAAATATATTCAAATTGCATCCATGACTTGCATCCTTTGTTAATAATACATAAATATTTACCCAGATTTGATAGGAAGTAGAAGCCAATGAATGGGATATATATTTTCTTTTTCACTGTCCAAAAATATATGAGCCTTCGTAGTTCCATTTCTCGAGCATTTGATTAGTATACAAGATTTTCTTTATCTTGTAGGGAATGATAAGTTTATTTGAAGTAAAGGATTGTGTAAAGGGTTAAACGAAGCTAGGAAGCATACCTATGGAATCACAATTGCCAAATTCAACACTCCCATAGATAAACCTGCAGTTTAGTGTATAGATCCATCAGCTCATTACTTCCCTTTCCAAGATGGACATGTGAAAGTAATGTACGAAAGAGAAGTGTGCAAAGAAAAATTACGTACCTTGTTCCAGCCCTAGAGATTCAATACGAGAAGAGATCGTAGTATAGGGAAAATTGTGTGATCTGCAGCAAAAGTAAATGAAATACATAGAGGGAAATAGTTAGTCCAGAAAGCCGGACAAGAAGCAACTATGGTTACACCATTGAATTTAATGATACAATCTCTAAATGTAAGTGTTTATTTGCTGCAAAGACTTGACTAGAGAAATTACATAGTGCAAGTTAAATAAGCCTTACAAGTTAAATAAACATATTATCCTTCATATGTAAATGGAGAAACTTACAGACAATTGCAAGGGAATGCCGAGAACTACAAAGAGACTACCAGCGCAGCAATAACAACGCCATTTGATGGCATTCCTTGCCCATATGAGTCTAACCGGCTCAACACAAATGCAATCACAAGCATTGCTGCGAAGTTATCCATGGAGCCAGATAATTCAGTAGGAGACCAAATGCCCCCACTCTAACCCCTAGACTATAGCTTTCACCATCGTTTGGCTTCCCACCATAAATCTCTCGACCCATCTAGTCAGAATCAAAGAGAAGAAACGAAAACCATCCAATCCATTTTAGAGCGATAACTAATAGGATTAACCAAATAGATCCTGACAGATAACGAAAAGTTCCAATCCATTTTCTTTTCATCGTTTTGCTTGTAAGCTTTCGGACACATCAAACAAAAGGAGAACCCAGATTTTAATTCAAGTTTTGTCGAATTTAGGACAAGTAAATGAGGACGAAGAAGAAGATAGTACCTTCAGAAGCCAGCGGCTATAGAGGTGGCGAGAAAAGGAGAACCGAGAGGTGCGAGTTGCGCACAGGTGGCGGGTGCAAACAGGAGTGGCGACGACAGCACAAAGGTGAGGATGAAGAAGATCTCGCATTCTTTGTGTATTCAGGAGCCGGCGGCTGAGAGGAGGTGAGAACAGGGAACCAATTAGGGTTACGACATCGTCCAGACCGAGCTTAATTCAAGTTTTGTCGAATTTAGGACGACTAAATGAGGACGAAGAAGAAGATCGTACCTTCAAAAGCCAGCGGTTGTAGAGGCGGCGAGAAAACGAGAACCGAGAGGTGCGAGTTGCGCACAGGTGGCGGGTGCAAATAGGAGTGGCGATGACAGCCCAAAGGTGAGGATGAAGAAGATCTCACCTTCTTTGTGTACTCAGGAGCCGGCGGCTGAGAGGAGGTGAGAACAGGGAACCAATTAGGGTTACGAAGCCGTCCAGACCGAGCTTAGTGTAAGGGGGTAGTCAAGGGAGTGGTGTTCGGGCCGGAGTGAAACGACTCGGACTTCTCTTGGAGGAGTAATTGGAAGCCATGGAAACCAAAGGAGGAGGAAGCGAGAGTTTAGGTTTGGGAGACGATAAGAGCGAGCCAGAGAGAATCAGAAGGGAGATCCGTGTGCGGTTGAAAATAAAGCATCAGCCGTTAGATCAAAATTAATCAACGGTTCTTAAACAAGTATGGGAGCTGTTTATTGGTTGATGAATAGAGCACACGGATCACTCTTTTCTACCATTAGATTCGGGGAAATGGATGGTTCAGATCGATTCTAATTTGTATCTTTTTTATTTTTAAAATTGATTATATAAATATGTATATATTAATAAAATAATAAAATAATATCTTGAAATAATTTATAAAGTTATATAAGTAACAATTTATCTTTATATATTTTAGTTAAATGCAAAAATATAAATAAAAAATATTTCATATTCATATCTAACAAAAATATTAATGGATAAATACATAGTATTTGATAGATATTATTTTATTTATATCTAGATTATTTTTTAATGGAAATAATTGTTTATATCGAAATTAAGTATTTGATAACTGCTATTTTATTAAAATACTATGTAATCTACAATCTATCTGTGCATGTAAATAAAAAATACTTTGATTAGATAAGAAACAAAATCTATCAAACTAATGAAATATAGATTACATAAGATTTAATGAAATATAGATTAGAAAAAAAATCTTTTACCTTATAATGTGAATTTTATTTATATTTTGAGAACATCTAAATAAAAAATACTTAGATTATATATAATCTATCAAACTAATTTTTTTATATCTATATTATTTTTTTGGTGGAAAAAATTATTTATATTTAGATTATTATTTTTTATTTATTTGAATCTATTTGGATTATTTATAATGTTGTATTAATGTATTCTCCGTGCACTAAATGGGACCTATGCTAGTTTTTATATTTAAAATTGATTATATATATATATAAGTTATAAATTTATTATTATAATTCATTTATAAAAAAAACTAGTTTGATTTATCGAAGCTTAATGGAGTAATAAATATTACTAAATAGAAACCTAACATTTAGCATAATTTTATATATAGGAACTTGTATCAATTTAGTTCAACCGGAAACTATAAGTATATATAATATAGATCTTATCCGTATGAGTTTGGTCAATTGTGAACTTATAATAGTATAGTTTTATATATGCATGAACTTATATAAATTTATTCAAGTAAAACTTGTGAATATTAGTTTGTAATTTTGTACGGATCTTATCATGTGAGAACTTATACAAGTAAACCTAACATGTAGGAACTTATATAAATTTAGTTCAGCCGAAAACTATGAGTTTATACAATAGATAGATCTTATCAGTATGAGTTTAGTTCATTTAATTAAATTTGGTTATATAAGTTTTTATTTATGAACATTAGTTTGTATGAGTTTATAATATAAATAGCATTTATAAGTTTATACAATAATTGGTCAATAAGTTTATATTGGTAAAAGTTATGAAATTGAGTTATATTCGATCATACATATCATAACTGTGAAATTTGATTGAATTTGAAAAAGGATGGATTCCATTTTTTTCGTACATAAGATATGTGTGTGTGTGTGAGAAATTCAATTAAATTTGATTATATAAGTTCGTATAATAAGTAGAAATATATATAAGTATCGCTTATGACCATGAGTTTAAATACGATTTGATCTGTAAGTTCATATCAATATGATAAATTTTATAGATATTATGAATTATGTACTTTTTTCACGGTTCGACTCTTACTTTACTATATTCAAGTAAACCGATCTTAGTAAGATAAATTTCCTTACAACCTGCCTATATGAGTAATGAGTCTATTACTCAACGACCAAAATCTATAAATGAAAAAAAATTCATGATATATTAAAATTTGCTAATTTTTTTATAATAATGTAATAAATATAACCAATCAACCCAAATCTTCTTGCAATCATGCCTATGAATTTTGTAATATGAAATTAATTATGAATGATTGATCGACTTGAATATAATGGGTGGATTATACCCTGAATTATATATAATTTTACTTGAAAAATACTTTTTAAAAGACACAAATAATGAAATAAGTTACGTGAATTACATATTTAACCGAATCAACCCAATTACCCAAACAAGCGGAACATGATTCGACCCAAAACCCAAACAAACTAGACCCACTTTAATGTTGGTCAAATTTTTCTAAGTGTTAAAATTTTTTCAAACAAATGGGTCAAAATTTTCTAAGTATTAAATTTTTTTCAAAAAGTGGGTCAAAATATTCTAAGTGTTTAAAATTACCTTCGAATTCGGAAACCCTCCAATTTTTTTTTCTAACTATTTGGATCTCACCTTTTTACCCTAAACGTGGGTGTTTTTATTTTTTCCAGAACCAATAATTTGACATCTGTCCATATATTTGACTGTTGTCTAAACTGTTTTACACATCACAAAAAAAAAATATTGATGTAATAGATTAATTTAACATCTGTTGCTTTTTTGACAGACTTAAATCACATGATGTCTAATTGCAGTATTCTAGTAGTGAGGTTAGGAATGTGTTCCTCAACAAGTTCTTTCCTCCCGCCAAGACAACGCTCCTCAGACAAAAGATTACAGCTTTCAAACAAAAGCTTGGGGAACCGCTAGCACGAGCATGGGATCAGTACAAGGATCTGCTGCGATCCTGCCCCACTCATGGGCATCCACCAAACGTCATTCAGGATATTTTCTACAGTTCTCTTGATCTGGCCACCAAGGAAAGGTTCAATCAATACACACAATATGAGTACCTCACGCAGACACCATCAGAGGCATGGGCTACTATCAAAAGCCTAACTAACTTCGACAACACTTCTGGGGCTCCTGAGAATTACGATGAGAACACATATGCAAGGCTAGCCCCATCCATTCCCCTGTATGAGCCTTCTAAAGAGATTGATCCTGATGTCAAAGAGCAGTACTACATATATCGGAATCGCAAGCTCCTAAAGAAAATCAAATATCTATCTGTTAACCAACCCTGCATTGAATGTGGCTCATGTTGTAGGAGGAAATCAAGACTTGCAATTCAAAATATAAATAAAGTGCGGAATTGCTATTTACACCGTCAATTTCTCGTCATTTGCACACAAAAAAATCCCCAATCGCGTATTTCAGATCCGCGGTAAAAAATTAAAAAAAAAATTATGGATGCGTACTTTGCATGCGCGGATCTGATTTCCCCCAATTTTATCCCCTCCAAATTTCATCACCGGGAATCTGTCACCAAACTCACCCATCCCGGGAACAACGATACTCTTTGTTTAAGCCAGTCTCGATCTCAGAAGTTACAATCTTAATTCGAGGGAAATCTTTGCAGACCACATGGACTCCTTGGGTGCGGATGCGGCGGTTCTCAGATTTCCCAATTCAATTTGGTTGTGGCGGTGCACATATCTATGAGAGTGGATCTAGATTTGGATCTCCCAGCACTGCTGCTTAACGTGGTAAGGGAAGGTCCTCAAATTTGGGTCTGGATCTGACGATTGGGTGGGTGAGAGTGGGAGGCTGCCTGGCTGCAGATCTTCCAAGGAATTCGTCGGTGGAAAGGGAGGCCGGTGAGGGTTAGATTTTAGACGTATTCAACCTGCTCACTCCCTCTTTCAATCTTTCATTCCCCGACTTCTTTCTCCTCGGCGTATTCCACCGTCGGACCATCGCACTCGCCACCGGACCCTGCAGTTGTAGTCTTGCATGAGAACAGAAGGTCAAGGTCGAGCACGCCCAGTGCCGCCTTCGATTTCAGCTGTCGTGCCGCCGCTCATCACTGTCGAGCCCTCGTTGCCTTCGTCTCGGATTTCCGCCGCCAACCACTGCTCGAGCGCCGCCCAGTCGTTGCCATCGACGCCGGAGGAGAGTCGCGCCCCATCGTCGCCCCGACTTCTTTCTCCTCCCCCCACCTTGCTCCATGCTTTCTTCACTGTAAGTCTGTAATTGCCTCAGGCCACACGAATTGACGGAGTAATGAAAGAGGGGAAGTTCGACGGGGACAAAAAAAAAAGTAAAAAAACAACCGCGTACACGGAATACGCGTTTGCAAATTTTTTTTAAAAAATAAAAAAAAAATGCAATCGCGCATTGCGAATTTGCGGTTGCGAACCATATAGACGGCGAAAAAATCACCATGCAAATAGTAAGCCCCATAAAGTAAAGCAAACCAGATTCCGTCTCTTTCAAATTATCACAAGACCTCCTCCTGATGTAGCAGCGGGAAGTCAGGATCGATCCTCGAGGAAGCACATCAGTGGATCTCAGGTAGCAGAAAGATCTCAGCGAAATCGACCAATAGATTCCTCGATATCGACTAACCTGTCGAGTAAAACAGCAAGCAAAAAATGAAACAGAAAACGAAAACCAACAGAAAGTACTCGACTTCGACAAAATCAACTCGATGTCGACAAGAATAACTCGATGTCGACAAGATCTCCTCGAAATCGACTAAAAAGCAGAAACTTAAATTGCAACTTTTTGCAAGCCAGAACACCATTTTCGATGAAATAAATCAATAAACTAAAGACTTCCAGGATCAGGGTTTCGACACCACAACGATAACCATGCAAAATAACACATAAAGGCATAAAAGATCATGCTTTTCATCAAATAACTTTAGTTATTAACAAATAGAAATATAGAGGCTTTCGCATAAACCGTAATTGTTACTAACCCTTTTCACATAATTAATCCAAGTTGCATTAAGATCACTTTCGCTTCAATAACACAAACAATAATCACCTTCAACTTTCGCAAAAGAATCATGCTCGCAGGGATAGAAGACGAATTGCATAAAAAGATCAAACCTTTACTGCATCATCTCACATGGCTACCGTCGGGCTCACCCCGACCCTAGAAGTGGGTGGAGTACTCGCTCTTCATCATAAATAGACTCATCAATAATAAAAGGAAATAAATTTGCATTAAATTAAAACTAAAAAGAAAGCTTACAACCGTACAAGCCAAATCCGCTCTCGCCTTTCCACCTTGCTCTTGCCACAAGCTCTCTCCTCTACTCTCTCTATGTAACTAATTGTGACTGAAATTGAATGCCCTAGAAATCAGCCCCTAAGGCTTTATTTATAGGCTTCATTCCCTCTCTAATTAGGAAAGAAAACTATATCTATATCTAATTCTATCTATCTTTTATCTAAAGATTAAATAATGGAAATAAATAATTAAATCAACTAGGACTATATCTAATGTGGATAAAATATCTTCGCTCTTGACTTGATAGCACTTGATAGATCTTGATAGAATTTCATCTCGAAAATATCACCATTGGACTCGGGATAGAAACTTAACAAGACCCGGATAGCTCGACGCCGGCCACTGGGATTTCCTCAATATCGAGTAGAATTCCACGATATCGACTAGCACTTTTCTCGTCTTCTGCTTAGCAACTCGATTCCGGCCAACAGGAGCAAAGTCGACTTTGAGTTTTCCTCAATATCGAGTAGATTTCCTCGATATCGACTTGCATGATCAGCTCCCAACTTCCTTGTCGGTTTATGGGGTCTTTACTCGATTTAGTCTTGGTCTTGGTCGACTTCGACCAATTTGGTCGATGTCGAGTAACATTCAGCTCTCAGCATTTTGCTCTGTTCTTGAAACGCACTTTCCGGATTGACGCAAATGACCATGCGTTGGAAAGCTCTTTTCGAGGGATACAACTCTCATGAAGACATCATAGCTTGATTCAGAACGGTGAATGGCAAAAATGGCCTTTTTTCCAGCTGCACCATTCTTTGCTTCTTCATGACTTTTTCTTTAAGCTCCAAAGTGCGTCCGATTTCTTCGAAATATAACAAAAACTTGTGTAAACCTCCATAATTGGCAAATAAGTGTAAACTACACAGATTCTGTATTATTCTAACCCAAATGTATAAAATGCATGCAGAAAACGATATAAAAGTAACTATAAAACATGGCGAATTAGGCTCACACCAGCTCACAGTGGCACACCACTCCAGAGTGCCCACATACAGAGCAAGTCAGGTTGGCAAAAACTCACGAGGAGGTAGCCTATGCAGGGGGTCCCAATCGCTATATGGGAGACCAGCGGTTCCATCAACCATAGTGGAACCAAGGTGCCCCTAGGAACCCCCCACCATATAGAGCTCTAGGACATCCAGAAAGGGACCAGCGGAAAGATGATCTACAGGTGATCCTCGATGAGATGAGGAGAAATCAGGCACAACAACAACAATCTACATGCGCCATCCAGACTCAACTCCATGGCCTCAATACACGACTTGGGGAGATGGATATCTGGAAGAAGAACATGGAGACTCAAATGGGTCAACTCGCGCAACAGATCCCAAGACCAGCCGGAAAGCTCCCTGGGCATACAGATCCCAATCCTAAGGGGCAATCCAGAGAAGTTGTTGATGTAAAATTCAGGAGCAACCACCAACTACGTGAGTCAGAGAGCGAAGCAAAGAAGGACGAAGCTAAGATCCCACTCGACGTCGAGCAGAGCCCAGTCGACATCGATCAAACTACTCGACATTAAGGAGACTTACCCGATATCGACCAGACTCGTAACCTCTAGGAGTCTTCTGCACGACAACAGCACTCGACGTCGACTACTGTAGTCAATGTCGAGGACCCACCAGTCCATATCGAGGACTCTGCAACACCTCCGACATCTGTTCTGGCTTCGAAAAAGACGCTTCATTTCCCTTCCAAGGCGCTGAAAGATCCTAGTGCAGGTAGGTTTAAACGCTTTGTTAAGATGCTTCAAGAACTAAATTTTTCAATTCCTTTTGCAGAAGCTCTTAAGAAGATGCTTGCATATGTCAAGTTCCCCAAGAAAATCCTTAGCAACAAGCGATCAATCTCAGAAATCGCCGGCGACTGCAAAAGGATGGACTTCCCTGAGAAGAAACCTGACCCTGGTAAGTTTTCTATTACTGTGGGATTTGGACAATATAGATATGAGGCATTGTGTGATCTAGGTGCAAGCGTGAGCATCATGCCCTTATCAATCTGGCAAAAGGTAAAGATAGGATCAATAGAGCCTGTGGATGTCAAACTATACATGGCAAACAATACAGTGGTAATCCCTACAGTTATGGTTGATAATGTCCCTGTCCAGGTTGGTAAGTTCTATATCCTTGTTGATTTCCTTGTTATAGATTGTGCGGAAGATCCTACTTTCCCTATTATTCTTGGTAGACCTTTTCTAGCTACTACAGATGCCAAGATCAGTGTCAGAAAGCGATTGCTCACCTTCACGATTGGTGATGACGTGTTAGATTTCTTTTTTGTCCCTACAAAGGAGGAAATTCCATGGCTAGAGATGAAGAGCATAAGCAACCACGGGGGCAAGCAAACAATAACAGAGGAAAGCGCCAAAAAGCTGCTCGACATCGACCAAAGTTGCTCGACATCGACCAACCTTCTCGATTTCAACCAAGCCAACTCGATGTCGACTTCTCCTGTTGAGCACCAGACTTGCCAAAAGCCTAAGTATGGGGCCCCTGTACTCGACGTCGACCAACCCTCAGCCCAAAGATTTATGTTTTGGGCACGAAAAGGTAAGTTCAGGTATGATTTCAACCTCTCCTCCGTCAATTAATAAATCTAATAAGAATTGTAAAGGAGAGAAGGCCCCGTGGCGAGCTAACCTGCGCAGAATTAGGACTGGAAAGAAGAAGAAGGAGGGCAGAGGACTCTATGCAAACAACCATCTATCAACGGAGCTTGCACATTACAATCAGGACCTAGATGATCCAGGAGATGGGCCAAGCACAAGAGGGCCCCACATTTACGCTCTCTGAGCATAAGCGGAGATGTCGGCCTAACGACTTTAAAATCTAGAGCATGTACATAAAACTTTTAAATTTTTGGACTTTGAAACTTTTGGTTTTGGTTTTTTATTATGGTTTTGAATGCTTCATATGGAAAGTCTTGTTTTTGTGCAACAAATAACAATTTTTAGGTCGAAAAGCATAAAGGATCGCGAAGAGAGGAGGTGAAGTCTTTGACAAACCAATTGAAATCGACAAAGGCCAAGTCGAGATCGAACAGACCAGATCTACTCGACGTCGAGTAGGCCGCTCGACGTTGACCACCACCAAGCTTCCTCGACTTCCACCTTCCACTCGACAAATCGACTGTACTCGACATCGAGTAAGTCTACTCGACGCCGACCACCTAATTCTCCTCGACGGCCCTGTTTTGACTCTTCGACGCGTTATTTGGTGAGCTCCTTCCTTTACCTTTGTTTATTGTTTTATGAGACATCTCCCAAAGCTTGTAAATTTTTTAAAGAAATAGAGTCATGGAAGCTTTAATTAAACTCGGCGATACATAATTAGATTCATTAGAGATATAGCATGAAATTGTCTAGTAAACGGAAGTCACAATGCGGTGCATTATTTTCTTGAAAACCATGAAATGAGGTAAAATTTGATGTTGCTTTTGACATGTTTCATGATAAGAGGATGGAGGACTTTATATTTCCATATAATGTTCATATGTTGTTATATCCTAGCCATATCTATGCATATGCATCACAAAATCCATATGATGCCTTATTTCATATTTTGCTCCACATGATCTAAATATTGACCATTCTTTACCTTATTTCTATCAGGGGATTATGTTGAGAATGATGTCACATTATGGAGATTACTATATGGTTATTGTGTTATTGTTATCATATTTGGAGTATGGCAGGAATGTTTGAAATATATGGAAAATTTAATGAGTGAAAGAAAATTCGGTTACTTTAAGAGATAAAGGTAGATTGACCCTGCTCGTTGAGATAATAGTTCAGTGAGATGGGACACACAGGTGAGGAGTCCAAAGCACTAAGTATCCGGGGTCATTCATGACACCCATGTTTGCGACTCGCGAGAAGGTAGTGCTGAGGTTAGAGAGGTAAAAGCATATTATTGAGAAAAAAAATGAGCGATTAAGAGAAATGTGAGAAATCTTATGAAGAAGGAATGCGGATATTCAATTTGGAAAGTGCTTCATTTCCCCGGATCATTGTTTTAATTAAAGTCCTCTTGATTATTAACGCTTTGTCACATGAATTGTTTTTGCATAACCCTCCTTTTGTGAGTAGATGTTGCTTTTTATTGCACATGTATGGATTTGTGGCATTAGTACCTTTTCAATTATGGTAATTGATTGCAGGTTTATATAAGAATGAATCTATGATGTTGAGAGTTCGAATTTTTCCCCTGGATGACCATCCAAGTTATTGCTTGGGGACAAGCAAGCTTAAGTATGGGGTGATTTGATGTCTATGATTTATGTCATGTTTTTATGCTTATTTCATCTCCTTA
Source organism: Persicaria tinctoria (assembly GCA_037127255.1). Classification (NCBI taxonomy): domain Eukaryota; kingdom Viridiplantae; phylum Streptophyta; class Magnoliopsida; order Caryophyllales; family Polygonaceae; genus Persicaria; species Persicaria tinctoria. The sequence continues at coordinate 35,856,100 of JBANSL010000019.1, read as the reverse complement.
TTCTATCATCATATGTATTCTGGGTTGGGAATCTAGTGAATTTGTGTAGTTTATGCTTATTTGTCAAATTATGGAGTCTACACTAGTTTCTGTTTAATTTCGCAGAATCCGAACGCATTTTGGAGCTTAAAGGAAACTCATGAAGAAGATAAGAATGGTGCATCTGGAGAAAAGGCCATATTTAGATATCCATCCTTCTGAATCAAGCTTTTATGTCTTCATGAGAGTTGTATCCCTCAAAAAGATCTTTCCAACGCATACTCATATGCATCAATCCAACGAACGAGGACTCGGGAAAGTGCGTTTCAAGAACAGAGCAGAATGCTGAGAGCTGACATATCTACTCGACGTCGACCAATTTCTTCGACGTTGACCAAACCAAGAACCTTACCCGATCTAGAGAAGAGAGAAAGCTGTTCGAGATGACAAAGAGAAGCCGAGATCGACGATATTACTCAATGTCGACCAAACTTGGTCGATGTCGACCAAGCGATTTTTGGGTAGCGAGTCCGTTGGGCCAATCCGAGCACGCATGGATGACTTGGGCACGAAGAAAAGGCCGGATCTATCACGAATCTATCAAGATCTATCTATGGAAGGAAGGATTTATCCACCACATGAAGATTTAGATATTTTTCTTTTAGGATTAATGTTTCTTTTATCCAAATTACATCTTTAGGACTAGATAGATATTTATTTCCTTGGATAGCAAGGATTAAAGCCTATAAATAAAGCCCATGGGGCTAGTTTTTCATTCATTACAAGCTAGAGAAAACACAAGTAGAGAGAGAGAGAGTGGAGGCCGAGTAGGAGCAAGGAGTGAAAGTTGTCTGGCTTCGATCGGTTGTAAGCTTTACTTTATTTTATTAATGCAAGTAGTTATTTTCCTTTTATTATTGATGTCTTTTCCTACGATGAAGAGTGAGTAGTCCACCCACTTTTAGGGTTGGATTGAGCCCGGCGATAGTCATGCATGTTTGAGGTAAAGATTCGACCTTTATTGTGTTTTGATCATCCACTGTCTTTTATATGTTTATTACCTATTTAATAGAGATTAATGTTAACCACATGGATTATAAACATAAAATTGGTAGATACAATTAGGGTTTCTTGAAAGAGTTGTCTAATTGTTGGAAAATGCGAAAGCTTAATCCTTTGATGTGATTGCATGATTATCCCTCTTTATCTTTCCTTATGCATGTTTGGTTATCGTTGTTGTAAACCCCGATCTTGGAAGTTTTCTTTTAAATTGTTGATTTCGAAGTTTGCAATTCGTTTCGTTACTGATTTCTCCTCGATTTCGACCAACCTTGGTCGACGTCGACTACTGATTCCTGATCGAGCAAGATCGCTTTGGTTTCTGTCTCTGCAAGTTCCTCGACATCGACAAAGTTCCTAGACTTCGACCACCTTCCTCGACGTCGAGTAGGGTCCTCGAGATCGACCAACACCAGTGACCTTGCTTGCTCGAATTCGACTGTGTTGGACCCCTGTCAACCACCCTTGGTCGAGGTCGAGTACTCTGAAGTCGACTTCTGTCTGTGAGATTCAACCGCTACCTGAGATTCGCTGACCAGCTTCCTCGATGATCGATCCTGACTTCTTGTTGCTACATCGGGAGGAAGTCTTGTAATTATTTGCATGGGCAAGATCTGGTTTGATTTATATTCTTATATTTTGAACTCGATTTCCTCCTACAACAATTCTCAGATCGGAGAACCCCAGCAAACTCATCGAATATATTAATTTTTGAGTTGGACGAAGATTCTGAATTTGTTGTGGATATCAAGAGCTCCTTGATAAACGGTTTTTAGTCGCCTAAACCATATCAAAAGTATAACTCAAACCTACAAACTAGTATAGTAAGCAAGTAAGAGGTCAATCCCATAGAGAATCAAGTATTCCTAAGCAATGGATATTTACCAATTAGTAGGAAAGAGATTGTTTTGGTGATTGAAGATAAGAAAAGAAACTATAAACAAGTTAACAGAGATAACAATTGAGAAAATAGTTCCATCTATAAATATCCACTTTAGTTTGGTTGATTGATCATCGATTTTTCTTCAAGTTCTCTTTTCATCCTATTATTGTTACTGTCCTGATCTTATGTAAATTACTAGTCCACGAGTCCTAGTAACCCTTACTAATTAGATAACCCTAACACGGTCAAGATTCAACCTAATAGTAGCATTAAGATTAAGGATTAACCAGGATACATGCAACACCAAGCTACGAGTCAATATTTAACATGTAATTGATTCTCTACACACCAGTTTAGTCCTACGAGTCCTAAAAAGGCATGATTGCTACTATGGATTAAGGTTCGCTACGAGGAATCTACATAATCCTAGCAATAATCTCAACTAGTTGTACGGACTAGAAGAAATCAACAATATTCGCAAATCGCAAAAGAATCAATACGAATCAATAGGAATAGAACAAGAATAGAAATCTCACAACTTTATCAAACCAAAGCTTCAATCCATAGACGAAACGCAAGAGTTTAGCACTCCATGGCCATGGAGGCTCCCCTCTAGGGTTCTCTCAACTGATAATCTCCCAGTGTATAAACTAATGAATTAGATATTTCAAATAAAACCCTAAAACTTCCTTAATAAGCCTCAAAAGAGTCGGCCAAATAATAATTCTAAAAACCTAATTAAATAGATAAAAAGTTCATTCAGCAGATTCGACGTTTCTGCAGAGGCCGCGGGGCGGGCAAGCGATCAATGAAATCCTTCGTCAGAGCTTCGGGCCACGGGGCGGTTTTCTTGGCCGCTGGGCGGCTTTTACTGTTCACAACAATTATTCCGTTTCGAATCTGATCTCGATGTCAACATGAAAGTTGTAGATCTCGGAAAGAGCTTTCCAACGCATGCTTATAATAGTCAATCGGACCACCGAGGCCTCCAAAAAGTGTGTTACAAGTTCAGCATGTCTAGCGACAACTTCTACGGACTTGTTCTTCACTTATGCTCTCTAACTTCGATTCCGCTCCCGAGTTCTTCACTTTTCCTCCTCCTTTTCACCCTTCCTTCATCCATGAGCTTCATTATTCCTCGTCGGATCCACATATACCTGAAATAATCCATAAAAGCGTGTAGATTCCGACTCCACCAACAACACAAGTATAAATGCAAATCTAGCATAATCTATGCATTATATACTTCTAAATCATGATAAATGCATCCTAATATGCCTATCTAAATGCATGCTATCACTCCTGTTTTGCCTTTCTCAAGCTGTATGTGAAACGTTTTATCTGCTGTCTATTGTCCTTAATGATGTCTACACATGAATGAAATTCTGATAGCATATCTGTCAGCATCAGTTTTTGTTCCTCCTTTTGATTGTCTAACAACACTATTATCTAGTGTAAACACATTGCTTAGTGTTACGGCCTTTTTCCAGCATGTCAGTATCAATGTTTCTGGCAACTTCTCCACTTGCAAATCTTTCAAAACCGCTAATATGTGTCTGCATGGGTAGCCATTTCTGATGAATAAGTTGCATGAACATGAACAGTGATGATTAGCAATCTGGTGCACAATAGTTATTGTTGCAGGAGGATGGTCAGTATGAAAATAAATATAAATATAAAATCAGACTGACTCCCTGTCTCAGCAAATAAATACAAGACATCCTCCCGTTGTAGTAGAAGGCAGTCAGGATCGATCCACGAAGAAGCGTGTCAGCGCCTGCCTTTTCAGTTCCTAAACTCATTGATTTCGACCAGAAGAACACTCGATATCGACTATTTACCTCGATATCGACCAAACTGTCAACTGTAACAGTAACACACAAGAAAATAGAAACGAAAACGAAAAATGCAATCTGGTCGATATCGACATATGTCCCTCGATATCGACCTAAAATCTCGACCACAGTAACTCGAAATCGACCCAAAACGGAAACTTTTCGCAGACAGAACTCGAAATTTATGAAATAAATCGATAAACTAAAATACTTCCAAGATCCGGGTTTCAGCACCACAACGATAACCATGTAAAATAACACAAAAAGGCATAAAAGATCATGATTTTCATCAAATAACTTTCATTATTAACAAATAGGAAGATAGAGGCTTTCACATAAACCCTAATTGTTACTAACCATTTTTCACATAATTAATCCAATTTGCATTAAGATCACTTTTGCTTCAATAACACAAACAAGGATCACCTTCAACTTTCGCAAAAGAATCATGCTCATAGGGATAGAAGGCGAATTCGCACCAAAAAATTGTACCTTTTCGTATCACTTCATATGGCTACCGTTGGGCTCACCCCGACCCTAGAAGTTGGGTGACTACTCGCTCTTCATCATCAAGAAAGACATCAATAATAAAAGGGAACTAAATTGCATTAAATAAAATCAAACAAAACTTACAACCAATCGAAGCCAAAGTGTCTCTCAACACTCTTGCTCCTCCTCGCCACAAGCTCTCTCTCTCTCTCTCTCTCTCTCTCTCTCTCTCTCTCCTACTTACTCGATATTGTGTCTAGAATTGAATTGAATAAAATCCAGCCCCTAAGGCTTTATTTATAGGCTTCATTCCAAGCTAATCTAGGAAAGAAACTCTATCTATATCTAAATCTATCTATCTAATACTTGAAGATTAAATTATGGAAATAAAGGAAATAAATCAACAAGGAAACTATATCTAAAGTGGATAAATTCCTTCCATCTTGATAGAAATTGATAAATCTCCTCTTGAGTAGATAGAATATATCTTGCTTCATGTGTAAGAAATCCCGCTCAGCACTCGGAACTCAATCGATTTCGGCTACTGTATGGCGGTCGATATCGACCAACATAGGTCGATATTGACCTCGTCTTCTCAGTTCCGTCTTCTAGCACTCGATATTGGCTCCGGGAGAATTTTCGACCAAAATCAGGTCGATATCGACCAAGTCTAGTCGAAATCGACCTCTTCTGTATTTTCTAGCATTTTGCTCTGTTCTTGAAATGCACTTTCCCGAGTCCTCGTTTGTCGGATTGATGCATATGAGCATACATTGGAAAGCTCTTTCTGAGGGCTACAACTCTTATGAAGACTTCAAAGCTTGATTTGGAATGATGAATGGCGAAAAGTGGGTTTTCCTCCAGCTGCACCATCCTTAGCTTCTTCATGACTTTCCTTCAAGCTCCAAAGTGCGTCCAATTTCTGCAAAATATAACAAAAACTTGTGTAGACCTCCATATATTGCAAATAAACATAAACTACACAAATTTTGTACTATTCTAACCCAAATGCATGCAGAAATCGATATAAAAGTAAGTATAAAGCATGGCAACTTTTGCCATATTTTCATAATTGTGTAATCGTAGTTATTCTTCCCTTGACTATGCCTTTGTGTTTCAACTGCATTGTCATAGTATAACACAAATTCTATTAAATTTGTTGCACAGTTGGAAAACTTACGGAAGAAGTGGTTCATGCTCTCTGAAATGGATGTTGTTCTCACTGATCCGCCAAGCTTGACATTTCTATAGTATGCGGGTATCCAATATTCTCTGTTAAGAAACAAATCAGATAACCATGAGTGGATTGCCATTCCAAAATCGTCCATCAACTGTTTCCATTCTATTTCAAACTCTTCTGGCGTCATCTCCATGTTCCAAACAATGTTTCTTTGCCTGGTTGTGAATGTGGAGTAGCCAATCATTGTGTTGTCAATTTTCTGAGACACCTTCTCCATGATGTGCCACATGTATAGCATGTGTCTTGTCTCAGGGAAGACCTTCTCTACAACTATCTTCATTGACGGGTCTTGATCTGTTGTGAATGGGCTGTGACCCATTGCCTTCTTGAAATGTTCAAACAGCCACACATATGATTCCACATTCTCATTTGGCAGAAGTCCTGCCCCAAACAACACACAACTTTTGTGGTGGTCATATCCTGTGAATGGACTGAAAACCATCTTGTACCTTCCAGACAGCAAACATATGTGTTTCAGTGTAATTACACTAATTAAATATGATAATGTACTTTTAAAAATGCATTATGATAAAAAAAAATATAATAATCAGTGATCTGTGTTTTGTGTTTACATGTACGTATTGTAGGTTGAGTCAAATGATACAATATCTCCAAACAATGAGTAGTTCTTCCTACAAACAATGTCACTCTAGAACAATCTATTGAGCTTGTTCTCTTCATCCAAATCATATGCAAAGTAAAATGCATTGCATGTTTCTTGTTTGTTGAAGAACCAATCAATAACCACCTAAGCACCAAACCCTTTAAAATAAGCTAGGAGATCTCTTCTTTGATTTTTAAAATCAATTTCCAAAGGCCCAACATTGTTGTACCCTCCAACCATTTGTTGAAACAATCTGTAAGATCTTGTTGTCCCAACTCCTTGTTTTGCACAATCAAGGACAAACTTTTGATGATGCGTATGCATCTTTCTATTTCTCTTCATGTAGACTTTTTCCAATTCATCCACTAAAGTATGTGTGTGTTTATCCTCAAGTTTTGTCACAACAAACCCCTTACCCTCAAAATGCTTGATTATAATCCTAGTTGTACACCCAACTCTTCTAGACAATCAATTTCTCATGTTTTTTGTTTTACTCTCATTCTTGTATCCTGACTTGTTGCAATACAAGTACTTCTATTTAATTAACCCTCCACCCCTAACCCTCCACCCCTAACTATCGCTCCATGTCTTTCATCAAAACCAGCCCTATATGCATAATCAAAATACGCTCTGATATATAGCTTCCTCCATTGTCTCATAAACCTTGTTTTCTGATGGCCTTAATTCCTCACTGCATACTGGTATCCAGTACTTTGTACTGTTTGGTGAGACAAAAATTCTATAAGATAGTAGCTCTTGTTGTTGTGTCTGTTCAACATCACTTCCAGGAGGTAAAACAGCAAGTGGTATTGCACTAGCTACATGTTTAGTAGTAGATGCATCTGAACTTTGTCTATTTTCAGTGTTTGTTTCCATATCAGACTCCATTTTTAATGTGCAGTCTATGATGTAAAAAATGCATTTATTAATCAATATGTGATGTTATAATCATTGCCATCGTTTAACACATCCCAAAACTAAAAGCTAAATTGTTTTTATGGTGCATTATGAATCTAAAATGCATTCTATCCAGTTAAAGCAAGTACTTATGCATTTAATGTACTATGAATATGCTTGTATTTAATAACAAAATGTAGATTTATATTAATTTATTGAACTATCAATATGCTTGTATTGAGCAACAAAAAGAATCAGTACATATGAGTTTATTAATCATTCTGTTAGGAATTTTTTTTTAAAACCCTAGGTTTTTCTTTATATGCGATTCCAGAAATTGAGCTCGATTGTGAATGTTGTTGTTAGAAATTGTAATTTACGTTGTAATTTTGTAGTGATATGCAATGTTTATCCAGCGATTCCAGAAATTAAGCATAGTTATCGAGTTTATTGAAGGAATTGGGTTGCGTACCTCTGTGCCCTTTTTCAATCGATTTTTATTTATCCTATGATTGAATTGCGCCCCTATGTGTGCTGTTTTGCCTTTGAATTGCGACGATGCCTTATTTCTGGAGATTATTTGTAGTTTGCGACCGATTTTGTTAGAAGAATCCTCGATTTTGCCATCGTCGGGTGTGATCTTTGAAAATTTTGGGTCTCGCGGCGAGGAGAGAACAAGAGGACGGAGATCCGGTCCGCTTCTGTTTTTTTTTTCTCTTTTTTCTGGTTCACAGCGGTTCAGTGGTTTTAAAAAAAAAAACCGGTGCGCGCGTGATGAATACTCCATTTTCATTTTAAGCCAAAATTTCATTTTAAAACCCTTTTTCATTATCAACACACCCTATATATAGGGTTTACTTCAAATGTAAAAACTCCTTAACGTGTAAAATTTGTTTATCGCATAAAATTTGTTAATGGGCCTAATTTAATTACTAATGGGCCTAATTTCATTAGTAGAATATCTGCCCCCCTTGCCATGCGTGTGCCCCCCCCCCCTTGCCCCCCCTTCTCGGACCCGATTTTTTTTTAAAAAAAAAAAATTTAATTTTTTAAATTTTTTTGGCCCAGGATTTTTTTTCGTGGTAACACTTTCTGCTGTGCAAGTATAACTTGCTTTTGTGCACATATAACATCTTATTGTGCAAATATAAGTTTATTTTGTGCAGACAAAATAATTCATTATGGGGTAAATAGGCAAATGTGCCTATTTCAATTATAAAAATTTATAATTGAAATATGTTTAATTTATGGGTAAATTGGTAAATATGTCTAATTTTATGGGTAAATGCACTTTTTCCCGTTTTCGATACCTTTTGTGCAACTGTGAAGTGCATTTGTGGAACTGTGAAGTGCATTTGTGCAACTGTAAAGTGCATTTGTGCAACTTTAATTGTGCAGTTGTGTAAATTTAAAGTACGATACAATTGTGCAAATTTAAACTACAATTGTGCAAAAGTAAGATAGAATTGTGCAGATTTAGAATAGAATTGTGCAAATTAATGTAAGATCATAATGTGCATGAATAAGACAAAAGATGTGCTTTTGAAATCGATATTTTAATTTTTTATTTTTTTTTTTACTTTTGAGAGTTTGGGTTCACCACTCGGATAATTTAGGTTGATAGATGTGAGTTTGAAATTGATTTTTTTACGTATAAGCTTTTAAAATTAAAGTGCATAAATAAGATTAAAATGTGCATAATTAAGGTTAAAAAGTGCATACCTAAGATTATAATGTGCATGATTAACAATTTGCGATTGCTGCGCTCTTCTCTATTATGTAACATATGTGGGATTTGAACTCACGTCTTTGTGCAAACGCACATTGCTATACCAATTGAGCTAATAGGCTAAATTATGATTTTCAAGCTAAAATGGAAGAACGTAATCGACCTAAAGCATATCGAAATAAAATTCTAAAATCCAATTAGCTCATGATTCACAAACAAATTGACAATGCTATGAACATGAAATTAGCTCCAAATCAACCCAACATCACAACCATATCATCAATTTCAATCAATTTGGATGTTGGCAAAAAAAAAACAAATTCTAAAATATATCGCAATAAAATTCTAAAATCCAATTAGATCATGACCCATAAACAATTTGACAATGCTATGAACATGAAATTAGCTCCAAATCAACCCAAAAACACAACCATATCATCAATTTTAGTCAATTTGGCTTTTGACAAAAAAAAACCCAAATTCTAAAACATATTGCACTAAAGTTCTAAAATCCAATTACCTCATTATCCATAAACAATTTGACAATGCTATGAACATGAAATTAGCTCAAAATCAACCCAACAACACAACCATATCATCAATTTCAATCAATTTGGCTTTTGTCAAAAAAAACCCCAAATTCCGCTCCTAAATCAAACCCTAGGTTTTCAATCTCAATCTAAATCATTCAAACACTATTTTGTGCAAATATAATTTTAAGTTGTGCAAATATAATATTTTGTTGTGCGTTTATAAACAATGGAATAATTTTGTAATTTATTAAATTTAGATAAGGGCATATTTGGGAAGAAAGGGAAAATAATGGGTCAAAATTGTAATTTCATCATCATCTTCCTCACATCGCCTGTAACCCTCCGATTAGAAACGACGGTTACACCGGTGGACTTCGGCAAGCTCCTGGTGCCAGGCTAGGGCACAGCGGCGCAAGGGGAGGACAGATACGGGACCATGGGGGCGTGACGAGTCCGTTGGTGGCAATCGTTGGTGGCTTCGGTGGCGGCAAGGCAGTGGTCTAAGGCAGCGAATGGAGCTCCGGTGTTGTTGGGCAAGGAGGAAATTGTTGGCGATTCCAACGATTTCGATGAGGATTCCGGTGATTGCGAGGAGGAGAAGCCGGATCTACACCCGCCTTGTCGAATTGACCAATGCTAAATGCTCGATTCCGGCAATTGCAATGATTCCGACGATTGCGACGGAGGAGTTTGATTCTGATGATTTCGAGGATTTCGACGAGGAATATTTCGGCGATTGACACCGCCCAGTCCGATGCTTGATGGCCTGCCTCCCGCCATGCTCGATGCTCGGCGATTGAGACTTCGCCCAGGCCATGGCGCCATGCCCGCTTCTGATTTTTTACGCAGAGGGAGGAAGGAGATGACGGTTCAATTTTTTTAAAACAAACCGGTTCGGTTTTTTTTAAAAGGGCACGGGTCCGGTTTTCTAAAATTTTACACGTTAAGCCAATTTTACACGTTAAAGACTTTTTACATTTTAAAGCTTCCCTATATATATATATATATATATATATATATATATATATAGAGGGTTCAAGTGAGAATAACTTTTTTCGATGAGAAGTAATCTGATTGGTTGAATTTATTAAAATAATAATTAAAAAAATTGGGCCTGATTTTAGCCTCACGCGCTTAACTTTATAACGTTTTTTCAGTCTCTTTCCAATATTTCAGATCTCGCTTCCATGGAGATCTTCCAGATATGCTCCCTTCTCCAACCCGGTGCCTGGCCCATCATCCGCCCCGCCGACGGCACCTGGAATCCCTGGGGTCGCCTCGAGGCCTGGTGTGAGGGCTCCTCCATCGCCTACCGCTTCGAGATTGTCTTTGGCACCGGCGGCATCACGCTCTCAACCGGCTCCGTCAGCGCACACACTGGCGATAAGTTTGACATCGACATCGGCGGCCCAATTTGTAACTCTCCTATTAGCACCCCCAACAGCAGCTTCGATCTCAAATCATGGTCGGGTTCGGAAGGCAGATCCGGATCTGGGTGGTGTTTCAGCCCGAAGTGGATGTACAAAGGGTTCGTGATGTCGTCTACTGTGGTCGATCTCTTTCTTGATCGATTCAATTTCCGAATCGATGCTTCCAAAACCTTCTTGATTGTCTAGGCTAGTACCAGAGGAGCAACTTGTGGAAATCAGGCCGACAAGTGGTTCTTCCTGTTGGTTAGCAACTACGGAATTCGGTCGGGAAGGAGGCCTGATTTTAGGCAGTGTACGAGTACAGGTCGAAGTTTCGACGACGCAGGGGCTCAGATTTTCATTAGCGAGAGAAAAGTCGATGCTCCGTGGGCGGAATTTGGATGAGGATAAGCTTTAATGAGCGTCCATGGCAGAATCTAGATTACTGGACTCATCTTTGCTTTCAATTCTGGAATTCTAGGCTCGTTTTGTTCCGGAATTTCAATTTTGCTTTCAATTTCTAGAATTCTAAAATCGTCTTTGTTTCGGATATTATAATAGAATTTCCAACAGTAGAGGAAATTGAAAGCAAATTCAACTTTGTTTCGGATATTATAAGGTTTTGATACAATAAGGTTATTTGACTTGAATTCAACTAATTGAATTACCAAGAGTAAAAATGATTTAATCATGTTAAAAATATAATTGAACCATATAAATAGAGGTTAGTTAAGTGACAAAATAAGTTGGTTCAGTGACTAAATAGAGGTTGCTTCAATGACTAAATAGGTTGGTTTAGTGACTAAATAGAGGTTGGTTCAATATCTAAATAGAGGTTGGTTCAGTGATTAAATAAAGGTTGGTTCAGTGGCTAAATAGAGGCTGGTTCAACTAATTGAATTATCAAGAGTAAAAATGATTTAATCATGTTAAAAGCATCATTGAACCATATAAATAGAGGTTGGTTTAGTGACTAAATAGAGGTTGGTTCAGTGACTAAATAGGTTGGTTCGGTGACTAAATAGAGGTTGGTTCAGTGTCTAAATAGAGGTTGGTTCGGTGACTAAATAGGTTGGTTCAGTGGCTAAATAGAGTTTGGTTAAATGACTAAATAGAGGTTGGTTCAGTGACCAAATGAGGTTGGTTTAGTGGCTAAATAGAGGTTGGTTCAGTGGCTAAATAGAAGTTGGTTCAGTGACCAAATATGTTGGTTCAGTGGCTAAATAGAGAGAGGTTCAATGACTAAATAGATAGAGGTTCAGTGACTAAATAGAGATTGGTTTAGTGAACCATTTTATTTTAAAAGAAAATTAATTAATTAATTAAAAATAAACATTAAAAGAAAGTAAAAGAAGAATGAAAATTTTATAATTATTAAACAGTAGTGGTTCATGAAATAAATTCTAATGGTTAATCAAATAAAGAGTAGTGGTTCATGAAACATTTTATTTTAATATATTTAATATCCTTTTTTTAAAAAAAAAATTATAAAAATGTGAAATTTTTTAGGTTCATGAACCACTTCTTTATAGCTTCATGAACCACTTCTTTATAACTTGTGAACCATGTGAATCACTACAAATAAAATGGTTGAACCACTGTGAATAAAATTATTGAACCACTGTGAATAAAATTGTTGAACCGTAGTGAATAAAATTGCTGAACTGTAGTGAATAAAATTGTTGAACCACTCTGAATAAAATTACTGAACCACTGTGAAAAAAATTGCTAAACCACTGTGAATAAAATTGCTGAACCATTGTGAATAAAATTGCTAAATCACTGTGAATAAAGTTGCTGAACCACTGTGAATAAAATTGCTGAACCACTCTGAATAAAATTGTTGAACTACTGTGAATAAAATGGTTGAAACACTGTGAATAAAATTGTTGAACCACTGTGAATAAAATTGTTGAACCACTGTGAATAAAATTGTTGAACCACTGTGAATAAAATTGCTGAACCACTGTCAATTAAATTGTCGAACCAATATGAATAAATTTGCTGAACCACCAATTGTCAATTTTTTTTTCAACAAAACATATACAAAGTGGGAGTCTATGTGTAGATAAAATTAAATTACACCCAAATATATATTTTTATATTTTTTTAACAAGTGAAAATGCAAAAAAGTGACTTTTAAAAGTTCGTGTGAACACTTTTACATGTACGTACAATTTCTAATTAATTAGTAAGTTGGCGCGTGCAATTAATTAGTGTGTATTTGAGAGTGTGGGTGTTGATAATTAATTTGGGTGGGTGTTACTAATTAATTGGGGAAGCCGCGTGTCTCATAATTTTAATTCACTTTTCCACACGTGGATCAATCAAATTGCTTCTTACTTCTCACTTTTGAAGTTGTGTGTGTGTGTGTCTGTGTGTGTGTGTGTATATATATATATATAGAGAGAGAGAGAGGCTTTAGAATGTAAAAACTCCTTAACGTGTAAAATACGCTTAACGTGTAAATTTTTTTAAAATAAACACCCGCGTCCACAATTTTAAAAACAACGCATGCGCTCACCCCAAGCACCAGTTTTCACCACGTTTGCTCTCGGCCTCTCGCACCCACATCCGCGTTGAGCCACCTCCGGCCACCGGCGACCAGCCGCCCTCGAGCCCACCCCGGTGCGCAACCCCCGAGCCCTGGGTTGGCCTGGTTCGAGCCCATATGCGCCCACCCTGACCATTCGAAGCCTCACGTCGCATCTTCGCTCGTCGGCCTCCCACGCCACCCACGAGCCACCTCCGGCAACCAGCCCCCACCTGCTCGAACCCCCTCCCTCAGACGCACCCCCCGAGACCGGAACCCCCATGGTTCGAGCCCAGCCGAGCTCACACCGAGCCCATCTCCCCCATAAGTGTTGTTCGACATTTTTGGCTCGGAATACCTTCGAAATCCCGATTTTGCTCCTTGTTTCAACTCGAATTTGGTATGATTTATAACCCTAAACTTGTTTATTACAATTATTTAGATTGTTTGAATGATTTAGGATGAGATTGAAAATCTGGGGTTTGATTTAGGAGCGGAATTTGGGGCTTTTTTCCAAAAGCCAAATTTATTGAAATTGATGATATGGTTGTGTTTTTGGGTTGATTTTGAGATAATTTCATGTTCATATCATTGTCAAATTGTTTATAGATCATTAGCTAATTGGATTTTAGAATTTGATAGTGCGATATGCTTTAGAATTTGGGGTTTTTTGCCAAAAAACAAATTGACTGAAATTGATGATATGGTTGTGTTGGTGGGTTGATTTGGAGCTAATTCCATGTTTATAGGATTGTCAAATTGTTTATGGATCATGATCTAATTGGATTTTAGAATTGTTTTGCGATATATTTTAGAATTTGGGGTTTTTTTTGCCAACATCCATATTGATTGAAATTGATGATATGGTTGTGTTGTTGGGTTGATTTGGAGCTAATTTCATATTCATAGCATTGTCAAATTGTTTGTGAATAATGAGCTAACTGAATTTTAGAATTTTATTGCGATATGCTTATGTTCTTCTATTTTAGCATGAAAATCATAATTTAGCCTATTAGCTCAATTGGTAGAGCAATGTGCATTTGCACAAAGATGTGGGTTCAAATCCCACATAGGTTACATAATAGACAAGAGCGCAACAATCGCAAATTGTTAATCATGCACATTATAATCTTAGTTATGCACTTTTTAACCTTAATTATGCACATTTTAATCTTCTTTATGCACTTTAATTTTAAAAGCTTATGAGTAAAAAATCGATTTCAAACTCACATCTATCAACCTAAATTATCCGAGAGGTGAACCCAAACTCTCAAAAGTAAAAAAAAAAAACAAAATTAAAACATCGATTTCAAAAGCACATCTTTTGTCTTATTAATGCACATTATGATCTTACATTTGCACAATTGTATTCTAAATCTGCACAATTCTATCTTAATTTTGCACAATTGTATCTTACTTTTGCACAATTATAGTTTAAATTTGCGATTATTCATGCACATTATGATCTTACTTTTGCACAATTGTATTCTAAATCTGCACAATTGTATCTTAGTTTTGCACAATTGTAGTTTAAATTTGCACAATTGTATCCTACTTTTGCACAATTGTATTCTAAATGTGCACATAACAATTTTATTTTTTTCACTCTATGTTCTTATATTTGCACTTTAAAGTTGCACAAATGCACTTCACAGTTGCACAAATGCACTTCACAGCTGCACAATGCACTTCACAACTGCACAATGCACTTCACAGCTGCACAAATGCACTTCACAGCTGCACAAATGCACTTCACAGCTGCACAAAATGCACTTCACAGTTGCACAAATGCACATTATAATTTTATTTTTGCACCTTATACTATTCATGAAGAGAAACATACTCATCTCTTTGCCATTAAGGTGTTCGCTCGTAATGTTCTGTTCGACTCGGGAACGTTGCTGCAGATGATAGTTTGATCATTGATGTAATTCAACTTGCACTGTGTATTCAATTAGCGATGTAGCTTGAGATGTAAAGAACCTTCAGCTGGCGAATAAGCCAATGTGTAGTGAAAATAAAGACAAGTGTTGAGTTCCGTTATTTGGTAGGGTCAGTTTCAGAATTTTGAAAGGACCAAATGTAACATCTAATTTACCAAATGGGAGTATAAACAGTAAACTGCATAGATGAGGGAGATTAACACAATGTTCATACACTGCATTGGAATTAAAAACACTTCTATTAACTCAACATCAAACTGCATCTACATCTGACCACAACATGTTAATTACAAATTTAAAGCATTCAAATATAAAATGCAACCATTCACACCATTTTCATTCAAACAAGTAATATACACTAGCTGCTGCAGAAGCCCCATCGGTACAACCTTACCTTTTCTGGAAATTCAACTTTCTCATGAAGATGGCGAAAAGGTAAGCGAAGGCAAGAGGAAACGCAATCAGAATAGTAGCCACGAGACCCAGCTGATTGTGGTGAAACCCAAAGTAGTCTCTCAAGAAACCAGCAACTGTGTTGGTCTGACCAAACACGTTGATTGGAGTCTCTATGCCTCCATACTGCGAAGAAAGCATACCGTAGAGTGTCTAGGATGTTGGGCACAAATAATATAGCCAGATCCACCATCCGGGAACACGCTGCAAGAACAAAGAATGTACACACTAATGAGTAATCTGAATATCAGCCATCCACAAGAGGCAAAAGAGCATACTTCAAAGTTCAAACGCAACTTACAGGTCTAGGAATCAGAAAGCCGGCAAAGAGATTGAATAATGAGTAGAATGCCGACGATATAATCGCGGCCACTTGGTAGTTGGGTGTCAGGGACACAAGCATCATGCCCATGAAGTTGAAGTACATCAGTGAGCAGAACATGGCGTAGCAGTACCAGAAAACCTTGTAGGCCGATGAGTAATACCCGATCATAAGGTAAGTGATGGCTGTCAAGATGATTGCTTCCGTCAGAAGGTAAGGAAGCTCAACAACGACCTTCATGATCCGGGTAAAGTATCAGAAAGAGACAGTCAATAAATCTATTAATTATTGTAAAATGTTAAGGTAAGGTGCCTTTTGATGTACCCGCGCGAATGAATTAGCCCATGAAGAGTACATCCCTGCAAATCTCTCTCGATAGACAACCGTTCTCTCCATTGCAACATGTGGTAAAACGTTGGAACAGTTGTTTATCCCCAGGAAGATCACAGCGGCAAACATTGAAGCCAATTCAAGGTGAAGGGCCTCAGGGCATCACATACCAACAACCGTACCTGTGCCACTCCATTTACACAAAAATCCATGCAGACTCCATTTACAAACACTAGACGACCATGTATATTTATTGATCTTAAATAAGCGTAATCATGTACAACTGAACTATATGGGTTGATTGTATTCTCTGCACATATTCTTTAATGTTCTAAACACTTGCAATAATATTTAAAATGAAGGATCATACCTCAAGGCATGACTCTAGTACCACCAGCTATACCTGCAACTGTATGCACAACAAGACATCCATAGAGGTTTGGCTTGACCTACAAATAAACCTCAAGAGCATCAGTAGAGCTCTCTTTAAATACTTCAAAGAGATATACTAGCAAATAGTTTAGCCATAGGAAAACATCATATGGTATATAATGTGGAGGATAAGAAGGTTTAACTAGAAGACAAGAATAACTAAAAATAAAGCATTGCAGTTTTTTTTCATCAACATTAATTCCCTTTGCATTCTTGCTGCACACCCCCTTGTCCTTTGTCTCTTTTTCTTGTGCAATAGAACAACTCACGTCCTTACCACACAACTTAATATCCGACTCCAGTAGCTGCAGCAGATCCGCAATTAGCTCTGCCATGTACACCAATTTCTGTTGTAGCCAAACCTTCATCTTGTGCACTCAAACCACCAACTGGTACGTCATTCTTTGTCCTACAAATCTGATCAATGGCAGCGTCAATATAGAGAGATTTTTTGCTATCTAATATTGCACTTAAATAGCAGTATAACACAGCAAGTCCTAATGAAATATCACCAAGTCCTAATGAAATAACCTAGTTCGATCTAAAAGTATACCTTTTTCAGCTACATCAACGATCCCAAAATATAACACAGCAAGGTCATTTGTGGAAATTCTTAAGATTATAAGCTCAAGAAATTTGATCTTTCATCATAAGGAAACTGCAGGGCATTTAAGATATAATAGGGCAACAAGAAATTCATCCAATAACATAAAGAAGAAAAGGTAAGAAGAAGCTCCAAAACCTACATGGAGTTATCATTTCTAACCGTCCTTGCATTGCCAAATGCCTCCAAAAGTGGATTTGACTATACCATGCGTATATTTATGTTAGGGAAAATAGAGTAAGTTAAAAATTGACTCTAAACAGCAAGGATAAAATCTCCAAAGTAAGAAGGATTAAACAAGTCACATAATAAGGTTTGCTAACAGCCTTCTCTCTTACCCATCACTATCAAAGAAACAATTGAATCCCAAATGGGCAAATATAAAAATACCAAAGCAAGACAAGAACAAGGATCAATGAATTACATACCTCTAGCACTTGTTGTTCCACTGTTCTGTCATCACCAGATGCACGTCCATCAACATAGGTAAGATACTGCATAATTAGTTTCGTTGTCTCCGTTTTACCAGCGCCAGTCTACCCATTGGCTAGAATAGACTGGATATGACCCTCATGTATCATTGCTCTGCGTTAGAGAGCACAAACAACAACTTGAGCAGTATAAAGAATGATATGATCTTACAACAGACTAAAAAGCAAACCAAAACTTCCACATTCTATGCTTTTAAGGAAAAATAAGACATGGGTTGATCAATATTTCCAAGTAAAATTCCACATTCTATGCTTTGGCAGCTATCATATCGAATCTTGCTCTATGTTCTGTATCATTACTAGCTGACAGCTATAGGGGGATCCAAAGAAATCAACTTCTGCACTTTGTAACAGATTTCCAATCCAAGAAATCAAGTGTATAGTTCTAACTCAACGATGTGCTATGGATTTTTTTCAGATCATTGAGCTCACAAATTGCCAATGCAAAATCACATCTTTATTCAATTTCGTTTCTTAAGTGAGGGTCTCAGCTTATCTCAGACAAGTACAGTGAATGAACTGATGAACATACATATAATTTTTTAGCAAAGTTTATGGAAATCAAACCCTTACTATTTTCTCCCTGAATGCAGTGCACTGATAATCAGATATAAGATCCAAAACAATCTCAATTAACGAATAGCTAATTTCAAGATATCACAAATCACATTTAAATTCAAAGCTACCCAAGTTGATCTCTGTATTAAGTTCTTAAACGTACCAAATGACCCTATTAATCACTCGAATCTAAAGTTTATAAATAATTTGAAATCAAAAAGATTGAGAGGTAGAGACACTACCAGAGATTAAGAAGATCGAGCTCTAGCAACTGAGAGTTTCAAACCGCAAAATTACTCAAATTTTAAAGAACCCTAGAATTGAGATGGAGAGAGAGTACCTTACAGGTCGATTGGTCATCAAGGAACCCGACCAGATTCGCCTCCAACGATCCCATTCAGTGCGGCACGCAATGATACTGGGCATCTCGACCTCGGTGAGCTCGATCTGGAGGCGGCCGAAGTCAGCCAAGGATTTCAGAGCTTAGATCCCTGTTGTGAGCCTAATTTGTCATGTTTAACAGTAACTTTTATATCGATTTCTGCATACATTGCATACATTTGGGTTAGAATAATACAGAATCTGTGTAGATTACACTTATTTGCAATATATGGAGGTCTACACAAGTTTTGGTTATATTTCGCAGAAATCGGACGCACTTTGGAGCTTAAAAGAAACTCATGGAGAAGCTAAGGATGATGCAGTTGGAGAAAAACCCATT
The DNA here is from genome assembly GCA_037127255.1 of Persicaria tinctoria. Taxonomy (NCBI): domain Eukaryota; kingdom Viridiplantae; phylum Streptophyta; class Magnoliopsida; order Caryophyllales; family Polygonaceae; genus Persicaria; species Persicaria tinctoria. The sequence continues at coordinate 35,837,056 of JBANSL010000019.1, read as the reverse complement.
TTTCGGCTTTTATCATTATGAATCGAGCTTTGATGTCTTCATGAAAGTTGTAGCCCTCGGAAAGAGCTTTCCAACGCATGGTCATATGCGTCAATCCGACGAACGAGGACTCGGGAAAGTGCGTTTTAAGAACGGAGCAGAATGCTGAAAGCAACAGCGTTACTCGAAATCGACCACATTGATCGACATCGACAAGAGCTTGCTCGACATTTGCTCTAGAAGACGAGATCGAGCACGAGATGAAGACAAATATTGCTCTACGTCGAGGAAGTTACTCTACGTCGAGGAGATTTACTCTATGTCGAGGAAGCTGGTCTACGTCGAGGAGAGCTGCTCGATGTCGAGGAAACCCCAAGTGACCGACGTCGAGTAATCCGGGTCTTGTTAAGGTTCTATCCCGAATCCGATGGTGATATTTTCGAGATCAAATTCCATCCGGATCTATCAAGAGCTATCAAGATCCATCATGAAGAGAGAGATCTATCCACTTGAAGACTTTAGATATATTTCCCTTATTTAGATTTAATTATGTTATTGCTTTTATTTATCATTAAGCTTTTAGATATAATTTTAGATATAGATAGAGATTTTTATCCTTGATTAACAAGGATTAGAAGGCTATAAATAAAGCCCTAGGGGCTGGTTTTTCATCAATTCAGAAACACGATCAATTCCATTCAAGTAAGTAGGAGTAGAGAGAGAGTTTGTAGCAAGCAAGGTGGAAAGGCGAAAGCGGATTTGTCTTGTGGGTTGTAAGCTTTCTTTATTTAATTCAATGCAAGTTAGTTTCTTTTGTTATTTGATGTCTTTCTTGATTATGAAGAGCGAGTAGTCCACACACTTCTGGAGCTGGGGTGAACCCGACGGTGGCCATGTGAGATGATGCAGTAAAGGTCAGATCTTTTTATGCAATTCGTCTTCTATCCCTATGAGCATGATTCTTTTGCGAGAGTTGAAGGTGATCCTTGTTTGTGTTATTGAAGCGAAAGTGATCTTAACGCAACTTGGGTTAATTATGTGAAAAGGGTTAGTAACAATTAAGGTTTATGCGAAAGCCTCTATATGCCTATTTGTTAACAACGAAAGTTGTTTGATGGAAAGCATGATCTTTTATGCCTTTATGTGTTACTTTGCATGGTTATCGTTGTGGCGTTGATACCCTGGCTTTGGAAGTTTTTCATATATTGAGTTTATTTCTGTCAAATTTCCGAGTTGTGTTCGAAATCTGCGATTTACAGTTTTCTGAGTTTCTAGTCGATACAGAGTAGCCTGTACTCGATACAGAGGAGAGTCTTGTCGATCTCGAGTAGAACCTTAGTCGATATCGAGTAGAACTAGTCTAGGTCGAGTTGAGTTTTCTTCTGTTGTCATCGATTTCCAGTTTCTGTTTTCGATTTTTGACTTGCTGTTCTCGATCTCGAGTAAGCCGTAGTCGAGATCGAGTACGCCTGTTGCTTTGTTTTATTTTCTGCTTTGCTTTGTCTTTTCTGTCTTCGTTTTGTTCATTGCTTTTATTTGTTATTTTCTGTTTTATTTCTGTTTTGCTTTGTCTTTTCTGTTTCTGTCTTTTCTGTTGTTTGTCTGTGAGAATCTGTTGCTACCTAAGAACTGCTAACGTGCTTCCTCGTGGATTCGATCCTGACAATCTTCTACTACAACGGGAGGAAGTCTTGTATTTATTTGCTGAGACAAGGAAGTCAGTCTGATCTTTATTTTATATTTATTTCATACTTGACCATCCTCCTGCAACAACAAATTGGCGCCGTTGCCGGGGAAGCAATCATCCGCGCCTTAGGTAGTCAGATCTCACTTATCTTTTCAGTTACTTCGCAGGTGTATGCGCCGTTCCGGTCAACCACCTAAGTTGGACACCTTAGATGATCCGGAACATGTCCTAGACATCCATTCTAAACTGAAAAGAGCCATGGAGGCCGCAGAAACACCGGAACAGCTGATACAGAGGCTTACAAGGGAACTGGCCGCAAAAGATGCTGCTATCGCCGCTGAGAAAGCAGAAAGGGAACGGGCAGAAGCTAAGCTTATGTTGCGTAGATGGGAACATTACGCTAAATCGCCCAAATCAACAATGACAAGTTGGTTCGACAATGTCCCCTTCTATGAGCCAGTCAACATCGACTACCTGGACTCGACATATACACATTCTGGATGAACTGATCCAAAAACACTAGCCGAAATCGTTTGTACTACATAAACCCAGGTATGTCCTTCCTCTATTTCGATTTCGCTATCTATCTTTGAAGAATCTTTGGAAGGATCCCAAGAAGAAGAAGAGACACCAACGCAAAATCCGGACGTCGTTGCCCATGGTGCTTCAAGGTCGCTTTTACCCTATAAGGTGAAGGCCATTCCTGACAATTTTGAGCAACCGATGTTCACATTCAAGTATGGGGTCCTCGCAAAGTGGCATGAAGCTCCACAAGATGAAGTGGAAATATCTCTTCCCACTCCACCGTTTTGTTGTGGTGGAGATGCGCAAAGAAATCAACCAATGGAGCGAAAGAGGTATGATTATGAGGTATGCAAATTTCCTTTATATATTCCTTTATGCATGCCAGCTGGAGCCCAGGAAGATGGATGGGCGAAGCCATGGAGCGTCCACTCGGGGAGGTTTAAGCTTCTTCACATGATGCCCCCAGATGACATCCCACGCTTCCCACCACCGGAGGAACCACCAGATCCACCTATACCTCCGGACAAAGATGAGCCAGGCTAATGCTTAATGGAAAAAGTCGGCCTAGCGACTATAAAATCTAGAGCTTGTACATAGACTTTTTGAGACGTTTTTGGACATTGTTGCTTTTTGTTTTTGGTTTTGAACTTTTAGTTTTTCTATTGTGGGTATATGTCTTCTACACTTTTCAAGTCCATGGATAGAAGCACGCTATATTCATACTCGGCCCAGGAGGTGATTCCATTCGAAATTTAGAGGCCCTGCACACCTGTCTAGTGAGTTTCTTTCTCTACCCTTGTTTTTATACAGTGAGGACACTGTAATGTTTAAGTATGGGGTGGGGGAAGGGCTTACTTTATGCATATTTGCTATATTGTGACATTATGTGTGCATGTTTAGAGTTTAGTTCTTTGAATTGCTACATGGCTATTTTGGAATGCATTATTGATTTATGTGCTCATATGCATGTTTTCCAAAATTTGAGAAAAATGACCCCTATTGAATTTTTTTGAATAATGTCATGGAAGCTTATATTGAACTCGACGATGCAAAATTGGATTCATTAGAGATATAGCATGAAATTGCCTAGTAAAGGGAAGTCACAATGAAGTGCATATTTTTATGAAAACCATAGAAGGAGGTAAAATTTGAAGTTGCTTTTGACATGTTGCATGATAAGATGATGGAGGACTTTATATTTCCATATAATGCTCATTGTTTGAAATCCTAGCCATACCTATGCTTATGCATCACAAAAGCCATATTATGCCTTATTTCAGTCATTGCTCCACATGATCTAAATATTTGCCATTCTTTACCTTATCCGGGGATTATGTTGAGAATGATGATTACATTATGGAGATACATTATATGGTTGTGGTGTTTATCATTATTGGAGTATGGCAGGGAAATTGTTTGAAAAATATGGAAAATTTAATGAGTGAAAGAAGATCCAATCACCTCAGGAGATAAAGGTAGATTGACCCTGCTCTCTGAGATAATAGTTTGGAGAGATGGGACACATTGTGAGGAGTCCAAGGCACTAAGTATCCGGGGACATTCATGACACCCATGTTTGCGACTCGCGAGAAGGCAGTGCTGAGGTCAGAGAGGTAAAAGCATTATTATTGATAAAAGCATTATGAAAGGTAATGAATCTTATGAAAAGGAATGTGGAAATTCAAGTTTGGAAATACTCCATTTCCCCGGATCATTAGCACCACATTGCCAAAAATTGCCCACCTTTAGCCTTTTACCAATCTACTCCTTATTTGAGCTTAAATTGAAGTCCTCTTGATTATCAATGCTTTGTCACTTATGATTGTCTTTTCATAACCCTCCTTTTGTGAGTAGATGTTGCTTTTTTATATTTGCACATGCATGGATCTGTGACACTAGTACCTTTTCGAGTATGGTAATTGATTGCATGGGACATATAAGAATGAATCTAATATGTTGAGAGTTTTGATTTCTTCCCCTGATTGACAAATAAAGGTATTGCTTGAGGACAAGCAAGCTTAAGTATGGGGTGTTTGTTGTGAGCCTAATTTGCCATGTTTAACAGTAACTTTTATATCGATTTCTGCATAAATTGCATACATTTGGGTTAGAATAATACAGAATCTGTGTAGATTACACTTATTTGCAATATATGGAGGTCTACACAAGTTTTGGTTATATTTCGCAGAAATCGGACGCACTTTGGAGCTTAAAAGAAACTCATGGAGAAGCTAAGGATGGTGCAGCTGGAGAAAAACCCAATTTTCGGCTTTTATCATTATGAATCGAGCTTTGATGTCTTCATGAAAGTTGTAGCCCTCGGAAGGAGCATTCCAACGCATGGTCATATGCGTCAATTCAACAAACGAGGACTCGGGAAAGTGCGTTTTAAGAATGGAGCAGAATGCTGAAAGCAAGAGCGTTACTCGAAATCGACCACATTGGTCGACATCGACAAGAGCTTGCTCGACATTTGCTCTAGAAGACGAGATCGAGCATGAGATGAAGACAAATATTGCTCTACGTCGAGGAAGTTACTCTACGTCGAGGAGATTTACTCTATGTCGAGGAAGCTGGTCTACGTCGAGGAGAGTTGCTCGATGTCGAGGAAACCCCAAGTGACCGACGTCGAGTAATCCGGATCTTGTTAAGGTTCTATCCCGAATCCGATGGTGATATTTTCAAGATCAAATTCCATCCGGATTTATCAAGAGCTATCAAGATCCATCATGAAGAGAGAGATCTATCCACTTGAAGACTTTAGATATATTTCCCTTATTTAGATTTAATTATGTTATTGCTTTTATTTATCATTAAGCTTTTAGATATAATTTTAGATATAGATAGAGATTTTTATCCTTGATTAGCAAGGATTAGAAGGCTATAAATAAAGCCCTAGGGGCTGGTTTTTCATCAATTCAGAAACACGATCAATTCCATTCAAGTAAGTAGGAGTAGAGAGAGAGTTTGTAGCAAGCAAGGTGGAAAGGAGAAAGCGGATTTGTCTTGTGGGTTGTAAGCTTTCTTTATTTAATTCAATGCAAGTTAGTTTCTTTTGTTATTTGATGTCTTTCTTGATTATGAAGAGCGAGTAGTCCACACACTTCTGGAGCTGGGGTGAACCCGACGGTGGCCATGTGAGATGATGCAGTAAAGGTCAGATCTTTTTATGCAATTCGTCTTCTATCCCTATGAGCATGATTCTTTTGCGAGAGTTGAAGGTGATCCTTGTTTGTGTTATTGAAGCGAAAGTGATCTTAACGCAACTTGGGTTAATTATGTGAAAAGGGTTAGTAACAATTAAGGTTTATGCGAAAGCCTCTATATGCCTATTTGTTAACAACGAAAGTTGTTTGATGGAAAGCATGATCTTTTATGCCTTTATGTGTTACTTTGCATGGTTATCGTTGTGGCGTTGATACCCTGGCTTTGGAAGTTTTTCATATATTGAGTTTATTTCTGTCAAATTTCCGAGTTGTGTTCGAAATCTGCGATTTACAGTTTTCTGAGTTTCTAGTCGATACAGAGTAGCCTGTACTCGATACAGAGGAGAGTCTTGTCGATCTCGAGTAGAACCTTAGTCGATATCGAGTAGAACTAGTCTAGGTCGAGTTGAGTTTTCTTCTGTTGTCATCGATTTCCAGTTTCTGTTTTCGATTTTTGACTTGCTGTTCTCGATCTCGAGTAAGCCGTAGTCGAGATCGAGTACGCCTGTTGCTTTGTTTTATTTTCTGCTTTGCTTTGTCTTTTCTGTCTTCGTTTTGTTCATTGCTTTTATTTGTTATTTTCTGTTTTATTTCTGTTTTGCTTTGTCTTTTCTGTTTCTGTCTTTTCTGTTGTTTGTCTGTGAGAATCTGTTGCTACCTAAGAACTGCTAACGTGCTTCCTCGTGGATTCGATCCTGACAACCTTCTACTACAACGGGAGGAAGTCTTGTATTTATTTGCTGAGACAAGGAAGTCAGTCTGATCTTTATTTTATATTTATTTCATACTTGACCATCCTCCTGCAACAACAATCCCTAATTAAAATTGGAGTCAAATCCCTAATTAGTCCACAATCGAGGGAGATTGTGAACAAAGAGGGAGCGAGAGTGCGAGCGCGAGCGAGCGAGGGAGAGTGCGAGGGCGAGAGCAAGCGAGCGAGGGTGAGTGCGAGAACAGAGTGAGCAGAGAGGTAACGGCGCCATGGGAGCGGACGGAGGAGGCCGATGAACAAACAGAGGAGAAATGAGCGGGTTCAGAGTTTTTTTTTTTTAACGGGTCCGGTTCGGCTCTTCTCCATTAAAAAAACTAATTTTACACGTTAAGCCAATTTTACACGTTAAGGACTTTTTACATTTGAAGCAAACCCTATATATATATAGGGAAGCTTTAAAATGTAAAACATCCTTAACGTGTAAAATTACTTAACGTGTAAAATTTTGGTTTTAGTGTAAAAACGGACGCGCGTGTTGTATTTTTAAAAAAGTGAACCGGTCCGTTTTAAAAAATCTCCGAACCGGCCCATCTTAACGAAACATGGTGAAACCTGCACAAAGGTGAGAGAAACGCACCCGACCTTCCTCGATCGCTACTCCATCCCTTCCGAGTTCCCATCCCTCCAACCTCAACAGCCGCCGACGCCATCGGCGAGCCTCCCTCCGACCTCACTTGCCGACGACCGCAAGTTATGGAGCCACAGACCTCCGACCCCGAATCGCCTTTGGAGATCGCTTGTTCTGTGCCGCACAAGGAAGGTTTCCAGAAGCTAGGGCTAGGTCTTTGCCTGTCGTTGCTCAGTGCCTCAATTTCCAGGTGCGATTGTGGATTCATTCATATGCTTTATTCCGGCGATTCCTATGGATTATTAGTTGAGATTATTTGAATTCTGTCTCCTAAATTGGAACCCTCGTATGGGTATTTTAGTATTTCATTAAGGATTTTGACCGTTGATTTTTCTAGGTTCTACTATATTAAACTCCAATTTTCATGTGGAAAAGAAGAATCTGAACACCCCATTAGAATCTAGAAACCTCCAACATGATTAAGTTGTAGGTGAAGCAGTGATGCTCTTTTTTTAAATGTTCAATGATAGTCATGGCATGTATCTCTCATGATGGCTTTGCTTTCATGGAGGAGATGGACCTGAAATTCCGGTGAAGGGAGTGGCTTTGGATGTCAATTGATTTGTTTTTTCTTCATCATTCATAACTCTCATGGTAATCGACAGATGAGTTGTACATTCTTCCAAGCTGATATCTAGTGGGGGAGATGGGGCTTAATTTTAATTTGAGATCTGAACCAAGTTTATAGGAAATGAAAAGGGGCTTTGCTTGTGGGTGAAGGGAGGAAGTTGATAAGTGATAGGATCTGACGATAATTGGACAGAGAAAAATGAAAGAAAGAGCGGAGCAATCAGCAGTCAGTACAATATATCATAAGCCAGAAATTAAAGAGGCTTACTTGCTTGAACCAGCAGCATCCAACACAACAGCATGAACCAAAGGTTTTTATACAATCCTTTCCTAGGTAACTTAGAATCTAACCAGAAGTTGCCGGTTTGGAAACCTAATCAACACAAAAAATGCAATCAGCAAAGATTGCAAAGTTAAAGCTCTGGTGCATTTTGGAAAATGATGTCCATGAATCAAAGAAACAGCATCACTACAAACAATTGATCAGTTGTACAAAACCAATGAAGCAAAATGATCCTGCCAAGAATTAACCGAGATCTTCTATTTTAGTGTTGGATGTTTCGTGCTTGGTTTTTTGGTAAAATAAGTTCCTGCATTTTTTTGTGGTTCAAGTGCAGGCTGTTATCTTCTTTTTATTTCATTTCTGCGGATTTGATCTCTTTGCTTTGAGTAAAATTCAGTAGGGATGGGAGCTGCAGTGAGAAGACCTGCTAAGAAGAGAGGGTTAGAACTAGCATGGAGGGATCTGCAGAGCGTCAACAACTCGAGGAGAGAGCTGAGCGGGCAGAGGAAAGAGCGAGGAAGGAGGAAGAGAACGCCAAGATTGCAAACGCCAAGGTTGAAGATGTTCAGAAGTGGATCTCACGCTTCGCAGTCAGCCTCTGAGGTAGTTACCTCTTCTTGAACTCCGTACGTCTTATGTCAATGTGGCATGTGGTAGGCCTTTTGGTGAACAATGCAGGTTGCTAATATGGTATATGTGCGTTTGTTTTTGTTAAGAACATATGGTATGCATGTTTTGGGTTAAAACATATGGTATGCAAATTTTTCGTTACACCATATGGTTATTTAGGTAGGATCTTGAAAGTGCTTAGATATGTAGTTTGTGAACACTTATGTTTTGGAATTTGGTTGGGTTTTTAATTGAAATATTTTATGTTGTATTTGGCATTATATATGAATAGCATATTAGCTCAATTGGTAGAGCGATGTGCGTATGCACAAAGATGTGGGTTCGAATCCCACATAGGTTATATTATAAACAAGAACACATCAATCTCAAATTGTTAAGCATGCACATTATAACCTTATTTATGCACTTTTAAACCTTAATTATGCACTTTTTAACCTTAAGTGTGCACTTTAATTTGAAATTGTTATGCGTAAAAAAATCGATTTGAAACTCACATCTATCAACTTAAATTATGCGAGAGTTGAACCCAAACTCTCAAAAGTAAGAAAAAAAAAACAAAATTAAAACATCGATTTCAAAAGCACATCTTTTGTCTTATTCATGCACATTATGTTCTTACTTTTGCACAATTGTATTCTAAATCTGCACAATTGTATCTTACTTTTACACACTTGTATTCTAAATGTGCACAATTGTATTCTAAATCTGCACAATTGTATCTTACTTTTGCACAATTGTAGTTTAAATTTGCACAATTATATCCTACTTTTGCACACTTGTATTCTAAATATGCACATTACAATTTTATTTTTACACTTTATGTTCTTATATTTGCACTTTACAGTTGCACAAATGCACTTTACAGTTGCACAAATGCACTTTACAGTTGCACAAATGTTCTTTACATTTGTACAAATGCACTTCACAGTTGCACAAATGCTCTTCACAGTTGCACAACTGCACTTCACAGTTGCACAACTGCATTTCACACTTGCACAAATGCACTTCACAGTTGCACAAGTGTATCTTACTTTTGCAAACTTGTATTCTAAATGTGCACATTTCAATTTTATTTTTGCACTTTATGTTCTTATATTTGCACATTACAATTTTATTTTTGCACTTTACACTCTTATTCATGAAGAGAAACATAGTACTTGTAAGCGATAAACATAGATAGCCTATACGGGATTTGAGCCCGCATCTTTGTGCGTAGGCACATTGCTCTTCCATTTTGAGCTAATAAGCTTATAATCAGACATCACGCATATTAATGCAATTTGTATAATTCCAACAAACTGAAATCAAATAAGAAAGTGCATCAATAACAAGTCCACACTTGAATGTTTGAAACCATACATAATTGCAACCATATACTTGAGAATCTTTATTAACTCTCTGTCTCCAAGCAAACAACCTGAAAATAAGCAAATAGCATAACACAGTAATAACTTAATCTTTGAAAGCCACAACATAAAGTATGAATAGAGATTTTAGTTTACAGATTTACAGACTTTTAAATTACAGATTTTAGTTTACAGCTTATACTGTTATACAGATTTTAGATTATATAATTTACATATTTTAGATGACAGTTTATTCAATTTCAGATTTTTATAAAATTACAGATCATAAATTACAGTTTTTTAATTTACAAATTTACAGATTTTTAAATTACAGATTTCGGTGATGTGTCAGTCATCTCAAGCTTCCTATCTGCTATTGTTGAGATGTTCTTATACCTATAACTCAACATTACTGCCTGTTTCGCCTAAGTTTGTAAGTTATAAATACTTCTAGCTCAACATATGCTTGTTTCTACTCATAGACAAGTACAGAAGTTATGGTAAACAAATTATTACTAAGCCAGCTTGTTGTACATTGCATAGTCAAGGTCTTGGGGGTGTACCTGAGCAACAGGAGGAGAGCGCAGATAGCCATAGCGGCAGAGATGGGGATAACCACAGGCAACTTGTGAGCTGCTTGGACTTGACCATGACTAGATCCTCCAAAACCAAAGTCGGGAAGAGGAAGTGATGGGAGCTCAGCATGAGCAATCTGGGTCATGGTGGCAAGAACACTGGGACCTATGCTTGCTTCATAGTGGAAAGAGATGAGAGGGATTTGCCGCGGAAGTTTATGTTTAAGGATGAACTCCCTTCTCTTGTCATACGTAAGGTCCTCTAATGCCCGCAAATCTCCCTTCAAAAGTGAAAAATCTAACTATCATGTGATTAATCATCAAGTTGTGTAAACATTCAAAATGTATCTATCATAATATCATTTACAAGAGAGAGATAGAGGAATCCACGTACAAAAAAAAAACACCATGTACGGGAGAGACGGGGACACATACCTTGATCAGCTTGCAAACAATGAGTTCCATGATTCTCCTGATTTGCTTGTCAGCAAACTGGCCTCTACGAAGTTAATCCGAGGCAACAGGTGTCCCACCAAAAGGGCTCTGCACCAGAGCCAACCCTCCGACTTTGTCCTTCAAGTCATGGCAGTAGAGAGAGTGCAGCAGCTGCATCTACCCCACCTTTGCTGTGGCCGAGAAGAATAACACGCTTGCCTGAGCCCCAAAAAAGTTCCTCCACATAATGCTTCAATACCCAAGCATTTCTGTCCACAGATGCCTTTGAATTACAATGGCTTAGATATTAGCAGTTGAACATATTGAGAGGAACAAAGTTTGTTTTAGTATACAACTTGGTCATATTTCATCAAAATTTATAATAATGGCTTCAAACGATTCTGTAACGTGTTTTTACTTTCAATCTCCTGTCTGACTGTTCTTGTCATGTGGATATTTCAAATTTGTAGGAGAAATGGAATGCCAAGGAAAATTCAGAATCCTATCCCACTATGGATTTTGGCGATGTGACAAGCAAGGCCCATCTTTGACAAGAACTTCTTTGTGCTCACAAAACCAATGAAAGAAACTAAAAATCATTCAATAAGAGTTCGGTGATGTGTTATTTCTCACCTTTCACAAGAAATGCTTGCTTGGAAGGAATCTTCCAACTAAAAGATGTGAAAAATGATTCAACATAAGCACCAAGGAATCGACCTTGAATGTATTGGATAATTGAAAGCTTGCTTGCAAAACCCTAAATCCCCAAATATCTACCCCTAAATGCCTAATTTATAAATCGCTATGAAGCAATTTATACCAATCGCAGAGCCCTAACTACATTAAGAAGATGAAACCGACGAATAATTGATCGAAGAGGGCCAAAAGAGAAGCAACGAACGAACCTGAGACTCTGAGATCCCTAGACGAATGGATGGGGTTGAGAAGTGCTGCAAATGGAGAGGACGAACGTGCCGATCGGAGCGAAACCGTCCAGAGCGAGCATGTGGCGAGGGTGAGGAAGAGATGGAGTCGGGAATTTGGGAAGGCAGCCATGGATGCCAAGAGTAACGATGTGCTCTTCTTCTCCATGGATTGAGAGGAGCAGGATAGAGGTAAGCAAAAACGCGTAGTTGAACAGGCTCCATTGCTAATTTTGATTAGCGTGTCCTAATTTAAAAATTTTACACGATAAGCAAATTTTACACGTTAAGGACTTTTTACATTTGAATATATATATATATATATATATATATATATATATATATATATATATATATATATATATATATATATATATATATATGTATGTATGTATGTATGTATGTATGTATGTATGTATGTATGTATGTATGTATGTATGTATGTATGTATGTATGTATGTATATGTATATGTATGTATGTATGTATATATATATATATATATGTACGTATACGTATATATGTATATATATATACATATATTTATAGATATATATATATATATATGTACGTATATATATATATATATGTATATATATACATATACATATATATATATACACATATTCATATATATATATATATATATATATATATATATATATACACATATTCATATATATATATATATATATATATAGAGAGAGAGAGAGAGAGAGAGAGAGAGAGAGAGAGAGAGAGAGAGAGAGAGAGAGAGAGAGAGAGAGAGAGAGAGAGAGAGAGAGAGAGAGAGAGAGAATGGTACTCAATATACCAAAAGAGTGGGTTATTTGCAAAAATGACACACCCGGTCCAATTTTGCAAAAATAACACAATGACCTATTTTTTGCAAAAATAACCGGTAGCCTCAACCTGGCCGGTTAAATCTCAACAACCCTAGAATGGAGGCTATGACGAAAATTGTACTCAATATCACCGAAGGTGAAGCAAGGACGAATCCTCTCTCCCTCTCTCTTCTGCAGTAATCGAACCGCCAAATTGAGGCGGCGACAGTGGCATGGATTCGACACAGAGCGGCGGAGTAACGTCGATTTTGGTGGGGTTATGGTGGAACGATGGGAAGCGGGAGGGATGAAGGGCTGACCTAGCCGCGGGTAGAGAGGAGACACGGAGGAGGTGGGGCGATACGCCGGAACATGAGGTTCGTGCGGGGAAGGACCTGCCCGGTTTTTGTAGTCCCGACAAGAGACAGCGATTCCAGCTACACTTCGCCGCCAGCCATCTTCCTTCGGTTCGCCGATAAGGATCTTTCTCATCTCTCCTCTTCGCTATTCTTCTGCATTATGAGTCTGGCCTGTGCTTTGTCATCCACTGTCCCGTCCTACCAATTCTTAGCGGTCCTTTCCCCCTTAGCAATTATCTGGTCTTGGTGGTTTTCTTCGTCTTCCTGGCCTAAACTCGCTTATGAAATTTCCCAGATCTAGGGCTTCATTGTTGTTTCAATTCCTGCTTTGGTTCTTCTATAAACCTATTCGAATTCCTGTGATAGTTTACAAATTGCCGATACCTAGGGCTTCTATTCTATAAACCTAGTATTCTTATCATTATTATTTAGATCATTTCTCTTCATGCTATTCTTTTTTTATTATAGGTTCATGCTTGCTGTTTAACTTTGCTGGCTTTCGTCATCCTCCATTCCACCCTCCCTGCGATTTCGTTGGTTTTGGTCGTCCCCTCTCCTTGCAGTTTTGCTGTTTTTTTTTCTATTAGAAATGTTTTGTCTTAAATGGGTCGGAGATGGCATTTAATTTATAAATCGATTGGAAATCAAATAATTCTTTTTCCAGTTCTAGAATTTTTCTAATCAGTAGGTGTTATCAGTCATATCAAACTAGCCCTGATTTTTTAACAAGTTGAATTCAAACTTCTGCATCCCCACTGATGTTGTGAAAGCTTCTGTTTGCAGGAGAGGAGTTTTGGAGATACTTATCCTATTAGCATTAATATCAATGGCTTCTTTGTTCAACGTACCTTTTTCTCTCCCTTTCTCCTAGCATGGAGGTTGAATTGTTTTCTTTCAGTAATCAATTAAATTATCAATTTCATTACAAAAAAAGTTAAAAACTTTAGTACTTCATAGTGTTTGGTTTAGATCTTAATTGTTTAATCGTTTTCACCTTTTAGAGGACTTGTGTTTGATTTTATCATCTTGAGAGATCCAGCAGGGGTTACTTCTACATTGGCTAAGACATCATTGTCACTGGCTAGATAATAGTATTTACTGGTTAGTAAGCATACATTACAATGGGTGGACACTTTTTTATATGGCGAAATCGGGTATATACCCATTAAAACATTATTAATTGGGTATATACCCATCAAAACTTCAAAATTGTTCATATACCCATCAAATCATTTAAATTTTGTTTGATTATCCATCATATATTTAATTTATATTATTAAATGTAAAGATTATTAAAATTTAATTATTTAAATATCAAAATTAGTTAATTTTCAAATAATTATTCAAATGAGACATTAATTTTAATTTCAATTTCTCTCAAACTAAGTAATTTTTTTAATTTGATGTGATTTTACATTAAAAAATATGTATTTTATTTATTTACTATGGTTTATGGTCATTTTTATAACTTAATTAATTTGAAATTATACATGAAACTTGATATTCAAAATAAAACCATTGGATAAAAATATAATTATAGTTACGTTGAAGTTTAACTTTTATATTCAAATTTTAATTATATTTTCTATCCAATAATTGTAGAGTGATAAATTTTCTAATTATTTAATTTTAGTGTATAATTAAATTTTAATATAATTTCACTCAATAATATTAGATCAAATATATTATAGACAATCAAATAAAATTTAAATGATTTTATGGATATATAAACAATTTTGAAATTTTGATGGGTATATACCCAATTAATAAAGTTTTTTATGGGTATATACCCGATTGTGCCTTTATATATTTATTA